>JAUTXW010003877.1:0-644765 GCA_030620095.1 Kuschelorhynchus macadamiae | reverse complement strand
CCTACATTACGTTGTACGACGTACATTGCATTTCTTTTTTCGTTATCGAATACTGCGTCACGTTACCAAAATGTTAGGAAAATTTCTGTTTTTGCTAGTAATTATGATAAAAGATAAAGAAACATTTACTGTGGACGTGTTATAATATGTAACGCAGTAAATTTTGTTGAAAATTTCCTTTGAAATTGATGAATACTTTTATCGTCGTCTACATCAAAAATTGTTAATTTTTTAATGATAAATTTGTATTTATACTCATCCAGAGTTTGCGTTTGGTATCAGTTCTCTGTCTATCCGTTTTGGAGCAGCCAAAACTGAAAATACTCAAGATGGCAACAGTACCCAGTACACTTGTTGTATTTTCTGAACAGAAAATAAACTTTCCTGTGCGTCTTGGTTGTTATGAAACAGCTTTTTTAGTAAGTATTTGTTAATTTTTTTTTTAAAGTGTTAGTAAACGTGCTCCATTTATTACAATAACAGCTCCTTTTATTACATTTTGTGCATGAATTTGTTTAGCTAGGTGCTGTAGCTTATTTTATATATTCCATAAATTTATATAGCATTGATTGTGCAGTAGTTGCGTAGCCTGACATACCTATAATTTTTATTTTATTCCAGAATTTTTTTTCATCTACATTTACATTTTTTTAAAAATTTTTGGAAGCTTTTCAGCGAAGCAATATTTTTTATTTTTGCAAAAAATACTGAATATCTAAAAATGATTCCTATGAGGTGTTATACAACTTGTATTTAGAGAAGTTTTTTTTTCCTTTTAGATATGGTGTTGATAGGATTCGAAAGGGATGATAAGGTGTATATACACCTTACCTATAGTCCCCGGAGAGAAACCTTGAAACGAAAATTTGGAAATCTCCCCGTACGCTATCTACGGACAAAAAACAATAATGATGAGGAATTTAGGATACTCGAAAGAGTGGTAAAACGGTTCAAATTTAATCTTGTGGACGAGGATGTGGAAACAACTGTTAGTGAGCAGCAACGACGAACACTACCATCAATATGATCGTCGTCGAAACGGCAAAAGTTGACTGTGGAGGAGGTCTATTCCTCCAGCGAGGATGAAGAGCAATAGCAACAACAACAAGAACACACAAATGTAAATTAATTTAAGTAATTTTTAGTGTTCTTTTTTCAGATTTAAATATAGTAAGAATAGTATATTTATTTTTATTTATGTTTATTTATTACAGCAAAATCAACTAACTTTGATAGAAGGTTATAATTACCAAAGCTTAAAAAAGTGTTGGACTTCAAAATCATCACTTGATGTGATTGGTGCTGAGGTTCTCGATGAGGTAAAAATCATTAACCTATTACTAAAATCTTGTCCGTGTAGAACCTTTGTAGCCGGTGGTTATGGTAGTTATTTAGTAGGCCGAACTAAAAGTTACGCAGATGTTGCCATGTTTATTGAACTTGGTCCCGTATGTGAAGCGGCATGTCTATTGATTTTAAATATACTGATAGAGGAACTTAAGGAAAATGGTTATAGAAGTGTACAAAGTATAACAACTGTAAATAATTACTCAACAAAATTTTTGTTACGAAATGTCGTCAAAAAAGGTTTTTTATTACAATTGATATTTTTGAAAGAAAACTCTAACCATTTAACTTTTGAAGAACTAATTATACATACGATAACTAATTTTGATTAAGATATATGTAAAAACTGCTTTCTTTAGGCAAAATAATTCGTTACATACAATTCAAATGAATCAAATGAAGATAATTGAAAATTGTATTCCAAGAAATCTTAATCGTCGTGATAAATATGTAGAAAGACGCCTTGAAAATGTATTAAATGTAGACCCCTTAGCAATGATATGTCTGAAAAAAATAACATATCTAAAAGTAGGATAACGATTTGAATAAATACAATTTACATAATATTTTAGTTTTTTATTTCAATCTCCATTACAATTTCTACATTTAAATATATTCCAATGATAAATTAAATACGTTTTCCAAGGTACAATTTAATGTATTACTATCATGTTGTTGACAACGATACGACTTGAATACATTTTGTAATTCGGCCAAGGACATCCTCTTGTTTCCAAATCAATAACGGTGTAATTTGTTTTGAACAATAATCTGGTCAACCACTCCAATTTTTGATTTTCCTTTACTGTAATGATATTGTCGGTATAGTCGTTATTCCAAGAGTCCATAGTGTTATATCCATTTTCTTCATTAATAAAATCTTTTATAAACTCAGTCAAATTTTCATATTCCAAATTTTCAAAAGCATCGTTTGATCATTCCAAGCCATGTACGTTGTTAGTTAACCATTTCATGTGATTTCTAATTTGGTCTTTGCAAAAGTCCAATTCAAAAGGAAGTTTAACTGAAGCATGTTTATAATTTTTATTTGAGGTATTTAGAATTGCAATTTCCTTGTACAAAAAAGTTGAGCTGCCATATTGAAATCCTTGTATATCTATTATAAACATGACTTTTTACAAAACGTTCACTATACTGCTGCTGCTGCTGCTGGGACTACTCCACCTTCTACCGCGAACAATCGATGACTGACGTTTTACTTTTGACACTTTGAAATTTAATATACTTTAACTGTACTGGTTAAAGGATTGTATTTGACTAAACGATCATGTAGAATCAAACAGAATGCTGAGGTATTGTTTGTTATTTTTTTAGTTGTTTCGAATCCAATGCGAATATCAACAGCTCCACCTTTTAGGATGTCTTCACCTTGACGTGAACAGTCAACAACAATTAATGCTGCTTTAGTCTTGTATGTTGTTGGGTCATAACACGGATCACTCTGATTTTTAGAATAATAGGATTTTTGAAATTGTTGATACATTTCATACGCAAGCGCATATTTATTGTTATCGAAGTTCAAATTTAGATTATCGTATGGAAACATATCAGAGTTCAAATACACCTTCAAATTTAATAAGCTGCAATGCTGAAAATAACTCGCATTTTTCGCAATATTATTTTTCACACCAGTTTGAAAACCAATGATGATAAAACGATTGATTTGATGATTTCACTGCCCATGTGTGGTTTTTGCTTTGCTGCAGTTGTGGGTATTCATGTAGTTCCCAACTTCTGAAAGCAATCGTTATTTCCCTGTTACTTTCAAATTGTTTAAGTAAAAATTGAGTACCACTAACGGTAACATGAGGCATTTTCCACAATACCTTTCTCAGTGTAACTTTATAGGTTTCCTTTTTGTAATATTTTGCATGATTCCGTCTGTATCAGAATTGCTTCTAATTAATATTAATTCTTGATTATTTTATGAAAATCCTCCGTAAAACCCATCAACATTTTTAGCGGAATACAAACATTAAAACTACCGTTACCATCCAAAATTTTTGGATTGTCTTCACAAGCCCATCCAGCATTCTGAAGTGCAAAATATTCAGCTTTCGAAAATGATACGTAACCTTTCATTGTTGTGGCTATGCAGGGATTTCGAACCCGATTGATAACCACTCCTTCTAGTTCGTAGCGAATTTTATCAAAAAAATGAACAATACCATTATTGATAAAAGTTACATTATCGCTATAGGTATTATCGTTTTTAAGCAACTTTCCTTCGATGTATAAAAAGCTTTGACTAGGTAAGGTGTATAAATCTTGTGTTTGTATTGGTATTCTAATTTCATCGTTATTAGTTTAGAGTTGTTGAGGAATAAGGTTGTTGTGTATGGTATTGATAATTTATAATTGAGTCATCATTTAGCACATTTTCTTCCACTTTTAACATTTGATAACTCATTGTCTTTGTGCCTATATCTACACTTGCAAACTAATATAATAAAAATTCTTTCCAAACTCGTAGTAATCCGTAGTTTAAAACTACACCAAAATCTTTGTAATTTTCCAATTTTTAATTTTGATTTTCTTTTTTCTTCTTCTCCTCCTCCTGTAAACTGAATCCCAGGAGAGTAGTACACGTTTGTTTTTAGATGTTAACTCCTTAAACGTTTTGGTGGAACTAATAGTTTGTTCATTTAATTGGGTTTTATGACAATTCTCAAATGAGTCCGTTGGTATATTTAAATAATTATGATTATACAGAAAAACCATTTTAAAGAATTCGCTTCAAATGTAACCTTATAGTTACTAGCTCGTTTCTGAAGTTAACTAATTTCTTATCCTGATCAGTTATTTTAAGGATTATCTCATCGATATATCGTGTGCTGATTGGTAGATAAATAACATTCGATGGCTTCTCGACTATTTTGAAACCTAGTGGCACTGTTGGATAAAACAAATGGATAATATGAACTAAATCTCCATTATTATAGGAATTTGTCACTAGATTACATTCTATACATATCGAATTAACTTTAAATATATTTACAGGATTATCGGAAATGTGTCTTTTATTGGCCTCGAGTTGCTTGCTACCGAATCCCAGTAAACTGCAAATTGAATTTTCTTTGCTGAAATCAATTTTACGGTTACATTTGATTTCACACTGTAAAGTGTTATGGTTTGCTTCCAAACGAAGTGTGATTGGATCTTTTTCTTTTGAATGAAGTGTCAGATACGTCGTCAAATATTTTTGAATATCGCTAATTTCGTAGGATCCTTCAGGTATAACAACTTGCTCATCTCCACAATGAAAACTGTTATTGCTACTATCAATGTTAGGAATTGAGTTGTAACTTTCAAAGTATTAAACTCAAAACATAATTTTCGTTTTTATTCAAAACAATAGGTGGATAAATTTCGGATCAAAGTATTTACATTAAATAAAACAAAAATTATAGTTATATTGGTATTTATTCTAAATCTACAGAATGATACAAAAATTTCAGACATAAGTGACCACATATAAACGAGTCATAAGGTTGGTAACAATGATGATTATAAAATATGTTACAAATACCATTAGAGTTAAAATATTTACACACTTCCAGAGGAGGTTTTAAAATATTTACACACTTCCAGACGAGGTTTTAAATTTCCAAAACTATCAAAATAATAAACATTATTTCTATGTTTCCAATAAGCAGTCCAATGAGTTCCCGGTCCAGAAAAATTGTCTAAATTGATAATACCAGATTCGTTTTGGTAAATTTTCTTCGGTAATCGATCATTCATAAACACTCCTCGAAAATAGGGTATCTTGAGTAGTTTAGTATACTTTTCAATATCAAAGTTACTTAAGGCATGGTGAGGTAAGATTATCGGTATTTTTTTTTCTTGAGATGATACACTGGAAGATGTAATTCAAATGGAAGTTTGTTTATCATTGAGTTTAACAAATCTTCCCCGTTAATCGTTCGTTGGTGTTGTCGATCGACAACGATTGATCAATCGAATAATACCTCATTTTAAAAGAAGTAAATAAAGACTGAATATAAATAACAGCGTGTTATGGCTTTATAATTCGTTTTTCATCGGATATTTAACATGGAGGAGAAAAAGAAGAAACATATCAAAATTGTGAAACAAAGAACATCTTTAACAGTAAATAATCATGATGTGAAAAAAAAAACAAAAATATTAAACACAGTATATAATATCATGCTAAGCCTTCATGAACATCCCAATGGATTGAAATTTGAAAATGTCTACGTCTATTCAAAGTCTCTGTATCAACCTAAATATATGTATTTAGAGAAATTATTAAAACCAATAAAAGGAATCGGTTACTATGCATTCGATAATGGTGAACAAATATTATCTCCATCTGACGCTAAAGCAAATTCAATTTTCATATTTGATGACGTCGCATGTGATAAACAGGATGTTATCAGAGAATATTTTAGTATGGGACGTCACAATAATATAGACTTTTTACTTGAGTCAAACATATGCAAAAATACCCAAACATTTGATAAGAGACAATGTTAACGTCTTAATATTATTTAAATAGGATGACTTAAATTTACATCATGTATACTCAGATCATATTGGTACTGATATGTCATTTGACAGCTTTACCATATGTTCATACTGTTGGAAAGAACTGTTTGGTTTTCTATCTATATTTAAGGATAATAAAATTGATGAAGGTCGATATCGGTTATGTTTTGATCTGTAGTATCGCTTTTATAAATTATTACATAGTTGAACGTTGAAAGTTCATCATCATTATCATCATGGCTCCTGCTCGTACCACGAAAAATAAAAAGGAAAAAACTAAACATCAGTTAAGAAAAAAATAATTTCAAAGAGAAAAGATATAAAGAATAAACTAGATATCTTAAAACATGGACAAATAGCCCACGAGAATGTATTTCAGCCTATAACAAAACATTTGGAGGTGATTGAGAACAAATTGGATCGAAAGAAGCACACTCCTGAAAGTTTGTTATCGGAACTTAAAAGAAGGGAACAATTTCTGATGACGATAACTGTGGTGATGATGATGATGATAAAGATGACGAGGAGAAACTTTTTGGGGACCATAATAGTGAAGAAGAAAACGAGTCAGTGAAATCGGAACCTATACCCTCCACTTCTATCCCATTAGAGTTTAAGGATACTCCTACAGGAAACAAAATCACACATGCATATCAAACGGCACCAAAAATGAAAAGAAATTTATTTTCTTCCACAACAAAATCATCGTCGTCGTCACGGAAACCATATTATCTGAGAAAATTAATAATAAAAAACGTGCAGGATGAAATCGAGAAAGAGGAAATTAGGAAACAAAGTGAATATGAAAAAACACTAAATCAAACTATAAGAGAAAAATCATTTTCCGATTATTCTCAATCAATCATAGTTTACTTTTAAAGTACATCAAAAAGTTTGTAAAGGATCCAAATAGTAGTAATTTTGATGGAAGATTCCAAGTAAAGTTTGATAAGGATATCGAACGGTTTTCTACCGGTAACAAAACGATAGATTTCGATGGAGGTAATTTGATAATTGCAGGAAAAATATATAAAGGCACTAATGGATTATATGGCTTGTTATTTAATCAGAATGTTCCCACCATCTATACAAATGATGATGCAAAAAACTATACTCACATATTATTTAAACCAAAAAGAACAAAAATGTAAAATCAAGTAAAAATAAGAAATTTAGAAAATTTATTGAACCAATAATAAATAAAACTTGAGAGTAATTATACCAGTCCAACTGATGATGATGATGATGACGATGATGATGATGTTTTGAAACAGGGGGAGGGAATGTCTATGAAACTTTCAAACAATCCTATTGATTACGTTTTTTGGGATGATCCTAATGAGTTGGTTGAGAGATTAGAGCTACTAGTTGCGTCTCAGGCTGCTGGTAATACAAATCACGTTAACGAGATTAATGTCATTATTGACGAATTACGAGAAGCCAATATAATAGAATAAAAATATGTCTAAATTTGTAACCAAAGTAAAAAAAGATATTGTTGAAGAACTCCATAAACCATCAAGAGTAAATTTTAAAAGAAGAAAGGTTATTATCAAATCTATTGGACTTAATGCAAGCTGATTTGGTTGATATGAAAGAATATGTACAAGAAAACAAAGGGTAAAAATATATACTCGTCGTAATTAACTGTTTTTCTAAATACATTTGGGCTTATCCATTGAAAACAAAAACTGCCATAAAGCGATGGAAAATGTATTCAAAGAACAAGACACCTATACATCTCTGTGCAGACTCCGGATTATCACTGGAAAAGAATTGATGATTTTAATGAAAAAATATAATGTCAAACATTATTTAGTTTACAGTGAGAAAAAGGCATCTATTGTTGAACGTGTAAATCTGACCCTTAAAGGAATGGTGTGGAAAGAATTTAGTCTTCAAGGATCATACAAGTGGTTTGATATATTAAAATAAATCGTTTATTCCTATAATAATCGAGTACACACTACCACAGGTTTAAAACCGGCTGAAATTTCAAAAAAGCATGAAAAACTGCTTATAAACGCATTTTATAATCGAATTAAAATGACATCGAAACCAAAATTCAAGATAGGCGATCATGTAAGAATTTCCAAATTTAGAGGAGTTTTCGATAAATAATACCAACCAAATTGGTCAACAGAAATTTTTAGTGTAAAAAAAGTTCAACTTACAAATCCAGTGACATACCTACTTCAAGATGCAGAAAAACAAGACATTAAAGGAGTGTTCCTTTAAAGTTAAATATCCAGACATTTATTTGGTTGAAAAAGTGTTAAAACGTTAAAACAGTAAAGTATTTGTAAAATGGTTAGGTTTCAGTGATAAGCATAATAGTTGGATAGATAAAAATAATGTAGAATGACTTAATAAAATAAATATTTTTTTGATAAACGTTTTATTTATTTATTTCCATGTTTTCTACAAATAATTTATTTATCTTCAAACAGAAAAACAGTATTTATAATTATATAACAACTTAGCGTTTGATAATGCACAATGCCAAGTAGTGCCAAATGGATCCTTGTGAAAGTGACATTTGGGAACTTTCTTAGCTTCGGTTCACTCTCCAGAGTATTTTAAAAATTTTTTCCGTACTTATAAATTTTCTTAAGAAATTTACCTTTTCATCTCCTTTGACGTATATTTTTGGGGCCTCATATCTTTTCATCACATGTTCTAAGACATTTGCTAGTCTATTAAACCAGACTCCCATATTAGACCATGATATGAGTTTTCGAGATAAGATATCGTTTTTAAATCCTGACCTTTTAACATGCTTTTATTATATGGTGGTTTGAAAAGAAAATTTGAACAACGTCTTCTATCATACACAGCTTGTTCTTTTGGAATAAATCCAGAGGCACAATTAAATCCTTGGATATCAAGACATAAAATCGAATTTCCTCCTGCCATAGTTCGAGTTACGAGACATTACTTACGCCTAGTTCAATCTACTTACTTTTATAAATAAAACTTACCAGTTTTTTTAATTATTGTTCTATTGGTGAGTAAAAATCACGTGAATTTACATCACACCCACTAAGTAAAACTAAAAACAAATAAAACCGAAAAACAAAAATAAAAAGTAGTATTTTTACATTTTAATTTCAATATTTTTGTACTGTTCTATTTTGACATTAAAATCATAGACCTAATACTATTTACACCAAATACATAATTCACTAAACAAGTATCACAAAATTTTAATAACTTTACTCTATGTTTTAATTGTTTATTAATATTTTTTTCAACTAAACAATTACATATTTGACATAAAAATTGGATTCTTTCAAAATCCATTTTGCGTACAGGGTCTTATTATAATAAATATGTAATTTGACATGTACTGTAAGCAGTAGAATTTACACTAAAAATGTCTCCTGATTCTGTCTGACCAGTGCTGTTAACAGTGGAATGTGAACTAAAAATGTCTTTTAGTTCTACAGGCTTATCTTCAAGATAAATATTTTTATTTCGAAAATATCTGGCAGTATACCAGTTACAATATATATCTGCAGGTTCATTAATATTCACGGGAACATATGTTACATTTGATACATTGTCTGTTAAGTGAGGCATTAGACCTATTTGCTGATTAGCCAAAAATCTAAAAATATTTTATCCTTTGGCTTTACATTTTCATCAGGTTTTATTAAATCATAATGTATGTGAAACCATACATTATAACCAGTGTCTTGAAATGTTCTTAAACTTACATTTCTCAAAATATAATATCGTCTATTATTAATTAAAACAAAATTATTACTGCGCTCTTCTGGATAATATTTCTTTGTCGTCGTCGCCGTCGTTGGTTGACTATTAGTTAAGACATAATAATTGAAAAGAATACCAAAGAAAAGTAAAACAAATTTACTCATTATTTTGCAGCCTTCTTCTTTCGTACTCTTCTTTTAAATAATACAAAACGGTATGTCTTTTAATCCTCTTTTGTCCGTTAACCTCTTTGTGAAATTTTTCACAGCGGCAAAACGCCTAGATGTTTGGAGATATTGAGTTCCCTCTACACTCTTGACACGTTCTGTCGACGGGAAAGGCATATATTACCACTAATCTGGTTCGTGATCGACTATTATTAAATGCTCTATATTTTACATATATATTAATTATTTTAAGTGCTATACGTTTTTTTATTGGTATAAGCTATTATTCGAAACAAATATTTAACTTATCTATAAAACAATTTTTTATTGCTTATCTCAATACTACACAAAGATCACCTTATCTACATACTTGAACTTTTGTTATCGGCTGACCTTTAGTTTTACGTCGACCACATTAATTTTAATTAACAGAAAAACAACTCTCTGTATATTTCGTCCGAATTCGGCGAGACGAGGCTCGGCTCTTGTGATGACGCTCGGCTCGGCTAAGCTCGCTTCTTGGAATTTTTTGTTTGGTAAATAACAGCTACCTGTGCAAACCAGGTGTCACGCTTAAGACAGGTACACAAAAGTTCACAGGTAAACACTTCTTGCAGGCAGGTGAGGCGAAGAGCTCCTGGGACCGGTCGTTGGTCAAGATGCCATCGACGTGTTCTAGGACCGCCCCTGCTATACTACTGTCATGATGGTGCCTCTTTCTAATGCTATTTATTTCATATAGCAAGTTGTGTAATTCTTTTATTTCTTTTGAGAACCAATTTAGTATATACATATATATGTATATATATATATATATATAAATACATATAAATATATATATATATATATATATATATATATATATATATATATATATTTATATATATATTTATATATATATATATATATATATATATGTATATATATATATATATATATATATATATATATATATATATATATATATATATATATATGTGTTTTCATTCCGGGTGTACATCCGTTCACTACTGTCGTTCTGAAAAGAACAGTTTCGTTCGAGTCTATTCGGACGCGAGAAAGAAAGTTTCGAAAATGCCAAATGTGATTTTGGCGAAACGTCAGCAAAACTGTTCTTTTCAGAACGACAGTAGTGAACGGATGTACACCCGGAATGAAAACACATTGTATTTTTCCATCCCTGAAGGAGTAAAAATCAACATATATATATATATATATATATATATATATATATATATATATATATATATATATATATGTTAAATCACTTTCTTGCCAAATTACTTTTTTAAAAAATTATATTATTACTCAAAAATACAAATTTCAATATATACATTTGAACTTGCAAAGTAACGTTTAACAAAATGAATTCGAGCTAGACTGAACTGTACTGAACTTTATACAAAGAAAAATAACTATTTATATGTTTCGTTATGCTGACTCAGTGGGAACTGTTTACTTCGTTCTTGAACACTTGGGTCAGGACGTGGGTTCTGTTGATGAAGCTTTCTTGGTATAGACTTGTTTTCGTAAACAAGTAACACCTGCTGTTTATGAGAATAGGATGATCTACGTTGTTAACTGATATGTGATACTTTGTTATTAAGATAAGCTTGGCTTTCTGAATAACTGCGTTGGCGGGTGATGGCTGATAGTCTGGGAACCAAGGTTAGCATAACTTGTATGATGAAATAGCTGGTGAGAATAGATATAACAACTCCCCCATCAAGATGAAAGTTGGTACGTGGAAGCAACTTTCAATCTGAATCATCACTATTGGCATTGACAATTCCAATACTGCGGTTCTTAGGTTTTCTTCTATAACATTTACAAAATATGTACAGGATAATTAGACTGATGATCAGAGCTATGGTCAGGATCGTAAACCAACCGATATGTTTCTTTACGAATGGTTGATTGATTAGTCTGTCCAACTGATCAGAATATTCATTTAATTTATGTTGAGCGATATTTAAGTTTTCTGTGTCAATGTGGGGTAACTTAAGAGGCTTCAAGTCTGGTATATGAATCTTCTCAGGATAATGGCTGCAGTAATCATATGGAATTTGGATTGGAACGTTGTTGTAGGTAACATTATAATTATTTACAAATTTCTTCGCTAGAACTTTGGTGCTGCCAATAAATGCACTGCACTCTGGTTGAAGTTTGATTACGGCGTTGGTACTGATTGTTTGGGTAACAACGTCTCTGGAACCACATTTAATAGTCACAGGTAGAGGGTCTGCAACGGCAACTAACCAGGAGTTTTAATTAAGTTCTTGCACATGATAGTCTTTGGCTAGGATAACTGAAACTTGGCACGTTCTTGGAAGGCGATTGATTAATCGTAGTAACTGGGCTTCACAAACAGCGTCACTGTCTATTGGATATGGCAGGATGTTGGAACATATTAGTGTTCGGCTGCTCAAAGATTTGCATGATTCCAAGTTGCGAATTGTGATATATAATAGTGAATCATCGTTTCGCGCAATTAAATTATTTGTTATTGAAAGAATGTGGTGAAGACCTGTTCGATTATCCAAAATTGGTATTGGATATAAATGAAAGAGAATATATTTTTCTGGATCAACTAATGGGATTTCGAGAACAAAAATTACTTTTGAATCATATTGATATGCCTTTAGTTCTATGATTTCGAGATATTGAGCCTCACTTGAAGGGTGAATTAACAAAGGTAAATTATTTCTTTGCAATGATTGAGATATGTGCTTTAGTGATTCTATTAAGTCAAAAGGTGTGATAATTGAACTGTGTAAAATCTGTAAACGGGCGAAAACAATTGGATTTATAATATCATTCAAAGAATTTTCGAGAAATGAATAACTTTCCATTAATAGTTCGCAAATATTTAATATTTCTATTTGAGAGGAATAATATTTCAGATCGTCAGAAATATCCAGTATTGATTTTCGAATTTCTATAATATCATTATTGAATGTTTCTTCGTCAATTTTAAGTTTCTGAATAGTTGAATTAAATTTTTTTATTACTGAGGTAGTTACTGAAATTTGATTTTTAAGAAGATTTTCGATTTGATATTCATCATGTGTTATTTTTTCTATACAGTCATTAAAATATTCGCCATCGGAGGCATCTAAGTTTCCTGTAACTGCTTTCCAAAATGTTCCTATACCATTAAAAATTCCACGTTTTTCTATAAGAATATATATTTTAGTATCTGCCATTATCTTTGTATATTTTTGATTTACAGCTCCTGATATTTGTCTAAGGAGACTAATATGTGTTAATACTTCAGATTTAAATGCTTTCATTCGTGGTACGTTTCGTTGATATTATTAATAAGGTTTTCTAAAATTCTATCATTATTTACAATTGTATCCTTAATTGGTTCTAAGTCTTTATATACAAGTAATGTCCATTTGTCGTTAGAGATTCTTATTTTTGCTTCTTCATGAAAGAAGACTCCTATCGTGTTGTTAATTGGACTTATGGAGTATTGGGACTGGACGACTGATGGCAGTCCGGGGATGGTCCTGGAAGAGAAATTTGCTCGTAGTATGGTTTTAATCTATCAAAATTTATTTTAGATTTTTGTTTAGTATTAGGATTTAATAAGAGGGCTGAGTTTTGATACATTTCGAGAATTTCGAAAGGGCCATTAAATTTGTTTTGAGCTTTATCTTTAATTTGGGATTCGTGTACATATACTTTTTCACCTATTTTACATTCATGAGGATGTTTGGGAACATGTTGATCAAAACGTTCTTTTGTTTTTTCTTTTTGTTGTTTCGTTTTATCACGAGCAGATTTATAAAGAAATTGCATACGATTGTTTAAATCACGTATGTATTTTGATATAAGGGTTTTCTAATTATATAGGATTTCAGGGGGTCTAGAAGAAGTATGTCCGAAAATTAGTTCAAAGGGCGTAAAACCGTGGGTTTCATTTTTCGTGTTATTGTAACAAATAACAGCATACGGAAGTACGTTGAACGGATGTTCATGAGGGTTTTCGGTTTGATTAGCTCTTATCATTTCGCTAAGTGTAGCGTGAAATCTTTCTAGAGAGCCGTTTGATTGGGGGTGACCTACACTTGAAAATGTTATTTTTATGTCGTATAGTTCACATAGGTCTTTCATTAGGGTATTATTAAATTCACGGCCATAATCACAATGGATTCGTAGTGGGGTACCATAATGTTGGAAAAATAAAATAATAGTGTTAACGATAGTTTTTGCCGTTTTATCTTCGATTGGATAAGCTTGGGTAAATTTAGTAAGTTCGTCTCGTATTGTCAAAGCATAGTTCCTAGATGGATATTCGAATATATCGATATTTATTCGTTCAAATGGTGTTTTCGGTGTTTCTGTTATCACTAAAGGGTTGCTTAAATTTTTTCGGCATATTTTAATTTTTTGACATGTTTCACAACTTTTTATAAAATTTTCTACATCTTTAATGATTCTGGGCCAATTATATTTTTCTTTGATGCGTCTTAAAGTTTCGTTAATTCCGCGATGTAAATTACTTTTGCCTAAATGGTATTGTTCCAATATAATTGGTATTTGGCCTTTATCTGGGATGGTTACAATATTTTGACAAATACATATTTTAATATTTTTATCTGCAAAGATAAAAGAAAATATTTCAAGAATAGGAAGGTCTATTTTATTTTCGAGAAAATATGTTGACGGAAGGTCAAATTCGTTTTGACCTGTATAAGTAATATAGAAAAGATGTTGGACTACGTTTTCTGGATCGAGTAACAAGGGAATTATGTAATATTTCCGATTTTTAACTGTTTTACTAGAAAAAATATTTAGTCTTTGTATTGAAAAATCTGCATTTTCTTCAAAAATGTCTTCTAATATTTCATGATGTAATTCTCCTAAATTCTTTTGTTGAAAATAGGTTATTATGTTTTTATGTGATTTATTTAGAAGTTGTTCGTTTGAAGTTTCAATTTTTGAATAATCAATTAAAGATTTTGTTTCGTACATATTAGCAAATGTGTTGTAATCTTCGGTTATTTTTTAATTATTGAAATTTAAATTTGAGTTATTAGATTTTTCGTCATCGTCTTGATTTGTCGCAAAAAAAGAGAGTTTTGATTGGAATTTTGCGCATTGATTAAAATGATTAATTTTAATTCTTGATAATGCGTCTGCGTTTTTATTGATCTTACCGGGTTTGTAAATTATTTCATACTCATATTCTTCGAGTTTGAGTCTCCAGCGTGCGAGTTTACTACCTGGGTCTTTGATTGAAAAAAGCCAAGTAAGAGGGCGGTGGTCTGTGATTAGTTTAAATTTTCTGCCAAAAAGATACGAGCGAAATTGTTTTAACTGCCCATACGATTGCAAGGAGTTCACGTTCAATAGTTGAATAATTTGTTTCGGCTTTACATAGGGTTCTAGATGCATAGCCAATTGGTAAATCTTTTCCTACAGGTCCTTGTGATAATACAGCGCCTATTGCAAAAGCACTAGCATCTGTGGTCAAAAGAAATGATTCGTCAAAATTTGGGTATATAAGAATTGGGTCAGAAATTAGCAATTTTTTCGGTTCGTCAAAAGATTCTTTGCGATCAGAATCAAAGTCAAATTTTATTTCTTTTTTGAGTAAACGAGTAAGTGGTTTAGAAATTTTCGCAAAATTAGGAATGATAGTCGATAATAACCTGCTAAGCCATGGAAAGATTTTATATCCTTAGGATTTTTTGGTTGGGGAAAATTTTGAATACATTTAATTTTTTGCTGGATTTGTTTTAACACCGTCTTTAGATATTACGTCTCCAAGATATGCTACTTCTTTGCGTAAAAATTCGCATTTGTCTGGTTGTATTTTAAGATTAGCTTTTCTTAGTCGTTTGAAAACTTCTAGTAATCGATGGATATGTTCGTCAATTGTAGCGGAATAAACTATGATATCGTCCATATAGACAAGACATAGTTTATTTAAGATTCCTAAAAGAATATTGTCCATTACACGTTGGAATGTAGATGGGGCATTCTTTAGTCCGAAGGGCATTCGTAAAAATTCATAATGACCGTTTTCTACTGAGAACGCTGTTTTTGAAATATCTTTAGGATCTATCTCTATCTGATGGAAACCAGAAGCGAGATCAAGGGTAGTGAAATATTGACACTGTCCAAGTTGGTCAAGTAAATCTGAGATATTAGGAAGTGGATATTTATCATTGCATTGCAGTGGATTCGTTCATTTTTCTATAATCTATTACGATCTTTCATTTTTGTTTATTACTAGAGTCGATTTTTTTCGGTACGACCCAAACGGGAGATGACCAGGGAGAAATTGATGGCCTAATTATACCTTGTTGTAACATGTTGTTTACTTGCGTTTTAACCTCTTGTTTATGTATTTGGGGATGTCTATAAGATTTAGTAAAAATGGGCTTTGTATTATTCGTGTCTATCTTATGTTTGATTTCACTTGTGAAGGAAAGGTTGTCAACTTCTAGATAGAAAATGTCTTTGAAATTGACACAAAGATTTGTGATTAATTATTTTTCTTCTTCGTTTAAATGGTCAAGTCTAAGCTGGGATCTAATAGTCGGGATTCTATTTGAAGTTTGAAATTCGGGAGATTCGGGAAGATTGAAATTAAGAAGTGTGTGTATCGAAAATGGTTCTATTTCGATATTTGAAAAATCAATTGTTTTTGGGATTGCATTCGCATTGATAATTGTTGTCAAAAATTCGCCTTTTTGATTGACATGGACAAGGGCATTTGGAATATGTACTTTTTCTATTTCTTTTCGGGATAAAATAGCATCGGTATTGATTAGGTGACATTTTAATTTAAAAACTGGTTTTGTTCTACCTTGTATAGTTATTTTATTTTTATTTGCCTCGTATGTTTCGAGTTCTGTTGAAGAGTAATTGTCCTCAACTTTATACAGTGGTAGTGTTTTAAAATTGGTAATAAGTTGTTTATTCTTTAAATCGATTGTACATTCGTAGTGTTCTAGGAAGTCAAAACCTAGAATTCCGTCAAAATCAATGTCTAAGTTGTAAATAGAGACTTTGTGAGGGTTACCGTTGTTAAAATTTATCAAAGTTGATTCAGTTATTAAAAGTTTTTGTTCGGTAATGCCTTGAATTGTTGCATTTTCGGGGAAACGATTTGGAAAGTTCTTTACTGTATTTTCTTTAAAAATTGAAATGCCTGCACCAGAATCTAAGCTTTAAAATTGGTATTTTTCTGAATTACTGAGGGTCGAGAATAATTAAAATTCGATTGACGTTGGAAATTATTTTGATTTGATTGGTTATTTGTAATATTTGGGGTTTGCGTATTTGGGCTTCTTTGTTGTTGCATGTTTCGTCTATGTGACTGAAAAGAATTTGTTTGCGGGGCAAACTGGGGTCGCTGAATATTTGAGTTTTGGGAAAAATTGGGACGTGGTTGTCCGTTATTGGCATGGCATTGATTTGCTGAATGACCAATACGTCCACATTTAACACATTTTTGTGTTTGAAAGTTTGGTTTTTTCAAAGGTTGATTGAATGGCTTTCGTGGGTTCGGTTTTGAAACTTTTTGAGATTCGAAATATGACAATTGAAGTTCACGTCGAATACGTATTTGGGCTTTAAGAAGATCTCTTGGGTTACTGGCACGAATTATATGTCCAATACGGGGTTCGAGACCAGTTAAGAGGGTACTCAGGGACATGGATTCGATCAGGGTTATTTGAGCTTGTTTCTGTTGTGGGGTGAGATTAAACTTTTGTATATTAGCGTGCATTTTTGCATTTAGCACTTGAAGTCGGTTGAGGAAGGTTAAAGGACTCTCATTAGGTAATTTTTGATACGTTGTAAGTCTTGTATTAGAGAAGACAAGTCTCGCGTATCTCCGAAGTGAGAATTTAAAAGTTGTTTTATTTCTAAGTAAGAAATAGGGTTGCGAGAGCTTATTAGCTGCGCTGCTCTTGCACGTAATTTAGTTTTTATGTGGATTACTAATAAATCTTTTTGATCGCGTATAGACATATTGTAAGCACAATCACAAGCATTGAGAAATGTTTGGAGAAAAATTTGATCACCAACGTATTCAGGAATTATCGAAAATATTTCAGATAACTTATACGGTTCAATTTCGGGTGTCTCAGGGACATTTTGTCTTTCGTTATCAGTCATGGTTGCTCAATATATCACAATATCCAAATGAAATAATATAGGCACACAATATTATATAAAAAGGATACGAACTTAAAATTAAGAATTTAGGTTGATTGGCAGTACGTAAAGTATTACACAAATCAACGTAAATTAAAGCAATACTAAAATCTACAAAATTTAAGTTTTTCTTGAAATTTGATTAACTGTATAATCAAAATTTGAAATTAAAATATTCTTTTGGATTTTTGAAATTTGTTTTTGAATTCAGTTTTTTTGTTAACTAATTATCAAAATCGAACAGTTTCCTTAAATTTGAATAAAAATTTCAATATTTTTGGAAAATTTAAAAAAAAATTAATAAACGAGATGATTCAGACTTACGTTACTAGTAGAAACATCAGACTTCGTCGTGTTCTCTGCAGCAAATTCTACCAGGGGTTTCACTAGGTGTTCCTAATCCTTAGATTGACTGCGAGTTGGTGACGTCGGGTCGTGATTTTCTCTGTTTTCTTGTTTTCACAGGTTTTTCTGAACAATGGATTGGGGTCCTCCGTCGACAGTTAGAGTGCACAAAGGCTTCGTGTTCTGTTAGACGTTTTCAGATCCTACCGACTGCGCCAGTTTGTTAAATCACTTTCTTGTCAAATTACTTTTTTAAAAAAATTATTTTATTACTCAAAAATACAAATTTAAATATATACATTTGAACTTGCAAAGTAACGTTTAACAAAATTAATTCGAGCTAGACTGAACTGTACTGAACTTTATACAAAGAAAAAAATCTATTTATATGTTTCGTTATGCTGACTCAGTGGGAACTGTTTACTTCGTTCTTGAACACTTGGGTCAGGACGTGGGTTCTGCTGATGAAGCTTTCTTGGTATAGACTTGTTTTCGTAAACAAGTTATACCTGCTGTTTATGAGAATAGGATGATCTACGTTGTTAACTGATATGTGATACTTTGTTATTGAGATAAGCTTGGCTTTCTGAATAACTGCGTTGGCGGGTAATAGCTGATAGTCTGGGAACCAAGGTTAGCATAACTTGTATGATGAAATAGCTGGTGAGAATAGATATAACATACATATATATATATATATATATACATACACATATATATATACATATATATGTGTATATATATATATATATATATATATATATATATATATATATATATATATGTTGATTTTTACTCCTATCTCTATTCGGACGCGAGAAAGAAAGCTTTGAAAATGCCAAATGTGATTTTGGCGAAACGCCAGCAAAACTGTTCTTTTCAGAACGACAGTAGTGAACGGATGGACACCCGGAATGAAAACACATCATATATATATATATATATATATATATATATATATATATATATATATCATCTTAGAGTGTTTTCGTAAGTAACGAATCTTCTCTTTTATTTTTAAAATTGAATTTTGTGTTTTGAAGTGATTTTTGTTGAACTTCTGTTCGAAAATCTGATATTTCCTTGTTAGTTATTGCTTATTTCTTTTATATTGAATAATATTTTAAGAGAAATGCCTGATACACGCTCTCAAACTAGTAGCGCAGCTTCTGCCACTGTGGCACAAGATTCAAAAAATACTGTTACTGAAGCTATCGAGCCCTATAAATTATCCGAGATATTTTCCATTATCCCGGAGTTTGAGGGAGATCAAATCTCGTTAGGAACATTTTTAAATGCTTGTGACTGTGCAAATGATATGGCAGTCGCAGACCAAGAAAAATTATTAGTCATTTTCGAAAAAAATAAACTACGAGGTAGAGCGGCTCAACTTATAAACTCGAGAAACCCTTCTACTTATGCCGACGTTTAACAATTACTCACCTTGCATTTTGGCGATACAAGGGACCTCTCCTCACTAATTCAAGACCTGCAACGTCTTAAACAATTATCTAATGAATCTCCCCTAACATTTTTCAATCGTTTGCAAGTACTCCATGGAAAAATGCTTGCAAATATTCAAAAAACTCCTGGTCTAAGTCCTGAACAAAAAAATGCACAGCGTTCCCTTATTGACCCAATGGCCCTTAATACCCTCCTCACAGGATTAGAGCCACGCCTTGGCCAGATTATCAGGGCTGGAAACCCTTCAAATCTTATCGAAGCCCAAATAAGAATTAGACGAGAAATACAATTATCTTATTTCGAAACTCAGAAAAACCCTAAACCAGCACCCATCTCAATTAGACGTAACCTTTCGGTCAGGAAACCCCCGTCTCAACCCCAAAAGTGTTTCAGTTGCGGACGTTTGGGACATATGGCTAATGAATGCCGCGCCCAACAAAATCAAAGCTATTCTAATTTTGGTACAAATTTTCAAAATAGACCTAATTTCCAAAATAATACTAATTTCCAAAGACCAGGTCCTTCCCAAAATCAACCCTTTAACCAATCTAGACCATTTGCTACTTCCCAACAAAATCAGTTATCCCAATTTCGCACCTCAGGAATGCAAAGGAACCCTAATTTTCAGTCCAATCAACATAGAACCCTTCATATGAACTATAACTCTTATTCCCATGAATATGACCCCGACCAATATGTAAATGATTCATATGATAACCATTACTGTGATTATAGCTCAGAACAGCCCGATTACCGCGCATATAGTGCAGACAATCAAGGATTTTATGAAAATTGCGAACCAATCCCTGATAACGAAAATTATCAAAATTTTCTGGGACTCCCGAACCAAAACCATTACCCGAACAACACCAATCAATCTGTAGACCCATTACAAGAAGTTCAGGATCAGATCCAGACTCTCAATCTAGACGACATGAACCCCAATTTGAATTTTACAGAACAGCTTTCTCTAAATCCCCTACTCGCAGTAAGTTCAAAAAATCTGTACTTCATTAACGACTCATCAAACAAATATAAACTCCTAATTGACACTGGAGCGGGTATAACCATTTTCAAAGAAAAAACCGCCGAAAATTTTCCTCAAAGATCACCCGAAAATATAACCATTCAGGGAATCACAAATCAAAAACTTCAAATAACCGAATCCACTCTTGTACCATTTAATGCAGGTGACCCCCTTAAGGTTTTTATTTATAATTTGGATATAGAATTTGACGGAATATTTGGATTAGACTTTTTAGAACACTATAAATGTATAATTGATTTAAAATCTAAACAACTTGTAACTGATTTCAAAACAATACTTTTACACAAAGCGGGCAAACAAAATTTCGATAGAAGGACGTACAGAAAAAATTTTCAGGTTAAAATGCGACCTTGCTGATACAGATGCCATACTATACGCACAAGAAAAAGAAAAAGTTAGACTGCCTTATGCCCTCGTTAAAATAGACAAAAATGGTGAATTTTTAACATCAGTCATAAATTCCAATGTCATTCCAAAAGTCATCAACTTCTCTGACCTCCAAATAGAACCTTTACAAGTTCTTGAACCAATCTTTAATTTTAATACTAGCGAACATTGTAATACGGAACCTATTGATAGAATTCAATTTATAAAAACCCAATTAAGAACCGAACACCTAAACGAAGAGGAACGAGAAGAAATCACTGAGCTTTGCCTTGAATACGCCGACATATTTTACGTCGAAGGTGATAAATTAACCTTCACTAACGGAATCAAACATACCATCGAAACGAATAATGCTAGACCCATTTACACGAAATCCTATAAATACCCACAGGTACACAAAGAAGAAGTCAAAAAACAAATTAGAAACATGTTAGATCAAGGTATAATACGCCCATCGGTCTCCCCTTGATCATCTCCTGTTTGGGTCGTTCCCAAAAAACTTGACGCTTCTGGGAAACAGAAATGGCTTGTCGTTATCGACTATAGAAAGCTTAATGAGCTCTCTGTAGATGATAAATACCCACTCCCTAATATTTCAGATCTTCTTGACCAACTTGGCAAATGCCAGTACTTTACCACCCTCGACCTGGCGTCTGGATTTCACCCGATTGAGATTCACCCCGACGACATTCCCAAAACCGCTTTCTCAGTCGAGAATGGCTATTACGAATTCGTTCGTATGCCATTTGGGTTTAAGAATGCACCATCCACCTTCCAGCGCGTCATGGACAATATCCTGTTGGGCATTCAAAATGAACGTTGCCTGGTTTATATAGATGATATAATCATCTACTCGCCTACCATTCACACCCATATGGACCGACTAAAGGAAATATTCAAACGACTTCGCAAGGCTAATCTAAAAATTCAGCCAGACAAGTGCGAATTCCTGCGCAAGGAAGTTGCATACCTCGGGCACCTCGTCACCAAAGATGGCGTAAAGCCGAATACAGCAAAAGTCGAATGTATTCGAAATTTTCCTCCACCCAAAAATCCCAAGGACATGAAATCTTTTCTAGGACTCGCAGGCTGCTACCGACGTTTTATTCCTAACTTCGCTAAAATGTCAAAGCCTCTTACAAAACTTCTTCAGAAGGATGTCGAATTTCTTTTCGACACTGAATGCAAGACTTCCTTTGAAACCATAAAGCAAGCCCTTATGTCTGACCCTATATTGATATATCCTGACTTCGAAGAACCCTTCATTCTAACAACCGGCGCCAGCGTATTCGCTATCGGCGCAGTTCTCTCGCAAGGACCAGTAGGAAGAGACCTTTCTATAGCTTATGCATCCCGAACCCTTTGCAATGCCGAATCTAAATATTCTACTATCGAAAGAGAAGCGTTAGCAATCGTTTGGGCTGTCAAGCACTTCCGGCCATATCTCTTTGGTAGGAAATTTACCTTGATAACAGACCACAGACCGCTAACATGGGTCTTTTCTATAATAGATCCAGGGAGTAGGCTAGCAAGATGGCGCTTAACACTCGAAGGTTATAATAAGATCGAATACAAACATAGTAAAATAAACAAGAATGCAGATACGCTCTCAAGACTTAAGATAAACTATTTTGAAGAATGCGCAAAACTACAAACTAAGATAAATGTTTATGCCACCAATGACGAAGAAACCGAACCTGACGAAACAGCAGAAAATAATACTGAAGACGAGGATCAGGAAATACACGAAGATTACAACAGATTCGCAGAGTTGTACAAAAGCAGATCCCTCATAGACTATTCAAAAGTAGAGATTGCGAATACACAACTACTAGATAAATCGAACAAAGAAATAGTTACCTTCTTTTGGAAAGACAAATTGCAAGAAATGCATCACAAAATCATTGATGATATATTCGAAGGAAATTACGACTTTAAAGGCGCAAGAATCAACATAGTGAACAGTAAATCTGTAAGACATAGGAAATACTACATAATACCTCTACCTTTCGACCCCGAAATCGTGACTCAACATCTCTTTTACGTCCTATTCAAAGCAAAAAACGATTTTAAAGAATCAAGCGTATATTGCGTGGAAAATAATGTGGAACTGCCTATTTTAGAAATGCTATCTTACATCTTAGCAGATAAAGATGTAAAATTCAAAATATGTCAAGATCTCATCCGAACGCCAGATGAAGAAGAACGACCACAAATACTAGACCATTACCATCGAGGAAAGTTAAACCTTCACATAGGTATAAACGAAACCCTTAGGGGTATAAAAGTAAAATACAACTGGCCTGATTTAGTGAAAGACGTCGAGAAACTAATAAAGTGTTGCGAAACTTGCCAAAAGGTAAAATTTTGCCGAAAAAATCTTAATAGACCATTAGTTATAACAGAAACACCAAAGACGCCATTCGAAAGAGTAAATTTAGATATTTTCGAATATCCCACCCACTAGAAACCACGCTCTTACAATAAGAGACGAGTTAACGAAATTTACTCAAGCCTATCCGCTTTCAGACAAATCAGCGAAATCAGTCGTCAACACCCTTTTAGTGTTCTTTCAACACTACGGTACACCCCTTAGGATCCGTTGCGACTATGGGCGTGAGTTCAATAACTCCCTTCTAAAAGACCTTTGTTATCCCTTCGATATAAAAATGTCCTTTTCAAGTGTTAGCCACCCACAATCTAATGGCTCAGTTGAAAGATTTCACGCGACATTCTCCGAAATGATTAGAGCCAATCTCGCCGAGAACCCAGACGAACATCCTTTTAACGTCCTCTCATATGCCGTCATCTGCTACAATAACACGCAAAACAAGACACACGGATTTACACCCTACGAACTGCTATTCGGGCATACATCTAGTAGACCACCCGAAACCCTGTACAACCAAAAAGAACTAATATCAAAATACGTACGAGACCTGAACAATAAAATGAACTGTCTTTACAAACTTGCAAGACGAAAGACAGAAAACCAAAAAAAAAAAGCTAAAATAAGATTCGATCAGTCTGTTTCGAAAAACCCATATGAATATAACATTGGAGATAAAGTATACGTAAAACAATCGCAAATAAGAACGAAAGCCGAAAACCTTTTCAACGGACCTTTTGAAATTACCGAAATTTTCCAAAATTCAGCCACTCTCCTAAATCCCCAAACAAATCAAACTTCTAAATTTAATTTCGATAGGCTGAATAGATCTTCTTCTTTTCAGATTTCAGATTCTCCTGGCTGATCGTAGCCACCCTTTCGCAATACTCCATTACACCCATTAATAATACTGTAGGAATATTCCTCCATGAAGAAGGAACCATTAAAATTTCTAACAATAAATGGACGCTTCTTGTCTACAAAGAACTTCAACCCATAAAAGACGCAATAGTCAAAAATGATAAAATCTTAGACAATCTTTTGAATACCTTTATATCTGCAGAAACACCCCGAATGATCGCATTCAAAGGAGAAATTCAAACTCATGTTAGTCTTCTAGGCCAAATCTCCGATTCGGTAAACCTCAAATACAGAGAAACAATAGCCGATACCCAAAATTATGCCGAACATCAGTGACACTGTTGCCTTCTACCACGCTAAGGTAAATGTTTTAGATTTATGCGAATCACTAATGGAAAGTTACGCTTTCATAGAACACTATCTTAATGATATCCTTAATGCTATAAGATTTGCACTCCTTAAAATATTACATAGTTCAATAGTAACACCACTAGATTTGATTAGCTCTCTAACACAAATCTCTCAAGCTCTTCATAAAAATAATTTACCCCTATCGGTCTATTCCGATAGCATTGCTAAATATATAGATATCATCGAATTAGAAGCTTATCAATCCGAATCTAAAATAATATTTGCTCTTAAAATTCCGTTAGTAGAACCTGAAACTTACACTTTATACCATATTTATCCAATTCCCATATCAGATGATCGAACAGGGTTTCATCACATCATTTCTACTACGCAAAAATATGTCGCTAGAGATAATGATTCGATGCTATACGTTTCACTCGCAAATTTGTACAATTGTCAATCTGTTCCAACGTACTTCCGCACCCAATAGACACTGATTCTATCTGCGAGGCTCACCTCTTAAACCAATTAAGCCACCAGCTACCGAGAACCTGCCAATCAAATCTGTTGCTTGCACGAGAATACAATGTTCAGGAAATTGATCAAAACCTTTGGTTAATTTGCATCTCCAACCCACTGCCAGTTTGAGAGAAAAGAAGCTACCACCAAGGTTATTATTACTAACAGTTTTCTATAATTACGACCTGAATGCAACGCATTTGTAGGAAGTACCAGAGTGCATGCCCAAAGCACCATCGACAACTATCAGAATGTGACTTACCGCAGCCATCCTATAGAAATTCCATACAAGTGCTGCGAACATCTTCCAGAAAAACCTCAAGTAGCTATCAAACCACTAAAGCTTAACAAGTTGGATATCGGAGAGTTGAACATAGCCCAACACAAACTCGATCAATATTCCGAGGAACTTGACAAGATCATCAACCAGCCATTTATCAGCAAACACCTGCCCTGTTCACAGTAACTACGATAGTGTTTACCGCTCTTTTAGTCTCCACCTACGTCAGGTGCAAATGTCGACGCAAGAAGCTGCCGATGATCACCATGAGCTCACCTAACGATGACTCGCCCCCAGCTCCAAAGCCTTTGAACCGGAGACACACGAGGTTGACCAGTATTCTTCCCAGGAGAAGACCCAGCCTGCACTTAAACTCATCTATGGAAGAAGAAATGGAACTCCAAAACGAAACCTAAAAGTTGCCGCATCGCCCCAACTTTTTACTTATAATAATATAAATACTCTTGTGAATATAATTTTAAGTTAGTAATAGAAATAGCTAGTAATGCTGTCAGTTTGATATTTGAATTTTAATTTAATTGTTTTAATATTTTTGTAATTAAGTAAAGTTTGTGTTTTATAAATAAAATCATTCATCAATCATCATATATATATATATATATATATATATATATATATATATATATATATATATATATATATATATATATATAAACGAAAGAACAACGGTAAGGATTACTCCTTCACCATTTTGTCGAGAATCGACCAAAACATGACGGTGTTTATTTCCAGGGCCAAGGTGCCATCTGCTACCGTGGTATCTGCCCCGGCAAGGCTCATCAGGCAGTTTCCTTGGGGGTAACGGTATTAAAACCGACAAAATGGTGAAAGAGTAATCCTTACCGTTGTTCTTTCGTTTGTATAACTTTTTACGACCAAGAACCGCACAGAAATTGAAATTTCTGTTTCTCTTCTATATATATATATATATATATATATATATATATATATATATATATATATATATATCTCATGTCTAATATGAAGCCCGGTATGTCCCACAGACTACCCGAATCCTGGTCTAAATATTGGTTTGAACAAAGTGTATTTTATTGAAAAACAATTTAAATCTTACAGTTATTGCAAGCAAAGGCAGAGGGGTAACTTTTTCTTGATATACAGAAATCGTTATATTTTCCAGGTTTTATGAATCCCATACGTTTTTAGAAAATAAGAAGCCCGCTGTGTAAAAATGTATATACTTGTTAAATAATTCCAAAAACTGAAGAAGTCATTTTTGTAATAGACTAATATTTTCTATGCGTTAATAGAAAAAATGGTTTTATTATATTTACTACAATTTTAAGTATTATATTTCAAAGTATTGTATTGTGATTATCAATCAGATTATTAATGCAAGAAAATGTTTTTGTTGTGGTATTTTACCATTTGTTTTATTTTGATTTGATCGTATGTGCCGTTTGAATTAAGCACCAATTAATGAAAAAATATAAAGTTTTATAAATTGTGGTTACCTCCATATGTAAAAACCCTTGGTTGGAAAATAAATGTTTAAGAAATTATAATTTATCTGTTAAAAATTATTCCACATTTAAGGGTCGTAATCATTACTAACTAACAAAAGAAAATAAAACTAATACTTTGGATATAAAACTTTATTAAAAAAATGTGTAGTTATTTACATATTTAAAGTACTAACTGCTGTCAAGTATTATTTTTAGCAATATGATTGACACCTTACCTCTCACAGAAAGGCTATAAAAAATGTAAAGTTTTAATAGTGCAACATTATTTAAGTCTATATAGTTACTAACACATTAAAACTAACTGCTTTCAAGTACTATTTATAACAATCGGATTAGGGGGGTAATTGGAACCAATTGTTCAAAAAGATTTAAAGTTCCCAGTCAGTGGAGCATTTATGGCGTCATTCTAATGAAGGTTTTGTTTTAAAATTTAAAAAATGCATTAAATGTGTTGACAATACGTGTTCATAGTTTAATACAGATTCAGGTAAGATATGTTTTATCTCTTTTATAATGTAAAATAGATCTAAAAGGTTGTAATATTTACTAGATAAAACTTAAATATTGTCAAATGAGATCTTCCATCTTAGTTATGAATGAATGATTTAGACTTGTCTACAAGGATACATCACCCATCCCCTAACAAATATTTTCTAATGTTTTTAAGAAATCAGGGACTTCACAAGAATCAAAGGAAGCATCCATTTAGTACGAAAGCTCTCACGGCTTGAGTCAACTAAGAAATCATGGTTCTTGGGTTTAGACCTTTTCAAATTGAAATTTGTTTCCTATTCACAAAATTACAATTTGACCATTTTTTTCCATTTTCTACGAGCCATGTGTGCCATGACCAAGCATAAATATACATTTCCATTAATAAGTTCTAACAGTTCAAAAAATTAAATTAATGTAAAAGACCAAGAAGTTACAGAACAGAATTAGTAATTTTCATTTATAGTAAAAATGCTTAGTAGTAAAAATTCCTGTGAGGTAAAAGGAGTCGCAACCTGGGAAAAAGTAATGCCCTATAAAGTGTTCTGAAATGTTTCATAGCCACTCTGTAGGGATTATTCACAGCATACAGTAAATCAAATGTTATATAATAAAAACTAAAAAAATTAAAATATTAACACTCACTGTCTCAAAAACGAATGCCTTGCAAGCACATGTTAATATGAATTTCTAGCCCTAAAGTGAGCCAAAAATTATGCCCTGCATTTTTTGTCACCAACCAAAAAAACACCTTGTATCAATGTAAATACAAAATTTGGACACTAAATTAAAATAAAATTTGATATTAGCTCGAAAGCTGGCTTTATGTTTCATTGCTAAATCTGCTTAAAAGCAGATGATCTTTTTATATATATATATATATATATATATATATATATATATATATATATATATATTTGTCCTGTTAATGCTTAGAATATACTCTGCTAGTGCACAGGCGGGACTAATGCTTCACAACCATATGCCAAGTGTGTCCAAAAAAGTATGCAACATATGGAAAACTTTATTAAGTAGGTATAAATTAAGAAATTTTTATTTCTGATTAAAGTTGGTGCTTATAGAAAAAAATAGTTTAGAAAGTATCTGACCTAAAGTTTCAGATATACAGGGTTATCAGAACATAAAAACAAATGGATTTTAACACTAAAATTACATAAAATGCGATTTTTATGGTGGCAGTTTTAAAGGCCAGCAAAGTTTTTTCATATATGGTATTTTTCACTACAAATAACTTCTTTTAACTATACTAAATACGGAAACATTTTACTTAGCTGTCAATTACGATCTTTTGTGCAGACCTTTCAAATTGCCCAGCACAGGATTGACACTGAAGAAAAAAACTAGGATTATTTTTTAAAAGTTATACTTAACGTTTTAAGGTCGTTTTTGTTTCCATGCATTTCTGTTGAGTTATGTTCTGGTTTTTGATTGGTTTGCATTGTTTTTATATGCTATGAAATTTATGGGGTGTATGCTTTTAACATACTGCCGTGCGAATTTTCTATATTTTTCTGAACAAATTTTCTAAATAATATATATATATATATATATATATATATATATATATATATATATATATATATATACATATATATACATATGGACTTTGAATAAAGAAAATGTAAATCTGTCTTGCAGAACGAAGATAGAATGTTTGTTATATTTAATCGTAGGACCTCTACTGTCGGATAATTATAAGCCCTAACCCCCTTTTGTAGTATCTAAGTTTTGCAGGAAAACGCATTTGCACGGGGGAACTCTTATATTGATAAGTCAGAAAATATCTGAGGTCACTTCATTTATTAGTACAGATAAGTATAATAATTTGATTATTGAAAACCCAAAACCCATACCCAAAGTTTGTTCTCTACAATTATAGATTATGTTTGATTAAATTTAACAGGTGTGTCTTGTAACGTTGTGAATGCAGTAATATCTGATCATATAGCCATTGTAGCAGAGGTTAGTTTAAAAAGGCTTTCATGACCTCATTTTTTAAATTTTTAACACGTGTTTTTTGCTGACAAAAATTAGGGTTAAAACAAAGAAACCATGGATCTAAAGCCATTGAGGTTTTAGCTAAGAATATGCGGTCATTACATTACATAAGAAAGTTTTTTCATGACAATTTAAATTTTATTTCTTACTTAATAATTATAGAGCCATATATCGGAAAGTTTTACAGTTGGCGAAGAGTGTATATTTTGCTAAAAGAATATTAAATTCTGAAAATAAGCCTATATTAATATAAAAGTTTTTTCTTATTTTGGGACGTACTATTATACGGTAAATATGTAGAAAAAACTAATTTGTGTCATCCTATCTTTCCTATGTATTTTATATGAGTTGGAAATATATCCTTTTTTTATAGATCGCATTTTTACTATTACATGCTTAGTAAGAACGGGTTTTATCTAAAAAACTTAGTAAAATACCGAAATTATTTTTTTATTCGGCATTTTACTGTTGCCAACAGTCATAGACAATTAGGGATAATAATTTTATTATAACTAGATATAACTACTCAACTGGTAAAATTTTGGTAGGAATTCAGAAAGGCGGAATAAAATGGCGACTTAATAAAATATTTAAAAATTCATCCTGAAAAAATATTTGATACATTGATTTCAAATTGTATGCCATAGCTAATTGTGGTATAGGGATCAACTAGTAAAATTTTTGTACTAATTCAAGGTGGCCGAACAAAATGGCAGCCAAATAAGATGTTGCCAAGAAATATGTTTTATCAATTCCGTTGGCCTGTCTGCCTGTCAGTTTGCGGCATAATTTAAAAACTAACCCGAGTGACTTCAAATTTTGACCAAAAATGAAGAGTTATATGGGGATGATCTCGTACTATTTTGGTGAAAACCCAGTATAGCATAGCAACATAGCGGCCTAGTGAAATGTTAAAAAAATATTATGATAAAACTGCTTATCCAATTTATTTCAAATTTTGCATAATCAGATATGTTGGAATGAACTGGTAAAATTTTGGTACGAATCGAAATGACGATATAATAGAATATTTAACAATTCAGCTTGAAAACTACTTAATTGAATTATTTCAAATTGTGTGTCATAACTAATTGTGATATAGGGCTCAACTAGTAAAACTGTGTTACTGATTGAAGATGGCGGAACAAAATTGCGGCCAAATAAAATTTTTGTAATCGTGAAAAAAATCACCGTCTTAGGTTTTAGCATCCCGAGTTGCCAAAAAAACATGTTTTATCAATTCTGTCGGTCCGTCTGTCGGTCTGTCTGTCATTTTCGCGACTTAGCCGATTGACTTCAAACTTTGATGAAAAGTTAAGGGTCATATGGGGATGACTTGGTAATATTTTGGTAAAAGTCCAATTTGACGGAACAATGTTAAAACATTTTTTAGAGTGGTGTATTATTTGGGGTTTAGATCCAGTAAAAAAAAAGTCTTTTTTTAAATTGTCAACGTTTCCCAACTTAATTGTTCCATCCTCAGGACACATATAGATCCTATATCCTGCATGAAATCCATATTATCAGTCTTTCCTACTCCGTTGGTCCGCATATATTTCCTAGATATTAAGTTTCTAAATGGTTTTCGTTAACAATTCTCTTGCCGTTATGTTAGAGTGGTGTATTATTTAGGGTTAGGATCCAGTAAAAAAACCAGTCTATTTTTAAATTGTCGACGTTTAGCAACTTTATTGTTGCATTCTCAGAGCACATATATACATTTTATATCCTGCATGAAACCCATATTACTTGTTTTTACCTACTCTGCTGATTCGTAGATATTAAGTTTCTAAATGGTTTTCGTTAACGATCTTCTCGTTGTTAGAGTGAGGTATTACTTGGGGTTAGGAAATATCTGCGGACCATAGGAATAGGTAAAGACTGATAATATGGGTTTCATGCCGGATATAAAATCTGTTTGTGTCCTGAGGATGCAACAATAAGGTTGAGAAATGTCGCCGATTTAAAAAAAAAGGCTTTTGTTTTTTATACTGTATCCTAACCTTAAATAATACAAACTACTTATTGAATTTATTTTAAATTTTGCCCAAAAGTCCAGTGTGGCATAGATGGAAAGAAAATGGTAAAATATTGGTAGGAATCCAATATGATCGAACAAAATTGTGCCCAATAAGAACAAAAATACTCTATATGCAACAAATCGAAAGAAAAAAATCATGACGAGGGAAGTTCCAGGTAAAGGAAATTTACGTTTTTGAATGTCGCTTCGTTTTCGAAATACCCTGTATTCTTAAACATGGAGAAAGAATCTCCAGGCACGAGTACGAGGAAAATCGGGAACGAGTTGAATGTAAGTTACAAAACAGTATGGAGTATCTTAAAGGAGTATTTACTTTATTATTATCACGCACAAAGAGTGCAAGCTTGGTTGCCTAGAGACTTTCCAGCTATTATCGAAGGACATCACCAGTATACATTATCGTTTAATATTTGGGTAGGGATTATTAGAGATATCTTAGTTCGGCCATATTTTATTTCAAATTGACTTACTGGTGATGTCTATTACAACTTCCTTAGAGATGAATTGCCAGAATTGATGAAAGCAGTGGCATTAAGAACGAGAACTTTAATGTGGTACATGTATGATGGCGATCCCACTCACTTTGCAGTACGAGCTATAAACTATTTAGATCAACAGTATCCTGCTCGTTGGATAGGTAGAAGAGGACCTCACCTATGGCCACCCGTTCGCCGGATCTGAATTTGTTGGCTTTTTATTTCTGGGGTCCCCTTAACAAAAATATTTATACTACTCCTATCGAAACTGAAGAAGACCTTCGACTCCGTATTATTAATGGTACGATTCGCGCCAGTTCCGAAATTTTCTAACACGTAAGACACAATTTAGTACCTCGTGTACATGGGTGTTTACTGGCTCATGGAGGACATTTTCAGCAGTTTATTTGACTTTTGCTCATGCAAGCTCATTATTCAAAGTTTCTAAGTCATTTATTAAAACGATTATTATTGATGTAATAATCAGGAAATTCGTGTAACATTAGCAGTCAAAATACTTTTTACTCGGAAACTCGAAAAAATTTCCTAAAATATGATATTATGTAAAATAAATTTTTACATCATATGCGGCAGGTCCGTATTACCGATTTTGGCGAAATTAAGGCACTCTACCCAGATCTCCGCCAATGAACTAATTGTAAAACTTAAAATTAACCCTAAGTGATATGCTCTAACCCTTTATATGTTTCATAAATGTCATTAAAATATCGTTTGGCATTAATTAATAAAATGAAGAAAAAAATTAAACACCATGTATTCGAATACGAGGAGACATTCGAAAAACTTTTATACCACATTTTCATCTTAAAATTAGGTAAGGAGAATCCCAATTCATTTTGTCATTATTGCAAGCGATTAAGAATAAGAAAAAAATTCGTGTTTTTTTTATGGTTTTTGTGTGGTTTTTGGACATGCAATAAAATGGGTTTTATTTGTTTTTCTCGAAGTCAATGCGAGATACGAAAACAACTCAAGGAATAAAAAAGTTTTTTCTTTAGTTGCTTAATACGAAAAAAATTTAAACATTACAAAAAAAGTCAGTGGCGTATATTTTTTTCTCAATAATATTGGGTAAGGTACCCCTCGGGACGCCACTCGACTTAATAATTTTTTATTTATTTACGGCTCAATAAGCTCCTTGTCACTAGAAATTAACGTTATCAAATTTCAACAAAATTGGGTAAAGGAAATTTAAAATAAAAATGAAAAACCTATTAAAAACAAAATTTAAACATCCTCTATTTTCAAAACTAAGGGACATTCAAAAAAATTAAAGTTTATACTTCAAGATCCGTAAAATTTAAAAGAATAAAAAATTCACTACAGAGAAGTTATAGGGCACAAAAAGTTATAAATACAAATTAAGTAAAGTTTTTTGATATCTAGTGTAGTTAAAGAGTAAATTTGTACTTTTGACGAAAAATGTTTACTTTTTCGATTTTTTAGTCTAATTTTCTCTTTAACTAAACTAGATATAAAAAAACTTCACTTAACTTTTATTTATAACTTTCTGTGTTCCATAACTCTGCTGTAGTGAATTTTTTATTTTTTTTTTATATTAAGAATTTTGAAGTCTAATTTTTAAATTAGTTTTTCTTTAAGCAACAACTTTTATCAAGAATAAAATTTTCTGGGAAATCAATAATAAAAAAAATTGTGCAAACTCTTTCCCGGTCACTGTATATAAACTATGTTACGCGCCGTTGGCGGAAATCCAAAAAGTTGATTTAGCATAAAAGATTCTTTTAACCTGTCTAGAAAACATGCTGAGCTTCAATACAATTAGAAGCATTACAGAAATATGCACAGAGTTTTTGACTTTAATTTGAAACACACTGTATCTTAGAGATTATATTAAGAATAAATATTTATGATAATTATTACTCAAACAATCATTCCCTGAAACGTTTTCTTACATTTGCGACACCCTGTATATTTTAACTTTTGCCTCTTAATGTGCTTCCATTTAAATATTGGTAAACCTACAACAAAATTTTGGCAAAAAAATTATGATTTCGACATCGTCATTTTAAATATTTATTACTAAAATTTTATAAATTTCACTGTTAATATCGATTTTCAATCAAGTCTACATTAAAGTTAAAATTCGCCTGCCGTCTTGGCATTCATACTCTGATTTTCGTAATGTGTACTAAAAATTTACGATGTGCATTCTTAAATACCCCCGACTTTCAGTCAAATATACACAAATGTTATTCCTCCGCCATCTTGGCACCGCCATTTTGAATTTTTAAATGTTGACATAAATTCATGATGTGCAACCTTAAATACCCCCAATTCAAATCTGCAAATGTGTTAAAATTAGTTTGCCATGTTGGCGTTATAAATAATCCGCAAAAATGTTAAAATTCGTCCGACAATGTTGACTTTGTCATTTGGCGCCGCTATTTTGACTTTTTAAATTTCCCTAAATTCATTCTTAAATTTCCCTAGAGACCGATTTTCAGTCTAGTCAAGATAAGTAATAAATTTCGTCCAAATGTAAAAGAGGTGAAAAATCCATTACAAGATTTGAACCAGACATACAATTAGACGAGTAGTAAAGCCAATAAAATAATGATACTTTTAAAATCGAGCACTACTTAACTAATTAATGTACGCATATTGCGTTGATTAGATCATCGAGTTTTCTCAATGATCCAAGGAAAGTGAAGCATTACCCTTTTCTTCATTTTAGCACATAAAATATTTTAATAGGCCGTTATTTTGTTCCGCTATATTGAATTCATACCAATATTTTACCAGTTAATTTTTGTATCAGTCTTAATTTTTGTGCGAAATTAAATAAATTTAAGTTAATCGAGTAAGTAGATTTTTTAGTTATACCGTGAACAGACCGACTGACCGAAATGGAAAAACATGTTTTTCGGCATATAGAGACTCAAAAACTTGAAGATCTGTATAAACCTGGAACGGAATTTCCTTATGCGGAAAGTAAAAAGTCGCCCCGCCACTGGAGGCATCAACAAATGGCTACGTGCTTCGACATAGGTCATCCCCAACTCTTGTTTTATAGTAAACATTGGTCGATAGCATGTGAAAAGTAGGGGAACCATGTTGGCTTATATCTCAAATGTGGTTTATGAATGAATTGTGACATCTACCTTTCTTTACTCTAAGGTTGCAAGTCCTTGTTATGTAAAATAATTCCCTGAAAGGCTGGTAAATTTTGGCCAGCACTTAAGCGAGAATATGGGTAATGCAGGAGATTCTTAGTTTTAGTAGTATAATTGTGAACATCAGAATTTCATAGGAACTCTGCGTCATTCTATTTTATATAAAAAATAGTTAAAAATATATACAGAGATGGAAGCGTCAAAATACCCAAATCAATAAGTGTTTGCCGACAGTGGGCTGGTGGGAAACCCAACATACATCTTAAAATTATTTTCTGCATAACAAACATCTTGTTAAAATAAGCAGAGTTTCCCCATGATATTAATCTATAGGAGATATTCGATTGAACTAGTTATGTTTAAAACATTCATTGAGACAGGAGCCCTTAAGAATCAGATTACAAAACAGGATTTGCTTAATTTGGCTGCCAAGTTATTTTCTGATCCAAAGGTATACATATAAGAAAATCCATAAAAGAAGCCTTGGTGGCATTGAAAACCAACCCATTCACACTACACCAGTTACCAAATTCAACCACCGATTGGTTTGCCCTATCAGTAACAGCGCTTAGTACTGTACTTTCAGAAATCAGGAAATTAGTATCATCGGTGTAAACAATTGCTACGTTTGATGAGAGGCACATATTTTAAACGTTGACGAAAACAATAAACAGTAGTGGTCCCAGAATTGAATGCTGTGAAAACCTGTTAAATTTGTTTAAAATCTGACCTGCATGAATCCACCATGAACACCTGTACTCTTTTAGCCAAATATGATGATATCCATTGATGGGTAACTCCTCTGATACCCATCATATAAAGCTTTTCTAGAGAGATATTATGGCCCACAGTATCAAAGCTCTGCTAAGATCAAAAAGTAATACCACTGAATGGGATTTACTATAAACAAAATAGCAGGGTTCATTTATCGCTGTTAAAGTGTTTTGAAAAGATCCCAATAATTTAAATATTTTTAAGAATTCTATTAACTGAGAATTAAACGCACTTTCAAAAATCTTATCAATTTGATTCTGAACACAAAATTACCGAGCAAGTCTACATTTATGTCTCCACACACAATGAAAAAATGGTTATTGTCATAAAAACCAGATAGAAGGGCATTCATATTATCCAAAAAAACATTTAAGTCACTCTCGGGAGTTCTATAACATATATTTTATATTTATAAATGTGTTCAGATTATTTGTTGCGTTTAGATTGACAAACAAAGATCTTTTTTGGCGTTTTCGCAACTGAATAAAAATATTTAACTTTAAATTAATTTAAGCAAATATTTAATAAAATTACATATCTCAACATGTAGACTAGACTGTCTACGGAATGTCTCGATACATAATATAAACGATATTATTTAATTTTAAAAGCCAAAAACGATTTTTGTTTGTCAATATATTTTATAGTTAGACTTAAGTGACTTTAGTAATGCAGCTGCAGCCTTAAAATGCTTACAGAAACATAAAACGTGAGGATTACATAACTTTAGTAAAACTCGTATCTTATATATTTTGCTAGTTAATAAACCTTGAATGTGAAAATATTAATGTTCCTATATAATCATTACAATTATTTTGAACATATCTTGTAATACTCTCATTGGCCTTATCTATATAGACTCTGGAGATTGGCAGGTATTGGAAAATGTATGGTTTCCTCCACCTTAGCGTTTAGTGAACAACATTTTTTAATATAATTTTTACAATTTTAAAATAGGTGGTTGTGTTTATTAGTTCTAATATATATATATATATATATATATATATATATATATATATATATATATATATATATATGTATATATGTGTATATATGTATATATATGTATATATATATGTATATATATATATTCAATGTGGCATTAACTAAAATAACGTTTTACCCTATTTTTATGTATTTCTACTTTCTTTATTTTTAATTTTTAGCACTAGATTTGGATCTTTATCCTCCAAAACTGGTTATGGACCTTTAAATAAAGCTTCTAATTTATTATTTCTACAATTATTTCTACTAAAACCTTATTTCCTACATTATAAGTTTGACTTTTACAATTATTTTTGTCATATTCGATTTTGCGTTTAATTTTGGATGTCATTAAATTATTTCTCGTGTTATTCCAAACTGTTTGCAACCGAAATTTGATTTCTTTAGGATAGCCATCAAAATTATATACTGGATCGACTTGATTAACGATATTAGATGGAATATTACTGGATTTTCCAAATAAGAGTTCATAAGGTGTCTACTGCTTTGACGTGTGTACAATGTTATTGTATGAAAAATACCAATAAGGAACCCAAGAGCTCCCATTATTAGTACCTTTCAACAGTTGCATCCGTAGATGTGCACCCAAGTGCTTATGGGTATTTTCAAGGGCCCCTAAAGTTTGGTAGTGAATGCTGTGGAATTTAGTTGGTTAATTTTAAGCAAGTTACAAGATTCTTTAAATATATTAGATAAAAATTCAGTTCCTTGTCTCTTACGCAAGAAACAGAACCGAATATAATACCGTAACGCAAAATAAAATTTTCTACAAATGACTTTGCAACATTCAATGCCTCTTTATTGCGAAGCTGATATGCTTCAATGAATTTTGTAAGTTCGCATTGAAGCGTAAGTATATATTGATTATTTTCAATATCAACTGGTAATGGGCCGACCAAGTCTAGATATACTTTTTGAAATGCTGAACTAGCGTTTGTTGATATTGTCATAGGTTGTTTATTTGGTTTTGAATGCTTGTATCTTTCAGATTCTTCAGAGAACTTTTGACAAAATCCTCAACTTCATTATTCATGGTTGCCCAAAAGTAATATCTTTTTATATTCTTGTACTTTCGGTTTATCCTCCGGTTGTATGTCCTCCAGTTGTTAATGTATGAAAATCATTAAGAATTACCTGACGTAAATCTTTATTTTCTATCCTTTGTTTGTCTTTTATAATACAGAGTTTATCTATAGAGATTTATCTTAAACATTTCGTTTTTATATTTAATCATGCGCATGTCATTTAAAAACTGATTAGACTCATTATTTTTTATAATAATTAATTCAGGAGTATAGTATTTGTTACATAATTTCTCCAGATGCCTCAACGATCTACCTAAGTCCGACGTTGATAGGTATTTCGGGGATATGTAGACTATCTTAGAATTGACGTCATATATTAAATTTTCATATTCAGTTTTTAATTTATTATTAAGTTTTATTTTAGTAAATTCACGTACCGGCCGTAGTTCTGTTATCTGAGTTTTAGGGTATTTTTTTTGCTATTTTTGATCGAGTGATTGCATTTATACTGACACTCACTCTATTCTTCATTTCTTTTAATTCGCTTGACTGTATACACACACGCGACAAAGCATCCGCTGTCACATTTTCAGGACCTTTCACATAGTGGAAAATCGTATTCCTCTAGCGTTAGCCTAAATTTTGTGAGCCTACTAGAAGGATTTGTCACACCAAATAAGTATATTAAGGGACGATGGTCCGATAATATTATACTTTTTTTACCAAATAAATATGGTCTAAAATGTTTACAAGACCAAACGATCGCGAATAACTCCTTCTCTATTGTACAATAGTTTATTTCTGCTTTATTTAGAGTTCTAGAAGCAAATGCAAAAGGCCTATCGTCTGGGTTTGACAGTAGTGCACCTAACGCAAACCCACTTGCATCTGTTCTAAAAACAAACTGATTGTCTTTTGAAAAATTTGGATACTGTAACAAGGGCGAACTAATAAGAGACTGTTTTTAAGTTTCAAATGAATTTTGACCATTTAAAAACTATCCCTTTTCTAGCTAGTATATTTAAAGGGTGAGCAATTTCTGTGAATTGTTTAATACATTTTCTGTGATAATTTGCAAATGCAACGAAGCGTTTGGTTTCGTCAGAATTTTTTGGAACTGGGTATTGACAAATAATTCTTATTTTTTTAGGATCAGGTGATATACCTTCAGATGAAATTAAATGAACCAAATATAAGATTTTCTTTTTTAAAAGTTCACGTTTACTAGGATTGAGTTTATGATTTACTTGTCTAAGACGGTGTAGAATTTTAATTAAATTTTGATTATGGTTCTGTAAGGAATGTCCGAAAACTATCAAATCGTCTAAATAAACGAAACATGTTTCGTAATTTAAAACCACCGGACTTATTTTCATACCCATCGGCAATCGTTTTATTTCAAATTGTGCTCTGTCCGTTCTAAAGGCTGTATAGGACCTGCTTTCAGGATCAAGTTCTAATTGGTAATATCCTTGAGCTAAACCGAGGTGCGAGAAATAAACTGCACCAGATAGGGAGTCTAGAATTTCCGTAATATTCGCCAATGGAAATACATCATTTTGAACCCGTTCATTACATAACCTAAAATCTGTTACAATTTTATGTCGTTTAACGGCATCTCTGTCTGGTTTTTTGGGAACTAATAAAAGAGGTGAGGACCACTCAAAGTGTGCTTCCTCTATAATACCTGTAAGGTTTAACGTAAACTGGAGTTACGCCCTCCTTTAATCTATTTTTTTGCTTATATAAATTAGTAACTGTTAATAAATCGTTTTCTAAGTGAAAAACATCCGCATATGTAATTTTTTTGTATTGAATTTCTTCTACGTTAAGGGGTTCTGTATTTATAAGATCTAAAATTATATCAACTCTGTCAACCGATATTTAATTTTTTGTAAAGGAATAAACATCATGTTTTGATACATATTCACATTCAGCAGTCTTCTTTCGGTATTGCAATACTACTTGCAATCAACACTCACTCACATATCCATCATTTAAAATGACACACTCATCCGTGAGACTGGTACAGCAATATGTAATTATTTCACATCGGGGTGGAATAACAGTAAATACATTATTTTTAGACTCCAAAGGTAACACTACCTTGCTTATTTTGATTTAGCCAAGAAGAAAATAAAAACCTTTCATAATCTATAAGTGCACTATATTTAAGGAAATAATCTGAACCTAAAACTCCGTGTATACTAGAATCGAAACTTTTAATAATTGTAAAATCATGATAAATATATTCATAGTTTATAGTGAATAAAATATTTGCCGATCCGGCTGAATACGTTGAGCCTGCAATACCTTTAGTTTTAATTTTATTTGCTGTATTTATAACACTGCAATCTTTCAAATAATTTCCAAAAAAAAAACAACTAATACTTGCACCAGTCACATAAAAATATCATTTCTTTTCGTACCTGACACGCACAAAATTTAAAGCATTCTTATTAAAATTAACTATATCATTCTTAAAATTAGAAACGAAAAAACCTAGTTTCTTGAGATTCCTCGCTGTTTTTGTTTATGTTACTATTTTCTACACCACCAACAAAATATGCACTATTATTTACATACTGCTGACGCTGGTGGCCTCGACGAAAATTTGACCTACTAAAGCAGGAACGACCTCGGCGTTGGTACTGCGAATTATTTTGTTTTCTGTTAAAATTTGAATTATTAAAATTTTATCTACCGGGGTTACGAGTCGGATTATTTCTATGGAATTGCCTAAAATTTATAAAATTATTTCTAGACCGGTTTCCTGGATATTATTGACGCCCACGCATATGGTATAGGTTATTAGTATTAGTTGGGGTTGAATTTAAATGTTTCTTCTTTGTTCTTCTTTAGCGCCAGTTATTGCGTCCTTTAAATTATTGTAGCTTCTAGCCTTTATTATTGTTCTTAAATCTGAATTTTTTAAACCATTCGCTAAAGCGTTTATAGCAAATTTTTCATTCACCGGCTGTAAAATTTTTTCCGAATTTTGATCACCGTCCCGCTTGCGCTAAGGTTAAATTTAATAAAAGCTGCTCGATAGTTTTTTGCATAATCATCAATACTTTTAATATCTTGTCTAACGTTATGCAGCTGTTTAGCTAAAGCTACTGCAGATTTTTTTGTAAGAAGATGGTTTTTCATGTCCGTGACCAAAGCACCAACATTAGTATACGTGGCTTGTAATCTTAATTTCGCGTTTTGTGTTAATTTGGCCTTTAAAACATATTTAATTAGAAATGCTTTGCCGCTATCGTCAAGCAAGTCGTTATATAATTCAATGGCATCAATTAAAATTTTCGTAGTTTTACGGTAGCATCCATAGATGGCAACAAAGAAGCTGCGGTTCGCAAATCAAAATTTTCACTCATTGTTGAACTAAGACTCTTATTACTAGGTTGAATGTCTAAAACAAAATTAGTTTCTGCGAGCTATAATTTTTTTTATCTTTTATGGCAAATAACCGGCCTGATAAAATATATCTATCTTTATCTATGTTTTCTCTGATTTCTAATAAATATTTTTGAAAATGTTCTAATATACCTGTTCATGATATCTATTTCTAAGCTGAAAAAAATTATTTTCTAAAGTTTCTAGGTTGCTGATTAAGTTATTTACCCTATTCAAAGATTCTTTGCGTTCTAATGATTCTTTTTTTACATTTATGATAAATAATTAAATAACATTATTTAACTTATCCAAATCGCTTAAAACTACCTCACTCATTAAAATAAAATAATTATCAATAACTAATAAATCATAACCAATAAATAAAACCCAATAAAATAATACTGTGCTAAAACTATGACTTGCTATTTATGTTAATACTTAATTATATTCATTGTCTATAGACGTCTAAGATAAGACCATATTGCCCATATTCACCTATATGGGTGCTTCATCAATCCCAACGTTGCGCACTTGCGGCCTTCTGCCAAACTAGCACGTGTCCTCGTTGCTGACCACCGGATTGGTTCGGCCAGTGTCTTCTTTTTTTCTCGACTTTATAAGTCTTGAAAAGTTGTTTTAAATTCTTCTTGTGATCTGCGACATATTTTGTAACAATATCCCGTTCTTGTATGTCAAAAGGATCTTTTGAATTAAAGTGTCCTGATACAATTTGAAATGGGGTGAAATGAGTTATTATAATGCAATATAGCGTATTTCACTAAGTTATTTAGTGATTCTTTGGCATTCTGTTCCGTTTTTAGTCTTACTTATTGTAATAGAGTTGAGTGATCTTTCTATATAGCTATTGGAGTTTGGATTTTTTGGTGTGGTAAAGTGAGTTTCGATTTTGTGTAGTTTACAGAACTTTAAAAATGCATTATTGTTAAATGCAATTCCATTGTCACATACAATAACTTGAGGTAAGCCATAATGAGAAATAAATACCAACAGTCCATCTAGTACATTTACAGAATTTACTCTTGGTATAGGATAGGCTTGTGAAAATTTTGAAAATGTGTCAATTATTGTCAAATATCTTTCTTTTGAAATTAAAGGTATGTCCATGTGTATTCTTTCAAAAGGCTTTGAACCTATCGGTACCTTTTGAAATTCAAATATATTGGATTGTCTTTCATATTTTGCCTTTTGACAGATGTTGCAATTGTTAATATAATTTTCTAAATCTTTGTTTAAATTTGTCCAGTAATAGTTACGTTTTAAAGAGTCAATAGTTGTTGAAGTGCCTCTGTGTGCAGTTTTGTAAACGGAATGATAGTTCATTTTATCTTGTTTGTTATCATCCATTGTAACATAATTTAACTTATTGGAACATATTAGTAATTTAGAGTGGATTCGAATTAATTTTTCCTGCAGCTGATTTATAAATAATCTTTTATGGTCTTTATCAGAAAATGTGATAAGTTGTGCCATTCTTTAAGTTTGCAATAGTTTCTTCTAAATCCTCATCAATGGATGCGTATGTTTATATAAAATCTATTATCGAAAATTGTTTCTTATATACATAAAGGTGCAGGTGAATCTGTTATTTTAATAGTCATTTGATTTTTATAATAATTTAGAGACTTTTCTACGTATGGAAGTGATAGTACTGGTATCTCATCTGCTGAGTGTACTGTGCTTACGTTGTTTTTTACAAATGACTTTATTACTTCATCTTCATCATTATTTTCCTCGCCTTTCATGTAGTCAACTTCGTAGTTAAATTCTGAAAGTAACAACTTTCATCGAACAAGTTTTGAATTAGGCTCTTTTAGGTTTTCTAGCCATTTAAGAGGTCTATGATCTGTATGAATTTTGAAATGTAGCCCAAAAACATATCGAACAGCCCAAACTATGGCCAATAGTTCTTTCTCTGTTACTGAATAATTGATTTCACTAGGATTTAGAGTACGGCTAGCGTAACACACTGGTTTTCCATCCTGACTTAAAAAAACTGCTCCAATGACAAATTTACTTGCATCTGTTGTCAGAACAAATAGTTTTGCGAAATCTGGTGTGATTAAGATAAGCTCATTGCGTAGGATAGTTTAACACATATTGAATGCTTTTACAAATTCCTCAGTATGTTCTACTTTTTTGCCTTTCTTTAGGTATAAGGTTAGTGGTTTTGCTATTTTTGCTAGGTTGTTTATAAATTTCCGATAAAATCCTATCATTACAAGAAAGCTTTTAGTTTGTTTTTGAGTTTTAGTAATGGAAAATTTGAGAATAGCATCAATTTTCCTAGGATTTGGTTCGATGCCTTCCCGGGTTAGAATATGTCCAAGAAAATTCACTTTTGACTTTTTGAATTTTTAGACTGTGTTTTTCAAATGCTTAAAATATCTTTTTAAGGTTTAAAATATGTTTTTCTAAGGTGGTCGAAAAAATTATCACGTCATCCGTATAAACTAGACAGATTTGGTTTATATACTTTTTGAGAACATCATTAATCATTCTCTGGAATGTTGCCGGAGCATTCTTTAACCGATATGGCTTAAGTATTCAGAATGCCCGTAATCAGTTGAAAAAGCTGTCTTTTCGATGCTCACTTTATGCATATTTATCTGATGAAAACCACTACTCAAATCAAGGGTAGTAAAATATTGTGCTATAGCAAGTTTGTTCAATATTTCGTCGATATTAGGAATCGGAAATCGATCCTGAATTGTTTTATTATTCATCTTTCTATAGTCTACAACTATGCGCCATTTCTAAATTCCAGAAGCGTCTGGCTTTTGTACAATCCATATTGGACTTGACCATGGACTGACACTATTTTGGATGATTCCTTCTTCTAACATCTTATTGATTTGCTCTTGAACTTCTTTCTTGTGTACTTCTGGAAATCTATAAGATTTGGTATAAACTGGCTCATCATTAGTGGTGCGAATTATATGTTGAGTTCGAGTAATAGATGAAATCAGCCCCGATTTGGATACTGGAATACATTGTAGAATTATTGACATATCTTCAGAAGTTTTCCTTTTTCTTCAGTATTTAAGTGGTCCAGTCTCAGTAGTTGTTCTATTTCATTTTTACGAACACATGCGTAGTGATTTTGAAATTCGCCTTGATATGTTTCATATTCATGTAAAGATTCTGCTTTAAGAGGTGTTGTGAAAGTTGTATAAGTATCTTCAGAGCTTAGGTTATGGATTTCTACTATTCCGTATTTATTTTTTACATTAGTTACACATTCAGGAACAATTCAGTGTTGGTTCAATCGTGTCTCTGAAATATAGTATTCTCCATCCATACTAACGTCTATAGGGTTGTATGTCCTTAAAATTTCATGGCTACTTAAATATATGTTGTGACAGTCGTATTCTGAAGTGAGGCATTGATGCACTGGAAGAGTACAGTCTCCTCTTAGATAGTTTAGATAGTAGACCATCAAAAATGTGTGGAAGTCAAAAAGGGTAAAAATATTTTTTTCGTCAGAGTTAAATTCTTTAAATGCTGGTATGTGTGCTTCATATTTGGTATTTTGTTGTCCACAAGATCTTTTAATTATGTTTGGTTTTATAATAATGTATTCTGAAAAATATTTTTCTGCTAATACAGGTTTAATTAGGGACATATGACTGCCTGTATCCAAAAGGAATTTAAGGGCTTATCAAAACCTAATATTTTGACTAAGGAAGTTTTCGAGTGTCAATACTATTTAATTCTAAGTAGGGTTCGCATAGGAGACCAATGTCTGGCAATTTTTGTCGGTGTTTTGTAATTCTTCTATTTTCAGTTCTTGAGGCTGAAAACCTTGAATACCATTTATTTCAGAACAATTAGCATCTTCAGGTTCACAGTAATTATCCGTAGCAGGAAGATATTCAAATGGATTGTCTTCATCCGTGCTATTTATTTTTACTAATTAAAATAAGTTTTTCAATATTAGAAATCTGTGCAAGTTTTTCTCCGCGAGACAAAGTTTGGTCACTATTTACTCATATCAACACCAAAGCTATAACTTGCTCCCATGTAGTGAGCTCTATGCGACTAGAAATAATTGTCAAAGCCTTGCCTTTTAATTTACCTAATACTGCAGGAAAAATTAAATTTTTTAAGTTTACGTGATTTACATACTGCGTAACCACTTCATCGCAAGCTGCAATGAAATTGTTTAGTTCTTAAGGTTCACCACTAAAACAGGTATAATATCAAGAAAAAGTCGTAGTTCAGAATAATTGATTTCAGCCATTATAGTATTGGTATTACTAGTACTAGGTAAACAACTATTTGAATCCAATATATCAATTCTAGCTATTTTACTTATTATTTGATCAAGATCAGTGTCAGAATCAGAATCTGAAGATCCAGTAGTGTTATTCTTACACTCCTATACGCTTGGTTTCGTGAATGAAGAAAAAAAACCTTTTTGAATGTTCCTCGTAAAAGACTTGTAAGTCACCAGTCAGTTGATGCGCTATCCAAAAAAGGCACTACGCAAAACTTCTTGTACGTGGTATCCTACCGACTGCGGCAATTACGTTGAGTTTCTATGCAGGGTTTGGTTCGTAACAATTCCAAGTTCTTCTTCCCTCGAACAAAACTCTATTAGAAGAATAACGGTGAAACAGATATTGCAACTAATATTACGCGATGCCTTACAATACTGAATAGTTAGTGTACCATCCCTAGCCAATTTATATAATTTAAAATAGATAAAATGACAAAAAATGCTATGCATGTAACTGATAAGTTTCGGTATAGAGGATAATAAATGATGTTAGCCTTAATAAACATAATTACATATACGCTTCGATATACATAATATTCATCAAAATAATAAAAGATAAAGTTCTGTATAAACCTTAATCAGCAATTTGATGTTAGTTATCGTGAGTCAAATTGTAATAGATAAGAAATGTAAAAATGTGGTATATGCAATAACCGACAAAAAAGCAAATGATATAAGAGGAAAAGAAAACTAAAAAATTGCATTGCTAGTATTAAAATAAAAGAAGAAACAATAATGTAACAATACTTTCCACAATGATACAGTTATATGAATAGAAACAAATATCAGACAAACGTATATGAACAGAAGATAATCAAAAAATCAATATACAACATAAGCAATCATAAATATTATATATAACTACATAACATTTGTAAATTAAATAAATTAAACATTTTAAAATTATCTATATCATTTTTTTCTTTGCGAAGGAGAGTAATCTTGTTTCTCCATTTTTCTGTTACCCGTCTTTGATTTGTTCAATTGCTCCATTGTTGCACCAAATTGCTTCATGCATCTTAAGACGATGATAATTAGTATTAAGGCACTTGTTTTAATTATGGAACATACTTATCATAAGTATCATCATCGGTAGATCTTAAAACGTTTGAAAGCTACTCAGCCTCCTTAAAAACTCTGACTTTGAATAAAAAATTAACAGACATAAAATTCGCAGAAAAAAATGGCCAAATTGATAAATTGCGTTGATAGTTTTCATATTGAAATCGCCAATCGATACCCATTTGTTAATCATAACAGCCCCTTTATTTCCTACCTATATACCCTCAAATTGTCAAGTCATTTGAAAATGAAAGCATACAGCTATCCTGTCACTCGATTACAGCGCTGAAAATTCAAACAGACAACGATACCCGATATCCAACGAAGAATGCCGAGTGTGGGGTTGGTTTTAGTGCCGTCTCAAATTTGTTATAAGTATTTAGGACGCGGACAAAGGAGTTCTCGATGTCATACCCATGCACTGGATTCCACCTCCCCACTCGTGAGCCAGTGCTCGGTTAGACAAAGCACATCCACATCTAAGTCGCCTAAGGACACTTCTAATTTAGTTTTATTTCTTAGCGACCTCAGGATTATGTGAAGACGATTCTGTTCAGAAAGTGGATTTTTTAAAGATCTAGAACCATATGTTTTCAGACATATGGTTCATTTCTTTTTTATTGAGGAAACCGTAACTTAAAAGAACTTGTATACCTAGTTTTTTGTTTTTATTTTCTTACAGGTAACTCCTATATCCAGGTTTTTACTCTTTAAAAAGGTAATACATCATCTGATGTAGTTTCCGGCGATAATCCTCATAGGAAAAGAGATGATATTTTTTCAGTTGGTTTGAGAAGTTCTGATTCTTGATTTGTACCTGGGCATTGTGCTATTCGTTTTACAATAGTTCCTGTAGGCTTAGAGGCGTTGTTGAACACTCTAACTTATTCCCCACAGTTTTCCATTAATTTTCGCTTTGGCCTTGAATTCCATAATTTTGTTTTATTTTTGTTTATATTTTCCCCATTTTATAAAACGTGGTTATGTGCAGTGGGGAGCCCGTTCGGACTATTCATAATCTTCTCGATCGTCGAATACTTCGCAGTTCGTAATTCTACCTGCAGATAAAGGAAATGCAATGGTGGTCATGGATAAGAATAACTACGTAGAGAAATTAGAGACATTACTATGATATCATACGGATGACAGCTATAGAACAATACGAATGGTTCCAACTAAGAAAATTGAAAGAAACATGTATTAACATTAAGAACTACTGCCACTGTTTGAATTATGTGACCACTTTTTTAAGTGAAATTGAGAATTAAATACTCTGTTAAATATTTCTCTCTTCTCTATTATAAATTATACAAGTTTAATCAAGTCAATGATATTAAACTGGTACATTTATTACAGTTTTAAAACTTTATACAATAATAAGTAAACTGCTTGACAAGTATAACATTGTTTCCAAAGTGGATTCACTTTGGAAACAGACTTGAGACTTAACTTTATTTTTACTAGGCGACCTTAAAATTTTACATTATTATTAGCAGTCTAGGACTTTGACAATTGATACTGACGAGATAAAAAAATTAAAGGAATTCATAATATTTTAAGTTTCTATATAAAATGTTTTTGGAGGACAACGCTCAAATATATAAGTGGGACAGTTTAATTTTGCCAATATTTGTAATTTCTTGATTTTTGAAAATATTTGTTTGAATTTTGGTGACAATAAAGTTGTACGATGTTGCTGTTTACCATGCTGCTGTTATTAGTCTAGAATGAAAATAGTCCTTATTACAGGGTCTTAAAAAGACGTTTACGAGTAAAATTAATTTACATCTCTGGCATTTAAAAAATTAGAAAAATGTGATTCGTTTGCTCCAGCATTAAACATTTTTGACATTTTTGTTACATCTTCTTTTAGCAGCACTTTTTCATTTTTATATATTTAAATAAATAGATAAAAAATTAAGAAATGGTAAAAAATTAAAGCCTTAGAACATCAAACACTGTATATAGTGTGGCCCGAACAGAAGTTATGCCCCAAAAATACTTCTTTTCAAATTGAACACCCTGATACTTGTATTTCGAATTTCTGCATGTAATTCTAACCATTTATATAATGTATATTATATGTTTTACTTCCCCATATAACAGTTCATATATTGTATAATTAATATATGGGAAAAGTATTATAATTTGCAATTGCACCAGTGGGGTTTTTGCGTGAACTATAACTTCAGAATGAGCAAACCAATTCGTTTCAAATTTGTATCAAAAATAGGCTAGGTCAGTGGGGATTTTGATGTCATGTGCATAGATCTTCGATATTTTAAACGGGTATAAAAATGTTAAAAAAAATTTGTCTTGAGATCGTATAAACCGACAAATTGAAAAGGGAAATATTTGGGGTAAATGTTTTGACACAGAAAAATCATGGAAGTCATTGGCATAGATACTTGTTTTTTTGTTTTTGATTATATTTAAAAAAAAATAGATTACACTTCCAAAAACGGCAAAACGTGTCTAAATTATTGTATTTTTTCTGTATAAAGTATTTTTTCCCACTAAATAGGGTAGCCCTAAAGGGCATGCGGCAGCCCCCTGAAAACGCAAAAAAATATTGTTTTCAAAAAACAGTGCAACATGAAATTTCCTTTACAACTATAGTAGCCCCCAAAAAATGAAAATATATTTTCTTAAATTTATTTAATTAAAAAAAAAAAGGTGAATGATCTGAATTTCTTTTTTTCTCCTTTTATTTTGTGTAACATTTTTTTCAATCTACAAAAAAAATGCCATAAAAATGCAAATATTTTTTATTTATATATCAATTCGGTTTTTACAAACAGTAAAATAGCATACAAAGCATTTTATATAGAGTTACTCTAGGCGAGTAAAACGCTTTTTATTTAAAAGGTAAACAATATATATATTTTCTTATTTAAGAAACCATTAATATTTAAAAAAAATACATATAACCCTCGACTATGATTACAAGAACACGCTTTTTTTTAATTTGGTAAATTTTCAATTAATTTATGTAAAAACTTTAAACTTTAGCAATAATTATCTTTTTTAAATATTCAATATAGCTTGAGAAGTGGGGAGGTAACATGAGACACTGGACCTATGATATAATTTGTTCATCCTGCATTTATTCGATCTGCACATTATAATTGGGATATAATATGACTTCACAATCGGACTTGTAATTTTTGTGATAAAAAGTGGAAGGGTTTTTTTGTTAACATAAGAGGATTTTTTTTTCTATTTTCTTTGAATAATCCACCTTACCGTATCCGTACTGGTATATTTAATATGAATGGTATATATTTTTGTTCTAGTGATTTTGAATCTCTTCAAATAGTAAGTGTGAGATCTACAAATGTAAGCAGAATAGGAGAACCACAAAATTTAAAAAGCTTATTTCCAAACATAAGACAACTAGACCTGTCAAAAAACTTACTAGTATGGTGGGAAGATGTGTTTAAGATATGCATACAACTGGATCAACTTTTTTGGTTAAATGTAAGGTAAATATCTTACATAACTTTATATTTTTATTAATAAGGCAATACACATTTTTTTAAATGCTTTCTGCTTCAAAATATTCGATCATTCCTTCACAAACATAGATATTTACAGATCTAATGGGTGATGATTTAGTTAGTCATAAATTGTTTTCTAGTTCATTAATATGAGAGATGATGATTGAAGAAGCAATTCCATTAAACATGAAATATGTTTATTTTTAATTCATAATTTTGAGAAACATGACCGAGCCAATAATTTAAAAATAGATTTTTTTGCAACTACAGAGCTTTACCTATAGTAGAGCATCTATGATGTCTTCGCTGCGTATATAATGCGGGCTAAACCTGTTTAGACGGTTGGTTTTTATCATTAGGGACACTATGTTTTTTATTATAATTGCATCCTAAACCTGCAAACTCAAATACACTTACTTGAAATGAATCTCTATGGGAAAAAAGTAAGCCATATTATCCTGTACTAGTATTATTTACTATATATATAATTATATATATTGGGAAAAGCAAAACAATTACCCTGGATCCATAGGCGCATTTACAATGACTTTCTGGAAAAGGAGAGGGCAGCCATATACTATCATTTGCATCTCAGGGTGGTGTAAATTGGCGACTAAAAAAAAGGTCGCCTCTCTTCTTCTTTTAATGTTTAGGGTCCCTACTTTTGTAAGCGCATTAAAATGTGGTATTGTGTTATAAAATTATGTAAATATGTTATATATGTGATATGTTTCTTTACGAATGGTTGATTGATTAGTCTGTCCAACTGATCAGAATATTCATTTAATTTATGTTGAGCGATATTTAAGTTTTCTGTGTCAATGTCGTGTAACTTAAGAGGCTTCAAGTCTGGTATATGAATCTTCTCAGGATAATGGCTGCAGCAATCATATGGAATTTGGATTGGAACGTTTCTGTAGGTAACATTATCGTAAATATTTACAAATTTCTTCGCTAGAACTTTGGTGCTGCCAATAAATGCACTGCACTCTGGTTGAAGTTTGATTACGGCGTTGGTACTGATTGTTTGGGTAACAACGTCTCTGGAACCACATTTAATAGTTACTGGTAGAGGGTCTGCAACGGCAACTAACCAGGAGTTTTGATTAAGTTCTTGCACATGATAGTCTTTGGCTAGGATAACTGAAACTTGGCACGTTCTTGGAAGGCTATTGATTAATCGTAGTAACTGGGCTTCACAAACAGCATCACTGTCTGTTGGATATGGCAGGATGTTGGAACATATTAGTGTTCGGCTGCTCAAAGATTTACATGATTCCAAGTTGCGAATTGTGATATATAATAATGAATCATCGTTTCGCGCAATTAAATTATTTGTTATTGAAAGAATGTGGTGAAGACCTGTTCGATTATCCAAAATTGGTATTGGATATAAATGAAAGAGAATATATTTTTCTGGATCAACTAATGGGATTTCGAGAACAAAAATTACTTTTGAATCATATTGATATGCCTTTAGTTCTATGATTTCGAGATATTGAGTCACACTTGAAGGGTGAATTAACAAAGGTAAATTATTTCTTTGCAATGATTGAGATATGTGCTTTAGTGATTCTATTAAGTCAAAAGGTGTAATAATTGAACTGTGTAAAATCCGTAAACGGGCGAAAACAGTTGAATTTATAATATCATTCAAAGAATTTTCAAGAAATGAATAACTTTCCGTTAATAGTTCGCAAATATTTAATATTTCTATTTGAGAGGAATAATATTTCAGATCGTCAGAAATATCCAGTATTGATTTTCGAATTTCTATAATATCATTATTGAATGTTTCCTCGTCAATTTTGAGTTTCTGAATAGTTGAATTAAATTCTTTTATTACTGACGTAGTTACTGAGATTTGATTTTTAAGAAGATTTTCGATTTGATATTCATCATGTGTTATTTTTTCTATACAGTCATTAAAATATTCGCCATCGGAGGCATCTTAAGTTTCCTGTAATTGCTTTCCAAAATGTTCCTATACCATTAAAAATTCCACGTTTTTCTCTAAGAATGTATTTTTTAGTATCTGCCATTATCTCTGTATATTTTTGATTTACAGCTCCTGATATTTGTCTAAGGAGACTAATATGTGTTAATACTTCAGATTTAAATGCTTTCATTCGTGGTACGTCTTCGTTGATATTATTTATAAGGTTTTCTAAAATTCTATCATTATTTACAATTGTATCCTTAATTGGTTCTAAGTCTTTATATACAAGTAATGTCCATTTGTCATTAGAGATTCTTATTTTTGATTCTTCATGAAAGAAGACTCCTATCGTGTTGTTAATTGGACTTATGGAGTATTGGGACTGGACGACTGATGACAGTCCGAGGATGGTCCTGGAAGAGAAATTTGCTCGTAGTATGGTTTAAATCTATCAAAATTTATTTTAGATTTTTGTTTAGTATTAGGATTTAATAAGAGGGCTGAGTTTTGATACATTTCGAAAGGGCCATTAAATTTGTTTTGAGCTTTGTCTTTAATTTGGGATTCGCGTACATATACTTTTTCACCTATTTTATATTCATGAGGATGTTTGGGAACATGTTGATCAAAACGTTCTTTTGCTTTTTCTTTTTGTTGTTTCGTTTTATCACGAGCAGATTTATAAAGAAATTGCATACGATTGTTTAAATCACGTATGTATTTTGATATAAGGGTTTTCTCATTATATAGGATTTCAGGGGGTCTAGAAGAAGTATGTCCAAAAATTAGTTCAAATGGCGTAAAACCGTGGGTTTTATTTTTCGTGTTATTGTAACAAATAACAGCATACGGAAGTACGTTGAACGGATGTTCATGTGGGTTTTCGTAGTGTAGCGTCAAATCTTTCTAGAGAGCCGTTTGATTGGGGATGACCTACACTAGAAAATGTTATTTTTATGTCGTATAGTTCACATAGGTCTTTCTTTAGTGTATTATTAAATTCACGGCCATAATCACAATGGATTCGTAGTGGTGTACCATAATGTTGGAAAAATAAAATAATAGTGTTAACGATAGTTTTTGCCGTTTTATCTTCAATTGGATAAGCTTGGGTAAATTTAGTAAGTTCGTCTCGTATTGTCAAAGCATAGTTCTTAGATGGATATTCAAATATATCGATATTTATTCGTTCAAATGGTGTTTTCGGTGTTTCTGTTATCACTAAAGGGTTACTTAAATTTTTTCGGCATATTTTAATTTTTTGACATGTTTCACAACTTTTTATAAAATTTTCTACATCTTTAATCATTCTGGGCCAATTATATTTTTCTTTGATGCGTCTTAAAGTTTCGTTAATTCCGCGATGAAAAATTACTTTTGCCTAAATGGTATTGTTCCAATATAATTGGTATTTGGTCTTTATCTGGGATGGTTACAATATTTTGACAAATACATATTTTAATATCTTTGTCTGCAAAGATAAAAGAAAATATTTCAAGAATAGGAAGGTCTATTTTATTTTCAAGAAAATATGTTGACGAAAGGTCAAATTCGTTTTGTCCTGTATAAATAATATAGAAAAGATGTTGGACTACATTTTCTGGATCGAGTAACAAAGGAATTATTCCGATTTTTAACTGTTTTACTAGAGAAAATATTTAGTCTCTGTATTGAAAAATCTGCATTTTCTTCAAAAATGTCTTCTAGTATTTCATGATGTAATTCTCCTAAATTCTTTTGTTGAAAAAAAGTTATTATGTTTTTATGTGATTTATTTAGAAGTTGTTCGTTTGAAGTTTCAATTTTTGAATAATCAATTAAAGATTTTGTTTCGTACATATTAGCAAATGTGTTGTAATCTTCGGTTATTTTTTCATCATCGAAATTTAAATTTGAGTTATTAGATTTTTCATCATCGTCTTGATTTGTCGCAAAAATAGAGAGTTTTGATTGGAATTTTGCGCATTGATTAAAATGATTAATTTTAATTTTTGATAATGCGTCTGCGTTTTTATTGATCTTACCGGGTTTGTAAATTATTTCATACTCATATTCTTCGAGTTTGAGTCTCCAGCGTGGGAGTTTACTACCTGGGTCTTTGATTGAAAAAAGCCAAGTAAGAGGGCGGTGGTCTGTGATTAGTTTAAATTTTCTGCCAAAAAGATACGGGCGAAAATGTCTTACTGCCCATACGATTGCAAGGAGTTCACGTTCAATAGTTGAATAATTTGTTTCGGCTTTACATAGGGTTCTAGATGCATAGCCAATTGGTAAATCTTTTCCTACAAGTCCTTGTGATAACACAGCGCCTATTGCCAAAGCACTAGCATCTGTGGTCAAAAGAAACGGTTCGTCAAAATTTGGGTATATAAGAATTAGATCGGAAATTAGCAATTTTTTTAGTTCGTTAAAAGATTCTTTGCAATCAGAATCAAAGTCAAATTTTATTTCTTTTTTGAGTAAACGAGTAAGTGGTTTAGAAATTTTCGCAAAATTAGGGATGAATCGTCGATAATAGCCTGCTAAGCCAAGTAAAGCTTTTATATCCTTAGGATTTTTTGGTTGGGGAAAATTTTGAATACATTCAATTTTTGCTGGATTTGTTTTAACACCGTCTTTAGTTATTACGTGTCCAAGATATGCTACTTCTTTGCGTAAAAATTCGCATTTGCCTGGTTGTATTTTAAGATTAGCTTTTCTTAGTCGTTTGAAAACTTCGCGTAATCGATGGATATGTTCGTCAATTGTAGCGGAATAAACTATGATATCGTCCATATAGACAAGACATCGTTCATTTTGGATTCCTAAAAGAATATTGTCCATTACACGTTGGAATGTAGATGGGGCATTCTTTAGTCCGAAGGGCATTCGTAAAAATTCATAATGACCGTTTTCTACTGAGAACGCTGTTTTTGAAATATCTTTAGGATCTATCTCTATCTGATGGAAACCAGAAGCGAGATCAAGAGTAGTGAAATATTGACACTGTCCAAGTTGGTCAAGTAAATCTGAGATATTAGGAAGTGGATATTTATCATTGCATTGCAGTGGATTCGTTCAATTTTCTATAATATATTACGATCCTCCATTTTTCTTTATTACTAGAGTCGATTTTTTTCGTTATAACCCAAACGGGAGATGACCAGGGAGAAATTGATGGTCTAATTATACCTTGTTGTAACATGTTGTTTACTTGCGTTTTTACCTCTTGTTTATGTATGTGGGGGTATCTATAAGATTTAGTAAAAATGGGCTTTGTATTATTCGTGTCTATCTTATGTTTGATTTCACTTGTGAAGGAAAGGTTGTCACCTTCTAGATAGAAAATGTCTTCGAAATTGACACAAAGATTTGTGATTAATTCTTTTTCTTCTTCGTTTAAATGGTCAAGTCTAAGCTGAGATCTAATAGTCGGGATTCTATTTGAAGTTTGAAATTCGGGAGATTCGGGAAGATTGAAATTAAGAAGTGTGTGTATCGAAAATGGTTCTATATCGGTATTTGAAAAATCAATTGTTTTTGGGATTGCGTTCGCATTGATAATTGTTGTCAAAAATTCGCCTTTTTGATTGACATGGACAAGGGCATTTGGGATATGTACTTTTTCTATTTCTTTTCGGGATAAAATAGCATCGGTATTGATTAGATGACATTTTAATTTAAAAACTTGTTCTGTTCTACCTTGTATAGTTATTTTATTTTTATTTGCCTCCTATGTTTCGAGTTCTGTTGAAGAGTAATTGTCTTCAACTTTATACAGTGGTAGTGTTTTAAGATTGGTAATAAGTTGTTTATTTTTTAAATCGATTGTACATTCGTAGTGTTCTCGGAAGTCAAGACCTAGAATTAGTTGTAAATATAGACTTTGTGAGAGATCACCGTTGTTAAAATTTAACAAAGTTGATTCAGTTATTAAAAGTTTTTGTTCGGTAATGCCTTGAATTGTTGCATTTTCGGGGAAACGATTTGGAAAGTTCTTTACTGTATAATTGAAATACCTGCACCAGAATCTATGAGTAGTTTGAAAGTATTTGTTGCGTCTTTAATATAGTAAAGATTTTTGGGATTTATAGCAAGGAAGGGATTTAAAGAAATAGTTGTTCGGGGAAATTGAGTGAGGGATTCATATCGTCTAGCGTGAGAGTTTCGATTTGGGCTTGTATTTGATTTGTTTCTATAGGGGCTTGATTGGGTGGATGGTTTTGATTTGGGGATAAAAGAAAATTTCGATTTTCTTCGATTGGAAAATTTTGGTCGAAGACTACCATTGGTTCGTTAAAGTTTAAATTGGAATCTGGATTCTCATAAGAATTGTATTCGTTTTCGAATAAAGTAGGGGGGTCTTCATAAGAAAAGAATGAGGGATCTTGATAATCTTGTTGATAGTCGTTAAAATATTTTTCTTGACTGTTATCGGTGCTAACTAAATGAGCTTTGAAATTAGGATTTTTCTGAATTACTGAGGGTCGAGAATAATTAAAATTCGGTTGACGTTGGAAATTATTTTGATTTGATTGGTTATTTGTAATATTTAGGGTTTGCGTATTTGGGCTTCTTTGTTGTTGCATGTTTGGTCTGTGTGACTGAAAAGAATTTGTTTGCCGGGCAAACTGAGGTCGCTGAAAATTTGAGTTTTGGGAAAAATTGGGACGTGGTTGTCCGTTATTGGCATGGCATTGATTTGCTGAATGACCAATACGTCCACATTTAAAACATTTTTGTGTTTGAAAGTTTGGTTTTTTCAAAGGTTGATTGAATGGCTTTGGTGGGTTCGGTTTTGAAACTTTTTGAGATTCGAAATAGGACAATTGAAGTTCACGTCGAATACGTATTTGGGCTTCAAGAAGATCTCTTGGGTTACTGGTACGAATTATATGTCCAATACGGGGTTCGAGACCAGTTAAGAGGGTGCTCAGGGACATGGATTCGATCAGGGTTATTTGAGCTTGTTTCTGTTGTGGGGTGAGATTAGACTTTTGTATATTAGCGTGCATTTTTGCATTTAGCACTTGAAGTCGGTTGAGGAAGGTTAAAGGACTCTCATTAGGTAATTGTTTGATACGTTGTAAGTCTTGTATTAAAGAAGAGAAGTCTCGCGTATCTCCGAAGTGAGAATTTAAAAGTTGTTTTATTTCTAAGTAAGAAATAGGATTGCGAGAGCTTATTAGCTGCGCTGTTCTTGCACGTAATTTTTTATGTGGATTACTAATAAATCTTTTTGATCGCGTGTAGACATATTGTAAGCACAATCACAAGCATTGAGAAATGTTTGGAGAAAAATTTGATCACCATCGTATTCAGGAATTATCTAAAATATTTCAGATAATTTATACGATTCAATTTCGGGTGTCTCAGGGACATTTTGTATTCCGTTATCAGTCATGGTTGCTCAATATATCACAATATCGAAATGAAATAATATAGGCACACAATATTATATAAAAAGGATACGAACTTAAAATTAAGAATTTAGGTTGATTGGCAGTACGTAAAATAGTACACAAATCAACGTAAATTAAAGCAATACTAAAATCTACAATTTAAATTTTTTCTTGAAATTTGATTAACTGTATAATCAAAATTTCAAATTAAAATATTCTTATGGATTTTTGAAATTTGTTTTTGAATTCAGTTTTTCGTTAACTAATTATCAAAATTGAAAAATCGAACAGTTTCCTTAAATTTGAATAAAAAATTCAATATTTTTTGGAAAATTGAAAAAGATAAAGAAAATTAATAAACGAGATGATTCAGTCTTACGTTACTAGTAGAAACATCAGGCTTCGTCGTGTTCTCTGCAGCAAATTCTACCAGGGGCTTCACTAGGTGTTCCTAATCCGTAGATTGACCGCGAGTTGGTGACGTTGGGTCGTGATTTTCTCTGTTTTTCTTGTTTTTCACAGGTTCTTCTGAATAATGGATTGGGATCCTCCGTCGACAGTTAGAGTGCACAAAGGCTTCGTGTTCTGTTAGACGTTTTCAGGTCCTACCGACTGCGCCAGTTTGTTAAATCACGTTCTTGCCAAATTACTTTTTAAAAAATTATTTTATTACTCAAAAATAAAAAATACAAATTAAAATATATACATTTGAACTTGCAGAGAGTAATATTTAACAAAATGAATTCAAGCTAGACTGAACTGTACTGAATTGATCTTTATACAAAGAAAAATAACTACTTATATGTTTCATTATGCTGACTCAGTGGGAACTGTTTACTTCGTTCTTGAACACTTGGGTCAGGACGTGGGTTCTGCTGATGAAGCTTTCTTGGTATAGACTTGTTTTCGTAAACAAGTAACACCTGCTGTTTATGAGAATAGGATGATCTACGTTGTTGACTGATATGTGATACTTTGTTATTGAGATAAGCTTGGCTTTCTGAATGACTGCGTTGGCGGGTGATAGCTGATAGTCTGGGAACCAAGGTTAGCATAACTTGTATGATGAAATAGCTGGTGAGAATAGATATAACATATATATATATATATATATATATATATATATATATATATATATATATATATATGTATATATAATCTATTTTTATACATATTTACTGAACTTTCCTGAGATTTTTAAAATGCAAATAAGTACTACTAAAAATATACAACTTTATCATACTTTATTATTTGTAAGCTCATCTTGACAAGCATAAATAACGTCCTATTCTGTTTATAGCACATATTCTTAACATATTATTGGAATTGTAAATTATATATATATATATAAATGTATATATATATATATATATATATATTATATATATGATATATATATATATATATATATATATATATATATATATATATATATATATATATATATATATATATATATATATATATATATATATATATATATATATATATATATATATATATATATATATATATATATATATATATATATATATATATATATATATATATATATATATATATATATATATATATATATATATATATATATATATATATATATATATATATATATATATATATATATATATATATATATATATATATATAAAAATATCAAGTACTTTCTTGGGATTAGGTTCATGGATTGAAACAAAAAAGCTTTAATTGACGTTTCGCCTGTCAATTTCAGGCGTTTTCAAAATATGTATTTCTGTACATCTAAAAATTAAATACGGAAAGTCTATATACACAAGTTAAAAAATAAAAATAATTAGGTATAACGGCACGCATTAAAATTATTAAAAACAATAAGTTAAAATAGTACAGTGCAGGGTGATCAGTTAAGGGTAGCGAGCGGCCATATCTCATAAGATATTGGTCGTATAGATTTGAGAAAAAAAATCATAATAAAAGTCGCCAAGAGAAATTGCTGAAAATTATTTTCGAGTTTGTCAAACGTCCGCTAGAGGGCGTAACAACCAACACCAAGTAGAAAAATGGGGTTTTTATAGAATTTTGCCTATTGAAAATATATCGATGATATCATTTTCATATTTAGTGACCATTTCCCTACACTTTTTGTCTAAAATGTTTTGTTCTATATATCAAAATAAAGCGATGGGGGAAGTTCAATTGTTTTTTCAAACAAACCAAGATGTCTCCCGTTTCTTTTGACCGATTTTAGCAAACTTAGGCTCATATGAAAGAGCATAATTTGCACTACAAAACGCTTATTTGGTTTTGAATTTTTGACTTTTGCTGGCGTCGCTAGATGGCGTTAACTGAATTAGTAGCATATTTTTTAGTTTTTTCAAAAAAAACAAATGTAATGGTATATTCATTTTTACATATTTTAAAAGGGGATAAATTTCTCTATAATTTAATGAAAATAATTTATCATCTACCTTTTTTTGAACCGTTGATATTGACCAAAATATTATTTTATTTTATTAAAAAATGGCACGATACTGCTTTTTGTCAAAATAAAAATCATTTTCGTAATCACTTATTAGTTGCTAACAAAAAGAACCTCTTGACTTGTTTTCGTTAGACGAACGGTTTTGGATTGAAAAAATAAGATGTTTAACAATGATAACTATAAGGTTCAAAATTATTTTTAAATATTACATCTCACAATAATAAAATTATTACCTATTATTTTTATCATTAATAATCATTTAATTAGCGAGAGAATGCTTTAGTTCATAATTTATTCAAAAGAAACGGGAGACATCTTGGTTTGTTTGAAAAAACAATTGAACTTCCCCCACCGCTTTATTTTGATATATAGAACAAAACATTTTAGACAAAAAGTGTAGGGAAATGGTCACTAAATATGAAAATGATATCATCGATATATTTTCATTAGGCAAAATTCTATAAAAACCCCATTTTTCTACTTGTTTTTGGTTGTTACGCCCTCTAGCGGACGTTTGACAAACTCGAAAATAATTTTCAGCAATTTCTCTTGGCGACTTTTATTAAGTTTTTTTTTCTCAAATCTATACGACCAATATCTTATGAGATATGGCCACTCGCTACCCTTAACTGATCACCCTGTACATACCTCGAGAAAAATGTTATTTTGCCTTGCTTGGCAGTGTGGAGGTAAGTGATACACTGGTTAAAGAATTCTACTGTTTTTTTTTATATATATTATTTAATTTTTTTTGGTTATATTTACATTGTTGACATTATTGGTGGATACGGGTTGTTTTAAAAGTATTTCTGTGAGTATGACGGTATACAGTATGTATTTATGACTGGTGGAAATAGTTTATAATAATTGAATTAAACTAGACTGTGATATATTTGGCTGAGATTGTCAATGTCTTTTCGATCGTTTACTGTATGTTTTTTTTTATCTCGACCATTTCTTTGAATGTTAGTTTATGGTAATGTTGTTCTTTTGATAAGACCGTTGTACCCGAAAAATCAAATTCATGTTTCATATCTCTTTCTTGTTTATGTAGTGCTGTGGAAGCATTTTTTGAATACTTATGCCTATTTAGTCTACTTGATATGTATTATGTGGTCATGCCTATACATTTTTTGGGGCAGTTTAGGCAGGGAATCCTGTAAACATGTTTGATTGTTTTTTAAATGGTGTTTGACTTTTTAGTGGTGTATATAAAGATTTAACGGTATGGTTGGATTTGTGGCATACGGTTATGTCGTGTTTACCGTGAATGTGTTTAATTTTTTCAGAAAGGCCTTCAGTGTATGGCAAAGATATGTATGTAGTGGTTTTATTGTTGTCGCGATTATTTACGTTTTGTGCCATTGTATAATTTATGGGTTCTTTATAATATTCTTTTATAATTCGTTCGATGGCTTTTAATAGGAAATGATTTTTTAAGAGAGTGTTTTTAACTTTATTTAAAATGTCAATTCGGTATATAGGTGATGTTAGTGTTAGTGCACGATCAACTAATCCTATCATCACGGAGTTTTTTGACATTTTGGGTGACTGGAATTATAATTAAGGTAGCGGGAGGACCAGGTTTTTTTGGTGTACCACTTAGTTTTAATGCCATTTGTTTTGTGGTCTCTTATTAATGTTATATCGCGCATCCGTCAAGTTGTTGGTAGTAATTATCTTTGTATTGGAAATAGTTTTTTGAAAGAATGAGATCTATCCCTTCTATGAATTCTGTGCAAGTGAGTGTTGTGTGATTCTTTATCTGATTCCATTTTTCTTTCATGATTTGTTTTAAAAGTTTAGTCGGAATGTTTGTATACAATGATATTACGTCTATAGAGATGAGTTGGAAATTATTTGGTATTTTAATGGTGTAATAATCATTTCTGCCTGTAATTTTTGATTAGCAATTTGATAAAAAGCTTGAAAGTTTGTAGAATGGTGACTGAATATAGGAAACAATAGGTCTCATAGGAATGCCGGATTTGTGAAGCTTAGGCATTCCATTGAATTTTGGTGGAACAGAATTTTGTATTTTTAATGATTTGGCTTCTTTTTCGGATATGTGATTACGTTTTAAAAGTTTTTCTATGAACGAGTTATTTATGGATTGCAGAGATTTCGTCCAGTCAAATCTCATTTTTTTATATGTGTTTTTGTCATCAAGAAGTTCACTAATTTTGTTGTTGTAATCAATGGTATTCATTATTACAGTCTTGTTACTTTTGTCTGGCTTTAAGACTGTTATCTGTGGATTTGTTTTTAAAAAATATTTACATTTTTTTGCTTGCTTTGAAAGTTTTTTTTTGAATTTTGTTTTGCTGTATTTTTTGTGTCTTATTTTAATTTTATGGTTGGTAATGACATTAACAACCTCTGACTCGATAGTAGTAATCTATTGTCGGTAAATTGCATTATTCACTAACAGGTAGATACAATTTTTCACGTATTGCTAGTGTATCTGAGATGTTTTCTTAGCCAGTTATTGGTATCGATTTTTTCGTTATTGGTTTGTATATTTTGACACAAATTATTAAATTTATTATTATTTTTTTGTTTGACTCGTTTGAAAATAGTTTCTGCCTTTTGTTGTTCAAGGTTTAGGAATGTATCCACAGTTTTGTGTGGTAGAATATTTTTTATATCATTTTGTAAAGTTTTACTAAGGTTATTAATAGATTTTGTTGTTTCTGTATTTAGGAGATATAGAATTTTTAATTTAGTATTATTAATGACATCTAAAAATTTTGGAAAAATATTTGTACTTTTGCATCTCAATAAAAATATTCGTCTATTCCTATAGTTCAGAAACAACAACCTGTCTAAAACATATCTCAAGAATATACAAGAAGATTGCTAATCAGAAAAATAGACGAATATTTTTATTGAGATGCAAAAGTACAAATATTTTTCCAAAATTTTTAGATGTCATTAATAATACTAAATTAAAAATACTAAATCTCCTAATTACACAAAAACAACAAAATCTATTAATAACCTTAGTAAAACTTTACAAAATGATAAAAATGAAATAAAAAATATTCTACCACACAAAACTGTGGATACATTCCTAAACCTTGAACAACAAAAGGCAGAAACTATTTTTAAACGAGTCAAACAAAAAAATAATACTAAATTTATTAATTTATGTCAAAATATACAAACCAATAACGAAAAAATTGGTACCAATAACTGGCTAGAAAACATCTCAGATACACTAGCACTAGGTGAAAAATTTTATCTACCGGTTAGTGAAGAATGCAATTTACCGACAATAGATTACATTGCTTCTATCGAGTCAGCTATTTACAATAAACCATCCGAGCAAAAAGATAGTATCCGATCAGAGATTGTTAATGTCATTACCAACCCTAAAATGAAAATAAGACACAAAAAAAACTATCAAAACAACCAAAAAAGTGTAAATATTTTTTAAAAACAAATCCACGGATAACAGTCTTAAAGCCAGACAAAAGTAACAAGACTGTAATAATGAATGCCATTGATTACAACAACAAAATTAATGAACTAAAAAAAGTTACAGCCTTGTTAGTAATTTCGTGGCCACCCAGTTATATATATATATATATATATATATATATATATATATATATATATATATATATATATATATATATATATATATATATATATATATATATATATATATATATATATATATATATATATATATATATATATATATATATATATATATTATAAATATATTTATATATATATATATATATATATATATATATATATATATATATATATATATTTATAAATATATTTATATATATATATATTATATATATATATATATATATATATATATATATATATATATATATATATATATATATATATATATATATTAATATAGAGTCTACTAAAAACGATGGGTAAATAAATATAACCGATAAAAAATTATGTAGCTCGGAGGAAAAATCGAAATATTGTTGTCATTTAACGGCAAAAGGATTAACTTGTGGCACATTATTGGAAACGTAATTTAACGTGAAATTAAACGAATAAATAAAATATACAAGGTCCAATTTAAATTTTAGCAGAAAATTTACATTAAAATTTTAATTTTTTTTTTCGAAAAGGCGTAATATTTTGGAAAAAACATCATAATATGCTTTCATGCTTTTTCTAACCTAAAAAGTTTCATTTTAAACAGGTCACCTGAAAAGTTTGACACTGTCTTTTGTTTTATATGTTATACGGTGAATATAACGTTTTCGAGAAAACTGGTTTTATTGCTGCCATTTTGGAAGAAAAATATAACTTGTGAAACATCATTGGAAAGAGAATTTTGCACAGAATACGACTATAAAAAAATATACAGGGTTCCCTTTAATATATTGAAGTTCAGGTCACTTCCGGTTAAACAGTTTATATATATATATATATATATATATATATATATATATATATATATATATATACATATTTATATATACATATTTATATATATATATATATATATATATATATATATATATATATATATATATATATATATATATATATATATATATATATATATATATATATATATATATATATATATATATATATATATATATATATATATATATATATATATATATATATATATATATATATATATATATATATATATATATATATATATATATATATATATATATATATATATATATATATATATATATATATATATATATATATATATATATATATATATATATATATATATATATATATATATATATATATATATATATATATATATATATATATATATATATATATATATATATATATATATATATATATATATATATATATATATATATATATATATATATATATATATATATATATATATATATATATATATATATATATATATATATGTATATATATTTATATATATATATATATATATTGTATATATATATATATATATATATATATATATATATATATATATATATATATATATATATATATATATATATATATATATATATATATATATATATATATATATATATATATATATATATATATATATATATATATATATATATATATATATATATATATATATATATATATATATATATATATATATATATATATATATATATATATATATATATATATATATATATATATATATATATATATATATATATATATATATATATATATTTTCTAAATTTTGTTTAAGCTCTAAATGTCAGTATGTAGTGATCGATAGGCCTTAACACTGCCACATATATAATAAGGACAATTTCATTTTCTTTATATATATATATATTTATTTTTATATATATTTATATATATATTTATATATTTAAATATATATATATATATATATATATATATATATATTTATATATATATATATATATATATATATATATATATATATATATATATATATATATATATATATATATATATATATTTATAAATATATTTATATATATATATATTTATATATATATATATATATATATATATATATATATATATAAATATAGAGTCTACTAAAAACGATGGGTAAATAAATATAACCGATAAAAAATTATGTAGCTCGGAGGAAAAATCGAAATATTGTTGTAAATTAACGACAAAAGGATAACTTGTGGCACATTATTGGAAACGTAATTTAACGTGAAACTAAACAGATAAATAAAATATACAAGGTCCAATTTAAATTTTAGCAGAAAATTTACATTAAAATTTTAATTTTTTTTTCGAAAAGGCGTAATATTTTGAAAAAAACATCATAATATGCTTTCATGCTTTTTCTAACCTAAAAAGTTTCATTTTAAACAGGTCACCTGAAAAGTTTGACACTGTCTTTTGTTTTATATGTTATACGGTGAATATAACGTTTTCGAGAAAACTGGTTTTATTGCTGCCATTTTGGAAGAAAAATATAACTTGTGAAACATCATTGGAAAGAGAATTTTGCACAGAATACGACTATAAAAAAATATACAGGGTTCCCTTTAATATATTGAAGTTCAGGTCACTTCCGGTTAAACAGTTTATATATATATATATATATATATATATATATTATATATACATATTTATATATACATATTTATATATATATATATATATATATATATATATATATATATATATATATATATATATATATATATATATATATATATATATATATATATATATATATATATATATATATATATATATATATATATATATATATATATATATACATATTTATATATATATATATATATATATATATATATATATATATATATATATATATATATATATATATATATATATATATATATATATATATATATATATATATATATATATATATATATATATATATATATACAATGTGTCCCAAATTTGGCTTACATGCATTGCTATCTCGTAAACCGCTATAGCTACAGGGTGGGTTAAATTAGGAAAGTTTTAGAGAATTTTATTACAAATTTGATGACGTTTTGAAGTTTAGGATATCTTTTGTGGTTTTCAAGATAATTGGGAAAAATCAAAATGGTGCATTTTCAACTTTTGCCCGTAGCTTCTAAATGACTCGTATTATGGTTTTATGGTTTATACATTATTAGGGCACTTTTATTAGAGGAACATTATGCAGGTAAAACGAAGTTTCTAGCTTCAATTGTTTTTGAGATATTGGCGTCAACTTTTTATTTTCTTACCGACGCCATATTGGATTATTGTATTTTTGGAAAGATCTTTTTAAGAGCTTTCCAATGATGTATAACAAGGTAAGATTATTATTTTTCTTGAGCTCTAAAAATCAAAATAATTGTTTTTTTTTAAGTAGGCTTTGATTACGCATGGCGGCCATAATGAAACAAAAGAATGCCGCATGTCAACAATCATTTTGTGTTCCTGAATAGTACTTGTTATCATTTTCTCATTGTGCCGAGTTTTTACAAAGTTTATTTGAGTTTCTTATACTACTTAAAATGGAGGGTAATTATTCCAACGAAGAGAATTTGGATATGATAGAACTTTATTTTAAAGATACAGACCGACATCAACCAAGCCAAAGGCATTTCAGATTTCTAATTGTAAACTTGCCTCCCTCCATTTTCCACACATTTTTGACATTTCTCCAATACCTTCCGTGTAACCCTTCTTAAGGTGTTCCTGTTAATATTAGCAAAAACATCTCGGACTCTGTCTTCTAGCTCTCTGAGACTTTCTGGCGGAGAAAATTCGTAGACCTCATTTTTTGCGTATCCCCATAAATAAAAATCGGGAGGAGTAATATCCGGTGACCTTGCCGGCCAAGCAACAGGGCCATTATTAGCGATAATATTTTCCCCGAAAGTATTTCTGAGGACCGCCATCACCTCTCTGGTACCGTGAGCCGGACAGCCATCTTGTTGGAACCAAATATTTTGCAGGTCGTTTGGGGGAACAGAATTTATAACTTCTGGAATAATTTGTTCCCGTAATAGTTGCAAATATCTGTTACCCGATAAATTTTCTTGGAAAATGAACGGCCCAATCAAACGGTTATCTAAAATACAAATTGTTATGAGTGATTTAAAGCAGAAGTGCATTGTTTGGAATTACCTATAATGCCACACCACACATTGAACCCAAATTTTGTTTGTAAACGTCTTTCTTCTAAATTATGAGGATTCTCGGTGCCCCAGTAATGAGTATTATGTTTATTGAAAATTCCACAGTTTGTAAATCGTGTTTCATCTGTCCAAAGTACTTTAGAATGAAAGTTGGGTATTTGCTGGCATTTGTTGATGAACCATTCACTAAACGTGATTCTTCTAGCAAAATCATTTACCTGAAGACCCTGTACAATAGTAGGTTTATAGGGATGAAAGTGAAGTTTTTTCAAGACTCGTTGGACGGTTGATTTGGGAATTGCCGTTTGTTCTTCAATCTTTCTTCTGAGGTTGTTGGGTTGTCCCTGACACTTTCTATTATAGCTGCGTTTCTTGCTTCATTATCTATTGAATTGGTCTTTGGTTTCGGTTTCAAAAAAGACCCGTAGGCTAACAGGTTAACAATTAGAAATCTGAAATGCCTTTAGCTTGGTTGATGTCGGTCTGGAAATTGTTCTTCGTATGAACGCGCAGCTGCTTGTGTATTTCTATTTGCTTTAAAATAAAGTTCTATCATATCCAAATTCTCTTCGTTGGAATAATTACCCTCCATTTTAAGTAGTATAAGAAACTCAAATAAACTTTGTAAAAACTCGGCACAATGAGAAAATGATAACAAGTACTATTCAGGAACACAAAATGATTGTTGACATGCGGCATTCTTTTGTTTCATTAAGGCCGCCATGCGTAATCAAAGCCTACTTAAAAAAAACAATTATTTTGGTTTTTAGAGCTCAAGAAAAATAATAATCTTACCTTGTTATACATCATTGGAAAGCTCTTAAAAAGATCTTTCCAAAAATACAATAATCCAATATGGCGTCGGTAAGAAAATAAAAAGTTGATGCCAATATCTCAAAAACAATTGAAGCTAGAAACTTCGTTTTACCTGCATAATGTTCCTCTAATAAAAGTGCCCTAATAATGTATAAACCATAAAACCATAATACGAGTCGTTTAGAAGCTACGGGCAAAAGTTGAAAATGCACCATTTTGATTTTTCCCAATTATCTTGAAAACCACAAAAGATATCCTAAACTTCAAAACGTCATCAAATTTGTAATAAAATTCTCTAAAACTTTCCTAATTTAACCCACCCTGTAGCTATAGCGGTTTACGAGATAGTAATGCATGTAAGCCAAATTTGGGACACATTGTATATATATATATATATATATATATATATATATATATATATATATATATATATATATATATATATATATATATATATTATATATATATATATATATATATATATATATATATATATATATATATATATATATATATATATATATATATATATATATATATATATATATATATATATATATATATATATATATATATATATTATGTATATATATTATATATATATATATATATATATATATATATATATATATATATATATATATATATATATATATATATATATATATATATATATATATATATATATATATATATATATATATATATATATATATATATATATATATATATATATATATATATATATATATATATATATATATATATATATATATATATATATATATATATATATATATATATATATATATATATATATATTTATATATATATATATATATATATATATATATATATATATATATATATATATATATATATATATATATATATATATATATATATATACGCATTTTCTAAATTTTGTTTAAGCTCTAAATGTCAGTATGTAGTGATCGATAGGCCTTAACACTGCCATATATATAATAAGGACAATTTCTATAAAATGACGAGCTATTAATCAGTCGGTTGATTTTAACCTTTCAGTAAATGTATTGCAGCCTAATAATTTTTTGAAACAAGTTTTTAGAAAATTCTTAGCCTGAAAATTAACTTACTTACTTGAACTCCAGATTAGTTATATTCAGCTTGTTATTTTCACGACTCATTTTAATAAGTTCATTCTGATTTCATTTTTTTTAATTTAATTTTTTGTAATTATTTTTTCATATTTTTTCAACATCCTTGTAAAATTATCACTATATACTGACATACTTAGTTCTACAAATTATAGATTGTAATATGCCTACATTTTTTGTATGATTTCCAGCGAAAATATATTAACATTCCCAGAAGAGTGTAAACACGTTTTTCCTAACATAACTGTGTTTGTTTGTGGATACATGAATCTCACTTGGACAGACATAAAAAAATTATCTGGAATATTTCCAAATATAAACGAATTACGAGCCAATAACAATAACATCACAGATTTGACTACCCAAGAAAAAAATAATTTTCGTAATTTAGAAATCCTGGACTTAGAATATAACTCCATTAAGAGTTGGGAAGAAATCATGAAACTGGACAATATTAAAAGTCTTCAAGATTTGTCTATAGGTGGAATTGGCTTGGAGAAAATCGATTTCAAGACTGATCAATCAAAAGTAGATCATTTTAAAAATTTGGCCAAATTGTCTCTTAGCAATAATTATATATACGACGTAAGTATATTGCAAAGAGGAATTTATTGATCATATTTCTGATTATTTAGATATTTTTATTAAAAAATTGTTGTAATACCAAACAGTTTTATATAGGTACTTATTCAAGGTATTATGTCTGGTACCCAAGTGGGTACAGCATCGTACCAGGTAGTGTCCTATCGTACCGAGAGGTGTGTCTTTTTTTTTATAAAGTAGGGAAATTTTTTGTTTGGTTTTGAAAAGTGTACTTTTCTTCATTTTCGGAAACAATTAGACGTAACACATTCTTGCATAAAACATTCTTTCTGCCAGCCTGGCATATTCTCGTACCATCTGGTACATTCGGCAGTCTCATTTTTCGTGCCACGTCTCCATTAGTATTTTTGTGGTGTTTTGTTTTGCTTCTCCATTATAAAATCTCTTTTATTTTTTACCCCTGCTTTAACTTAAGGTCCTTCTGTGGATATGATTCGATATCTGCAATATATCCATATGAACATCTTCATCTTCAAGTCTTTTTATACGCGTCAGTTTTAGTTCGGCAAACTGACAGTTGATAATGCTTGATAACAATTTCTCTTTTGACGATTTAGGTCTGTCCAAACCCGGCATCAGGTCTTTTCCGCCTTTTCAATAGTTCGATCTATTTATACGGATGTCATACTGAAATATTGTTTCTATTCAGAAAACGGTAACAGTTGTGTGTAGTAGTGTAAAAATGTTTTATTTAAAGGAAATTATTCCATTTCCTATTGCATATTGCGAATTTTAAATGCGCTGCTAAAAATTGGGAATTCGTACCATTTGGAATGTAGTATATGTTTCATAATAGTCAAAAACATTCAAGACTCCCAATTTTTTCCTGATCTTTATTTTAGTTGCTTTGAGAGTCGTTATGAAAATAATCAGAATCTAAAATAGGCGAAATCGGCGGGTCCTGGACCGTTTCACTGGGATCATAAGAGGACATTGTAAATTGAAAAGGCATTTAGAGCTGATTGGCTTGGAGGAAGTTTCGATAAGCTTGGTGATTTCGCATATTCTGTGTACCTGCGAAGTTTCGGAATCATATCGGTAATTTATATTTGGAGATTGGGTGCTCCGAAATCGGGATGTCAGCACTTTTGCTTGGAATGATATCCTGGCGTCCATCACAAAGTTGAAGGCCAGGGATTTGGGTTGTTGAGGTGAGACTCAGGTTGAGCAAAAAGGATCTTTCTGGTTTAGTTGCCGGTCTTTGAGTTTCCACACCTCTATTAAAGCATGACTTCTGCAAATTTTTTGGGAGTTTGATTCTTTAGTAAACAGAATTAGCCAATAGGTTTGTTTTTTCTGTTCGCCATTTTGTTCAGCCGTAAATGTTACATTATTCTGCTGCCGCCGCCGCGCCAGTAATAACATTTTTTGAAAGTGTGTTATATGCTATGTTAAGTCTCTGTTTGAAACAATGATGTTTAGTTATTTTTTCCTCAAATAACACTTTTGTGTTACTTAGGAAATTTGTGTTCCCTTGTTGAAGTTTTTACATGACATGATAGGGGTTTTGGAGAAGGAAAAAATCTATAAATACACTTGTTTGGCAGTAGTATTCTTTATGAGTTAATGTTATATTCCAAAAATCTGTATAATTTGCACCCGCTCTATTTTCTTTTGTTTTTTAGTGGATATCGATTAGCGAATTAAATAGATTGCCAAACTTAGAGGAGCTAAGGTTTCTGAACAATCCGATTTTAAATACAGAAGATCGAGACACTGCTATAGCCATGGTTATTGCAAAAATCGGCAATCTAAAGGTAAGAAATAGTTTAAAGTAGTACTGTATTATAATTCACTCTCCAAGATAAAAATACTTGGTTTTCACCATTTGTCAGGGCTAGCTAACTGCTCACCAGGTCGTGATTCAATGTTACCTTCGATTTTCTATATCTAGATATTTGAGGCGACAACTTTTGGTTTCCTAAACAATAATTATAACATATCTAATGCAATGTTGATGTTTAGCAAAGCAGATTGTACAGTTTGTTTTCTAATATACTCATTTTGTTTCTTAAAATTAATGGATATATAATATGCAGTTTATTTTATATCCACATCCCCGCACGGCTATTGAAAACATATCTCCAATTTTCCTATGTGTGCTGAAGATTGTATGTATGCTGGATCATTAAACTAATCATGCAGTCTTGTCTCTAGATCCGTCTATGAATGAAAAAAATACATTTCCAATGGATTTCTTATTGTATTACTTATTAGTCTCCTATTGCAGAGTTTGATTATTATATTTTCTAAATGATCACTTAATATGCATTAGGTAGAAAAAAATGTACGATCTGTTGTACATGAATACCAGCATTTCACTGGACTGATGTCAAATTTTAAAGAAACCAAAGTTCTTAAGTCATTTTTGGGATACTATAAATCGTGAATTAGTAGGTCTTTTGAAATCCTGCTTTGTGGTAAAGACCTCTGAAGATGCTTTGTGCAATTAAAAATGTAAGTAAGACAGTAATCTCATATAGATATTGTCTAATCTCAAAAACCATGATTCCCTAATTCTAATTGACCAAAGTTGTGAAATCTTTTTTTCTAAGTAAAACATGATATTTTAATAAATGAACCAGCAGAACATGAACTGACAAAAATAAAAAGAAACAAACATTTAAATGTATTTTTTAAGTGGTTTTAAATTTGGACTGTTTTGGAGACTTATTCTGCATTGAGCAAATTTAAACTAAATATGGTCTGGTGTTGAAAATATACACAAGTAAATTAGTTTATATTTTTAATTGTAAATAAAATATTTTTTTATTTTTAGACAGTTAAAAAAGTGGTTTTCCTCAAGAAATTATTAAATATTGTCGTTACTGTAGAAGTCTGGCAGTTTGGCAAAAACGTTGTCGATGTTCCGTATTGTAAAATATTTCACTGGAAAAAATTCTTCCTGTTCACAGCTTCTGGTACTAGAAGACCAAAGTTTTGACACGTTATTGGTTTTCATTTTTCAAGGGTAGCACCTAATGCACTCCCAATATTTATTCATGAAATCTTTCACTGCGTTCGCAAGTTTGTTCAGAAACCTTAGCTTAAATTTATCCAATTACAAGACAATATGACATAATAATAAATAAGATCAAGTAAATAATTAACAGCAAAATTATTCATATGAAAAAATAGTTCAAAAACTAAGAAATTATTGGAGCATTAAGTAGTGACATGACATAAATGTATATATATATATATATATATATATATATATATATATATACATACATACATACATACATACATACAAAAATACAGGAACACAACAAACACAAATAAGTCACTATGTAACATTCAAACATCTGCTTTTTAGAGTTTTAATAAGTTATATGAATGTTTATAAGATTTAATAGCTAAACAAGAAATTTAAGTGATTAGTATTTTCTTTGATTCACCAGAATTGTTAATCTAAATCATACTGTAATATATACTCGTTCCACAGCCCTAGGAGGAAATATACTATCTTGTTTAAATGAGGAACTTCACAAATTTTCTTTGCTCATTTTCCAATGTTACAATATATTGGTATAGGAGACCAGATAATTGCATCATACTCGGTTCAGACGTAAGTAGAGTATAACATTTTCAATGTCTGAATATTTTCGAAATTGCTTGAATTGAGCAAAGTTTTCATTGCACTACTGCATATCTTATCAAGAGAGAGAGAGAGAGAGAGAGAGCTTTGAATCAAAAACAACCTCTAGGTCCTTACAGTCTCCTCCTTAATATTGAAATGCCAATTTTGTTTAGCCTATATTGATAATAGAGAGTATTTAAATAATTTGAAAATAATACAACAGAGCATTTACCAACATTTAACGGTCGGTTGTTTGTATTGCCCCATTGCTGGATGATTCCCAGGTCCTCTTGAAAGGCCAAGGAACAGTTTCAAATCATACACAAATAATAAAATGTTACTGGTTAAACTAATACTTATGTCGTTATGTTATAAATACTTTGCTAAACCAAAACAAAATAAAAGATGATTGTATTACCATATATATGGATGGTACTATTATCACAAATCCTTTGAGCATAGCAAATTAATTTAATAATTGTTTCCAAATATTGGTCAATCAATTGTCACCTTTATAAACAATGAACACTGTAAAGTAGGTAATATACAGTTTAAAGAACTGGAATGCGGCAACTCTTTATACTTAAATGATGCAACAAACGAGGAAGTTTCTCAGGTTTTACTAAATCTTAATAAAAACGCAGCTGCGGGCTTTGATCATTTACCAGTAAAAGATATAATCCTTTTAAAAGAAAAACTGATTCCATTTCTGACGACTCTAGTAAAGAATGTCTTTGCATCGAGTGTATTTCCTGATATTTTAAAAATTGGCAAAGTAACTTCCGTCTTCAAATCTGGTGATGTAAAAAAACATTTGAAATTATAGAGCTATAACGATTGTTTGTACCTTCTCTAAAATAATTGATATCTTAATTAAAACAAGAAAAATGGGATTTACTACACCACAACTTGTTACGTTCTGGACGCGCTTTTCGCTAACCGAGTTAGCATCATCAGCAGATGATATAAACTGAAATAAAACAGTTTATATCATCTGCTGATCATGCTAACTTGGTTAGCGAAACGCGTGTCCAGAACGTAACAAGTTGTGGTGTAGTGTGGTTAGAACTCTTGTATTTTGATCTATCTTCCACCATAGGTTCCAGTGTTAGGATATTATTTATAAAAGAGAGCAGTACATTAAGCACATCAACTGACCTTAAATAATGACAGAAATAGACAAAAAAAAAATGGTATAGCAGTTTTTGTTGACCTTCTAAAAGCTTTTGATGTAGTGGACCACAAAGATTTACTGAATAAATTTTCTCTAATGGGTGTTCGTGGCAGAACCCTTTCTGTACCTACCTACAAGATCGACCACAGTATGTCATCATAGACAACATCAGCAGTGGGAAAATAGCTACCAACTGTGGGGGTCTCTCAAGTTCTGTATTAGGACCGCTCTTATAAACTCTGTTGGTGTTGTCCTTAAGACAGGCAGGTTTTTCAGCACTATTTTATTTTTGCTGAAGATACGGCGCTTTTTTATAGTGGGCTTAACCTAAAATTTCTTGAAGAAATAATAAATAATGATCTATCTTAATACTTAAGGTGGCTATTACATAATAGATTAAAAATCAATGCAGAAAAAAACTGTCTATATGGATTTTCAACAAAAAATACTATTATTTACGATATCTAACTGAAGATTAATAATTTTAATATTCTTAGGGTTCAGGCAACTAAATATCTTGGACTTACTGTTGATAAATTAACCTGGTCAAGTCACATTGAAAAAATAAGTACAAAAATAATACCTTCCTTAGGAGCCTGGCACAGGTGTACAAAATATTTGAATACGGCACATCGACCTCTAATTTATAATGCATATCTAACTAACATAAGATAATTAATGTATGGATTACTTGTGCCATAGCAAATTAAAAAAAAAATAAAGTTCTATAAAATAGAGCAGTTAAGATTTTAAACGCACAACAGAACGCCTACTAGGGACCTATACTTAGAAACAGCATTGCATCCACTAGGTTATATATTGGAGCAGCGGTGGCTATTCAGGTGAAGTAGGTGAAGTGCTACTTCACCAGGAAAAATAAATAAGCAAACATCTAACTATATTTATTATATATATATTTCTTAAAATTTTAGTTTTTACATTCATTTATTCACCTAATTGGTAAAAAATAAACTGTACATCTCGAATAAATATTTTACTTGACCGTTGGCGGCATGTCTTTTTAAAACTTTCAATCGAACTTTATTATAACAACTATAAAAAGTGGCGCAAACCGCTTTGACTTTGCTGGAGGTGCTATGTTTAGTTTACGATTTTCCTACTATGTTGCCATGACAACGCGTATCCGTTGACGTCGAGCCCAGCGCCATACAACGCTCTCGGTGAATTGCAGGCACAGTACACTACACCCACGTGTCGTTCAGTTTTGCGGTGGTTGTTTACTTTTATAACTTGACTGTTTTGTGTTATATTTATTTATAGTGCTGTTACAACTTCAAATTCGAAGTTAATAAATGTGATTGTTCAAGACTGGAATAAATTAAAAGACGTCTTTGAATTTATTACAAACTGTGACAAATCTGATGAAAATTCAATCCGCCTTGCGAAAGGATTTTTAGGTGAGATGAACGATTTTGAATTCACGTTTCTGGCATTAGTGTTTAATAACATTTTCTCAATTAAGGACGTACTATTTGACGTTCTTCAAAAAAAATCGCTTGACATTCATTTTTGCATATCCAATATAAAACGCTGTCGTGAGGAGTAAAATAAGAAATGAACATTTTTTTAATACCAAGTTTGATAAAGCAAATTCTATTACAGAAATAAATCATTACAAACGTGAGCTTGCTAAGCTTTCACCTGAAGAAATTAGGCCTAAGTATAGAACCCTTTTTTATGAAATATTGGACCATATTTTAATGGAAATGACACTAAGATTTTAAGACTGTGAAAAACTTACATTTTCATGTTTGGCAGGTTCTGCTACATTTTCCGAATATAGTACGATTTTTCCGGCCTGTTTGAAAATTTGTTACAGTTATATGGGGAAATATTTTCAAAAAGTCAACGACTTAAAAATGAGCTTGGTCTTATTTTTGCCAATGAGAGTAATTGGAATATATCGCTGCAAGAGCAAGTGAAAAAAATTAATAAAAATAAATATATTTTTACCGAAGCATATAAATTGTTTTCCCTTATTTTGACAATACCGTCGAGAAGTTTTTCTTGCTTCAAATGTGTAAAAACTTATTTAAGAAATACAATATCTCAAGAAAGACTTACTTCTCTTGGCAATATTTCAATTCAATAGGAATTTCTGGAGGAGATTAGGGCAACTCATCCATTTTATGAGGATGTTATAAATAAATTTGCTGCTATGAAGGATAGGAGAATTGATTAAGTATACAAAATTTAGGTAATTCGTAAAAAAATATTCTACCCCCTCCACATATAAAAAAATTCTGGAAAAAAAATTATTGCGATATTTTCTTGCTTCATTTGCACTTCACTTACTTTTTCACCCGCGAGCCGACACTGTATTGGAGTTAGAAGAGTGTAAACAAGTCTATAAAATCATAAACAATATACTTAAATATAATGTTAATTTAACTTTTAATAATGAATATCAATATTTCGTCCATTAGAACCAGTAAAGCACTTAACAATCCCCTTACTCAGGCAGTAACGTCTTTTAATAACCTTTCTATGAATGTAAGAATAATTCCAACTATAGATCTTTTGAATACCCACGTTTAATTTTCATTGTTTTTACTTACCTCGTAAAAGGGAAGTATTGTAATCGTGAAATAATCACTCTCCGAAATTTTTTCAGATCTTCACGTTTCAGGATGCCTAGATGACGAAAAACATGTTTTCTTAATTCCGTCGGCCTGTCTGTCTTTCGCGGCGTTGCTAAAAAACTACGTACCCGATTGACTTCAAACTTTGGTGAAAAATTAAGGGTCAGGTCAAAATCCAATATGGCGAAACAAAATGGCGTCCAAGTGAAATATAAAAAAAATATTATTAAAAAACTATGTGGATCCAATTTATCTCAAATTTTGCAAAGTCATCTAGTATTATGTTGGAATCAACTGGTAACATTTTGGTACGAATTCAAGATGGTGGAACAAAATGGCGGCTTAATAAAATATTTAAAAATTCAACCTGAAAAACTACTTAATGGTTTGATTTCAAATTGTGTGCCATAACTAATTGTGGTATAGGGATCAACTAGTAAAACAGTGGTACTAATTCAAGATGGCCGAACAAAATGGCGGCCAAATAAAGTGTTTGTCATCCTAAAAAAATCAGTCTCTCAGGTTTAACACATCTTTACGTTTTAGTGTCCCTAGATGCCAAAAAACACGTTTTAACAATTCCGTCGATCCGTCTGTCGGTCTGTCTGTCTGTCAGTTCGCAGCATAGCTTAAAGACTACTTAGCCTATTGACTTCAAATTTTGGTCAAAAATTAAGGGTCATATCAGGATGACCTGGTAACATTTTGGTAAAAATCCAATATGGCGAATCAAAATGTCGGTCTAGTGAAATGTTAAAAAAAATATTATTAAAAAACTACTCATCCAATTTATCTGAATTTTTTTAAAATCACCTAGTATTATGTTGAAATCAACTGATAACATTTTAGTGCGAATCTAAGATGGCGGCTTAATAGAACTAGTAAAGTAGTGGTATTAATTCAAGATGGTTGAACAAATGGGGGCCAAATAAAATGTTTGCAATCGCGAAAAATCACCCTCTCCGGTTTTACACTTCTTTGCGTTTTAGCGTTCCTAGAGTCCAAAAAATATGTTTTATCAATTCTGTCGGTTCGTCTGTCGGTTTGTCTGTCTGTCTGTCAGTTCGCAGCATAGCTTAAAGACTACGTACCCGATTGACTTCAAATTTTAGTCAAAAATTAAGGGTTATAGGGGGATGACCTGGTAAAAATCCAATATGGCGAAACAAAATGGCGGCCTAGTGAAATGGTAAAAAAATATTATTAAAAAACTACTCATCCAATTTATCTCAAATTTTGCAAAAAACATCAAGTATTGTGTAGGAATCAACTGGTAAAATTTTGGTACGAATCCAGGATGGCGGAAGAAAATGACGTCTTAATAAAATATTTAAAAATTCAGCCTGAAAAACTACTTAATGGATTGATTTTTAATTGTGTGCGATAGCTAATTGTGATATGGGGGTCAACTAGTAAAATTGTGATACTAATTCAAGATGGCCGAACAAAATGGCGGCCAAATAAAATGTTTGTAATCGTGAAAAAATCACCCCTATCAGGTTTTACATATCTTCACGTTTTAGCCTCCCTAGATGCCAAGAAATATGTTTTATCAATTTCATCGACACGTCTGTCTGTCAGTTCGCGGCATAGCTTAAAAACTATCCCGATTGACATCAAGTTTTTACCAAAAATTAAGAGTCTTATGAGAATGATCTGGTAATATTTTGGGAAAAATCCAGTATGGCGAAACAAAATGCCAGCCTAGTGAAATATTAAAAGAATTATTGTGAAAAAAACTACTTATCCAATTAATTTCAAATTTTGTATACATATCAAGTATTATGTTGGAATCAACTGGTTTGGGTACGAATTCAAGATGGCGGAATAAAATTGCGGTATACTAAAGTATTTAAAAATTCTGCCTGAAAAAGTACTTAATGGATTGATTCCAAATTGTGCGCCATAACTAATTGTGGTATAGGGTTCATCTAGTAAAATGTTACTAATTCAAAATGGAGGAACAAAATTGCGGCCAAATAAAATTTTTGTAATCGTCAAAAAAATCACCCTCTCAGGTTTTACATATTAGCGTTTTAGCGTCCCTAGATACCAAAAAACATGTTTCATCAATTCCGTCGGTCTGTCTGTCAGTTCGCGATATAGCTTATACACTGCTTACCCGATTGATTTCAAATTTTGACAAGCAATTAAGGGTCAAATAGGGATGACCTGGTAATATTTTGGAAAAGTCGAATATGGCGTAACAATGTTAAAAAAAATTGTTAGAGGTGTATTATTTGTAGTTAAGATCCATTGAAAAAAAAGTCCTCAAATTGTCGACGTTTTGCAACTTAATTGTTGCATCCTCAGGACACATGTGTAGATCCTATATCTTGCATGAAACCCATATTATCAGTTTTTACCTACTCCGTTGGTCCGCATATATTTCCCAGGTATTAGGCTTCTAAATGGTTTTCGTTAACAATCATCTTGTTGTTATGTTAGATTGGTGTATTATTTGGGGTTCGGATCCAGTGAAAAAACAAAAGTCTATTTTTAAATAGTCGACGTTTCGCAACATTATTGTTGCATACTCAGGACACATATAGATTTTATATGCTGCGTGAAACCCATATTATCAGTCTTTACCCACTACGTCCGTCCGCAGATATTTCCCAGATATTAAGTTTCTAAATAGTTTTCGTTAACGATCCTCTTTTTTATGTTAGAGTGGTGTATTACGGACTATGACAGGGAGAAATTCGATTTTATGTCTTGAGATCCAAGGATTTAATTGTGCCTCTGGATTTATTCCAAAAGAACTAGCTGTGTATGATGGAACACGTTGTTCAAATTTTTTTTTCAAACCACCATATAATAAAAGCATGTTAAAAGGTCAGGATTTAAAAACGATATCTTATCTCAAAAACTCATATCATGGTCTAATATGGGAGTCTGGTTTAATAGACTTAAACGAACTAGCAAATGTCTTAGAACATGTGATGAAAAGATATGATGCCTCAAAAATATACGTCAAAGGAGATGAAAATGTGAATTTTTTAAGAAAATTTATAAGTGCGGAAAAAATTTTTAAAATACCTCTGGAGAGTGAACCGAAGCTAAGCAAGTTTAAGAAAGTTCCCGATGTCACTTTCACAAGGATCCATATGACACTACTTGGCATTGTGCATTATCAAACGCTAAGTTGTTATATAATTATAAATACTGTTTTTTTGTTTGAAGATTAATAAAATATTTGTAGAAAACATGGAAACATGAAATGTATATGAAAAAATATTTATTTATATTATTTTATTAAGTCATTCTACATTATTTTTATCTATCCAACTATTATGCTTCTCACTGAAACCTAACCATTTTACAAATACTTTAATGTTTTTACGTTTTAACACTTTTTCAACTAAATAAATGTCTGGATATTTAACTTTTTGCAATTGAAGTTCATAGAACCTCCTTTAATGTCTTGTTTTTCTGCATCTTAAAGTAGGTATGTCACTGGATTTGTAAGTTGAAGTTTTTTTACACTAAAAATTTCTGTTGACCAATTTGGTTGGTATTGTTTATCGAAAACTCCTCTAAATTTGGAAATTCTTACATGATCACCTATCTTGAAATTTGGTTTCGATGTCATTTTAATTCGATTATAAACCGTGTTTAATAGCAGTTTTCATGCTTTTTTGAAATTTTAGCCGGTTTTAAACCTGTGGTAGTGTGTACTCGATTATTATAGGAATAAACGATTTGTTTTAATATATCAAACCACTTGCATGATCCTTGAAGACTAAATTCTTTCCATATCATTCCTTTAAGGGTTCGATTTAGACGTTTAACAATAGATGCTTTTTTCTCACTGTAAACTAAATAATGTTTGACATTATATTTTTTCATTAAAATCATCATTTCTTTTCCAGTAAATTCACCACCGGCGTCTGTACAGAGATGTATAGGTGTCTGTTCTTTGAATACATTTTCCATCTCTAAGCCCAAACGTATTTAGAAAAACAGTTAATTACGACGAGTATATATTTGTATCCTTTGTTTTCTTGTACGTATTTTTTCATATCAACCAAATCAGCTTGCATTAAGTCCAATAGAGATTTGATAATAACCTTTCTTCTTTTAAAATTTACCCTTGATGGTTTATGGAGTTCTGCAACAATATCTTTTTTTACTTTGGTTACAAATTTAGACATATTTTTATTCTATTATATTGGCTTCTCGTAATTCGTCAATAATGGCATTAATCTCGTTAACGTGATTTGTATTACCAGCAGCCTGAGACGCAACTAGTAGCTCCAATCTCTCAACCCAAAAAACGTAATCAATAGGATTGTTTGAAAGTTTGATAGACATTCCCTCCCCCTGTTTCAAAACATAAATTAAATTAAATATAGATAGAAAACCAAATGGTTCTTTCCAACAGTATGAACATATGGTTTTAAAGCTGTCAAATGACATATCAGTACCAATATGATCTGAGTATACATGATGTACATTTAAGTCATCCTGTTTAAATAATATTAAGACGTTAGCATTGTCTTTTATCAAATGTTTGGGTATTTTTGCATGTGTTTGACACAAGTAAAAACAGTCTATATTAATGTGACGTCCCATAGTAAAATATTCTCTGATAACATCCTGTTTATCGCACGCGACGTCATCAAATATGAAAATTGAATTTGCTTCAGCGTCAGATGGCGATAATATTTGTTTACTATTATCGAATGCATAGTAACCGATTCCTTTTATTGGTTTTAATAATTTCTCTAAATACATATATTTAGGTTGATACACAGACTTTGAATAGACGTAGACACACACATGATTATTTACTGTTAAAGATGTTCTTTGTTTCACAATTTTGATATTTTTCTTCTTTTTCTCCTCCATGTTAAATATTCGATGTAAAAATGTAACTAATTATAAAACCATAATACGCTGTTATTTATATTCAGTCTTTATCTACTTTTAAAATGAGGTATTATTTGATTGATCGACAACAACAACAACACCAACGAACGATTAATGGGAAAAGTTTGTTAAACTTAATGATAAACAAACTTCCATTTGAATTATATCTTCCAGGCTATAACTATTGTAGGCCAGGAACTAAATTAGAAAAACGACGTGATGATAAAGGAATTAACCCGTTAGATGAAGCATGTAAAAATCATGTAATTGTCTATTCAAAGTATCAAAACATATCAGATCGTAATGCGGCAGAAAAAATTTTACTTAAACACACACTCACGAAAGACCGATAACTCTGATGATGATATAATGGATGGGAAAAAACTAAAATTTGAAACAAAATCGGCAAACTTATCCAATAAACGGAAATTAAACGGAGACGACGACGACGATAATTTTTATGAAGAATTTGCTAGTGGCCCATTGAAAAAAAAGGTAAAAAATAGTTTATATTTTCATTTATCTGGCTTCAACGTTTAGTGTATTAAAAACTTTTCCAACAGAAAATAGTAAACATGGTAGCAATAAAAAAAGTAAACCCCGGAAGCAGAAAAGCAAAAAGGCAAAAAGACCAAAAGTTAAAAGAAAAAGATTAAAGGTAAGTAAATCAAAAATCATCCAATATTTGCGATGGTGTTGAGATAGCTATGAAAGCAGTTAATAATACCAAAATCAGACAGCCAAGAATAATAAAATTCCAAAAACTGGAGGTTTTCTTCCTTTGATCCCTATTTTTGCGGGACTGAGTGCATTAGGTGCGTTAAGTGGAGGAGCTTCCGGCATCGCAAGGGCCGTATTTGATGCTCGTGCTGCCAGACAACAATTGCAAGAAAGCGAACGCCACAACAAGACGATGGAATCCATTGCATTGGGAAAAGGTCTCTTTTTAAAACCATACAAAACAGGTTTAGGTCTTTTTTTAGGAAATCATCTCAGGAAAAAAAATACCGATAATCTTACCTAACCATGCCTTAAGTAACTTTGATATTGAAAAGTATACTAAACTAGTCAACATACCCTATTTTCGAGGAGTGTTTATGAAGGATCGATTACCGAAGAAAATTTACCAAAACGAATCTGGTGTTATCAATTTAGACAATTTTTCTGGACCGGGAACTCATTGGACTGCTTATTGGAAACATAGAATTAATGTTTATTATTTTGATAGTTTTGGAAATTTAAAACCTCCTCTGGAAGTGTGTAAATATTTTAACTCTAATGGTATTTGTAACATATTATATAATCATCATTGTTACCGACCTTATGACTCGATTATATGTGGTCACTTATGTCTCAAATTTTTGTATCATTCTGTAGATTTAGAATAAATACCAATATAAATATAATTTTTGTTTTATTTAATGTAAGTACTTTGATCCTAAAAGTAGTTAAACATGTCTTATACGTTTACCTTATCGGGAACGGAATCTGTACTTTTAACCAAAATTTATCCACCTATTGTTTTGAATGAAAACGAAAATTATGTTTTGGGTTTAATAAACTTTGAAAGTTACAACTCAATTCCTAACATTGATAGTAGCAATAACAGTTTTCATTGTGGAGATGAGCACGTTGTTATACCTGAAGGATCCTACGAAATTAGCGATATTCAAAAATATTTGACGACGTATCTGACACTTCATTCAAAAGAAAAAGATCCAATCACACTTCGTTTGGAAGCAAACCATAACACTTTACAGTGTGAAATCAAATGTAACCGTAAAATTGATTTCAGCAAAGAAAATTCAATTTGCAGTTTACTGGGATTCGGTAGCAAGCAACTCGAGGCCAATAAAAGACACATTTCCGATAATCCTGTAAATATATTTAAAGTTAATTCGATATGTATAGAATGTAATCTAGTGACAAATTCCTATAATAATGGAGATTTAGTTCATATTATCCATTTGTTTTATCCAACAGTGCCACTAGGTTTCAAAATAGTCGAGAAGCCATCGAATGTTATTTATCTACCAATCAGCACACGATATATCGATGAGATAATCCTTAAAATAACTGATCAGGATAAGAAATTAGTTAATTTTAGAACCGAGCTAGTAACGATAGGGTTACATTTGAAGCGAATTCTTTAAAATGGTTTTTCTGTATAATCATAATTCTTTAAATATACCTATGGACTCGTTTGAAAATTGTCATAAAACCCAATTAGATGAACAGACAACTATTAGTTCCACCAGAACGTTTTAGGAGTTAACATCTAAAAACAAACGTGTACTACTCTAACTGGGATTCAGTTTACAGGAGGAGGAGAAGAAGAAAAAGGAAAAAATTAAAATTAAGAAGATTTTGGTGTAGTTTTAAACTAACAATGAGTTGTAACATGTTAAAATGTGCTAAATGATGAATCAATCATAAATTATCAATACCATACACATCAACCTTATTCTTCAACAACTCTAAACAATAACGATGAAATAAGAATACCAATACAAACACAATATTTATATACGTTACCGAGTCAAAGCTTTTTATACATTGAAGGAAAAATACTTAAAAACGATAATACCAATAGCGATAATGTAAATTTTATCAATAATTGTATTGTTCATTTGTTTGATGAAATTCGCTACGAACTAGGAGGAGTGGTTGTCGATCGCGTTCGAAATCCCGGCATAGCCACAACAATGAAAGGTTACGTATCATTTTCGAAAGCTGAATATTTTGCACTTCAGAATGCTGGATGGGATTGTGAAGACAATCCAAAAATTGTGGATGGTAACGGTAGTTTTAATGTTTGTATTCCGCTAAAAATGTTGATGGGTTTTACGGAGGATTTTCATAAAATAATTATGAATCTTCGTCAAGAATTAATATTAATTAGAAGCAATTCTGATACAGAGGGAATCAAAAAAAAAATACCAAAAGGAAACCTATAAAGTTACACTGAGTAAGGTATTGTGGAAAATGCCTCATGTTACAGTTAGTGATACTCAAAAATTACGTTTACTTAAACAATTTGAAAGTAACAGGAAATTAACGATTGCTTTCAGAAGTTGGGAACTACATGAATACCTACAACTTCAGCAAAGTAAAAATGTCACATGGGCAGTGAAATCATCAAATCAATTGGAGAAGCCTCGTTTTATCATCATTGGTTTTCGAACTGGTGTGAAAAATAGTATTGCGAAAAATGCGAGTCATTTTCAGCATTGCAGTTTATTAAATTTGAAGGTGTATTTGAACTCTGATATGTTTCCATGCGATAATCTAAATTTGGACTTTGATAACAATAAATATGCGCTTGGGTATGAAATGTATCAACAATTTCAAAAATCCTATTATTATAAAAATCAGAGTGATCCGTGTTATGACCCAACAACATACAAGACTAAAGCAGCATTAATTGTTGACTGTTCACGTCAAGGTGAAGACATCGTAAAAGGTGGAGCTATTGATATTCTCATTGAATTCGAAACAACTAAAACAATAACAAACGATACCTCAGCATTCTGTTTCATTCTACATGATCGTTTAGTCAAATACAATCCTGTAACCAGTACAGTTAAAGTATATTAAATTTCAAACTGTCAAAAGTAAAACGTCAGTCATCGATTGTTCGCGGTAAAAGGTGGAGTAGTCTCAGTAGCAGCAGCAGCAAAAGCAGTATAGTGAACGTTTTGTAAAGAACGAATGTTTATAATAGATATACAAGGACTTCAATATGGCAGCTCAACTTTTTTGTGCAAGGAAATTGCAATTCTAAATACCTCAAATAAAAATTATAAACATGCTTCAGTTAAACTTCCTTTTGAATTGGGCTTTTTCAAAGACCAATTTAGAAATCACATGAAATGATTAACTAACAACATACATGACTTGGAATGGTCAAACGATGCTTTTAAAAATTTGGAATATGACACTGTGGACTCTTGGAATAACGACTACACCGACAATATCATTGCAGTAAAGAGAAATCAAAAATTGGAGTGGTTGACCAGATTATTGTTCAAAACAAATTACAGCGTTATTGATTTGGAAACAAGAGGATGTCCACACTTGGCCGAATTACAAAGTGTATTCAAGTCATATCGTTGTCAGCAACATGATAGTAATACATTAAATTGTACCTTGGAAAACGTATTTAATTTATATCATTGGAATATATTTAAATGTAGAAATTGTAATGGAGATTGAAATAAAAAACTAAAATATTATGTAAATTGTATTTATTCAAATCGTTATCCTACTTTTAGACATGTTATTTTTTCAGACATATCATTGCTAAGGGGTCTACATTTAATACATTTTCAAGGCGTCTTTCTATATATTTATCACGACGATTAAGATTTCTTGGAATACAATTTTCAATTTTCTTCATTTGATTCATTTCAATTGTATGTAACGAATTATTTTGCCTAAATACAGTTGTTATACTTTGTACACTTCTATAACCATTTTCCTTAAAATTGATTTTTTAGTTTTGTACCGCTTCTTTTTTTCACGCTAACTTTTGGTCTTTTTGCCTTTTTGCTTTTCTGCTTCTGAGGTTTACTTTTTTTAATTGCTACCATGTTTACTACTTTCTGTTGGAAAAGTTTTTAATACACTAAACGTTGAAGTCAGATAAATGAAAATATATACTATTCTTTAACTTTTTTTTTCAATGGGCCACTAGCAAATTCTTCATAAAAATTATCGTCGTCGTCGTTTAATTTCCGCTTATTGGATAAGTTTGCCGATTTTGTTTCAAATTTTAGTTTTTTCCCATCCATTATATCATCATCAGAGTTATCTATCTTTCGTTTGAGTGCCCTATTTTTATGTTGTTGTTGCAAATCCTGTTCAATCTCGTTCTCTAAGTTATTTCGTTTTTCATCATCATTCTCAATAAAATTAGAAGGGTATTTCATTTTTTCCTTTATTTTCTTCTCATGATAATTATCGTATTTTTGTTGTTTATTTTTTGTTCCCTTTTTGACTTGTTTTCGATACACCTTTCCAGTTTGACCTTTTACTTTCTCGAGTTTGTTTGATCTTTTTCACATAATCACGCATAGCCTTCACACTGTGTTCCATTATTGTTTTAAGATACTTGTTACCATGGATTCTATTGTATGACTGATTTAAATTGGGGTTATTACTCAAACTTATATCCCCACTGCTACTACTCATACCTAGCTTTATTTTAGTTTGCATTGCAGCTGAAATACCTGCAGCGGCTAATTTTTCTTTCCAGGATGCATTCGATGAATTTATTCTGCTTAAAGCGTGTTTAAATAAAATTTTATCTGCCGCATTACGATCTGATATGTTTTGATATTTTGAATAGGCAATATCATGATTTTTACATGCTTCATCTAACGGGTTAATTCCTTTATCACCACGTCGTAAACATTTCTCTAATTTAGTTCCTGGACAACAATAGTTATACCCTGGAAGATGTAATTCAAATGGAAGTTTGTTTATCATTGAGTTTAACAAACCTTCCCCATTAATCGTTCGTTGGTGTTGTTGTTATCGATCAATCGAATAATACCTCATTTTAAAAGAAGTAAACAAAGACTGAATATAAATAACAGCGTATTATGGTTTTATAATTAGTTACATTTTTACATCGAATATTTAACATGGTGGAGAAAAAGAAGAAAAATATCAAAATTGTAAAACAAAGAACATCTTTAACGTTAAATCATGATGTGAAAAAAAATAAAAATATTAAACACAGTATATTATTACCACCTACTATACGATGTATCATATCGAGACCTTCAAACTGTGGAAAAATCAATATCATGCTAAGCCTTCTTGAACATCCCAATGGATTGAAATTTGAAAATGTCTACGTCTATTCAAAGTCTCTGTATCAACCTAAATATATGTATTTAGAGAAATTATTAAAACCAATAAAAGGAATCGGTTACTACGCATTCGATAATAGTGAACAAATATTATCTCTATCTAACGCTAAAGCAAATTCAATTTTCATATTTGATGACGTCGCGTGTGATAAACAGGATGTTATCAGAGAGTATTTTAGTATGGGACGTCACAATAATATAGACTGTTTTTACTTGTGTCAAACATATGCAAAAATACGCAAACATTTGATAAGATACAATGCTAATGTCTTAATATTATTTAAAAAGGATGACCTAAATTTACACCATGTATACTCAGATCAGATTGGTACTGATATGTCATTTGACAGCTTTAAAACCATATGTTCATACTGTTGGAAAGAACCATTTGGTTTTCTATCTATATTTAAGGATAATAAAATTGATGAAGGTCGATATCGGTTATGTTTTGATAAATATATATATATATATATATATATATATATATATATATATATATATATATATATATATATCTGTAGTATCGCTTTTATAAATTATTACATATTATGGCTCCTGCTCGTACTACAAAAAATAAAAAGGAAAAAATCAGTTAAGAAAAAAATAATTTCAAAGAGAAAAGATATAAAGAATAAACTAGATATCTTAAAACACGGGCAAATAGCCCACGAGAATGTATTTCAGCCTATAACAAAACATTTGGAGGTGATTGAGAATAAATTGGATCGAAAGAAGCACACTCCTGAAAGTTTGATATCGGAACTTAAAAGAAGGGAACAATTTTCTGATGATGATAACTATGATGATGATGATAAAGATGACGAGAAGAAACTTTTTGGGGGCCATAATAGTGAAGAGGAAAACGAGTCAGTGAAATCGGAACCTATACCCTCCACTTCTGTCCCATTAGAGTTTAAGGATACTCCTACGGGAAACAAAATCACACATGCATATCAAACTGCACCAAAAATGAAAAGAAAATTATTTTCTTCCACTACAAAATCATCGCCGTCACGGAAACCATATAATTTTAGAAAATTAATAATAAAAAACGTGCAGGATGAAATCGAGGAAGAGGAAATTAGAAAACAAAGGGAATATGAAAAAGCACTAAATCAAACTATAAGAGAAAAATCATTTTCCGATTATTCTGATCAATATCATAGTTTACCTTTAAAGTACGTCAAAAAGTTTGTAAAGATTAGTAAATAGTAGTAATTCTGATTCTGAAAATTCCAAGTAAAGTTTGATAAGGATATCGAACGGTTTTCTATCGGTAACAAAACGATAGATTTCGATGGAGCTGATTTGATAATTGCAGGAAAAAATATAAAGGCACTAATAGAGTATATACCTTGTTATTTAATCAGAATGTTTCCACCATCTATACAAATGATGATGCAAAAAACTATACTCACATATTATTTAACACAAATGCTATCAAAAATGTAAAATCAAGTAAAAATAAGAAATTTAGAAAATGTATTGAACCAATGATAAATAAAACTGAGAGTAATTATACCAGTCTAACTGATGATAATGATGTTTTTAAATAGGGGAGGGAATGTCTATGAAACTTTCAAACAATCCTATTGATTATGTTTTTTGGGATGATCTTAATGAGTTGGTTGAGAGATTGGAGCTACTAGTTGCGTCTCAGGCTGCTGGTAATACAAATCACGTTAACGAGATTAATGCCATTATTAAAGAATTACGAAAAGCCAATATAATAGAATAAAAATATGTCTAAATTTGTAACCAAAGTAGAAAAAGATATTGTTGAAGAACTCCATAAACCATCAAGGAAAGAATACGTACAAGAAAACAAAGGATACAAATATATACGCGTCGTAATTAACTGTTTTTCTAAATACGTTTGGGCTTATCCTTTGAAAACAAAAACTGCCAAAGAGGTATCTAAAGCGATGGAAAATGTATTCAAAAAACAGACACCTATACATCTCTGTACAGACGCCGGTGGTGAATTTACTGGGAAAGAAATCATGATTTTAATAAAAAAATATAATGTCAAACATTATTTAGTTTACAGTGAGAAAAAAGCATCTATTGTTGAACGTGTAAATCGAACCCTTAAAGGAATGATGTGGAAAGAATTTAGTCTTCAAGGATCATACAAGTGGTTTGATATATTAAAACAAATCGTTTATTCCTATAATAATCGAGTACACACTGCCACAGGTTTAAAACCGGCTAAAATTTCAAAAAAGCATGAAAACTGCTATTAAACACAGTTTATCATCGAATTAAAATGACATCGAAACCAAAATTCAAGAGGTGATCATGTAAGAATTTCCAAATTTAGAGGAGTTTTCGATAAACAATACCAACCAAATTGGTCAACAGAAATTTTTAGTGTAAAAAAAGTTCGACTTACAAATCCAGTGACATACCCACTTCAAGATGCAGAAAAACAAGACATTAAAGGAGGATTCTATGAGCTTCAATTGCAGAAAGTTAAATATCCAGACATTTGTTTAGTTGAAAAAGTGTTAAAACGTAAAAACAATAAAGTATTTGTAAAATGGTTAGGTTTCAGTGAGAAGCATAATAGTTGGATAGATAAAAATAATGTAGAATGACTTAATAAAATAAATATTTTTTTCATATACGTTTTATTTATTTTTTCCATGTTTTCTACAAATAATTTATTTATCTTCAAACAAAAAAAAATAGTATTTATAATTATATAACAACTTAGCGTTTGATAATGCAGAATGCCAAGTAGTGCCATATAGATCCTTGTGAAAGTGACATTCGGGAACTTTCTTAAACTTGCTTAGCTTCGGTTCACTCTTCAGAGGTATTTTAAAAAAAATTTCCGCACCTATAAATTTTCTTAAAAAATTCACAACTGCGCTCTTCTGGATAATATCTCTTTGTCGTCGTGGCCGTCGTTGGTTGACTATTAGTTAGGACATAATAATTGAAAAGAATACCAAAGAAAAGTAAAACAAATTTACTCATTATTTTGCAGGCTTCTCATTCTTTCGTACTCTTCTTTTAAATAATACAAAACGGTATGTCTAGCGGCAGCGGCAAAACGCACAAATGTTTGGAGATATTGAGTTCCCCCTACACTCTTGACACGTTCTGTCGACTGGAACAGGCATATATTAACACCAGTCTGGTTCGTGATCGACTGCTATTAAATCCTCTATATTTTACATATATATTGGTATAAGCTATTATTCGAAACAAATATTTAACTTATCTATAAAACAATTTTTTATTGCTCATCTTAATACTACACAAAGATCACTTTATTTACATACTTGAACTTTTGTTATCGGCTGACCTTTAGTTTTACATCGTACACATTAATTTTAATTAACAGAAAAAAACAAATTTCAGTTCTCGGTATATTTTGTCCGAATTCGGCGAAGCGAGGCTCGGCGAAGCTCGCTTCCTGCAATTTTTTTTTGGTAAATAACAGCTACCTGTGCAAACCAGGTGTCACGCTTAAGACAGGTGCACAAAAGTTCACAGGTAAACACTTCTTGAAGGCAAGTGAGGCGAAGAGCTCCTAGGACCGATCGTTGGTCAAGATGCCATCGAGGTGTCCCAGGGCCGCCCCTGCTATACTACTGCTATGAACCGGGAAGAAGTCTGGTTCATAATTTTTGTTGTTCGTTGTTCGGGAGCCCTGTGCATTAATAGCTTTCTCTATGGTGCGATTTGTGTGGCCATTCTTCTTTAAAGCATTAGATATTATATTAAGTTCGTTTGGTCTGTTCAGGTTCGTTAAGGTATTGGCGACAGCTTGAATTTGTGCTGGGTGATGATGTGATCTTGTATTTAAATATCTGTTGGTATGTGTTATTTGCCTGCACACGGTATATTCGAAATGTCCGATATGCAATTTTGTGACCAGAAGATCTAAAAATGGAAGTTTGTTGTTTTCCTCTAACTGTAGATTAAATTGTATTCTGGTATGCACTGAATTTATGTCGGTCAGAAATGTTTCGAGCTCTGTATGGCCATGTTGCCAAATAACAAATCCATAATTTGGGCTTCAAACTTGCTTTCTCAAGAGCTTCTTTCTCGAAGTGTATCGTAAATAGATTCGCGACTACTGGTGATAGTGGGGGCCCCATTGGCGCACCATCTATATATATATATATATATATATATATATATATATATATATATATATATATATATATATATATATATATATATATATATATATATATATATATATATATATATATATATATTATATATATATATATATATATATATATATATATATATATATATATATATATAGATATTTGTTACACAATTGTGCAGATAAAAACTATTAAAAGCAGTGGCATATATAAGGAGCCACTTTTATTAAAGCTAAAATGATAGAAATAGTATAAAGTAAGGACCTTTTTTTCGGAATTTGAGGGTAAAACCTCCCAGAGCCAGTTTTACTTTCATCAAAAATAAAGTAATGACTTTTTTTTGGCTGTTCATATTATTTCCGCTTTTTTTTGGATGTGAAAATTTTCATCGGTTCGAAACCCCACCCAGAAGCGATTTCTATATACGCCACTGTTAAAAGCAAGGAAGGAGAAACAGCCAACGATACGATACTGGCTTCCAGTGAGAACACAAAATACAAGGAAGAAAACAACTATAAAATTTGATAAAGGAAGTATTTCTTTTCGTAACGATGATAATAGCAAAGCGGAGTATATTGAGGGGGAAGATGATTTAAAAAATTAACTCACCATGACGGAAACAAACCTGTTTTAAATATTTTCTATATGAATTTTCAAAGTATGGGAAATCATCTCGAGTATATCCAGTGTTTTATAAAATTAAATACCTGATATTTTAATTTTGTCACAAAAATTGGTTGTCCCAATATGAAACTGACTTTCTCAACCTTTGTAGGCTACAATGCAGTGCATTCTTGTAGGCGGAGTATCGGTCGGAGAGTTTCTATATATTTTAAAAACCATATTAAATATAATAGAGTTCAGACAGTTGGAGATGATCGCCATATAATTTGGTATCAGTAAACATTTATGAGGCAAAATTTAAACTCATTGCTTTGTATATACCATCTAAATTTAATATCCAGGAGCTTTTTAATATTTTAGACAACATTCTTATGATTGAAGCTGGTAGAACAATGATTGTAGTGTAGGTGACTTTAAAGTTTATATCCTTAATAATAGTGCAATAGGAACAGCAAAATATTTGAATACAGTAGCGATGGGTAGATTTAAGAGCCTATGATATATCAGATCGGAGCCCGTTGCGTATAGAATATTTTAGTGATATTAAAATATTTAACAAAAAATAAAAAAGTTATGATGTGTTTAATGTAGGTAGGTTTATAGATCATCATGATAATATGTTCATTTAATCAACTAATACAATATGTAACAAGAGCAAAAAAACACTCCGTTAAAAAGAAATCTATAAGCTATTATGCAGGTAATGACTAGATTACATGCGATTTTTTACGATTAATAGAAGAAAGAAATCATATAAATTAAAAAAAATATCCTTTTGATTAGTTCTTCGTTGGTAGGTTTAATGGATTAAAAAATAAAATCAACTTTTAATAACGAATACTAAAGTTATCATATGCAGCAGAAGGCCGAAAATAATCCTAAAAACAGTGTAACGTAATCAGTTTGCTTAGCAATAATAGAGCATCAAATAAACCGGAAGTAGACAATATCCTTTTTAATAATGATGCTGTAACAGATAGTTAACAAATATCTGATATTTTTAACAATTATTTTTCAAATATTGGCCACAGTATTATTTGAGATATAAACTTAGACAAATTAATCACACCTAACAAAAAAAAATAAGAAGGTATACTCCAATAACAGCCTGTTTTTACAGGAAACAAATTCTAGGGAGGTTTTAGAAACTTCCTGATTAAACTAAAAATCAATAGAGTAACCCCAATACACAAATCAGTGTCTTCTCTAAAATTATGTGTAATAAAAAATCGTATAACTAATTTTCTTAAATGGTACTTAAACTGGATAAATATAGGAAAACAGCAGCAACCTAAGTTCTACGTGTGATTTTGTAAATCATCGGCGACTAAGTTGTTAAACATACTGGAATAATTAGGTACAAGAGAGCTATTTACTATCTATAATAAAAACTTACTAAATCGTAGACAGTGCGCTAAATGAGCATCACAGTGAAGTATCAGTTACCAATTGTGTGGTTACCCAAGGCTTAGTCTTGGGCCTACTACTTTACTCGCTGCATCTCTTAAATCTTAAGCTTGTGGGACTCACTGCAAGATACTTCACCTTTATGATGATACCGTTCTAATATACAGTAAGTCATCTAAGGATTCTTTCGCTTCACCGTAAATAATGATTTGATTACTTATACTCGCTGGTTTTTGCATACTTAAAACATATTGATTTGAATATTAAAATAGAAATTTACATTATGCCAGAAGCATTTAATGTTAAGTAGCGTATGAACAGTATAAGTTGAAGCCGGCAGTATATGTGCGCAAAACCCAGTTTTTATCCGTCGCCTAGCAACCGTCGTGCTTTGCCGTTATCGTGACTGCAGTTGAGGGGAATAGGTAGTTATAATGGGTCTGGATCATCGGGTACACCGGGCAATTAATTTTACGTAAAAGTAAAGAAAACGCTTACTCCATGATAGTGCGTTCCCGGTTTAACGGTAGTCAGAAACAAAGAATGTCGCGCATACAGCATTGACGTCAGCGGCTACTTAGACTGTTTGGACTCTGTCTTGGCTTGTGGATAAATAACATGCCTATTAACTTTAATTAAAAAAAATTGTACTAATATTGGGGACAGTTTACATTTGTCAGGATTATCTAAACGATGAAAATCGCTTCTTTATTTATTATGCATAACAAACAAAAAATTGTGCCCTACTCCGTGTAAACCACATTCACAACCATACAACTAAGTCTAATAGTAATTTATATAATGTACCTACAAACCAGGAATTGAATAATCCTGTTAGTAGAGTTATTCAAACATTTACACCCGTATTCAATAAAGACGTTTAAATTTAGACCAGGTCTAACTTGACTATTATAGGTTTAAGATGACACACATTAACAATTGGACAAATAATTTTTCTAAATGCCACAATTACAAAATGACAGCGACATAAGCGAAACATAACTGCCGAACCAAGAGTTTTAAGTACCATGGCAACTAACTCTTAATCCTTTTTAGTGAATACGGGGGTTAATGCTTTACCAAGCAGAATTAAAAAGAGCTAGCTATGGGTTGTTTGTTAGAGACTTAAAATCGTCTTTAAACTAACCTACTTGTTTAGAAAGTCTAACTCCACTATTTTAATATGTGATGCTTAGGCGTCTTATTATATTGCTTGTCATTTATGACTTATCAAATTTATATGTGTTCTGATACCATCACGTGTGTGTTGTTTAAGAATAACACATGTAATGATTATAAATAAAATGTTGAAATACACCATTCTCCGTCTGCACGTTACGCGAGTCTTACACCGTGGTTCAAAAAAAGTATATTGTTTAAATTGAATAAAATGTATTCTTGTATTAATAAATTTTAAATATATACATGAATTAATAAATAAATAATAGTCAACATAAAAAAAAATCAACAAATTGTTTTACGGCAGGACAACATTGACTAAAATATATGGAATTCTGTTCATTATCGTCGGAATTTAAAAATGTTTGAATATAGTTTTCAAGAACATCAGCTTATGATCAAAAAAAGTTTTGTATTTATACAGGGTTGGTAAAAAAATATAATTGAGCTTGTGTAAATTGGGGTGTAAAAAAGTGACTTTAAAAATATTAATTTGATATAAAAAGGGATCAATCTGTACTACATAGTAAAAAAAAAGAAAAATTGGAATTCATGGTAAATATTTTGAGGCATTAGCTTTAAATTAAAGCCTCTTTTCTTTTTGGCCAATTTTAACACTTAGAGCTGTTTATATTCACTAAAAAAATTATTTCTTTTATAGTCAGGGAGAAACCTGATGAATACTATGATGGATTTAAATAAAAATTAAGGGCTATTTAAAGTTTTTGAAAGCTTGCACTCCACTTAGCTTAAGCAATACAATAATCTATTTAATGCAAAAAACCCGTATTTGATTTGATTTATCTAAACCAGAGATATTCGGCTTTAAAAGTGGTGGTCAAATTTTAATTATTCTTAAAAAATCAGCTTATGTATTTACATTGATCCTAATTTTTTTTCTTAAATTCAGGTTCATAATGGTAGAATATTAAGGGGTGAGCTTAGGATAGGAAACGAATTCAGAAGAGGTTGTGAATATGACTACTTGAAAAAATATGGTTTAGAATGGCTGCGAATCAAAGATACTCCGAAGAGGTCGGATTTTTTAAAAGAACACAGCCGTTATTTGGAACTCATACAATGTAAGTACTTTTTAATCCGACTGTGTAACTTCATTTTGGCAGTCTCTTTTTAAGATCTCGATATTCATTTCTCAACGTTAAGAAAAAAGTAGTGAAAAAAATTTACTAAAAAAAACTTTCTTCAAGAACCACGTCTTTGGTTATTCAGTTCTCAAAATTCAATTTGTTCGTTCTCGTTTCCTATTATTTATTCTAGTCTTTTCTCTACTGGCTTCGATTTTTCCCCTGGTTCGCCGCCTGCCTGGACCCTGTAGGCATCCTAGCAAGACAACTATTCCGTCAATAGAACTATACTTAACTACTCGAGGAATAACTCAGTGATTCACATAACCCAATTATTACGTTCAGTAACAGTGGTAACGTGAACCTGCGTTTTGCTTTTTATGTAGCGTAACGACCAGTATTAATTTTGAAGATATTTGTACGCAAGAATAATTTACGCACGCAAAGATTGGTCTGTAGACGTTTCTAGAAGCGAGCAGATTTTTGTTTTAGTCATGTGTGGAATTTGTGCATGGTTCTTGTTTGAAATATTGATACAGTTTTTAACATTTTTAAATGAAATTATACATTCTTTTTAATTTAGTTAAAACAAACTTTGAAATATGAAATTTATTTCAATTTAATATATAGTGCGGCCAGAGGAAGTAATAATAACAACAATTTTTTTTTCTGTTTTATAGATGTAATAGTATTAGGTAAGGTAAAAGGTGGATACATTGCATGAAAAAAGTATATTTTATTTTATTTTGTTCTATAAATATATCCAATTTTTCAACAACGTCGTCTAGCGATCATCCCAAAACTCATAAACGTTATTTTAATGTGTAAGACTTTTCTTGATGAGACCAAGCGTGTGAAATTCAGGGATATTTCTTAAGCACTATGTCTACCATCCGCAACACACTTACTTAATTATTTGAGATACTAAGTGACATATCTGCTGTTTGTTTTGCATGCATTCTTATTTAAATACCCGGTACAGCTTGTCTGATATAAAGGATCACGGGTCATACTAGTGTCAGCTCTGGCATTGGTTAAACATCAAGAGAAGTTGAGGTTGATGCCTATCTTGCGTTACAGTGAGCAGTATTTTTTTATAAATGTAGCAAATGATAATCATATTAATTTGTTCAAAACAGATTATGCTCACCGAATACTTCTTTCCATTTTTTACGCAGAAATGTAGCCATATTTCTGTTTTTTAATGAGATCATTATTTTCTTTTTCCAATATTAAAAAAAGTTACAAACCTCCATTCTTTTTAATATTATTAACATATTTATAATAATACGTCAGTTTATAGACCAAAACATTTTCAAACTTTTTTCAAAGTTAAAAAATGGCTTTAATGTTTGAAATGTTGAAATCATTGTTAACAAAGCCATGATATACAAGATTACAGAAATAAAAACAGTAATAACTTACATAAAAGTCATATAATAAAACAAAACCAACTTTAAAATCAAAATAAAGTATCCGTTATACCTATTATACTAGGATGCTTTTAAAGCAAACGAAGGGTTAAACTAAAGTCAAAGACAAAAATATTTCATATGTCAAAATTGTTGAACTCATTGTTGACAAAGCCATATTATAAAAATATACAACGATTAATATACTTTTACTTATACAAAAGAGTCATATCAAACAAAAAAAAATAAAATCAATTTAAACAAAAAGACAAAAAACATTTAAACTATTTACGGAACATAGTCTAAAATTATTACATTTAAATAAATTATTATGATTAGTAGTAGGTCATTAAACATTTCTTGGATATTATAATACACCTTTTTGAGTAAGAACCTTTCAACACCTTAAAGCTATTTTGACTTTGCAACATACGTAATTCAAGATGAAGACAGTTAAATATTTTGAGGCCGTTGTAAACAACAGAATATTTTATCATTTGTGACTTAGGAATCGGTAACCTTTGCGATAAGTTTGTCGCGTATTACAATTATTTTTCTTTAAGGCTAGTTCGCCTTTGTATTTTTTATGCACTAAACAAGCGGTCTCCATTATAAAAATATAGCTCAGCGTCAAAATAGAATACCGTCTAAATAAGGGACGCCAAGAATCGCGCTTCTTAACTTCCTAGCTTCATACTTATTGTCCTCTTTTGTAGTTAAAAGGCATCATTATACAAATAATTAGAAGAACCCCAAAATATTATTCCATAGCGAATATGTGATTAATTCGATACAAAATATGTGCGACGTGCAAACTATTGATATATCCAAATTATTTGGATGATTATAAGATAATAATTGTTCAATTTTAGGTTTAACAGATTGCACATTCAACATCATCACTTTAAAAGAATTGGTTGCGTCGGAGGAGATATAAAAGACGAATTTGCATCTACTCACTCGATAGTATAACATTAACAGTTTTTAGCTAATACTGCTTTTTCATTGGTACTGACTTTAATATAATCATAGGTAAACTCGGAGACGCATAAAACATATAATGACAATAACCTGCAGATTGATATTACAAAACGGTGATACCGATTCGATTTATTGAGATATATGTTGATTAATCCAATTCATAAATTTAATTTTTTTGATAGTACTTGAAAATACCTTTCAAGCAACCTTTGCCACTGATAGTAATATCCTCAGTTGTGAATATTTCGGAAAAAAAGGTTAACATTAAGTCCTTTTCATTGAAATTAATAATTTCAGGAAAAATATTTTTTCAACTAGAATCCAAGTACTCGCTATGATGAGCTGAATAGTTCCGTGCATTATTATCATCATATAACCTCATTTGTAATTATAGCTGGGAAGTGTCTATGACTTTTATGCTTGACTTTTGGGACCTCTGAATTCAATCCCGAATGAGCAGAACTTGTAGATCTCCTTTTATCTTTAGTTGTAGAGTTTCTGACATGTCCAATCGGTACAGTTTGCATTAATGCCTTCTTAAGCTAACGACATCTGGTCTGGTGGTTTGTTAACTGACATTTTTTTGACTCGATGTTTGCGATCGATTAATATTTAGTAAGGAAGGCATAAAGCTGTAAAATTTCCAAATGGTATGATTAATTTTTCAGCTTCCAAAATCCGAATAGTATTAACCATATTCCTCTTTATTTCATTCATACCATCCAAGAGTTATCTGGTCAGAAGAATGTGTAGTAATCATTTTCTGCAACGCCAGTTTTTGATTAAATTAACAACTTCGGTGTACTTTGCATTTAGCGGTTCTGTCAGTTTTTGTTCCGCTTCGACCACATCCTCTTCAAACCAACAATTTTACGCCACTGTCTTTTATGAATCGCCTCTCTGGTCACAATTTCCTTTTTTAAAGTAAGGATTTCTTCCGACATTTTGTGATTTCCTCACATTTTTTAGCTTCGATAATTTCAATTTGTTCGTTTCTTAATGCAACTTGAGCTTTAAGTTGATAATTTAAGTCTTTAATTGTTTCTACTTCCTCCAAACATTGGCCATTATCAAGACCAGCTTTTTTGCATTCTTTAGAGCAAAATATTTTATTAAGAAATCATGGTTCTTAGGATTAGACCGTGTTAAATTGGAATTACTTATTATTATAGACAGACTAGTTTACATGTTAATATATATAATTTTATTAAATATTTGCTTCAATTAATTAAAAGTTAAATATTTTTATTCAGTTGCGAAACAGCCAAATAAGATTTATATCTAAACGCAAGAAATAATCTGAACATATTTAAAAATTCGATATTATTCTTTATATCATTTTTATGAATATGCTTTATTTTATATATTTATGCGGCGCTTAAAATTTTTATATCATTCTTACTACACATAAAAAGTTTTAGTTTTTCCCTGTAAATGCTATTCAATGGTTTGCAAAGAGGAAGATACTTTTTATCATATTTAGCTGAGGTAGTAAACAAAGCTACCCTTTCTTTAAGCCGTGTTAACTCAGGATTTAATTTAATTTTTTTAGTGCCTTTACTAGAAGGATAGTACTTTTTTAGAGGAAAAGACAAATTAAAGTAATAATAAAATGTTTCTGTAAGATTATTACACGCTTCATTTGGTAAAGCTATCTTGAATATAGTATAAAAACTTTCATTTTTTATACAGGGAATATGGATATCGCTGTAGGTACTTCGGGAGTTGACGCAAATAATATTGTGAGTATTCCACCGCCGCGCCGGCCGTAAATGAACTGTCAAATAACAACGTGGTGACAAGAGAAAATGTAAGTAATATCAGTAAACATATTGACAAAGGTTTTTTTTTTGAGCCCCCATCAGTGAATAAAAATCCTCTAATTTGTTGTCATCAAAATGTGCAGTGTCTAACCAATAAAATTTTGATTCTTGATGTGGCGCTCGAGGAATCAAAATGCGATATTTTGTTAATCAGCGAACACTGGTTGAATAAGAACCCATTAAACCAGGTAAAATTGAAAAATTACACTTTAGTGACATCGTTTTTTAGAGAAACGTCAATACATAGCGGTGTGGCCATTTTACTTACTATTACTAATAATCTTACTATATATCAATGAACACTTTGGGTTACACGTTTTTAAGTATTATGTATGTATTTGTTACTGCGAGTAATACTTTATAATAATTTTCCATTTTAAGTAATTATATAATAACTACTGCCAAACAACTACTTACGGAATTGACTCCAAGGTCGTCATTTCTTTTCCATGACATAATAGTAATTATTTAAAGTTACTGTTTCTTATCTGTTTACTAAATTATAAGTTTTAAGTATCAGTACCTTCCTGAACCTTGTGGAGACTACTCCATTACGTTCAAATGTACTCCTACAACGTATTACTATCAAGTTAAATGAGTCTTAGTAGAAAAGGTTATAGTCTAATGTTACTTTAAACTGGCTATTACCAGTCGTTAATCTTCTGTTGCAACTTTGAAGTAAGAATTACAGTAATTATTTACTACAAGTAAACTATTACCTCTTGTACTTGAGGTTACGCAGATGGTTCCGCTGGTACGAGATTCGGTCTACACTCACTTTATAAGGACAGTGGCGGCAATCGGGTAACCAATTTTTGGTTAGTTCGGCCATATTGCTGCTAAAATCGTTTTGTTGCACATCATTATATTTTGGTTGTATTTTTCTGTAAAAGGCAATATTGTTTCATGTCTTAGTGTATGTTTTACTTCATTCAGCACCGAAATTTGAGGTAGAAGCTCTCACAGATTACCATAAAAGAAACTTTATTTTGTGGGCCTTCTTCAGTACATATTACATTACTAAATTCACTTGGGAGACAATAGCTTGCACAAATATTGTTATTTGTTAAAAATAATCAAAATGAAAAAGTGAGTTTGCACTAGATAGTTCGAATAGATTATTAAAGTAAAACGTTAACATAACCCTACATTTACATCAGACGCTGACAGAGGTTGACACTGTAAAAGCGAGAAATTTAAATTGCGAATTTTTTTGTGGGGTATAATACTCCTTGTAGACTGAAATTAATAATACCTTCATTAATTAATCTTTTAGCTGATCCAGTTTTTTTATATTAATGTGCTAAAATAGATTAATTTAGTTATAGTTGAGAAAAACTAACGATAATATGTGTGAGCACATTTAAACCTCTAGCAAAAAGTAGCTTTCGTCATTCTTCCACATTCTATAGAAAATTAAAAATATTACAACCTGGTTATGTCATACCTAAACAAAACCTAAAGCGGTACTTTAAGGAAACAAAAAATAAATCCAAACAAAGGGTTATGGTTATGACAGAATTATAGAAGTGACTCAAGTACCACAACTCTCCGCATGCTACGACGCTACGCGAGTTAAATGTCGGGCCGAAGGAAGGACGTTTTTAAAAATCAATTTTGTTCTTAAAAACACACCGAATTTAACAAATTTGAATCGATTTGAATTACGAGTTTAACAGTTAAACGTTTACAGTCAGGACTACTACAGAAGTATCCTCTAAATGAATATCACTTATATTTATAACATTTCGTTATCTTACATACGTGGTGGTAGAATATATGAAGTCAGCGATTATGCAAAATGTAACTTCTCCACCCCTAGAAGGGCATATAAACTTTTAGAAGTTTCTATGACCTAAATTATTATATCATCTTCATTATTAATAATATTATTCTTATTTTGTTTATATTTCATATAAATAGGCCATAAATACTTCCATAGTAAGATTAAAATTAAAATACAAACTATACTGTATAGTAAAACGGTCCAAAGCTTGTTTCGTTATAGTATATGGGGTTATTTAAAGGTTTAGAATTTTCAATTTTTTGAAACAAGTTCTTCTTGTAAAGAGTCTATTTTATTAAATTTTACGTTATTTAAATTGAATAGTTTTACTTTCTTATAAGGAATTTTATTTGTATAATTAAAAATTACTTTTGGTAATGGAATATTCTGAAATAAGCGTTTATGATTTTTATAAGCTTGTATGGTGATATCACCTAATTTTAAACTGCAAGGAAAGCTTAATTCTAATAAATAAGTTCTATTAAATAGAGTACGTTATTTTGCGAATTTTCGCACGACTCTATTCCTATCAGGTCATTAACGGTACCTAGTATCCATTTATTTTCGTCAATATTTTGAAGTTGCATATAATCAATATCTAGGGGTATTGGATTGCAATTAGAACTATTATGTTGATATCTTATTAATTGAGTTTCGCAAGGAGTATTTTTATAAAAATTTTTTGAATGGATATGTGTACATAGATATTTATTATTAGAAATATATTTACATGGTTGATTCGAGTATCCAAAATTTACTTTATTTATTAGTAAATATTCGAAATTTGCTACAATTATTTTATAGTATTTTATATCATTCCTAGTGGGTAAAGGAAACAGTTGATATAAATCATAGTTATTTTTCTCTATTAAAGGAATTTCTGCAATAAGTATAACTTCCTTATCGTTGATATAACTCTTTATTTCTAACTCTTTAGTGTTTATTATAGCATTATGAAAGGTATTTAACTTTGCAAACGTAATAACTAATTCTATTTTTTCTAAAATATAAATATTTTGATAGAGGGTAGTTATTTGAGTAAATGTCATTTGAATTCGGAATAGTTGAACAGGATGAGTCAAGTTCGATTCTCTTTATAGTTGTTATTATTTGCTTTACGTGTGATTCTAAAATAATTTTATTATGTGAAACATTTTAAATAATATTTTCAAAATTTTGTATTGATTTAGTTAATAAAGTTGTTTGTTTAATCAAGGCAAATTTTAAATCATGTTGATTTTTTATTAATGAGTCTATATTTTGGTCAATACGTTCAGCGTCATCTTGATTCATGTTGCCAGTTATACTTTTAATTACAGTACCTAGTATATTTACTAAAGCTCGTTTTTGACGTAATTTTGTTGGAAATATTTGACTTATCTGATTATTGATTTTCTGTTTTAAATTATCTGCTATAACATAAGAATTATAAAATTCTATCTTATATATTGCGTGAGATTGTTTATATTTTCACGAAGTAAGTTATATTTATGGTTTATGTTATTAAATTCTTTGAATAAAAGTCCAATGATTAGTGACCTTTTGCGCATTTTCTATTCGATAAGGAAGGATTCCTGGGTTATTATTTAAGTTGTGGTACCTGGAGGTATCTCCTTGGACGTAGGACCATCTGTAACAAGTGGCTTTTTTAATTCCTTTATACGTATAGTTTCGACCTTATGGGGATATTTTACTTTTTTTATTTTAACCCGGTTATGTTCTAACATTTCAATAATTACGTAGAGTCCACTAAATTTGGGTTTATTTTTATTCCTAGCTGACGACTTTTTATAAACTTTTTGGTTTACTTGAAAATCTGTACTTTCATTCGTTTCATCAGTTACTTTTTTATACATAGCGTCGATTTTATCTTTATGCGACGAAACGTAATCAGAATAAAACGTAGTAGAAATCAAGTCGAGGGGATCCCTGTAATTTGTATGACCTAAGATAATCTCGTGAGGTGTAAACTTTGTTACACTGTGTATGGTTCCATTGTAAGCTATAATTGCATAAGGCATGAGTTCAGAGACGGATTTGTTTTTATCTTTTAAAATCCGAAGATGGTCAATAAGGGTAGAGTGAAGACGCTCGACGGGGGAGTAGAGTCATGGTGTAGTAAAATGCATATTTATTTTTTGAGATTTTAAGGGTTCTTTTAAAAGTTCATTATTAAATTCTTCTCCATTATCACAAGTTATTATTTCAGGGCATCCGAAAAATGAAAACAAATTAACTAACCAGTCACAAACGGCTTTTGCATTCCTGTCACAAGGGTAAGCTTGCCCGTATTTTGAGAATTTGTCAAATATAGTTAAGAAGTTTTGGATTTTAAAAACAAATGTGTTAATATGTATTATTTGAAAAGGTTTACTAGGAGTTTTTGTGAGAGATATATAAGATTTAAGCCTACTATATTTGGATGTTTGGCAAATATTACAATCATTAATGTACTGGGTTATGTCAGTTTTTATTTTGGACCAAAAGTAAATTTGTTTTAGGCGTTCATACGTTTCATTTATGCCTCTATGATTTGTTTTACCTTTTTGGGGTGTTATTATCAAAATTTTTTCTTCTTTATCCGAAATGTTATTTAACAATTTCGAGCGTATTACTATTTTTGGTTTATTAAAAATTTTTATATAAACGTTAGTAAAAATTGGAATTAATTCTTTACTATGAAAATATAGATAACACGTTTTTTCAGGGCTTGAATATTCTCGAATAAAGTTTTTTATTACATCTGGGTTTTCAGGTAATTCCACATTATTAATTAAGTTTTTCTCAAATTTCTCTGAGTTAAGTTTAATTTCGTGATGCGGGGATTTTTTAATAATATATTGTAAGGACTTATCATTTATCATTTCATCAAGGTTGCTGATGCCATTAGGTTCTATATCAGCTTGATTACTATGCACGGTTGCATCAGATGTCGAAGGTGGCTTGACCTGAATATCAGCAATAATGTTTATCTTTTGCTTACTACAACTGGGTCTTTGTTCTTCGATTGCATCATCATTTATCGGGTTTTCAGCAAGATTTCGCAGGGAGTCTACGATATTTTTATCAATGTTACCCGGGTTATTAATTGTTGATTCATTCTCATAGACATTTAATTGTATTCTAGATAAAGCATCTGCGTTAAAACTTTGAAGGCCTTTTTTATAAATGATTTCATAATCATATTCTTTTAATCGTAAACGCCATCTAATAAATTTTGAATTAGGTTCTTTTAAATTAAAAAGCCAAACGAAAGGTCTATGGTCTGTGTAAATGTAAAATTTGCGGCAGTATAAATATGGACGAAAATATTTACATGCCCATACTATAGCTTAATAATTCTTTTTCGATTGTTGAATATTTTGCTTCAGTCTCGTTCAAGGTTCTAGATGCATATGCTATATGTTTATCATTAGGGATAGTTCCTTGGGGTAATACCGCGCCTCAGTGGCGGCTCGTGAGTATATTGAAGGGTGAGGCTACATGAGGTTAATTTTGTTTAAATGTGAATAAATTTCCACGTCACCCATGAGGTATTATTCTGCGACGCGTTGACCTTTTTTTTTTTTAATGGAGGTCATCGCCAATAGCCCTACTAAACCATTAAAAACTAAAAAAATAAACTCTAAAAAAAGTAAATAAAAAGTAAACAAAACAAGTAAAATATGTACACCTATCACTAAAATATAGCGGTGATTGCGATAATAAAAACATAATTTAGTTTATTAAAACTTAAAATAAATAGTTGTATGAAATAAGATAAAAAAAACTACTTTTTGTACATTAAATCTATACGTCTTTTAAGGTTGCAAATTTATCTATAATTTGGTCGTAAAAGTTTTGGTCTTCACTAAGTTCTGACAGTAATTCCTGCTCTATTGACATCATTGCTAAACCCGAAAGCCGTTCTTGTGTCATTGTGTTTCTTAGGTAGGTTTTGATCCGTTTAAGACATGAAAAATTTCGTTCGGCCGATACACTTGTTGCGGGAATAGTTAAAACTAAATTAAAAAGCTTATATGCTTCCGCAAAAATTGCTTTAAAATCTTTAAATAACAAAGCTAGACTTTTTTCGACATCTAAATTTGAAAATTGTTCATCCCTATACAATACAGAAAGCTCATTCTTTAATCTATCTCTGTCAAAAATGTTTGGATAATTTTTTAATAAATTATTTAATAAGTCGTCTGGAAAGCATTTAACATATTCCGAATATTTTGTGCAATCGACTAAAGCAAAGAAATTTAAATTATTTAAATTTTCAAACCGCGTCCCTAATTGAAGAATTATACAATCTATTATTTCGAAATATAATATTTTATATTTAGTAAAAATATCAAAGTCGCTAGAACATTGCCCTCGACGTGTGTTAGTTGGCAGAATAGTGGCTTTTTTAGCAATATTGAAAAGTTCTTTGAAATGGTCCTCGTTTCTAAATTCAATAATTCGTTGCTTGGCAAGGTTTATTTGCGAAATGCAGTAATTTATATCTAAATGCTTTAACTGTAATATTTGAAACAGTACATCAGTGCAACTAAAAATTTGTTTATAAATATGCATTAAAAGGCAAAATTCGAAATCATTAAAATGCTTTAGAAATCCTTTTTCACCATTAATAGATTCTGTTCCAGAACTTAAGTCATTAATAATAGTTTCAAATACTATAATTAAATTGTCCCATTCATTAGCCACTAAGTTTAAAATTTTAGACCGTGTATACCATCGCGTTTCTACAGCTCGCGGAATTCTTTTACCTACTATCTGATTAAGCACAAAAGACCGTTTTGGTGATTGGTGGAAATAATTTGGTATTCCTAATAAAGTGGCAAAAAATATACGACTTTGGGTAATTAGTTTTGTTCCCTGTTGTAAAACTAGATTTAATCTGTGGGCGCAACAATGAGTAAACATAGCTAAAGGAGCAATAGATCTAACTTTTGTTTGAAGCCCATTTATTTCACCTTACCTCAACACTAGCCCCATCGTAACACTGCGCGACCAATTTATTTTTAAAGTCATAAGGCTCTAAGCTGTTTTGTATTAAATGAAAAAGGCTCTCTGCTGTTCTATTATCGCTAACGTCAAAAAATCCTAAAAATCTTTCTTTTAAAGATCCGTTGGTCACATACCTAACTGTTATCGAACACTGTGATTTTTCTGTTATATCAGTACTATCATCCGCAATTACGCCAAAAAAACAACAATCGGTGTCATTGATTTCTTTTTTTATATATTCTTGAATATAGTCATGTATGCAACCAATTAGTTCATTTTGTATAGTCTTAGATTGTCCCGTAAAAATATTACTAAATTTAGCACAATGTTCAGTAAGTTCGGCATTTCTTTTTATTAGGCATGCAAATATTTCTTTAAAATTGCCACGGTTAAAAGAATCTGTTGTTTCATTATGACCTCGAAATGCCAAGTCCTGTTTACCCAAAGTAATAGTAACATCAATTAAATAATTTAATAATAAACGGTTTTCTCGAACATTTTCATTATAAACAATTTTATTAAGACTTGCATTTTCTTGTAGTGCATCCGCAATAGTTGCCCTATTTTGCTCCCGTCTTGTAAGTGCTACCGAATTTTTAATATGCTCTCTTGAACTTTCATGCGATTTTACTGCTCGTGAAAATTTTTTTAAATCCGAATATCCGCCCCCTGAACTCCAATTATTTTTGACGCAACCTAATAAAATACAAGGCCAACAATATAAGCTTTCTTTATAAATACTTCCGCATAGCCACCTATAAGTTTCGTACCAAGATATTTGAAAAGTTCTTGAATATTTTTTACCTTGCCTCTTATCGTTAAATATTGCTAAAATTTTCGGCGTCGGACGGCTACCTAATATCTGTTTCTTTTCAGTTTCGCTTCTTCTTAAAAAAGGCGTTTTAATCAGGTGACTCGCCGGCATCGGCACCGGCCGTTGATAAATAGGTCAGAACTCGAAACTTTCCAAGCTAAAATTATTTCGCCTCATTCGAGAGCACTTTCTTTAGGAATGGGTTTGCACGGATTGCACGGTCGGTTTTTTGATGTGGTCAGAATTTATTTTCTAAAATATTTATTATGGGATTATATTTTGTTTTTTTTTTAATGTCATTATGTTGTAAAACTGTTAAAAAGTATATTTCTAATTGGTAATAGATAAAAAGTTATATAAAAAAATTCTCTTTTCCTTTATTTTGGGGGTCAGGCGCGGCCTCAGAGGCCTACCCTGACGAACCGCCACTGCCGCGCCTAATGCAAAATTGCTTGCATCTGTAGTTAGAACGAATGGTTTAGAGAAATCGGGATATTGTAAAATTGGGGCATTTATTAAAAGATTTTTGCAGTGTTCAAATGCATTTATAAATTCATTATTAAGTATTATTTTTATGTCTTTCTTTAAACAGCGGGTTAGGGGTTTTGTTATTTTGGCAAAGTCTTTTATAAATCGTCTATAATAACCTACTAATCCTAAAAAAGATTTAATTTCTTTAGCAGTTGTGGGAATTGGAAAATTTTTTATAACTGAGATCTTATCAGGATTAGGCTTTACTCCGTCATTACTTACAAGGTGTCCTAAATATTGTACTTCTTTCCTTAAAAATTCGGATTTATCAAGTTGTACCTTAAGATTAGAATCTCGCAATCTGGTACAAACTTTTTTTAATTTATCTACGTGTTCTTGAAGACTTGTACTAAATATAATTATATCGTCAAGATAAACAAAACATATTTAATTTTGTAAGCCACGTAAAACGTTATTCATGACGCGTTGAAAAGTCGCAGGGGCATTTTTAAGTCCAAATGGCATACGTAAGAATTCGTAATGTCCTGTGTCAGTGCTAAATGCTGTTTTGGAAATGTCCTCTTCGTTCATTTGAATCTGATGGAACCCATTAGCAAGATCTAGAGTTGTGTAGTATTGGGCTTTACCTAGCTTGTCTAGAATCTCTGTTATTTGGGGAATAGGAAATTTTTGAGTTATCGTGACGTCAGTCTACACAAATTAGCCAGCGTTGTTACCCTGATTTGTCAAGTTTTTTAGGAACAATCCAAAAAATATTTTGTTGTAAAAGCTTAGACATTGGATCTCTTACTTCTCCGCGATGTATTTCGGGGTATCTATAGGTTTTTTGTGAATATTGGGGTATCATCTTTCACTTTAATCTCATGTTTAATGGTATTTGAAAAGGTTAAAGGTATTTCTTCGCAATGAAAAATATCTCTAAATTCATAACACAATTTCCGTATTGGTTCTTTTTCTTCACTATTGCAATGGTCAAGATTAAAATTTTTTTAATTAGCCTTAAGCTTATTATCTAAGTCTTTTGATCTTAAATATTGTTGTGAAGGGTGATCAATAAAATTTATTTCATTAAGGTTTAAGGGTTCTATGTCGAAAGGTTCGAGGAATTAAATTTTTATAGGGTTTTCTCCAGGATTGAAGGCTGTTGTTAAAGCTAAATTGTTTTTAATTTCTACTAGACATTCAGGAATTTCAATGTGTCCTAGTTTTTTATAAGAAAGAATACCATAACCATTTGAAGCATTAACAGGAATCTTCTGAGCTATTATATAAGTCATAACTTTACTGATATTGTTCATATTAGTATTTTTATTTTCATAACGTAGGGGTATATTTACATTAGGTAATTTTAACACGCACTTGTTGAAGTCTAAATTGGCATTTAATTGTTTTATAAGGTCTAAACGTATTAATCCATCGAATTTGTCAGAAAAATTAAATAAATAAAGTGTATATAATCCTGTAGTAGGTAGGAAAAATTGGTAAGATTGCTATTTCATCGTGAAACGATATTGCGTGAGCTGTTTGTACTTGAAATAATTCTTTTTGAATTAAATGTGGAAAATGTATATAAACAATTTCGGGATTAATATAAGGTAATTGTATATTATAATTGTTTACAAATATTATGTCATATCCGTTTCGAAGTCTAAATCGCAAAATTTGATGGTTCTTGTTCAGTGCTATCATATAACTGATTGCTGCTAAACTTCTTGATTATACAGTTCTTGTGTAAAACTGTAGTGCCTGAACTAGTTTTCATTGGCTCTACTTTATTTAAATTTGTCCTACTGGACATTTGTCCAAAGTTTTGTTGGTTATTTGGAAAATTTGGTCTCAGATAGTTAAAATTAGTGTTCTGTTGAGAATAATTTGGATAATTTGAAAAAGGTCTAGTGAAATTATTTTGTGGGATATTATTTGCGAATGTATTATATGTCGGTTTGTGTGGTATATAGTTTGGTACGAAATGTGATGTTTGATTAGGGACATAAGTAGGTCTATATACTGGTTTTGTATTTTTATTAAATTGCTGTAAAGGTAATGTTGTACCCTTGGGATTTTGAGCATTTTTAAAATATATAAAGTTTTTTTCTTCTCTTACACACGACATTTCTTGTTCTAGTGAATTTGGCGATTTTAACCTAGTGACTATATGTAAATTATATGGGAGTCCATTTATAAATGTCTTTAAAGCAAATTCGTCATAGTGTTGTATTTTAATTACTTTAGTTTTAGGATCGTCAAAACCTGCGTTTTTTTTTGAAAATAATAAGCTACGAGAATCTTGTACTCTCATGCCAAATTGAATAGGATTTTCATTTTTGAATGGTTTTAAATTTATTAAATCTTGAATTAAACGATCTATCGATCGTTGATCGGAAAAACTGTTTACTAACACATCTTTAATTAAAGTCCAAGAATTTAGTTCTGATCTAGAAACTATTAGTTCTGCTGATCTACCTGTTAGTTTACTGAGAATAGTATCAAATAAGCGAACATTTATGGTAGCAGTTAGGTTAATTTTGTCTTGAAAAGCTTTCAGCAAGTTTTCCACTGCCGAAATGAATCTATTTAAGAGTTTTATATTTCCGTTAAAAAGTGGAATATTAATATAATTCACTGAAATTTTGTTTTTGTTGGCAGTTGAACCAATTGACAGTGAACTTAGCGAATCAATTAAATTATCTATTTTATATAGTTATATTCGTTTATTAGATCTATTTTGATATTTTTTGGATTTACTGGGTACTAGTAAAAATTTTAGTTACTGCGTAACTTTTTGCGAATTACCTCTTTGTTACTACGTAATGGGTTTTTTTATATATGGATGAATATAGAGCGATATAATATTTAGAAAATGACTTTGTTACTGCCTAACTGTTATTTTCTAGAAAAAATTGTCTGTTTATCGCATTAAGAGAAAAATAATAGTAATAATTTTTACAATTAAATAATATATATACAGTTTTTGGATTTGGAAAAAATAGTCAATAGAACTGAAAAAATCATTTGAAAAACAAAAAATTGTCACTTACAATGCCAAAATTGTGAGAATCTTCATTGGTCCTTATTCTAGCTGGATCGGCGATGTTTTTCCCCACCAGTTCCCTCGTAGTTTTGGAGAGAATACCGTTGATATTCAGTCACCGGGTCTTCCAAAATGAAGTGGCCAGGAAACCTTTGATATGCAGTCACCGGACCTTCCTGGGACGTTCTGCGGTTCTGAGCTGTTTGTTCTGTTTTCTCGTCTTCTTGATTCTTTTCCAATTGGCTGCTTTTCTCCAACTGCTGAGTAGGATCGGCACTATTTGCTTAGGGTTGAAAAGGGATTCTTGGACTAAATTCTTGAAAGAAACCGTAGTTCAATATATAGTTGCCCTACGTTTCAGAATTATCCTACCGACTGCGCAAGTTAAATGTCGGGCCGAAGGAAAGACGTTTTTAAAAATTAATTTTATTCTTAAAAACACACGGAATTTAACAAATTTGAGTCGATTTGAATTACGAGTTTAACAGTTAAAGGTTTACAGTCAGGACTACTACAGAAGTGTCCTCTAAATGAATATCACTTATATTTATAACATTTCGTTATTTTACATACGTGGTGGTAGAATATATGAAGTCAGCGGTTATGCAAAACGTAACTCGCGCACAACGCATTAAATTTTAAAGAACCAGCGAAATGTTCGCAAATCGTAAACGCTTGGTAATTATATATAGTATCGAATTAATGGGAACTTTGTAGATAAATAGTAGACTTCAAAGTAATTGGGTATAAGGGACAGTTGCGCATTTAAAGAATCCAAAACTATAAAAGCGTATGGGGGCAGTCGTAGACACTTGATGTTAATTAATTTTCTCAGTAAAGAAGTGCAGCTAACTTAATAGTAAAAGTCCAATAGAATGCCATTGTTTATTTTCATCTCCCCTATAAATATTATTATATATATAATGATAATTACTATTTAAATCAAAGTCCAAAATTACATTTTTGAGACTTAATCGGCCAATATATTTCACCAAAATCTATTGAAAATTAAAGAATTTTAAAGGCGCGTAATTTTTTTACAAGCATTTGAGCATTTTAACCAGAGAAATTACCTGCGTTTTAATTTTAGGTCCTTAGCATAGCTAGAAAACTAAGTGAAACGCATGTATTCTACCTAAAGAACCAATACGCCATATTCCCAATTTGAGTGTCTGTAGTGGCCATAACTGTTTTGTTTGTATTAAAATGAACCATACATATTTTTAAAATGGATTAAATAAAAAGAGAGATAAGGAAGTAACAAATAGGGTGAATTATTACTATTTGGCTATTTAAATGGAACTACATAATTCCGTGCTATCTACTTAATAGTCAAAGTCACAGTTACATGTTATTCACGAAGTAGTTACCCTAAAATTCTTCCCCATCTTGGTGATGACTACGTAGTCTCAGCTTAAACAGAACGTGGCGACACCAAGTTCCGGTTACTTCAACTAAAATACTTGTGGTAACAATCTTCCCTTGTGACATTCTTTTATTATTTTCTATTTGAACGCATAAATATTGGGAATAATGATCCGAGAGATTTAGTACTAAGCAAAAGTGTTTATCAGAAAATTGTCAATACACGTTGCAGATGCATTTATTTACTCTAGTAGGAGAATCAATTTTTACAGTTATATTATAGGTACTCGAAAGATCACCCAAAAAAGTAAGATTATAACAGGAAAATAAAAAATTCACATTTTAGGTGGCGATTTTCACCTATAATAAAACAATAATTAGGTTTACTAAGTTCAGATAAGAAATCATTAAACAACTTTAAGAAAATAGCAAAATTTCCAAGAGGGGGTTTGTATGTCACAATCACGAATAGTTTTATATAGTCAATCCTTATGTAAGAACACTCCAAAATACCTTCCATATAAAACTTTGACACATCACAGACAGTAACAGGTTTACAAAAAATTATCATTTTTTAAAATGGCCACACCGCCACGTATTGACGTTTCTCTAAAAAAAGATGTCATCAAAGTGTAATTTTTAAATTTTGCTTGGTTTAATTGGTCCTTATTCAACCAGTGTTTGCTAATTAACAAAATATCGCGTTTTGATTCCTCGAGCGCCACATCAAGAATCAAAATTTTATTTGTTAAATACTGCACATTTTGATTACAACAAATTAGAGGATTTTTAAACACTGGTGGGGGCTCGAAAAAAACCTTTGTCAATTGTTTGTTTACTGATATTACTTACATTTTCTGGTGTCACTACGTTGTTATTTGACAGTTCATTTACGGACAGCGGTGGAATACTCACAATATTATTTGCGTCAACTCCCGAAGTACCTACTCGATGTCCATATTCCCTGTATTTGCTGATAGAGTATATCCTTTTGGAATTTCGACGCACTCTTGATTTTCTGGCAAAACATTTTTTACTTTTGACACTACACACACAAGTTAGAAGTATTTACAAAAGGATTATTTAAGACTTCATAATAAATGTTATTCATCAATGCTTTCTGCAAAAAGCCATTCAAGAAGGGGGACCGATTTTCGTAGTTAAACGTTTTGAAAAAGAAATTAGTGTCAAAAAATGTAACGTACTCAAACATATTTGCACATTTATTTAGTGTACAGTTTACATTATAAGCAAAATTGTTTAAAACTTTTCTGCCTTTTGAGTAAGTCGCACTGACAAGAATAATATTAGTGTGTCGTAAGTGTTTTCGTCCAGCATAAATAATTAGATTATCAAACTTAGTAAAATCACGACATAAAAAACCAATGTCCTGAATATAACATTTGGCTTAAAAAAATCCTAGAAATTTGGTAGTCGTTATTATTTGCAAAGTCACTTAAAATAGCCCGATAGTCTTGAACATTTTCATCTCCTACAATTAATATACGACTGATCGGTTTTTTGTTTCCTAAGTATGATGTTTTAATATAATTTTTAATCGGTATTTGATCACTGTTAGCACTTGCAATATAAGTTTTTTTCTGCATTTTGTCAATGAGACACTTAAGAACTTAACACGTTGCTCCAAAAAATTAATTTTATTTATTAATGAGAACCATACTTTATGGCTACAATGTTTCTTTTTCCGTTGAAGCAATTGATCAGTAACACTAGTCTGTTCGGCAGGCAAAACATTGTCTACGCTTCTGTTATTTATGCTAATTCTACTTTCATTCAAAACGCTTGAATTCATAGTCACTTTAAGACGCCTTATAAGGTCTGCTTTTTTTTGCCGGACGGTGCAAGACCTCGCTTTTTTAGTTCGTTGCGAAGTTTAAGCAATTTTAAATTATTTATATTCACATTAAAAAGTTGCAATAAATTATTTTATTTCGGGTAAAAAATTTAACTTAAATAAAAAATAAGGCAGTACAATAAATCACATCACACTAAGTTTCTATGAGAAAATTTGTAGTATTTTGGCGTAAATATACCACAAAAATCACTGGTTTTTACAGAGACGTTCTACACCCGTGCTCACACAAAAAACATTGCCTATTCATTGGAGGAGGTCATAGAGAAATCAAATAATTCACATTCTAAGAAAAGTTGATTTATTTTTAAACACTAATAAAGTTAGACTCAATACACAAAAAACTAAAGCAATGATAATTAGTACAAAGTATAACCTTGCCAGTTTCAACATAGCACAATATAAACTTCACATTAAATTTTTTTGAATTAAATTTTTAGGAGTAACGTTGGATAATACGCTCTTATTTAAAAACCGCTGCGAGTGGGTACATTCAAAATTCAAAAAATATGTAAAAAAAATTTTTATTTATAGCAAATACTTAACCCTCTATGCGAGAAGTCCTCTGTCTTTTAGACTATTGGCCAACCTTACTTGTTTACTTTTTCTGCAATGTGTCTATCCAGCCTCTACAAATATTACAAAACAGTAAACATCTTTAAAAGAAGACATAAATTCTGTGTTATAATACCTAGTTTTATTCAATGTTGTCAGTATTATATGTTTTTTAAAGGTGTGTTATAAAATGTTTAATTTTAAATATCTATTCAACATTTTCAATGGGTATGTTTTACAATACAATTGTATATTAGATCGTTCCTTTTTTAATGTAATCGTAGAACAATAACCAAGTTTAGCAACAAACGACATAAAATATTATGTACTTAAACCTTCCAATAATCATAAGAAGACTAATATATAATCATGTTTAAAGTAATGACCGAAAAAATCTGACGTCATTTTTTAATTTGGTACACCTGACTTGTTTCCAAACAAAGATTTGCTCCACGTAAATCTCCATTAGAAAATTAATGAGCCATACTATCCTAACTGAGAATATTTAGTGAGTTTCCACCATAAACTCTGAAAAGGTGAACGTACAAAAACAGACACAGACAACAACAGTTATATAATTTAAATTGTTTCTAATTTCATATAAGTATTATTATGTCAATTTGTTGTTTACTTGCTTTGCTTGTAAAAAATGTGTAAATATTAATGTACATTACATACCTTTGTTTTTATTTTTTTTTTAATAAAATTTAAACACATTTTCTTTGTTATATCCAAAAAGAGTTGGTAAATTATTTTCGTCACCCTTAATAAAATGGCAAGCACAAATTTAGTCTTGTCACTTGATCCTTTGCCAATTTAAAAACGTGTCTGCTTTTCGCTGTAGAGTCTGCAATCTAGTACAACGTACAAAATGGTTATGAAAAACCAAAAAAATCCGTATCCAATAAGTTTTAAGTAAAATAGCTCAGAACACAGGTTCAAAAAATGCAAAATCATTTATTTAATTTAGTAAAAATTTACTCCCGTATTCATTAAAAAGGTTTAAGAGTTAAACCATGGTACTTAAAACTCTTAGTTCGTCAGTTGTGTTTTGCTTAGGTGTGATTTTGTAATTGTGACATTTAGAAAAAATATTTGTTCAGTTGTTAAAAATGTCGTCTTTAACCTATAACTGTCAAGTTAGACCTGGTCTAAATTTAAACCTCTTTAGTGAATACAGGTGCAAAATTATAATTTTTATTGTCCGTTGCCGTTGCCATTTTCTTGTTTTAACTTGTATTCTTTTTTTCTCATTGAAAGGTAAAAAATAATCTCGCTTAAAAATGTCCTTATGGAAATAAATCTTTGTTGGAAACAGACTAGTAGTACCAACCTAAAAAATGACGACACAACTTTTCTGCTCTATTTAGGTTGTAGCTTTCTATTAAAAATGTGATATAAATATGTTCTTTTAGTTGAGTATTATTTACACAGCTCTGGTAACTGTAGCTTAAACTGTTATTTTTTATAGTATATGGCGAACTGGAATTGGATGAATTAAAGATAGAGGATACTAGTAAGTTAAAAAACACTCTAATCAACATTAATCTACAGTGCCAGGATAACATAGTTACAAAAAAAGTATCCCCTTCAATGTTAGTACAGAAATTGAGGATACTAGTCCAAAAATTGTTTAAAATAGAAAGAGATCCTGTATTGGTGTGTCGAAATAAAGATAACTACGAAATTCCTCTTGATGATGAAACAAAAGAACTAAGTTTTTTTAGCATAGAGGACAATTATACTGTTTTTGTGAAGATATGAAACTTAATATTAGTTCAAAATATGGTAACAGAATTGTGATATAGAAGTTGTATTTAATTTAAAATTTATTTTTCATGATACATATACATGCAAATTTTAATAAATTGCCATTTTTACAAAATATCTGTATTTTTATTAATCTCATGAAGTTTTGTCCAGAATTTGGTTTTGCTACAAAAGTAGTTGTAGGTAGTAAAGTAGTTGATGATGAGACAAAAAAAAGTTTTTTAGAGTAAAGAATAATTATACTGTTTTTGTGAAGATATGAAACTTAATTATTAGTTCAAAATATGGTAACAGGAATTGTAATATAGAAGTTATATTTAATTTAAAATATATTTTTCATGATACATATAGATGTAAATTTTAGTGCAAAAAAAAAAAACATGCATATTTGATGGAATATTTTTAAAAAATCTCCCAGTTAAGTAACTCTTGACTATAGTGGTTCATAATGGTTAAATAAATGAATATCTAGAAAATTTTTGGCATCTTCGTTAAATAACCGCCAAATTGGCTCTACTCAGAAGGACGGAATTCCACTGGTTATGAATTCATTCTTTTGTCATATGAAGTGTATTCTTTTATCATAGTGAAGTATATGACTCTGATTAATTTCTCGCGTAGTTATGTAGTGTACAGGGTGGTCGAAATTGGTCTGTTTTAACAGAGAAAACCTATTTCCTGACTAGATAGAGCAAAACTGACTTAGGTGTCATGGGCTCGATTTCTGAGAAATGTTTAATGGCAAAAACCGCCTGCCGATATTTTCACTGCCAACTGAGATATAGGGCGTTTTTCAATTTTCGGCCATTTTGAAAATTGTCCATAACTTTTTTATTTTGCGGAATATTAACATTCTGCAAAGACATTCTAAAGGCACTTTTTTATGTGCAATCCAGTGGCGTACTCAGATTTTTTCTATAGTTGTCCGTTTTATCATAAATAGGCAAAACTTTTTTTTTTCAAATGGAAATCATAGTTGGCTATAAATTATAAAAAATGCTCGCGTTTAGCCCTTTTCAGTGATATAAAGTTGTAGGTACTTATTTTCAAAAATAACGAAAATATTAGGTGTTTTTGGTTTACATCGAAGTAGGCTTTGATTTGTGATGACAATATCTCAATTATGTATTGTTAAGATTTATAGTTTGTTAGCAACTTAAACACAACTTTAAATAACACTAGCTAACGTTATTTTAATTATTTATTATTCATTTTTTTTATTTTTTTTTGTTTACATAGCAAAGTTGAACAAAATTAACAAACTAAACTACTATTTACAGCTACAAGTGAAAATAAAAAATAATTATGAAAATCTAGGTATTTAGTTAGATAGGTTTCTGATAAATATATTTAGAGAAGTTGTTCAAATTGAGCCCCTCCCTGTTGAATACAAACTAAGCATCTTTTGCGTACCGAGTTGCAACTATTTATTAGTTCAACTGGGCTAATAGATGCAAAAGCTTGCCTAGTGGCCTCTTGCAATTCTTCTTTTGTGTGAAAGGTTCTTCCTTTAAATATCAAGTCCTTCAATCTTCCCCACAAAAAAAAATCTAAGGGAGTTAAGTCACAGGACCTAGCAGGCCAAGGTATGGGGCCCCACGTACCAATCCAATTTTCTCGAAATTCGAAGTTTAAAAGATCAGTTGTGATCCTTGCATTGTGCGGGGGACAACCATCTTGTTGATAGTAGATATTTCTGGCATCAGCTAAAGGTATGTCTTCCAACAAAGGGACAATATATGTGCGCAAAATATTTACATAATCATCTGCAGTTAAATTTCCATCGTAAAAATAAGGTCCCACAAATCTTCCTCGGAATATCCCCACCCATATATTGAATCCACACCGACCTTGCCGGTCTTGTTGCACAACTACGTGTGGATTTTCAGTGGACCAGTGATATGAATTATATCTATTAAATATACCAGAAGTATCTACTCTGGATTCATCACTCCAAATAATATTTAATGGAAAATTCTCATTCTCCATGAATTTTTGCTCATACCACTGACAAAATCTCAATCTTCTAGCGGCGTCCCCTTCACGGAGTTGATGAACTCTTCTCGTTCTGTACGGTTTGAATTTATGTTTTTTGAGTATTTTTAAAACGGTGGTCTTTGGAACATTCGTTATATTAGCCAATGTTCGAGAGGAGGTGCCAGGATGATCTAATACCTCACCAATTATATTTAGCTGCTGGATTTCCTTTTCTTCCTTTAGTTCATAATGTCTTGTTCTTAACTTTTTAAAACTTCCGTAATTTACTAAATTACTTTTTAATGTTTGATAAATTCGGTTATCCGGTTGACGTCGCTCGGGAAATGTATTAAAATATAATTCACTAGCTGCTTCAGGAACTTCGTTAGATAATATGTAACATTTTAACATATCATACTTTTCATAATTCTCAAACATATTTTGTCAGCAACTTAACACAACTTTATAAAGATAACACCAAAACGCAATAATTACACCAGACTACAGTAATCTGACAGCAATATATTCAAAATATTGAACGCGCGTCATTATTCCAAGGCCTACTTCGATGTAAACCAAAAACACCTAATATTTTCGTTATTTTTGAAAATAAGTACCTACAACTTTATATCACTGAAAAGGGCTAAACGCGAGCATTTTTTATAATTTATAGCCAACTATGATTTCCATTTGAAAAAAAAAAGTTTTGCCTATTTATGATAAAACGGACAACTATAGAAAAAATCTGAGTACGCCACTGGATTGCACATAAAAAAGTGCCTTTAGAATGTCTTTGCAGAATGTTAATATTCCGCAAAATAAAAAAGTTATGGACAATTTTCAAAATGGCCGAAAATTGAAAAACGCCCTATATCTCAGTTGGCAGTGAAAATATCGGCAGGCGGTTTTTGCCATTAAACATTTCTCAGAAATCGAGCCCATGACACCTAAGTCAGTTTTGCTCTATCTAGTCAGGAAATAGGTTTTCTCTGTTAAAACAGACCAATTTCGACCACCCGGTACATATTAATATAGTATAGGGTATTCTGTTATATTTTGAACGCTTTATTTCTTAAGATATCAAGAAATGTTAAATACAAAAGTTTTAGGATTTTGTCTAAACCGCCAAGAATCGTTACCAGAAAAAATAAATTAACGAAATGAGAATCAACTTTGTTATTTTAAATGGAACGCCATGCATAATAATGTCCGTCAAATGGGTATCTTCTTGTTGCTTATAAATATCCTAGATTTGATACCTTTATCTCTAAAGATACCCGAGAAATTTGAGAAAAACATGTCTATAAGAGGTATTCTCTTTGACTACACTATGTAGAGTGTTTCCGTTTCTCTCTAACACACTGGCGCTAAAGCTTTTGATATCTTAGAAAATTAAGCGTGTATACCCTGTTCAAAATATAACCAAATACCATTATCAATGCCGTCAAAGGCTAAATTAAGTTTCCCTTTGTCCGCCGTTTGTTTTGCCATATTGTATTTGCACCAAAAATTTGCCAGTTAATCACTTATTGCATAAATTTTTTTGCGCAAAATTTGAAGCCAATTAGTTATATAAGCAGTGATTCTATCCTACGTAACTGGAACGGACCCGTCGAACTACGGATGTGGGACAAATCTATTTTTATGCAACCCGCCGTGCGTCGTCTAGTTGGCTCTCCGTCGCTTTTTGGTGCAAAATTTTAACTAACTATTTTTTAAATCAATTACGATTAAATTGTACCCAAAAAAAAGTCCATTTTACTATAGAATATATACCTATATCTCTTTCACATTTTATGAAAAAAAAAATGGCTCTATATATATAAAACAGCAATAACCTATAATAAAATATAAACAATAACAACATTCTAATAACTGCAAATATAGGTTTTCATGATATTTTCGGGTGTGTAGGAAAAAATAGGAAAAAAATACTGCAGAGGGTTTATTTTGATAAAAATGACATTTTTTTTAACCAAGATTAAAATATAGTGGAAATAAAGTGAATTTTGTTACACTAGAGGGCTAAAATGTGGTTTTCGATTTTTTTTACAATATCTTTAACCAAATGAGTTTTTAAAACAGTTCATTTGTCAGTGGCTTTTGAAAATTAATTTCTGGGTTTTTCCATTTTTCAAAATAATATAAATAATATTTACAAATTAAATTATCATGATGCTAATAAGCAACAAAAAATACAATGAAAGACGCTTCCTAAAAGAACTGACTTAAAGATTAAGCGGCACAAGACTTTATAAATACACAAATACGAATAATATAAAATGACACTAATAATAACATCAAAACAAATCATTTACTTTTGAGGCTTTGACGTGAAAATCCTGCCTATGTTGATGTCTTTGTCTTACAAGTTCGTTTTGGTAATTTAATCTTTTAATATATTAATTTATTTAACGTATTTGAAAGACAATATTTCATGTTTCATCATTTTCTTTCGTAACTGATTTTTTAGAGCACACTAATCGATAAGGGAAGTAAGATGTTTATAAAGCACGTCTTTGATATTTCGTCGATTGATGACGCATAGGTAAAGATCCAACGGAACAAATGTATAGAGATATATTGAAAGTCGTTTGCTACGCTGAAAATCTTATTACTTGTGTGTAAAGAATTGATAGAGAACACCAATCAATTGCACCAGTCACTTTAAAATGTGTAGGTGTTAACTACCGACGGGAATTAAACCAAATAGAGCCACAGCTTTGCTAAATTTTTTAGCACCTTCGAAAGCTTTAATGATTATTTTACCGGCACAAGGGCATTTTTAACAAAAAAAAAACCAAAATTTGAGCCCAAAAAAATGTTATGTTAATAAAGTTATTCAATGTTATGAGTGGAAGCAGAACGAGAGCCCCGCCAGATGCTATCTTCGTCACATTTACCCACTGGTCCTCTTTTAGAAAATATCGAAAATGGTCCGGACTGTTCCAGTTCCCTGGTATGGCACTTTTATAACCTTTTAAGTTTTTTGAGGGGGCTGTTTCATCTTCAGGGCTACCCTGTATAGTTGAAAAAATGTTATTATTTATATACAAAAAGATAAAAATATAAATTTGGCGTATTTCACCGTTTTTTTATTTTATTTTATCTCTTTATACATCTTCTGTATACTCAAAAAAATTGTTTTGTATAAAAAAAAATTAAATACATTCACGGGTTTCGCCGTTTTTGGAAATATGTTTTTTATTTTTTATTATTTTATTTACATGCCCCACAGGGAGAACATTTTTCCTAAAAATATGTTTTTCGTATTCTGGGACTAAAATTTTGTAAAATCCCAACTTATATTTTTCCAAAATTTTTGCGATTACAATACTTCCTCTATTATATGGATTCCCAGAAATAACTAGTCTGCTGGTTAATATCACGACCGGCATAGAATTACATCGTTGGCGCCTTGCTTACGCTGAGAACAATAATGTTAATATATTTTTATATCACGTTACACCAACGTCTCAACAAGGACACCATGAGCCCTGTCTGGAACATGTCTTGTAATGCCGCAGACACAATGATCAACCCCCAGTCAAACGACCATCGCGATTTCGCTCTTTTTAGAGCACATCAAGTCTTCTCCGACTAGCGAGCCCCGTGTAGGGCAAACGCACAAAATGAAATCGCGATAGTCGCTTGAGTGAGGTGGATCATTGTGCCTGCGGTATTGCAGGAGATGTTCCACACAAGTACCATGGTGTCCTTGTTGTGACGTTGGTGTAACGAGATTTAAAAATATATCAACCTTATTAATAAAGTCAGCGCCGTTCATGGCATTAGCCAATAGAGTAGTTGTTTTTACGATTCCATTTTGGGATTTTGGCCTACACGGGGCTCGGTAGACTGTGCATGGCGGCAATCGTTTGAATGGCGGGGATCATTGTACCTGTGCAGGACGGAGATAATGGTGTCCTTGTTGTGACCTTGGTTCAACGTCAAATAAAAATATATTAACATTACTGTTCCCAGTGAAAGTCGGGAGTCAACAAAGTAATTCAATGCCGGTCGGTATAAGCCAGCGGGGTAGTTGTTTCTGCCATTTCATTTTGTGTCTTTGCTCTACACGGGGCTCGCTAGTCTATGACGGCCTGATGAGCTCTAGAAAGAGCGAAATAGCGATTATATGACGTGTATGTGCATATCGTCGTTTGACTGGGGTGGTTCATGAAATAAATTAAAATTATTTTATAAAGCCAAACTTAAATTACAAATTCTGTATCTTACTGATATCATGTCATAGATAAGCTTAGCTGAAAGGCATTTAGATTTTGATCCAATCTACATTTTCAAAATTATTTTGGGATATCTTTATTTATCTTAGTGATAAAACGGACCTAGTTAATGATTAGTATGCTTTTGGTTCTCCCGCTATTTTGAACGTATGTGATAATCGAATGTATTCTAAATTTGGCATGATATGGGTAAAACAAACGAATTACAATTTAATAATGCGTCAAAAATATTTACTATACCAAATCTGAACGATAGAGAATATTCCCTGAAGAATCATAGCGACAGTGAACGTGTTATGTTTCTGGATGTAAAAGGTCATCAAACAGTATTTGATGGTAGAATTAGATTTTTCTAAGTGAGATCTCCAGGAATGCTCGATCAAATCATTACTTCAACCGGCATTTATAAGAATGTGACGTATGGTGTATTTGGAAAGGGTCTTATAGACAACTATACTTTACCTAAACAAAATAACCTCAAATATGTTAAAACAGTTATGAAGACTCTGCCTCAAGCAGCGTTTTTAGACACCAAAGAAGTTGATGCTGATGTCCGCGAGGATTCATATAAGGCTATTTATGAGGACCTTATAAATTCAGATTATTTTCAGACAACTGAGAAAAGACCTAGAGAAGCTTCAAGGTGTCTTTAATAAGCTGTCCAAGTAAGCCCAATATATTTGTAAAAAGTATTTGGGATTTCATACCTTGTAACCTTTACGTAAACAGAGATTATACTCAAAGTTTGTTTCTTGAAGTATCTTCTCAACAACTTGTGCCTACTGCCTAGGATGCTTTGTTGTATATATTTTTGTTAAGTGATAAGTGATTCAGGCAAAAACATTTTGAAGATTTTATATCTTTCTACTGTGCTTGTGGAAACCCTAAAGGATCGAAACAGTGATATGCCTGAGTCAATGCATATAGTGTATGTTGAGAACCATGCTCATTTTGTTGACCTGCTAGGCTAGACTAGTTTATACGGTTAGAAAAAATATTCGTTTAGTTCTACGGATAAAAATTTTCAAAATCAATCTTCAAACCACCGTCGTCCTCATTGCTGACAAATAATATTTTCGATATTTTTACAACTTTTACCCCAGCATTCGAGACGAAAAATTGGACAAGCAATGCCCGTTTTTCGACAACCACGTTGCATCAATCCATTTGAGGTCGACTTCCAACCTCATTTTAATGAATCCAGCTGGATATCATACCAACATTTCAGTGGATAAAATAATCGACGTCCAGGGTAGTGAGCAACATCTGTTGTTGGTGGCAAATTTGTCAAGTCGTATGCAGTTTTAATCGCGGATTTCGGAAAACAAACATGTGCCAGAAATATATAATCAAGCCCTCTTTCTCTAAGATATAGCTGTGCAATAAATATCTGTGTTGCTTTATTAATAGTTGAAGTATTGCTATCTTTATTTAAAAAAAGACTCGTCCACCGCTGCAGCTCACCGTCATTGAGGAGCAGCCCAACGACCTTTTTTTTCTTGCAAATTCGACTAAAGTAGTATCACAGCCACTGAAGGCATGCAGAAATCTGACGAATTGCTTTAGTTGCTGATGTTTAAAGCTTTCAGTTGAGTATAATTTTGATTCTGTATTTTCATATATTCATATATGAATATATTCATTTCATATATTAACAGTAGAGAGTCTAGTAAGGTCTCACTGTATTCTTTGTGAAGTCTTTTAATAATATTTGTTATAACTTTTCTCGCCCTACGCACCGGGAACGATTACACAAGCAATTTATAAAAAAAACAAAACTATGTGAATTAAAATTTCAGTATTTTAGTTTCCAAAGGTCAAATCAATGCAAAATTTTAATATTATTAAGTCAACCTGTGGTACTTTAATTTTAGCAACATAGAATCGCCTACTTTTATACAGAGTATCTTATAAAATAACTTCGATTCAGATTTTATAAATTTGATAAAAAGTGACTTTTTTTAAATGGAATACCCTGTATATTGAATCGTTGTACAGAGTGGACAAATTGAATCTTTGTCATATACGGTGTCCATATACCTATTTTGAACCGCTTTCGATTTATAAGCGATTTTATTAATAATTACTATTAATATTCGACAAGACATTAGAAATTTAAAACGCCAAGCTTGCTATGATGTAACAACTGCAATACGTAACGATGGTGAAATGACATGTCTCATTTTAGTTTATGTTAGATTAAGTTAGCGAAAATAGAGAATAATAGTAGTTCAAAGGCGGATATTTTAAATTTGTTTTATATTCACGGCGAGTGTCAAACAATTGTTGCAAGAACCTGCGGAAGATTTAACGCTGTTTTTCCGAATTTACCGCCAATGAACCCTAGGAAAATTCTCAGAATTGAAGGTAACTTTTTATATTTCGGAACTATGCTGGCTCATAGTATTCAATTTCACCTTATTACGGAAAAGTAATGTGGTGCAGAAAATCCACTCTTTATGAAAGAAAAATATTACCAACAAAAATTTAGTTTCAATGTATTTTGTTTGTTGATGGACAGGCAATTTTCAATATACATTTATGACGAAAATTTAACTTCTGCAAAATATATTGAAATTCTAAGAACGACCGTATATGGCTTTTTGGATAATCTACCGCTTATCGATTTGAGAAATTGTTGGTATTAACTGGATGGAGCTCCTGCCCATTGTAACCATGAAGTTTCCGCCGAACTGTATGATATATTTGAAGATAGGGGGATAAGACGTGAAGGGTTATGGAGTTGGCCACCGTGAGCTCCAGATCTTACTCCATTAGACTTTTTTCTATATTTAAAGATAGGGGGATAAGACGTGCAGGGCTATGGAGTTGGCCACCGTGAACTCCAGATCTTACTCCATTAGACTTTTTTCTGTGGGATAGGATTAAACAAATGGTTTATAAAACCGCAGTTAATTCAAAAGAAGATCTAGAAAATCGGATAAGGCGCGCTTTTGAATAACTTGATCCATCAGAAATTCAAAGAGCTACTACCTGTTACCGATTGCTTACATGGAAATCGTCAGCACTTTAAACATCTGACGTATTAGCTGAGAATTCCAAAAGTTTTAATTCACTGACAAATCGGTGACTTTCAGAACCACAATTTATACTAAATATTATAAAAAGACAAAAATTTAGTTTCAATGTATTTTGTTTGTTGATGGACAGGCAATTTTCAATATACATTTATGACGAAAATTTAACTTCTGCAAAATATATTGAAATTCTAAGAACGACCGTATATGGCTTTTTGGATAATCTACCGCTTATCGATTTGAGAAATTGTTGGTATTAACTGGATGGAGCTCCTGCCCATTGTAACCATGAAGTTTCCGCCGAACTGTATGATATATTTGAAGATAGGGGGATAAGACGTGAAGGGTTATGGAGTTGGCCACCGTGAGCTCCAAATCTTACTCCATTAGACTTTTTTCTATATTTAAAGATAGGGGGATAAGACGTGAAGGGCTATGGAGTTGGCCACCGTAAACTCCAGACCTTACTCCATTAGACTTTTTTCTGTGTGATAGGATTAAACAAATGGTTTATAAAACCGCAGTTAATTCAAAAGAAGATCTAGAAAATCGGATAAGGCGCGCTTTTGAATAACTTGATCCATCAGAAATTCAAAGAGCTACTACCTGTTACCGATTGCTTACATGTAAATCGTCAGCACTTTAAACATCTGACGTATTAGCTGAGAATTCCAAAAGTTTTAATTCACTGACAAATCGGTGACTTTCAGAACCACAATTTATACTAAATATTATAAAAAGACATAGCGTTTTAGATATTTAATGTCTATTTCTCGAATATTAATGGTAATAATTATTCATAAAATCCCTTATAAATCGAAAGCAGTTCAAAATAGCAACAAAAACACCTTATATGAAGAAAATTCAATTTGTTGGTTTTTAAAATTTTTAAAAAAGCACTTTTGATCAAATTTATAAAACCTGAATGGCAGTTAATTTTTAAGACACTGTATAAAAGTCGGCCTTCCTGTGTTGCTGAAATTACCAGATGTTGACTAAATAATATTAAAATTTTACATTGATTTGACATCTGGAGACGAAAATATTGAAGTTTTAATTCACATAGTTTTGGTAAAAAAATAAAACATAAAATAATTAATATTTAAGAAACGGTAGGATAAATGAAAAAATATCCTATACAAAAAAAAACTTTTATTTAAGCTATATTGATAGAAGTAGTATAAAGTAAGGAGTTTTTTCTCGGGATTGGCGAGTAAGGATAGTTTAACATATAGCTAAAATAAAGTAATAACCTTTTTCTTTTTGTTGTAAATTTACATCGTCTCAACCTCCCCCCCCCCCATAGAAGCAATGTCTATGTATGTCATTGAATTGAATTAGGAGTATTTTGATAGTAATTTTTTAACATTATATATATTAGGCCGTCATATTATATTAATTATAAAATTATAAATAAGGGCGCCAATGTAAGTATTGAAACACCTTCAAGAGCATAAATCTGTCCAGATCCTATGCGTCGGCTCCAATAAAAAATCGAGGACTATCAAAAAAAGTATAGAATAAACTTCGACTACGGAACCTAATGGAAAATTTTATTTCTTGACCTCATGAGCTAGATATACCATGGTCCTGTCAAACTCATTTTGGAAGTATAGCTCTCCAAAATACCTTTCTTTAGAAAAGATTAGTAGTGCAAAATATAAGGCTAATTTTAGGTATATGTAGAAATTTACAAGGCGCAGCTTTGATCCACTCCTTCAACGTAAATGTTCCTGGCAGCCCTTGTTCAAACAAGATGCTTAACTTGAAGAGACTTGGGAACTCTTTCTTCATCACTCCATTTCAGAAGGAAGGCCAAGTGGCAGCGCATCTTCTAGCTGTTATGAAGATCGTCTAATGTTTTGGCATCTTTTTTGATATCCTCCATATAAAGAGTTCCTAACATAGTACGAAAGTTTTCACGGCTGGAGTCAATTAAGAAATCATGGTTCTTGAGTTTAGACCGTGTCAAATTGGAATTACTTTCTGACGTTTCGCCTGCGATTGCACGAGGAATCTTCAGGGATCTTCACTGCATAAGATCAAAACACTGAATGAGCGTCGATGAGCAGATCTCAGGTATTTATACCCGACTTGTGCCTCACTGTGATGATTGGTTCCCACACATGATGTAGTACATAACCCGCGTCTCTATTGAAATTTACAGGGTGCTTGATTTTCATGCCTCGTGCAATCGTCAAAAAGTAATTCCAATTTGACAGTAATCTGTTATATAGGTCATGAACTATATCAATAAGCGAGTACTTATTTATCAGTAAAATAACCGCAGGTATGTTTTGAATGTAATTAATAATTGAATAATTGAAGTAAATAAAACTTTCCGTGTGCAGAATACAAAATTAGTAGTATAAATAATAAAATGGCTAATTGGTACTTGCATAAAATTATCAAGAACAAGTGGGAAAAGTGCATTAAAAAATAATACTTTACTTATAATAATTAACTCCCTTTCAAGTAAATAATTTAGATTAAACTGCAAATGAATAATTAAATGAAAATACAAGCAGTAAAAAAAAGTTCAGGAATATTATATTATATGAAGATAGTTTAAGACAGTGTGCTTTAGAAATGTAACCCATATGGATGTAACTGTGTCTTCTCCCAGCAGACAAATAAGCGGTAATTCACGGTACGTGAACAGGGCGACTGAAGAGTAAGAAAGGTTGGGTAGAAAGTTACTTGAAGTGGCGTCTATTTTAGTCTGATATATCTTAAGAGCAATATTAGTGTCTAAAATAAAAAGAGTAAGCTAGGGGACGTTACAGAGTCGGAGTGGTCCGGGTCACTGGTGGTCCAAACACTTCGGGCCAAATCTGGATCTGAGGCCAAAATCGGAAATATTTATAATGAGGACTCCTTAATAGTAAATAAAATGTTTAAGACCTCATTTCGGACCAGATCTCTAAAATTGTCTAATCATTAACAATGTTGAAAAGGTATTTTTTAATGCCTTTTAAACATTGATAATTTTTCAAATTTCAACAGCTTTAAATTACAAATTAATTGAAAAACTACACGTTAGAGCAAGTAGTGCAATTAATTATGATTATAAAAAAGATCGAATCATAAACATGCTGGCATTAGTTTCAGTCTAATAAAAATGGAGGGATTTATTTCTTTTTCTTGAATATTGTTGGTATTATTATACAGTGCGTCTCTTTAATAGCGATTCTTTTTAAATAGTCAAAAAAAATTTAAATTTGGCACACTTCAATAGTAGAGTCTCCTATTTAGTATTGTCAATATATGGAGAAAAGATCAAGTAGCGCATCTTTTATAACGTCTCATATCTAGGTATGAAATAAGGTTGAAAAGCCATCTCATTTATAATTTTGATTCAAAATGACGTCCATCTGATGTCCTAAAATTTTTAAGGACGAAATATACAGAAACAAATGTAAGTCTTTGGACTGATGTCATATTCTTGAAACGAAGAGCGTTCCTCGAGGGAATGACGTGCATATTACTTATAAAGCGTTCTCACCTCTGTTTTTTATATATTGTAGTTCTTGATTTTCTGAAAAAAACATACGGGGAGCACGACAAAATTGTATGAGTTGTCATAGAAATATAGCCCCCCCCCCCGAAGGTGCCTTCTTTAAAGAATTAGTGCAACAAATAATTAAAATATTAGTTTTAAACTTCGAATCAGCAAGATTTGACTGGGATGATTTTGATTTAGCTTTTTTAAGATGAGTAAAATATATTTTGTTAGATTTTAATCTGTAAAGTGTTAACAATTCCGGAAAAAGGTATTATTAAGTTAGGTTTATTATTGAAAAAAGTTTCATGCCATAGTATATTTTTCACGAGTCCTTAAATTGGTACATTTCAAGTACGCGCTACACTAATTGTTTTGGAGAATCCTTGATACATAACAAAAACATATTCCGATTATACGATTCAAATTCAAATTCAAATCTTTTTAAAAAATAAATACTGTTCTAAAATTCAAATGTTTGTGTGAAGTGCCGTTTGAAAATTGAAATTTTAAGATTGTGAAACACTAAAATCTTAATGCCCTTTTCTTTCTTTGATAATATGAAATATCAGTACTACGAGACAAACCATAAAAATTTAAGATAAAATGTGCAATTTATTTTTCTTTAAATCAAACCCTTTCGATTTTACAGTCTCTCTTAAGTCTAAAAGTTATAGTTTCTAAATATCAATTTTGGTAGATTATATGGTTGATATGATATATAATACATCCTTAGAATTAATCCTTAGATCTAAATATAATATATAGGATGTTCTATAAAAAAAAACTGAAGTATCACCTTATATACCGCACTTTTGCGGCATCCTGTATAAAAAAAATATCTTTATAAAATGCACCTTAAATAACCTGAGGCTGAACTATTTAAACATATTTTTTTTCAAATTCGTTATCTCTATCGTTTTTCTTTGTATTTTTTTAGAGTTCCAACCCAGGTATCTTTCTTATATAAGGTTTTCTTCTATCGATAACAGGGTTGGATTAACTATTTATGGGGCCTGAGGTTTTAAGTATTTACTAGCCGCCGATCCGTGCCAGGATTTGCAGAAATAAATAATAACAAAAAAAAAGTCCTCAGGTTTGTACTCCGCTGATGGGGCCCTAGGGTTTTCAGTAATTGGCGGCCCCTGAACCGGGCAAGGTTTTTCTAAGCCGTCTTTTACAAATAACTGATAAAAAAGCCCTTCGTTTTGTACCTCCCTGATATCTGTTTTTACCTCTCTTGTCCTCGCTGCCCCTTCAACTACGGCAATTCAACGTTAAATGCCCGGAAAACTTCGCGCCAGCTCTGTGCTGGGGCCCCCATAACCCCATCCATAATCCAGGCCTTTTTGAGAACATCTAACGAGATATCCAAGAATTAAATACTAGATTAACCTGTATTGGAAATACATTTTCTATCTAAAATGGCACATAAAATAAAAAAATATTTTTTTATGAAGAATAATTTTTTAGTAATTAATAACAACTTTTTGCCCCATTGTTAAATATATTTTAACTATCTATAAAAGACCTAAAACAAAGTAATCTCAATCAAATCTTGCTGTTATAAGAACGTCATACTAATACTAATAATAATCGACACTTGGAAACAACTAGTTTTTAACATTGGAGAAAATTACCGGCCAGCAAACAGAATGGTTTTACCAGCAACTAACAATAAAACAACAAAAAAAGTTCAAAACTGCGCAGCAAACATCAGCCAATAGAGCCACTACAAAATAGGTAATCGATTTATCATCTATTTCATTAAGAAAAGCGGAGGAATCGGTTCTCTCTAAATGACAAAACTTCGCAATTGCACCAAGAACCATTACAGTTGAGGACATAATAGCGAGCGTATAGCATAACATCCGAAAGCTACCTCAACAACAGGCAGATTAAGTTCCGATATGAAGCCGTAAAAATACTTTGCAAAATCCAACTTGTCAGCCGCAGAAAGAACAGCTGTAAATAGCCTCACTGGCAAAGTAGATGTTATAATTCTACCTGCAGATAAAAGGATATGTAACGGTGGCCATGGACAAAAGCAACTACGTAGAGAAAATAGCGACATTACTTCAGCGTGACAGCTATAGGACGGAATCTAACTAAGAAAATTGAGAGAATGTGCAGCCTTATCAGTGCCTTGGATTTGCCAGACCTAAAGAAGAAGAAATTGAAACCAACCGCTTCGAAGATTCTTCGATTTTCTACTTCCAAAAATACATAAAGCCAAGGTACAAAGTTTTAATGTTAAATTCCTAAATGCTTATTGACGACTAAATTTTTATAATTTCTGAAATAGTTCAACATAAAAACCTTAACCCGATCTTAATTGAATAAAGAGAACATTAATAAAATGGATAACGACACGACAGATATATTTTAAAAAATTATTAAAAATGCAATCAAAGAAAATAATTTATTTAGTGACAAAATAAAATACAGTTTAACGTTAATGAAGCCACCAGCATCGAAGCCATAATATTTATTAAGTTACACAAAGACAATATGCCCATTCGGCCAGTAGTGTCTCCGGGTATCTAACAAATTAATAGAAATTATTAGTAAATTTTGTAACTTCAAGCCAACTTCAAAAAACAGCCTTGTAATAATTAATAATAATAAAGATATAACAATTCCAAATAACCCTATTTCAATTTCTTTGGAATTGCAACCTGCAAGGGAAAAACTATTTCTCAGTATCCCCCCTATTGAGGCTATGAACTTAGTGGATAATTTGCTATTAAAAAACAAAGTTAACAGTATTGTTAAGAATGACATATTAGATTTGTTGGCAGTGTACCTTGATCAAAATTATTTTGAATTTAATGGCTCGATCTGTTTAAGTAAAGAAGGTTTAATAATGGGTAACCCGTTAAGTCCTATTTTAGCTGAAATATTTCTTGATAACTTAGAACAAATAATAAATAATCACCTTGTATGAGAGAAGTTTATTTATTGGAACAGATAAGTTGACGATATTTTGGCTTGTTTCACAGGCACAGGGAGACAATTTAACATTTTTCTAAATTCTATTAATAAATTACATAAAAATATAAGATTTACTTTAGATCTAAAAAAAATAAGTCCATAAACTTTTTAGATTTGAAAATCAGGAACAATAATAATAAACACGATTTTCAAATTTATCATAAACCACCCTATACAGATATAACAATACATAATACATCAAACCACCCATTCACACATAAGATGGCAGCTTTTCATAGTTTTGTACATCGTTTAATTAATGTACCTCTGTCATCAGAAAAAAGAACTTAATATTATAAAACAGATTGCAGTTAATAATGGTTATGACGCAACCATAATAGGCAAAATCGTAAATAAACAAACCATATAAAAAAGCCTCGAAAAAAGCACTCAATTTCGTTTATCGTAATTTGAATACAAAAGACAATATTAAATTTTACACATTAACATATACCGGAATTAGAATTAAAATAGAGAAGTATCTTTAAAAAACGAATCATAAAGTAACTTTTTGTACCAATAATACTTTAGGTAGATATATTAAGAATGACAAGTCTAATACAAATAAGGACCAAAAATCAGGGGTATTTGAATTAAAATGTGGTTCCTGTGAAAAAGTTCAAACGGATAGATCTTTTTATATACGTATCAAAGAACACAAAACATCATATATTAAACAAAAAACTGCTTCTTATTACGCAAAACATTTACTAGAAGCAAATCATAAATTTAATAATGAATTTAAAACGTTGCATTCAGACAATAAAATTTACAAGTTCAAACAGTTCCCCACTATTAAATCTTTATAGCTAATATCTGTTAGATTTAGGTAGATAGACTCTTTTATTATTGTTTAAAAAATCTAGTTTTCGTTTCAGTCTTAAGTTGGTTTTTAAAAAAGATACAGTGTGTTGAAAAAGCTGTCAAACTGAAATAAATTAGTGGAAATTACTAAATAAATATAGTTTTGGTCGATATGCCAAGTATCTAATATATCGCCCTCATTTCTGGATTCATTTGTCCCAGCCGATATGGGATGATTTATCATGATATAATCGCATCACTAATAAGCGTGCGGCAACAGGCACAAAAAACTTTGGTTTACTTGCTTTGGTCACGACGATATTATTTACTATAGTAAAATTCGGATCACAGACTGGGTTATTGAATATATCACGACAGAATTCGTCATTGTTTTGAAATTCTCGCAATGTTTGTTTATTACTTATTTTATTTACGTTTATAGTTTTCTGCACACACAATTTCAACATACATTCCTAGTCTATTGGATTTCGGCTCAAATAATCTGCATGGGCCATTTTAACACCTGGTAGATATTGGATCAAAAAGTCATAGTCTTGTAATTTGATCCACCAGCGCACTACGCGAGGATGTAAGTTTTTCTTAAGGGCAAGCAGCATGTACAGCATTTCAGTTCATAAGCACTGTAAAATGTACACCTTACAAATATACTCTAAAATGTTCTACCGCCTCGACTACTGCTGATGTTTTTAAGTCATAGGAATAATATTCAGCTTCATAGTCTGTGGTTCGGCGACTGTAGTATGCAACAGGTCGTACGTATTGTCTTCTCTTTGCAATAAAACACTTCCAATACCGATCGAACTTGAGTCCGTGTGAACTTCCGGATTGTAAATACGTAATATAGGTTCGTCAACTTGCTTGCTTATAATTAATTGTCTAGCACTCTCACGTTCAGACGCCCACTCAAAAACGAGCATTTTTTTAATAACGCTGATATCGGTGCAGTCAACTGGGAAAAGTTATTGATAAAACGTCGGAAGTAGCCGGCAAGTCCACCTTTGACGTCCGAAGGAGGAGCAGCTTGAGTAAGAGCACTAACTACGTGGACTAGGACGTATCGTCCATTCACGCAGTATCAAAAAGAATACACATTTATCATAGTTCAGACGAAAACCTGCAAAGAATAAAGAGCAATCCAATTTTCGTAGTTCTTCAGTTTGATTTATCTGAACTTTAGTTACATGCTGTACGATAAGCACATTACTTACACTGCTAGGAAGATGATAGCATGACTCGAGCCGGTAATAGTCAACCTTCAACCACGGCTGACATATGATATCCCACCCAATAATGACGTCAATATCGCGCGGAATAGCACTATCGAGAACCAGAGTAAATGAAATTTCAGTCACTGCTGGAAGAACAATTAAGTCACATATTCCGAGAATGGAAACGATTTTATTTCAAGACTAGCAAACACTCGTAAATCTCGGTTGGGTTCAATCGTACCACGTAATGTTTTGACAACACAAAGCTTGTAATTCGATATATCCGCACCACGGTCTATGAGATATGCGAACGAAATCACATTCCCGTTATACAAGGCTGTAACCACGGCTGTTTTCAGGTGACGTCATTTCTGGATAACGAATGCTTTGGTAGACTTCCCTTGTTTGTACCAACAATTAGCTTCGATATGTCCCATTTTTTTACGGTTATGGTAAGTTGGTACATCAGTGGTTTTTTAATTATCCCTCCTTTGCACTCTAGGGCAGGTCCTTTGTAAATGTCCTTGGCTTCAACATTTAAGACGTTTGATAGTCCTTTTACGCACTGCTTCTCGATAATCCTTTTGTCGGCGTTCACATCTTTGTTTGGGTAATTCTGTATTTTCGGTATTGTCACGCGATAGTCTACTGATACGACGAAATTCGCTGAGTAGTTGTAATGACATGCACTCTGAATCCGATTTCTCTATATGGATTGCTGACCGCGCTTCCTTGAAATCTAGACCATATTCCACCATACTAAGAACACAGCAAACTGTCGCAAAATTTGCTGATGATACGTAGCTTTCGATTACCGTAATCAAATAGGGACTCACAATTATAGCTTTTAAGTGTTGCAGCCATATGCGCACCCGCTCCTGGAGCTTCACAATCAGGAAATGCTACAATAAGGTCATTGCTAAAATTCAATCTCCACTTCTGATGATAACTTACGATAATTTTAAGAGTTTTAGCTCTAATAAAACAATCAATCCCGAACTATTCGTCTTTTTTCCCCGATACGGCATACAACTTAATAAATTATATATCTACTGCCGCGCGCATTTCGAGTGCCCGCGCCACCCATCCTTCCAGTGATCAGCTAGAGCATCTCTGCGCATGTCAGACTCGCTCGGTTGTCTTACAATTTCCGTCTTTTTAGGATTTTTAGTATTTTCAATTTTTAACCGATTATGTTCAATGATTTCTTTTATTATAAAAGCTTGATTAAACTTAGCTTGATTTTTATTTCTTGGATGGTTTTTGATTAAGGATCAACAATCAGTACAGAAAATTTCAATAATCTAGACAATTTTATTCTGCTTTGTATTACGTGTACATCTATTGACTACTGATTAGGGAATAGGAGTATTCCCTATTTGACAGCCTGCACGTCAGTAAACTATGGCTCTCTTTGTTTGACTAAAAGCATCGACCGACCCCGACAAGCGGCTGCCGCTAAACACAATTAAATGCAAAAAAAATCTCTTGATTGATTGATTGATCCGATGAAGCAAACTTTGCCGTGTTTAGTATACAAGTAATACTACATGTATTGGGAAATCAATTTACAAAACCGCAATAAAATATTCTAATTCGGTTTGAGAATTATTTGAATTTTGGTTAAAAATTTGCATATTGCATAGAGAAGGGGAATACATGTCGGCGTCATCGGCTCTGGTTGTATGTAGGGTCACGAGTTCCCTTTTTACTTCCCTCGTAAAAGGGAAGTATTATAATCGTGAAAAAAAATTACCCTCCGAGATTTTTTCAGATCTTCACGTTTCAGGGTCCCTAGATGCCGAAAAACATATTTTCTCAATTCCGTCCATATGTCTGTCTTTCAGTTGGTAGCATAGCTAAAAAACTACTTACTTCAACTTGACTTCAAATTTTGATCAAAAATTAAGGGTCATATTGGGATGACCTGGTCATGTTTTGGTAAAAATCCAATATAGCGAAACAAAATGTGAAATGTTAAAAAACTACTTACCCAATTTATCTCAAATTTTGCAAAAACATCCAAAATATTTTGTTGGAATCAGCTGGTAAAATTTTGCCTGAAAAAGTACTTAGTGGACTGATTTAAAATTGTGTGCCATAGCTAATTGTGGTATAGGGGTCAACTAGTAAAATTGTGGTACTAATTCAAGATGGCCGAACAAAATGACGGCCAAATAAACTGTTTAGCATCTCTAGATGCCAAAAAACATGTTTTATCAACTCCGTCGGTCCTACTGTTGGTCTGTCAGTTCACGGCATAGCTTAAAAACTATTTACCTCATTGACTTCCCAAAAATTAAGGGTTATATGGGGATGACCTGGTAATATTTTGGTAAAAATCCAATATGGCGGAACAATGTTAAAAAAAATTTGTTAGAGTGGTGTATTATTCGGGGTTAAGATAAGTAAAAAAAATAAGTCTTTTAAATTGTGGACGTTTCGAAACATTATTGTTGTATCCTCAGGACACATTATAGATCCTACATTCTGCATGAAACCCATATTATCAGTGTTTACCTACTGCGTGGGTCCGCAGATATTTCCGAGTTATTAAATTTCTAAATGCATTTCGTTAACGATCCTCTTGTTGTTATGTTAGAGTGGTGTATTATTTGGGGTTAGGATACAGTAAAAAAAAACATAAGTCTTTTTTTAAATAGTCAGCGATTCGCAACTATTGCTGCATCCCCAGGACACATATATAAATTATATATCCTGCATAAAACCCATATTATCAGTCTTACCCACTCTGTTCTCCGCAGATATTTTATTTTTAAATGGTTTTCTGTCATGATCATCTTGTTGTCATGTTAGAGTCGTATATTATTAGAGGTTAGGATCCAGCAAAAAACAAGTCTTTTTTTAAACTATCGACTTCGTAAAAAAAAACAAGTCTATTTTTTTATTTTTGATGTTTAACAACTTTATTGTTGCATTCTCAGGACACATATAGATCTTACATTTTGCAGGAAACTCATATTATCAGTCTTTACCTACTCCGTTGGTTCGCAGATATTTGCCAGATATTAAGTTTTTAAGTGGTTTTTGTTGTATCATCTTGTAATGTTAGAATGGTGTATTATTTGGGGTTAGGAAATATCTGTGGACCAACAGAGTAGATAAAGACTGATAATATGGGTCTCATGCAGGATATATATGTGTTCTGACGATGCAACAATAAAGTTACGAGACGTCGACAATTTAAAAAAAAACTTTTGCTTTTTTACGGGTTCCTAATCCCAAATAATACACCACTCTATCATAACAAGAGGATCGTTAACGAAAACGATTTAGAAACTTAATATCCGGGAAATATCTGCGGACGAACGGAGTATGTAAAGACCAGTGACGGCTCGTACTCTAAAATTCAGGGTCGACCTAGGCTCAAGGCCAATCAAGAGTTTTACGGTGAGGGGGTAATGAGGTAATTACGCCCCCCTCCTTCAAGACCGTTCAAACATCATGTGCAATTTACATATTTTTACGTGAAAATTACGATTAAAAACTTGGCTAGGAAACACTATAGCACAAGAGCGACCTGTTGGATTGGGTCTCTTGCATATCCATAGATAAGAGTATTCATGTAAATATAAACAATGTAATTAATACATAAACAATGTAATTAATACATTTGCTGCAGGAAAAAAATTTGACGTTATTCTGAAACTATTTATTAGAGGCTGTTTTTTTCACTTATGCCACAAGTATGATAAAAAAAAATATGGGTATTTATGTTGTTCTCATACCATTTACAATAAAATATATTAATTAACTTTTTTTTTGGTGAGATGATAGAATCGGCTGGCCGATCCACCGTCTATAATAAATATATTAGAATGTCTGTGGACGGAGGCCCACGGACTACTGTTAATGGCGTTATTTGTATGTTAATCAAGCAACGGTAATAGGGGATACCCACCTATTTTGATATGTGCCCAGGAAATAATAAACTACATTTTGGTTTTGTGCGTTTTTAGGATGTTACTTATTTGCAAATTTAATCATTTTATTTTAAAAAGAAATCAAATTATTATTATTATTATTTAGATTTTTCGAAACTCAACTACGACCATGTTTATCACATATTTATGGAAATTCAACTTGTTAACCACGACACTGTTGTTGATATATTCGATAAGCTTAGTGGATAGAATATTGGTTCAGTGCGTTAGAAAGTAAATTTTTTTTGCCGAGTGGGAGATATCTTGTTATTTTTTGTGGATTTTTAACTTTATTTATTTCGCCGGCCACGTTTAATTAGACATTAGCGACCATGTCGGATTAGTTCACAAATGATGATCTACTTTTAATCTTCTGTATATAGAAGGAATGCAGTCAGAAATCTATCTAGCTGAAGTATAAGCCAGAACAACAGGTAAAAGATTCTCCACAGGACGCCATTTTGTGCAGGTGTAGCTGACATGTGATTTTTCTTTGGGTCAGGCTTTTTTTTCTACGATTTTTTAATCCCCGAATGAGTAATTAAATAAAATTGATTTCCGAACTTCTTTTTAATGTCAGAACAACCAAAATTCTTTTAATTTTGAAACTACCGATTTTTAATTTTGGATGATGCAAGATTTTAATTAATTACCTTCAAGGTTTGTTAATTTATATTTGTATTAACTCAAAAGTACCGGAATTATCATGACAATTTTACGTAAATTATCTTGGATTGGAACTGAATCTGAAGAAGGCTGACGAGTCTATAGTGCAGTGGAGAAGATTTTTTTGGATGTTTAGAAGCTGGGATAGTTTTCCATCTGCCGTGTAGTGATTTGCTGTTCTCCTAGACAGCTAAGTGCATAAATCACAGTTACTTATTATATATATATATATATATATATATATATATATATATATATATATATATATATATATATATATATATATATATATATATATATATATATATATATATATATATATATATATATATATATATATATATATATATATATATATATATATATATATATATTATATATATATATATATATATATATATATATATATATATATATATATATATATATATATATATATATATATATATATATATATATATATATATATATATATATTTGGAAAATAACAAACCAAATACTGGTTTATTTTCATTTTTGGTTTAAAATAGTAGTATTTAATATCTTAAGTAACATACTTTGATAATTAATATATTTGGAAAATAAATAACCAAATATTGGTTTTTTGCACTTTTGGGTTACAAATTGTAGAATTTACTATTTATGTAACATATTTTGATATTTTGGATATTTGAATTAAATTGATATTTTTTTTTATAAAATTTTACCTATGATATATTGTGAAAGTAGATTGAATACTTACACTATTTGATTGGATACATTTAAAATTGGTATAGCTAGAACCTTTTTTCTTGTGATTCATTCATGTGAAAGTTCATATCTTTAAATAATTTACATTTACAGATAATAAATCTGAGTGTTTTTATCTTGTTTCTTTGTGTTTTTTTTTTTTTGACTTTTCAGGTTATGTTAATTAGAGATTATAATTAAAGCCTAAATTATCATTGATTCCTAGATCTGTATAAAGTTCTGTAGAACGGTGTATTGGTCTATTATCTTTTATTTTCTTCTTTATGTCTAACTACTATAGTTAGTGCAGCCCATATTAGTCTGATATATATTGCTATAGGTAGATCGCATACTGACTTAGCGTTCTTGTCATATAAAAAAGACTGGGCGAATTTTGAAAATGTATCAAATATTCTAAGACAATTATGATTTTCAAAAATAAACGTGTCTATATGAATTATTTGCAAAGGTTTTGAAGGTGTCTCGCTTTTTACTAAGAGGGAACGTATGATTTTTGTCTGCTATACTTTTAAAGTTTGCCATGTTACACAGTTATTTATAAATTGAGTAATATGTTGTTTCATTTTAGGTCAAAAATAATGTTGCTTTAGCCTGTCATTCATCTATGATTAGTTTTACTTCGATGTTGATGAGTCACCAATACACATTTTTTCATTTTTGTTTTTAATATTATTGACTAGTTTTGTACGTATCATTTTTGGTTTTCTAAAGTTTTGTATGTATACGTTTGTAAATATAGGGATAGGTTCTTCGTTATAAAAATATACTTAACAATTTTTTTCCTTGTTCATGTAATCGCGAATAAATTCTTTAATATCAGGGTTTTCCCTGTATTTCTACATTGCTAATATAATTCTTTTTAAATGTTTCAAAATCTACTTTTATTTTATGATGAAGCGATTTCTTTATTAAATATTTCAAACAATTAATATTAATTATTTCATCTAGGATATTTAATCCGAGATTTTCTGTATCATTGTGATTACTATGCACAGTATTTCCTGAGGTATTTACAGTTGGTTGTCTTCGAATGACAGATAAGATATTTATCCTTTGTTCATTGTTCTCTTGACCTGCTTGGTATTTAAGTTTCGTACTTGATCCGAGTCAGGATTATCTTTATTGCGAGTGCATTTATTTGAGAGTCAAGGGTCGGTATCACGATGACATTTTCGGAAAGATTACGCAAGTATTCAACTATGTCGTTGTCACCGTTCCCTGGGTTGTTTCCGTATAAGTTTAATTGAATTCTCGATAAAACGTCTGCATTGGAATTGAGAACCTTTTTTATAAAATATTTTATAGTCAATTTCTCCTAAGCATAATTTCCATCGAGTTAATTTAGAATTTACGTCTTTTTGATGAAATAGCCATACTAAAGGCGTATATAGCCATCATTTTTAGTAGAATATATATATATATATATATATATATATATATATATATATATATATATATATATATATATATATATATATATATATATATATATATATATATATATATATATATATATATATATATATATATATATATATATATATATATATATATATATATATATATATATATATATATATATATATATATATATATATATATATGTCGTCCGAATACATAAGGGCGAAAATATTTTCATGTCCAAACTACGGCTAAAAGTTCTTTTTCTATTGTTGAATATCTAGTTGCAGTTTCGTTTAAAGTACGCCATGCGTAAGCAACTAGTTTCCTTGAGATAAGATTGCTCCTAATGCATGAAAACAATTATGTCGTCTAAATATACAAGGCATATTTTTTGGTCTTGTAAATATCTTGTTCATAACGCGCTGAAATGTCGCGGGTGCATTCTTTAAACCAAAAGGCATTTTTAAAAATTCATAATGGCAAAAGTCTGTGCAAAATGCAGTTTTAGGAATATCTTAGCAAGATCTAACGTAGAAAAACATTTTGCTTTACCTAGTTTATCTAGAATTTCTGTAATATTAGGTAGAAGAAATTTATTATCTACAGATATGTCATTGATACGACGTATTTCAAAAACTAGACGATATTTCGGCTTTTCTGAAGCGTCAGGCTTTTTAGGAACTATCCACATTGAAGATTATATTAATATATAATATTTTGAGCTAAAAGCTTCGAAATTTTTTTTTTATAAATTTCTGTGAATCTATAATTTTTAGTGTAAATAGGAGTATCCGTGGTTAATTTTATTTGATGTTTTATAGAATTTGTGAATGCTCAGGGTATTCCTTTGCAATGGAAAACATCTCTAAATTCAAAACAAAGTTTACGTATTTTTACATTTTAAAACCAGTAGCTCCAAAACTTTTTGCCTCAAAACACTAATTATTTAAGATTTAAAACACTCTAAGCTAATATTAAAAAATCTCAAATATCACTCACTTATACAAAAAAAATCAGCAAATGAGGTTTTTTGTATAATTTCAGGGCATTTAAAATTTGCATTTATTATTTTAAATAGAGTGCATAGGTCTACGATTTTTCTGTTTTCAAGTGAGTTTAAATTTAACAAGCTTCTCAGTTCCTCGTAGGTAATGTCCTCTACTCTAACGTTCATTTTAAAACCTATTAATCTCAAGAACTTCCACAGAACTCTTTCCAATTGCTCGACATAAGTTCTGTAATATAGTGACCACACAGGACAGTCATACAATATAATACCTCAAAACAATTAATTTTGCAAAAATCAAATAATGTACGGCGAATAAAACTAAGGGCCTTCATTGCTTTATTAACAATATATCCTACATGATAATTAAAAGTTACCTCTTTATCAAAATACACTCCCAAATCTTTAATAACGGCTTTTCTCTCTAAAATCATATCATTTATTCCAGTATCTAATAGAAAATTTGCGTCTAATTCGGGTAAATGGATGTATGGTAATTCGGCTGTAATATTATTTAAAAAAATTACCTCGTATTGTTGTTCAGGCTCGTTCCCGTAAAATTTATATTGTTAGTATTTTTTGTATTTATGTTTCTAATTTCTTGGTTCATAGTTTACCCGAGTATGTTCAAGGATTTCTTTTATTATAAAAGATCCACTAAATTTAGCTCGATTTTTATTTCTTGGGGATAGTTTTTTATATACTTTTTGATTAAGCTTAAATTCGTAGGGTTTATAACCTTAGGGTTAGTTTTTACAAGCATAGTTTCTTTTTGAGTTCCAGTGTTCTCTGTAACTGTATTATAGATCGCGTCTATTTTTTGTTTATGAGATAAAACGTAATCTGAATAAAATGTAGTTGATATTAAATCAAAAGAGTCACGCGAATTCGTATGTCCTAGAACTAATTCATGTGGTGTGTATTTAGTTGTACTATGTTTTAAACTATTATACGCTATAATTGCGTTAGAGATTGGCTTATTTTCCTCTTGACTTCTTAAGAGTCTTAAGTGTTCTATTAAGGTAGAATGAAAACGTTCGACTGGCGAGTTTGATTCTTGATGTCCTGGAGTTGTAAAGTGAATATTTATTTTTTGGGCTTTTAATAATTCTTTTACTACTTCATTATTAAATTCTGAACCATTGTCACAACTGTTTCTCGACATCCAAAAAATGAAAATTAGTTTAACTTAGCGTCTTATCATACAGTGAGTCCCAGATTCGCTTCTCTATACAGTGATCTCGGCTCCTATTATACCTACAGCAAAGGTTAAATGGGGAAAGTTTTAGAGGAAACTTATTGCATTCGATATCCGGCTTCAGATTTACGATAGATCAATTGTTTTTGGAAATATCGGGGAAAAACCGAAAATGGCGGATTTCGTTTTTGGCCAGTATATCCAGAACGGTAAATTTGGCAGCTGCCAAAATGTGACATTATTCGGACACATTTTTAAGACAAATAAGACGGCGTATACGACGTCTTCATTGTTTTTTGTTAACCCGCAACCCGCCTCAACTTTCATTTTTTTATGGCCGCCATATTGGATTTTTCGATTTTTGGAAAGAGCCTAAAATTTCCAGTCTAGTGATATCTCACAAGTGCATTAAAGATTTTAGTATCATCGAAATATTACACTTCGTCAAGTTAGGTTTCAGTTTTTTCTAAAGAGGCTATGATTTATCTGTAACAAAATTGGATTTTGACTTTGACGTTAAGTTAAATAGTTGAAAGTATCAAAGCTGTGTTTTAATAAGTAGTGGTACGCTTTTATCCAAATAAAATCATAAATCTGACACATAAATTGTCAAAACTTATAGAAAAAGGCCGCGCGGCCGGCATTCCGTATTCAAATGAAGAAAAGGTTGACATGTTAGCTCTGTACTTTCAATCATACAGAAACGCCGACGTTACCTCAGCAAGGTATTTGGAGATGTACCCCGAACGGCGGCAGCCTCATAAAACCCAATTCAGGAAAATCGTAGTTAATTTAATTAACCATGGTGCCTTCGAACAACCTAGAAGCGGATACAATAATAACAATGCAAATCGAGACAGAAACATTTTACAAGCTATCAACAAAAACCCTAGTGCATCGGCAAGAACTGTAGAACAGGAAACTAATGTGCCAAAATCAACAGTACAGAGAGTTTTAAAAAAGAATAATTACTATCCATACAAACCCATAATAGTACAAGGACTTAAGGAAACTGATTTTCCAAGACGACTACAGTTCTGTGAGTGGTATACTAGGAGATGCAACGAAAATCCTGATTTTGTAAATCATGTTTTGTGGTCCGATGAGAGCAGGTTCACGAATTGTGGAGTCTTTAATTGGCACAACCGTCATCATTGGGCTGTCCAAAATCCTCACGAAGTGGCAGAGAGACGTCTGCAGATCAGATTTGGAAGTAACGTTTGGTGTGGGATCATTGGTAAGTTAATCTAACCAAGGCACCAAATGATGGTCAAATAATAATCTTTTTTTTTTCGTTTAGTTCTTTAATGAGACTAAAAGAGTATAATCTAATAAATAAAAAGTAAAACGTTCTACTCTAGTCAGTCAACTTACTTTTTTGATATTGTATTACATTTTTATTCAATCTTTTGTATTGTAGTTTCGAAGAACCTATAAAAATAGAATTGGATTCTATAAATTTATTATCACTTATCTAAGTTTTCTGCAGATTTAGCTAATGCTCTAAAATTATTTCGATTGTCTGAATTTAATGATTTATTATTACCCGGGAAGCCTAGTTCTTGCGTTATGAAAAAAAAAACCATATTAATCAAATGTCGAATTATTTTTCAATTTTCATTATGATTTATAGAAAGGCGTTCAGCCGTATTTCCGAATAATTTAAATTGTAAAGTTTGTTCTTTTGATATTTTATGTTTTATTAAGGCACGGTGTACTTCTTTAAGATTATTATATCACTGAAATAAATTTATTTAGTATTTCCGAAATTAATATGAAATACAAACAAATTAATTTACTTCCCGCTAACCAAATGTTTTTCTTTTTCATAATAAAGCTGAATAGGTTTCAACTGTATACAAGCTCATTCATTACGGGATGCTTCGATAATTATTTTTGGAAAGAAAATATCTACTTTTTAATAAAGATAATTTTCCCTTTATAGTTTATAGTTTCTACTACCACCCGGCCGACCCTGCCGCCCTTGACTGTTGGGCACCTATATAAATTATTAATCGAAAATTATCAAAATCGAAAAAGGAAATCGACTTATTGAACCATTTTTGTTTAACTACAACCTAAACGGGCAGAGGTACCTAGAGCTTTTGCGAAACCAGGTTGTACCAGCCTTACGAGCTATTCTAACGGAAGATGAATTAAGAAGAACTTGGTTTCAACAAGACGGATGTCCGGCTCACAATACCATTCAAGTCAGTAACTTCTTAAGAGGGCAGTTTGACGAAAGAATAATTTCTTTAAATGGTCCAATATCTTGGCCTCCTAGATCCCCTGACCTGTCGCCCTTGGATTTCTATCTCTGGGGTCACACGAAGAATGAAATCTAAGAATTTGATCCCCCCGTGACCATAGAAATCCTGAGACAAAGAGTTCTGAATACATTTAGAAATATTAACCGAAATACACTTACCAGGGTTGTACGAAATGCAAAAGGACGTCATTTTGCCGATTTGTAAATTAATGTTACCCACTTACAAAGTAGTTAAAACTCATTTAGATTTTTTAAGTCGTTATTTACGTTCATGTTGTATTGAAAATTCAATGCGTTCAATACATTACCTACTTATTAATGCAATCTTGTGACAAATAAATCATGGCCTCCTTTAAAAACATTGAAACCTAATTTACGAAGTGTGATATTTTGGTGACACTAAAATCTTTAATGCACTTGTGAGATATCACTAGACTGGAAATTTTAGGCTCTTTCCAAAAATCGAAAAATCCAATATGGCGGTCATAAGAAAAATGAAAGTTGAGGCGGGTTGCGGGTTAACAAAAAACAATGAAGACGTGTCGTATATGCCATCTTATTTGTCTTAAAAACCTATCCGAATAATGTCACATTTTGACAGCTGTCAAATTTACCGTTCTGGATATACTGGCGAAAAACGAAGTCCGCCATTTTCGGTTTTTCGTCAATATTTCCCAAACTTATTGATCGATCGTAAATTGAAGCCAGATATCGAATGCAATAAGTTTCCTCTAAAACTTTCCCCATTTAACCTTTGCTGTAGGTATAATAGGAGCCGAGATCCCTATATAGAGAAGCGAATATGGGACACACTGTATATATAACATTGATTGAATTATTTGAAAAGGTTTGGAAGGTGTCTCGCTTTTTACTAAGGGCACATATGATTTTTGTCTACTATATTTTAAAGTTTGACATGTTACAGAGTCATTCATAAATTGGGTAATTTCTTGTTTCATTCTGGGCTAAAAATAATTTTGTTTTAGCCTGTCATATGTTTCTGTGATTCATCTGTCATTAGTTTTACTTTGATGGTGATGAGTCATCAATAAAATTTCTTCATCTTCAATATTGTTGACTAATTTTGTTATTTTCGGTTTTCGGAAATTTTGTATGTATACGTTTGTAAATATATAAATAAAATTTCATCTAGGATATTTAATCCGGGATTTTCTGTTTCATTTTGATTACTATGCACAGTATTTCCCAAATTACTTACAGCTGGCTATATTAAAATGTCAGATAAGATTTGTATCCTTTGTCCATTGTTTTCTTAACCTGCGGAAAATTGATATCTAAGTTCGTATTTGATGTGAGTCAGGGTTATCTTTATTGGAGTTTGCATTTATTCGAGAGTCAAGGTTTGGTGACATGACATTTTCGGTAAAACAAACGGCAATATATCTTTCGAGAAAATCTATTGTCGCTAACTATCTAAATTTCACCTTAGTGCTGAAATTACGGTTTAGATCTCTGAGACAGACTGTTAATATTTTTTTATAATGATTTTTGACTCCTACTCCTTACGGGAAACTTGTCGCATTCTTGTGTGTTTTCGGGCGCAGAGTAAACTACATCGGAAATGTTCTCCTACCCTCCAAACTGCTTTTTTTCAATCTTTCAACTTCATCTTCGCTTCAACTTGCCCCTTGGGAGTACTCCTGGTATCAAGAGATGTCCTTTTCTTTCAAGCTATACCCTTACCCCTCCCACTTCCGTCACTTAGCGGTCCTTACGCGAATATTCTATGTAGAACCAGATAGAATGCAGGAATATCTAGGCCTCACACGTTCATAGCGTATGCTCACTTTCCAACGGGGTCGTTAGTCTCCACTTGAACGCGAATGGCTTTTCTGCGTGAGGAAGAAAATTATATTTATTTCATAAATTCACAGATACCACAAAATAAACCTGTACCAGCGAACACAATAAATTTACAAAATAAAAATGAAAAATTTCATTCATTCATTTATTCGCATAACTTTAACTTTAATTTTAACCCCGATTTCTCAAATTATGAAAACACTGACTATGCTGATAATCAGGAAATTTCAAATGTTGATAACCCTTTTCACGAAGAAAATTATTCGAATATGTACGAACAAAACTATACGAATATGTATGAACCCAACTATACGAATATGTATGAACCAAACTATATGAATATGTATCAAGAACAAAACTATACGGAAAACATTAACAATGTAAATTTTACGGGAATGTGCCTAAACAACAATACGAGGTAGTATTCTTAAATAATATTACAGCCCAATCACCTTACATTTATTTACTTATAGCTTATAAATATGTTTCTAATTACATTAAAGATGAAATATTTCAAGTGCAAATAGCACATGCGTCTTTTCAGAATGAAATAGCAACAATTCCAGTATTACCTACGTTTAAAACGCAATACATTCTATTTATTTTTCGACAAAGTTGGCGGATTAATAGGCTTAGACCTTATTATTCGACTTAACTCTAATTTAGATTTTAAAAAACGAATTTTACAATCCCCGTACGTTAAAATTCTAATACTCTATTTAGGGAAAAATGAAATACAAATTTCACCCAAAATTAGTAAAGAAAATTTTACTTATATAATACCTGTGAATATCACAAAGGGAATAGCTATAATTTCTTACCAAAAATTCGGAAATTGAAAAAATAAATGTAAACGAACTCAATTTCGTTGATTACAATTCAAATCAACAATATTTTGGCAAAGACCTATACAACCAATTTAAAGCCAATTTATAAATCTAAGACTAGATAATTGTAATTACGAGGAGAAACAAAAAATACGTAAACTTTGTTTTGTTTTTCACTGCAAAGGAATACCTTAAACATTTAGAAATGCTATAAAACATCAAATAAAATTAACTACTGATACTCCTATTTATACTTACATTTATAGCTATCCAAAAATTTATACAAAAAGAAGTAAAAGGTCAAATTTCGAACCTTTTAACTCAAAATATTATAAGAGAATCAAATTCTCCTTATTCATCTCCAATCTGGACAGTTCCTAAAAAGTTTCATGAAAGCCGAAATATCGTGTGGTCAACGACCTACGTCGCTAAATGTCGTCACTGTAGCTGATAAATTTCCATTACCTAATATTACTGAGATTCTAGATAAACTAGGTAAAACACAATATTTTTCTACGTTAGATCTTGCTAACGGTTTTCATCAAATTGAAATGTGTAAAGAAGATAACTTAAACAAAAGATAACTAAACTGCATTTAGAACAGATTTTGGTCATTATGAATTTTTAAGAATGCCCTTTGATTTAAAGAATGCACCCGCAACATTCCAGCGCGTTCTAAACAATATATTAACAGGTTTACAAGACGAAATATGCTTTGTATATTTAGACGACATAACAGTTTTCAGTAGAAGTCTAGATGAACATATTTTAAAACTAAGAAACATATTTACAAGAATATGCGAAGCAAAATTTAAAATACAGTTAGATATGTCTGAATTTTTAAAAAAGAAGTCCAATATTCCAAAAAATTCAGCAGTAAAAGATTTTCTTATACCAAAAACTCGGAAGGAAATAAAATCATTTGTAGGCTTAATAGGATATTATCGCCGTTTTATTCAAGATTTTGCTAAAATAACAAAACCAATGACAAAATGTCTATAAAAAAGAACTCTAAAGTAGAGCATACGCCAGAATTTATAAATACATTTGAACATTGTAAAACCTTATTAATAAATTCGCCAATATTGCATTACCCCGATTTTACAAAACCATTTATATTAACCACAGACGCGAGTAATTATGCATTCGGAGCAATCTTATCTCAAGGAACATTACCCAACCATAAAACAGCTTACGCATCGCGTACTTTAAATGAACCTGAAACCAAATATTCAACCACAGAAAAAGAACTTTTAGCCGTAGTTTGGGCATGTTAATATTTTCGCCCTTATTTATTCGGATGACAATTTTATATATATGTCGATCATATACCTTTAGTATGGCTATTTAATTGAAAAGGCGTAAATTCGAAATTAACTCGACGGAGATTACGCTTAAAAGAATTTGATTATAAAATAATTTATAGAAAAGGTTCCCAAAATTCCAATGCAGACACCTTATCGAGAATTCAATTAGACTTATATACGAAAATGAGTCTGTAATAAACAACCCGGGAGACGCTGACAACAACGTAGTTGAATACTTGCGTATCTGTCATGCATAGTAGGAATAATAATAGGTAGGAGAACATCTCCGATGCAGTTTACTCTGCGCCCCAAAAATACACAAGAATGCGACAAATTTTCCGTAAGGAGCAGGAGTCAAAAATTATTATAAAAAAATATTAACAGTCCGTCTCAGAGATCTAAACCGTAATTTCAGCACTAAGGTCAAATTTAGGTAGTTAGCGACAATAGATGTTCTCGAAAGATATATTGTTGTTTTTGTTACAAATTTCTATTTATAATATTCTCTTTGTTCAACAAAGGCAGGAGGGCGAAGAAAATCCCAAAACCGGAGGATGACCGCTGTACAGCCAATAAGCCATGTGTCTGTCTGATTTAAATGGAAGACATGGTCATTAATGGGAAGCAAAGATGCCAAAAGCAACCGAAGGCCCACAAAACGCAGGGTGGTTGAAGGTTTAGTTCAAAGCTAGTTGAAGGTTTAGAACTCGGAATACGAGATATTTAGTCTAATGAGAGTGTAGCCGAGCTTTAACAATGTTAAAAATTGTTTTTATTTTTGTTTTTCTATATCATTCATTTTCATTTAGGAGAACCGATTGGTAAGAACCCCCTTTTTCCCGGGCATACACATATTTTAGCCATAACTGCATTCCGGTCACGACACGATCTCCAAAATACCTATGACAGATCATAAAACCTTTAAGACTACCTTAGGGTAACTCAAATTCGTTTATCAAAAACCCAAACTAATTTGTAAGCTTTGGTGTGGAATGCCTATACATAAAGATCCAGTTAGAAGAATCGTTGGCCATCATCAAAACAAACCTTAGGGACGGCCTGAGTGATTTCTAAACCTATTGGACTTGCCCTATTTGGTTGGCTGTAAGCTTGCCATCCCGTCCCTTTTACTTAGGTGGAATATAGTTTTGTTGATTTTCTAACAAGTCACCTTGGTGACAATAACCTAGGGAACCCATGCACTTTTGCTCCTTACACCCGTTCGCACAGATAATTAAATGAAAAGCTAAATGCTAGGTAATTTCACGACTTCTTTTATATAAATTCACTTCTTTATGTCAACCCTAAAAAAAAGTCTAATCAGGGCTAACCAAAGCGCAGCTCCATTTTTATGTATAAATTCACTTTTTTTACTAACAATAGTATAAAGAAATAATGGGGATTCGGCCAAAAAGTCTATAGTACATTTATTTTCTAATAGCCAATATTTAGATCTGCATAAAATGTTCGCATGCTAATGTTCCTTGATTTATAATGTCTAATAAACTGCTTGTTATTGTTGGTATTATAAGTTTCTCTTAATTTACTTACATCTTTATACACTAAAAAGTTTCATTTATCATTTGATATTTTTAATCTGTTTCAGGTTATACAGATAAGGTTTAATTTTATTTTGTTGGGTTACAGAGAAGGCGAATGCCAGTAGTCTGAAACAAGGAAAACATCAATGAGCTGTTTCAGACTGAATGTCTATAGAATTTGTATTATCTGGCTTAATTATCATGTCGTCATAATAGGGTTCCATTCGGTCAAAGTTTACTTTAGTATGCCCGGTTTCTAAATTTTTCAGTAATGCGGAAACATTTAAGAACTTTTATTTCAAATTTATTTCGAGTTTTCCTTTAATTTGGGATTCTTTGACATAAACTTTATCTCCTATTTCATGACCTGGGTCTTGTTTTTCAGAAGTGCGTTTGTCAAGTCTTTCTTTAGCTTTTTGTGTCCGTTGTCTTCCTATCTGATAGTAATATTTTATTCTTGCATTAAGGTCTCGCATATAATAAAGTAATAGCGTATTAACAATCGCTTTTATAGTTTTGTCCATTAATGGGTAGGCTTTGTATAATTTAGTTAATTCGTCTCTAATAGTGAGTAATTTGTATCTGGAATTTATAAAATATCCATGTTTAGTCGTTCGAAGGGTGCTTTAGGGGTTTACGTAATAATTACTAAAGTATTTTAAATAATAAAATAAATAAAAAATTAAAAAAAAAAAACATGGAGTTTCTAGAATTGGTAGTTTAAGATTATTTTCTATGTGGTAGGTTTTTGATGGATCTATATCGTTTTGTGGTTTCATTAAAATTTTGAACAAAGTAGGGATAGCTTTTTCATTCATAAAAGGTAATAGGGGTCAAAGGGAATAATAAGGTAGTTTCTTTTTTTAACATATTTTAAATTTAAAATATTAATGACCGTAATCACATACGAATTTCGTATATCTTCTATAATTTTATAATACAGTTCTTGTAATCTATTTTGTTCGAAAAACGAGATTATATTCTTATGGTCTTTGTCTAAAAGTTGATTATTAGAATATTGTATTATAGGTCTATTAATGATGGTTGGCAGAATGTTTTAAATCTTTTAAACTCATTTTCTAAATCAAGTCCAGGACTATCTGGGTCTTCATCACTTTCTTCTTTTGTTGACTCTGCCTTTCTTGGTTCATTTAATTTTGCAATAAAGGCAGAACCTTGTTGGAAATGATTTATTTTTATTCTGTTTTATGCGTCAGCATTTTTGTTGAGTACTTTTCTAGTTTTAGTCTCTATCTAGCTAGTCGACTTCCAGGATATTTTATGGAAAATAGCCACGTCAATGGTCTATATAATCGGCCACCAGTTTAAATTTCTTTCCGTACAAGTATGGGCGAAAGTGTTTGACTGCCCAAACAATTGCCAATAGCTTTCTAGAGGTTCTTGCGATAAAATCGCTCCCACTGCATATAAGGAAGCATCTGACAAAAGTCTCTTCAAAATCCGAATAAATTATAATTGTTTCAGTTATTAAACAATTTTTTTAAGTTTGGCAGTTTATATCAAAATAAAATGTTTCTTTTTTTAAAAGATTTGTTAAATGTTTAGAAATTTTAGTATAATTTAGAATAAATCTTCGATAATAACAAGTCAATCCTAAAAATGATTTAATTTCTTTTACGTTCTTCGAAATTGGAGTCTTGAATTTTTGCTGGATTTGGTAATTGTGTAATTAAATGACCCAAATAAGCTACTTCCTTTTTCAAGAATTCACCCTTATCAGGTTGTATTCTTAAATTTTCCTTTCGTAATCTGGAAAAATACCTCTTTTAGTCTAGAAATGTGTTCGTTGAAAGTACGGCTGTACATTATGATGTCCATATAAACGGCACATCTTTCATTTTGTATACCCATAAGTAAATTGTCCATGATTCTTTAGAATGTCGCTCGTGCATTTTATAGACCAAACGACATCCTGAGGAATTTATAATATCCATTTTCTACAGAGAACGTAGAATGTGTTTTTTTGACATTTTTTGGGTCAATTTCAATTTTATGAAAGCCTGAAGCCAAATTTAATGTGAAATATTGGCAGTGTCCAAGTTGGTCAAGAATATCAGCGGTATTTGTTAAAATATATAGATCTTGCGTACGAATTTCATTTAGGCGATGGAAATCGATCACAACCGTGTATTTCTGTGTTCCACAGTTGTCTATTTTTTTTTGGTACAACCTGGGATGACCATGGAGAAATCGATGGCTGTATAATTCCTTGGTCTAGCACCTTGTTAATTTGGGTTTTTACTTTTTCTTTGTGGATATAAGGATATCTGTAAGACTTTGCACATATAGGTTTAGTCTTTCGTATGAATAGTATGCTTAATTTCACTTGTAAAGGTCAGCTTGTCATCTCCCATGTAAAAAATGTCTGAAAAGTCTAAACTAAACTCCAGTATCATTTCTTTTTTTTCTTCTTCATTGAGGTTGTCTAAAAGTAATTGATTTATTATTTGTTCTTCTCTTGTCAAATTAGTCGGGTCTAATTTTCTTTTCGGAATCATTTACATTTAAGACAGATGTATAAAATTTTTCTGCTTGTTTATTTTTACTATGGCATTTAGAATTCTAACTTTATTTATTTCTTGAGGTAACGACTTAACTTATTTGCTTTAAATTTAAAAAAAAGATCTGTCTGGGATTCAATATTAATTATATTTTTAAAAGTAGCGTTCTCTTTATGTCCGACTTCGTTAGTATTATTACTAGCTGACTACTGTATATAATTGTATAACTGAAATTTGTGCTGAGTTGCCTGTTTTTTAGATCGACAATGCAGTTATAATGTTCAAGGACGTCTGAACCTAACAATCCATCAAATTTAACGTCAATGTTTCAGATAAAAATTGTATGTGGATTATTATACGTAAATGGGATTAGAACCGACTCTGTAATTAAAATGTTTTCATTCGTGATACCTCTTACTGTAATATTTTCAGGAAATCTTATTGAGTAATTTTAGCATGTTTTAGGTTTAAATATTTAATAGTTAAAAACCCGCGCCAGTATCTATTAAAATTTTAAAAGTAATAGTTTGGTCATAAATACAGTATACATTTTCAGAATAAGATTTAAAGAAATATTTGTTGGAGGTTTCGATCGGATTTGATCTTATCTGTTATATTCATTGCCTGAATTTGTGTCGAAAAATCCTGTATTTCTTGCGCATTCCAGGCAGAAAATTTTCGTTACATTGAGAATAATTTTAATTATCATTTGAATAATCTTCGTTCCCTGATATATATTTTCAAAAACTAAATTTGGATTTTGAAAATCTTAATATGATTCATTGTCATAATATTGATTATTTTCAAAATTTGGGTTCTGGTAGATTTCAAAATTTTCATTTTGAATGTTATTATCTTGATAATTATTATTATCGGAAAGTTTTAAATGGTGGGTTTTCGGTTGATTAAACTTTTTAAAATTTGGATTATTTTGAATTGTAGGCCTTTTCTGAGAAAAATTCTTTGAACTGGTTAATTAAACGGCCTTGTTTGATTAGGAGTAAAATTTCGCGGTCTTTGATGGAAAGTTTGCTCATTATTCCTAGGCAATAATTTTGGGAATTTTAATTTCGAGATTAATTTTGAAGTCTTGTGCGACATTCATTTATTTTTACAGTAAGAACATGTTTTTTATTTTGATTCGTTTTTATATTATTAGGTTGATTATTTGACCTTTTTGTTGTTGAGATGTCTGATTCCCGAAATAAGAAAGTGGTAATTCTCTTTTAATTCGTTTTATAGCTACTATTATGGTTAAGCGGTTCCCTGCTCTAATGCTCTATTTTTGGATCTAGTCCTGTTAATAAAGTATTTAGACACATTTTATAGATTATAATTTGATTATTATTTATTATATTACTGTTAATAAAGTATTTAGACACATTTTATCGATTATAATTTTGTTCGGGAGTAAGTGCCTGTTTAGCTACAGCAAAATACATTTTTGCATTATGCGTTTGTATCTTACCGCAAAATTTAAGTTTTCGTTCGGTAATTGGTGCATTCTTTGTAAATCTTGCATACGTGAAGTTAAATCTAAGGGATCACCAACATGTACAGTTAATAAATGGGATACGTCTTGCCACGTATTTAGGTCTCTAGAATTAATTGTGCAAATTTGCCTTTTAATTGACTTTTGAAATTAATAAGTAAAAAAATTTTTGGTCTTGGGTGCACATTTGATCTACTCTATTGTAAGTATTTATAAACGTATTTAACTGTATTTGATCACCGTCATCTTCGGGTATAAAGGAAAATATTTCAGAAAGTCTTTATTCGTATTCTTTGACTACAGCGACAGTATTTTGGTAGTGTTTTTTGTTTTTTTTTATAAAATGTTTGAAAAAAGGTCAATGTCAATATTTTTATGTTTAAATATACATTAATGATGATTCAAACTAAAATATAATATTTATACCTTACATACAAAAAAGTAGAATTTGTCTTAATCTACGATGGGCAGAGAGCTTCTCGGGAGTGTGTAGTTACGTGCCAGGGACTGCACTGGGTGTTCCTAATCCACACGTGCTACACCGGGATGAGACACTTCTTCTCCTATCAGGGGCTGCACTAGGGGTTCCTAATCCACAAGACGCTTCTAGGGATGGGATTGGAGTGAGTAGCTTTTCGTGTCAGTGGCTTCAATAAGTGTTCCTAATCTACACGAAGCTTTTTGGATTTGGGAATTTCCTTATCTTCTATAACTTTTTGGGCTCTTTTCGCCCCTTGGGCTCGTTTCTCCCTTTTTATTATTAAATGAACATTGGGCTCTTGTCCCGTTTAAAAATAAAAATCTTCTATTGGGAATGTTGCTTTCGGTTCTTTTTTCTTTTTTCCGTAAATTTCCACTTTGAAAAATCTTCACGACTGCGCCAATTGTTATCTCGTGGAGAGCGAAAAAGACTTATTTTATTTTGGAAATATGTACAATTTGCCTCCAAAAGAAAACAGTAATATTCTAAAATGACTTTTTAAAAAGACAGAGGTTTTTAAGTTTAAACTGAACTGAATATTAGGTTTGCTTGTAGGCTTATGAACTTCTGAACTAGAAGATTTAAGTGTGTTTGTATACTTCTGAGCTGACGCTTGTTTACTAGATTGCAGGTATTTATATCTGTTTTAGTGTGCCAAAAAACTTCTCGAACGTTTTGTTCTAGAATTAACTGAAGTTGTAAAAAAAATGATGAAATATTTTAAGTTATTACGTTTTATGATGAAATACTTTAAAGAATTACTTTTTTTAGCTTCTTGTTTGCTAAAAATTTTGATAAACACCTGCATCCTTTACAAATGCGTAGAGAAATGAGATAAGAACCTGTATTTTTTAATAGAAATAAGGATAGATTTCTCATATAATATCCTTTTATTCATTCCTTTTTTCAATTAATCTATCATCTTTTAGATGAGATAATTTCGCAATTGGAAAAACGCTATTAAATGGAGAGAGTTACTACATGACTTTTAAATACCCATTTATTACTCAGTTTTTCCTTTAAACTTTTCAGCATAGAACTTGTGTTGCTGATAACACTTCTTAGTCTATGCTGCACAAACTTCCCTGTACTTTAGAAATCGAAAAAAGCAGCAGGTCAAAATGTTCTTCCTTTTTTGTTATTATTACCTGTATAACCCATAACTGTACAATACACAGTTGTATTACTTTTTAATCGAGCTTATATAATAAAAATTCAATACCGATTTAATTGTGAATAAATAAAACAACAGAAATACCACAGCGACACAAACATTCTTAACCACATGACGTCAAAAGTGGTTTTTATCTTATCAAGTATCAGCAGTATCATCACTAGTATCATTCGGCAGTGACCCCTATCATCTAACTATAGTGCAGTGGCGGTCTATAAACTGAATGTTTCTAAGATAGATTTATCAGAACCATGGGTGATAATTTGTCTACTTGGTATACCTAGAGAAGTTCCATGAAGAAACAGCAGATCCAGTTCTTTCCTTATTTTAATAAGAATGAAATTCAAAATATTTATAACAAAATTTAAGTTAAAATGACTCTTTACTGGAACTTATATTAGACCATTTTTGACTTACATTACATACAATAATGAATCTCTTATTACACACGAATTAATATATAAAAATATAAAAATCTAAAAAAGTAAATGACTTATTCTATAGAAGGTAAAAAAAAGAACAATATGCAATGCAGAAAAGAAACCTAACACCTTTCAAACACCTTATACAAATTTGGTAAATTAGCTATTTCTAAAACAGCTGCATTTTCTGCAAAATTTTTCGGAGGAATAAAAAAGTCCTTAATAGCAGGATACAGTACATACTCTAATATCCACTTCCACGTTTTCCCATTTTCATCTATTTCTGTTGAAACATTCGAGTAAAACATTCCTGTTTCCCGCGAGAATGTTTTAAAGCACTCTTTTTCTGACTCCCAGTTAACTTCTGTTGCTAGGCGGATAAGGTACATTGGTAGGCTTAAAGGGTCAGGTATATAGTCATCTGTAAAATTTAAGAAAATTACTAAAATTGAAGGTTCTATGCTGTAATGTGCTTTTGTACAATGTAATGTAAATGGCAAATTCCAGGACAAAAAATATTTTTAAAAAAAATTCACATACACGTAATTTTCCCTTTTTTAAATAAATATTTCCTAATATTTTGTGAATATTGGTATGCACAGAAAGAAATTTAAAGGCGTTTTAACAGATTTAAAAAATATTTTACTTTTAACAGGGTATATATATTTTAACTAAAAAATTAAGGGTCACTTTTAGGTTATCTTTTCTTCGTTTAGGGGGGGCAGGTTTAAGAAGTGTGTAATATCTTGCTTGGTTGTTATTAATAAATAATATTAAAATAACTATAGTGCTGCGGCGGTCTGTTAATTAGAACAGCAGAAGGAATCACAAATTACAAAAAAAACAAAAATTTAATCCAGCTTTAACTAATTGTAGTTAAACCTGGACTAAAATTATTATTTTTTTGTGATCCCTTCTGCAGCTCTTATTAACAGACCGCCACTGTACTATAGTTATTTTAATATCATTTATTAATAACAACCAACATATTATACACTTCTTAAATCTGTGGCTAATCAAAGAAAAGATTACCTAAAATTAGTGATTCTTAATTTTTTCATTAAAACATATTTGCCAGTTGAAAGTAGAAATATTTTTTTAAATCTATTAAAACGCATTTTAATTCCTGGCTAGTGCATACCAACATTCACAATATATTAGGAAATATTTATTTAAAAAATGGGAAATTACGTGTTTTTGCATCACCGCGTCATCGGGGCTTAAAAAAATGGGTTTTGTCGAAATATTAAAACTTTTCGCGAATTAGAATTGATGAAAAACTTAAAATTAAACGAAATGGCCGTCTTATCCTACACCTGAGTTAAAAGTCGAATGCTCTTCGAAAAGTCGGGGTAACACGTATATGTGCAAATTTATACCCGTATTCACTAAAGTGGTTTAAATTTAGACCAGGTCTAATTTGACAGTTATATGTTTAAAGATGACATTCTCAACAATTGAACGAATAATTTTTATAAATGTCACAATTACAAATTGAGAATGAGATAAGCGAAACATAACTAGTGAACTAAGAGTTTTAAGTACCATGGCAACTAGACTTGGTCTAAGTCTTAAACGAAAAAGCCAAACTTCATGAACATTCGAAGCAACCAAATGAAGTTTACTTTGTTGGAAAAAACTAATATCCAGGAACAATTGGACAGTGCATATTAGCAGAACATCGCTAATTGCAACAACAAAGTAACTAAAACAGGTTCATGCTTTAAAGAATTATAGACGCTATAATATTTTGTGAAACCTTTAACCTTGCACTTAGAGGGCACGATGAGATAGAAAACTCTGTAAATTCTAGAATTTTCCAGGACCTAATTAATAAGACGGCTGTACTTGACAAGACATAAAAAAACATTTACAAACCGTAAGTATATTTAAAAGAACTTCTAAAGAAATTCAAAACGGTTTGCTATACTGCAGTTTTGAGGTTTACCGGGAAATTGTTTTTACAGAAGTACATAACAATCATTTTTTTGGGAATTATAGCCGATGAAACAACCGACGTATCTTCAAAATAAGAAAAGAACATGGTTGCAAGAAAATACAATTATATTTTGGCTTTCACTGTTTTACAAGTGGGCATCCTTTTTAATGAGCTTCAAAAACGAATAATAGATTCAGTACATAATCAGTAAATATTTAAAGAAAGTAGAGTATATTGGGGGGTTAAGCGGGTTCCCCCCACCACTTTTTTGATTGGTTGATTACTTCCCCCACCTATCCTTGGCACCGCCCACTTGTCTCTACTCCACCTACATTGATTCTTATTGGTCGTGCCCTTCTCAGTCGTCGTTAGGCAATGTAGAAAGATGTTTTATTTAAATCTTAGCAGCCACGAGAGCAAGTCATTCTTACAGTCACATGAGGTCCGCTACAGTACCTACCGAAGATATTATTGAACGTGTTGGTGAAGTTATTTGTTTAGCGCTAACGGTGCCCTTGTGGGAAATTAAAGCGGATGATCTAAAATATATTCCTCTTAATTATTTAAGAAGGTTTGTCGAGTCAGTGGAGTTAAAACAAATTTGTAAAAAGCTTCCAAAACGCTCTCGACGTGACAAGGAATTACAGTTACCACCGCGATCTATAAAAAAGTGTTGTGGTGATGTGCAACAAATTACAGGAAACTGTCAGAAAATTAAGTAAAGAATTTAATTTATTTTCATTTTCTTATTCTCAGGATTCTATGCAAAGTAGATCACAATGGTGTCATTATTACGACAAACTATCTAATGAATACGCAAACGCTGCATCTGCCTGTAACAAATATTGTAAAACATTAGATTTAATACAACTTATTCATGACATAAGGGAATTGGGATTTGGTTATCACCTTCTTAAATTGAAGGAATATATTGAAGATCCAATTCTAGTAAACGAGATTTTGAAAAAAGAAAAATTTTTAGTGTAAAGATGGAGGCAATTGTTACAGAAAAGTACGAAGAGTTCATAATATCTGTAGCCTGCTCTGAATATTATGCATATGAAAGACAAGACAGTGAAGCTCAAAACATTATTGTGTATTTACATTATACAGAACATGCAGAATTATGTAAACTCGCTTCTAAGGCAAGTATAGATTTTCTTAAAACTAAAAATGAAAGAAAATTTATAGAAGAATTAAAAAAATTAGAGTTAATCGAACATGTATTGTGTATAAGGAAATATTTAACAAATAAAACAAATATATTTTAAACTTGTTTTATTTCATAAAAAATAATCATACAGATGAAAAACATTTGCTAATGCACAAACACAAGGAGTTTTCTTATGATAAAAGCAGCATGGTTCTAATTTCTGTAAAGCTGGTTGTTCATCAAATTCAATAACTGGCTCCAGAGAATATTTTCTTACAAACTCAGCCTTTTCTTCACCCTTGACGTAGACAGAGTTGGCTTTCTCAGTTAAGTTTCTGATAATATCTCGACATTTATGATAAAGAATAAATCCTTCATTCCAATCGATGCAATGATGATTTTTTATTAGCCAGATGGAGCTACTATATAGACTTGAAGGTAAAGGATTTAAGGGAAATGGCGCTTTAAATATGTGATGACTGAACCCATCGTAAGCTGCCAATTCTTTAACAATTAATTTATTGTTCTCCGTTTTAAATCGTTGAATATATATAATGTGTCTCATATATTTAAATATTGAAATTTTTTGATCATTTCCGCTTTTAATTGATATTCTTTAATTTGTTTCTTCAGATCTTGTAATTTGGTTTGAAAAATGATCAACTCATGCATATAACCCATAATGAAGGAAAGTTGGTTGTGTTATGTTATAAATATTAAAACTGACGCATGCGTATTGAAGTTGTTTAACTATTTTAGTTAGAGCATTATAGCTAAAGATTTTATAGAGTAGAATAAGACAATAAACAGAGGTATTTTTTTTAATATTCTCATTTGTTTCGAATTCAACCCTCATAACTACAGAACCACTTTGAAGCGATTCCTTTTGATGAGAAGCAATCAATGTGTGAAATAGGTGAAGTTGACTTAAATTTTTCAGGTATAAATATGGGTTCATTTGTCAATCCATATTTAATGTTGATGTTAAACCAACATTTCTTACAAAGTCTATAGTTACTCCATTTAATTCATAACGTATCTCTCGAAACGAAAACGCAATACCATTGTTGACAAATCTTAATTTTTGTGTATATTTTCCTTGAGTAAGCTAGAGTTCCTTCTAAGTATAGAAGACTTCCTGACGGTAAGGTGTATGTGTCTAGTTCTTGGATTGGAATACGTATTTCATCATTATAATCAAATTTTGAAGATATCATGGAATTGTCAACGTAAAGTTTTTCATTCACGTTTAAGATATCCATTAATTAACAACCTTAAAACCTAACGATTGAAGAAATTGACGGTTTTCTGTTGTTAACGGTTTGATGTTCTTGGAACTACTAAATTTGTGGTTACAATCTGCTTTTTTATAAGATTTTCTTACTGCAATAGGTTGAATTTTGAATCCTCTGTTATATCTAGTAACTATTACTGTTAGTTTTCAAAAGCAATCTGACAGTTATAGTTTCGTTTCTGAAATTTATAAGGTCGCCGTTCTGATCTACAATACTTACTGTAATGTTGTTGACTGTTTGAACCCTGACTGGAAAGTATAATATAGGGAATGGAGATTCTCCTATTTTATACACAGGTGATACGGTAGGAAAAAATTGATGAATTATGTGAACTGGTTTGCCATTGTTAAAAGATCCAACACAAATGTTACAATCTACACAAATTAACCTCAGAAATGTTTACAACTTCATCGGATTCATCCCATACATTTGCTTTAACCTTCCGTTTGTTAAAACCTAACAGACTTCCTATTGAATCATCTTTGGTGAAATCAATTTCTTGACCACATTCAATATGACATTTTAATGTATTAAGATTCGGTCGTAGATTAAAATATGGTTCCATCAAGAATAATAATTTCCTTATCACCTATATAAATTTTATTATTTCCCTTTTCTATATTAGGAATACTCATAAAGTTTTAAAATCGGCCAACCCTAAATAATATTCCTTGCCATCATCCAAATAGATAGGAGGATTAACATTAGATGATAAAATAGAAGAATTACCTGTCAATGTAAACGTTGTAGACATTTTGCTAATAATTTAAGAAATGCTTTGAATACTCGTAATTTATTTCACATACTTATATAGAAAACTAAGAGCTAGCTGTCCACAATTATAATCGCTAAATTTTTGCGACATCGTAAGTGTAATAAACATTTGCTTTCCCCTTTGAATTAAAATATTTAAGAAGTTTTAGGTTTTCATAATTGTCAAAATATACATCTTTTTTATTTTTTATGTAAGTCACCCAGTGAGAACTATAATTTTTTTCACTATCCAAAATTCTTAATTTCGAGAAGTTTAGCATACTTTATTAAATCAATATTAACTGAAGCTCTTTCCAGAAATTTTATTTGAGCTTTTCTTATTGTTTTCCTTACTGAATCGCCTTTATAGGGTTTAATAAATAATCCCTTTTCTTTTTTAAATGGTTTTATAAATAAACCTTTTCCTTCTGCTGCCAATTCTGCAACATTCTCCATAGCTTTGTTATGTCATTGAGTTTCTTCAAGCAATTGCCTTGATGCTTTCACATCATTAACAGCCTTGGCTATTCCTGCTGCACCCCCTCCCAACGCGCCTAGTGCTCTCAAAATTGGAAGCAGGAGAGGTAAAAATCAACCAATTTTTTTTCGGAGTTTTTATAATGCGCTTTTTTTATTCTAAGTTTACCACCCTTAGACACTTTTACAAGCATACCAAACTTTCTTTTCCCTTTCATATTTTCTGTAACCATCAAAGCCGCAGTTTTCTCACCAAATGAAGAATCTTTTGCTTTTACTCTTTGCCAACCTTTCTCTGCTAGAATCTTATCAGCCTCGTGACTTTTTGATAAATCGTTAGATTGTAAGCATGCCATGTCGTGATCTTTACAAGCAGCGTCTAGAGGGTTTATACCAATATCTCCTATACTTAATCTTCTTTCTAATTGTGTTCCCGGGCCGCAATAATTGTAACCAGGAATGTGCAGTTCAATAGGAAGATTATTAATTAATTTATTTACTAATCCCGAACCTTCCTTCTTGCCTTTCTTATTGGTTCTAACCACGTGAATGTTGTGTATGATCATTATATATATTTTTAAACTAAGAAAATCATACTGTGCATCTTCTTTAAATACCTTAACAATACATCAAAAGAGACAGCAAAACAAACACATACTACACCAAAAAAACATCAAATAACAACAAAACAGACAAATAATACAGCAAAAAACAGCAAAATCCAGCAAAAACAGCAAAAACCGCAAATAACAACAAAACACGCATACAATTCAACAAAAAACATCAAAACAGACACAAATACTTCAAAACACTTGCCAACAATAGCAAATCAACACAAGCAACAAAACAAACAGGAAAAACAGCGACTAAAACAAAACAGACACCTAAACACATAGAAAAAACTACAGCACAACAGAAAAATCGACAAATAGACTTAGCTATAAATGCCTATTTCTTAACACCCAAAGTCAGTTACTGTTAATGATGTGGATTGAAAAACTAGCATTTTCCCTGCCAGTAAAAAACCATGATGACAAAAGTTTGAACAAACCATTTAGAAAACATGGTGATCTCTTTGGTGGTGATTCAAAGAGATGTCTTTGTGTAGGGATGTCGGGCTCAGGGAAAACAAACTCCACTCTAACGTTACTTGAACATCCAAACGGAATTAGATTCTAAAATGCTTATTTATACTAAAAATCACGTCATCAGCCCAAACATGCATATTTAAGAAAATTATTAAAACCAATCAAGGAGATTGGTTACTTTGAATATGACAATGATGAAAGTATTATATCACCTCACGATATCAAACCAATTTCACAGTGTCACAATCAAACTATTATAAGGGATACATTTGGTAGACACAAAATACGGACTGCTTTTTTTATTTTTCAAGGTTATTGATCAATTCTCAAAAGGGTTAACGTGAAAATGTAAGCCTTCTAATTTTGTTTAAACAGGATCTTACTAGTTAAAAACACATATATAATGACCATTGCATCATGGACATGACATTTGATGAAATTAGCCCTCTGTGAACACTGTTGGAAGGAAGAATACGGTTTTGTTGTAATCGACAAAGACTGTGCTTTAAATTCTGGTAGATATAGAAACAAGTTTGATTCCTTTATACAATTATAAACATGGATAAACGATTAGCAAGAGAGCTAGTTAAATTAAGAAGAGCAGTAAAACAAAAATACCAAACTTTAGAGTCGGAAGCCTTAACGAAACAAAGACAATTAGAGAAATCATATCAACCGATAACACAACCATTACAAATAACTAATTTACATTATTGCAAAAACAGAACCAATCGATCTAAAAGAAGAACCTCGTACTTTAGAGGAATTTTACACTACTCCAACTCCAACAAAGACAATTAAAAGAACAACCGGGAAGACATTTATTTTACCAACTGAAATATCTTAATTTTTTGATAGAAGCATTGCATCTGCTAGTAATATTCCTACTATACAAGAAACGAGCACAGTAGCAGAAACTACACTTCCCTCGGATAATAGTACTGTAGAGAATTTAAATTTATCCGATGTGTTAGAACAAACGATACAAACAATTCAACATTTAGTTGACACTCCAGGATATCAGGAATGGTTGGAAGATTTTCATGAATTACCACGAAAATATATTGATGAAGGAGTTAGAGATACAAAATTTATGTTTGATCACAATTATGGTATAGTACATGATCTGGAAACAAACAAATTTCTCCTAGGAACAACGATGAAACCAGTTGAAATTATTAACAAATATATAAAAATGGAGGCTGTAACATATACTGGCTCTCCAGGTTTATATGAATTACTTTTTAAAAAAGAACCAGTTGGTTACACGAAAGAAGATTTAGATCAGTATATGGACATTCTATCAAGAACTAACGCATATCGCAGAAATCAGGCTCCCAATGAGCAGGTTCAAGGAAACGCCTCAGTCAAATATGTGACTATTATAGGACCATACAGGATATAACAAAAACAAAAAACGTCAGAATTCCAGCAAAAAATCTAATAGAAGCATTTACAAGACCTAAGGCTCCATATAGACAAACAAGACAGAAAATGGGATGGGATTTTGAAACTTAATAAAACAGACACTGACTATGTATATTGAGATAACATCAACGAACTTGTTGATAGACTTCGACTTTTAGTGGCATCTCGCTAATGGTGTTTCTGTTGTAAGATCGCCCAAACATTTCTCGTCACATGGAGTGTTATATGCAGGATTAGTTTTAAAGTGTAAGACTAAAAATGAATAAAATTAAGGAGGAAGTCGTTAATGAAACCCGCTAGAAGAAATTTGAAAAGAAGACGAGTAATAGTGAAAGAGCTTAACGATTTGTTTCAAGCAGATTTAGTTGAAATGCAACCTTATTCAAAATTTAATAAAGGATATAGATATATTTTAGTGGTAATCAATACTTTTTTTAAATTCATTTGAGCACTACCTATTGAAACAAAAACTGGTAAAGAGGTAGCTGCTGCAATTAAAAAAATTCTCACAAAGACTTAAAAGGAGCTTGTAAACATCTGCAAGACGTTCCAAAAAATATACAAATAGATAAAGGAACAGACTTTTATTCCAAAAACTTTCAGAAGCTAATGGAACAGTTTAAAATCAATCACTATAGCACTTTTTCTAATTTGAAAGCAAGTATCGTTAAGCGAGTGAACAGAACATTAAAAAACAGAATGTGGAAAACATTTAGTCTACAAGGAAATTATAAATGGTTAGATATATTGCCTGAAGTCGTTAGAGAGTACAATAATACAATACACTCTACAATTGGTAAAAAACCTAATGCTGTTAATAAAGGAAATGAAAAAAGTATATTCAAATCTTCATTTACTCATATGAAAACAATTGATCCGAATTTTTAAAAATGTAATGTCGGTGACTTTGTTCGAATAAGCAAACACAAAGAGTTATTTTCTAAAGGATACACACCCAACTGGTCAAATGAAATTTTTAGAATAAAAAAGTTGCAACTTACAAATCCCACAACATATTTACTTGCAGATGAAAACAAATCAGAAATTCAAGGAGGCTTTTATGGAAAAGAATTACAAAAAGTTAAACATTCAGACATATATTTAACGGAAAAAATTATAAGAAGAAGGGGAATAAGATGTTAGTTAAGTTTTAAAAACATTGGATGCTGCGCTCTGTTGATCGAATATCATGAGACAGTAGAACATAAAACTAAGTAAATAATGATTCGTAGCACATTTTTATAGCCCACTTTCTCCCCCACTTAAGTGGAGGAGCTAATTAACGTTGGAAGGGATAAACATTAAACTACAAAAAATTTAAATACTAAAAATTTTAATTCAAGTTTTTAAATAAATTACAAAAGCAACGTAAGATGAAATAATTGATATTAAAGTCAGAAACAAGAATATTATATAGAAATATATATAATTAGAATTATCTTTCATATGAACAAATTCTATCCATTCTGAATAAATCACAGGTTTTTTATTAAAAAAATATTTGATCTTCATATAATTATTAACATTTAAGTCTAAACTGCACACAGCAAACAAAATATCAGCGACAAGGTCAAGTCCCGTTCAAAGTAATATGAAAAGGTGGGTAATATGATGACGTGTTGGAAAATACAAATATAACACTGAAAGAAACTGCGGCTAACAGAATAAATTACACTATTATTATTATTTGAACGGCGGCGTCTCGGATAATATTTAGGAATTTACTTGCTTACGGCGGGAGAAATTATTTTAATTTGTATAAAGTGAAGACTTTTTTTTGGTTGTTAAATTTTATTATGATAATTGAACATGTAAAACAGATAAAGGGAGGATCTATAGATCTCGTTCAGGGGGAGGGGGCGAATTACTATTTTCAACTGATGCAGTGCTTTCGTTTATACATAACACTGTATGAGGTGTCCCTTTCGCCCCCTCTAAATCCGCCAGTAAATTTATCAGCTTTGAAAAGTGCAAATCGTTATTCGTTATTCCCTCGTTCGATTTTGGTTTGACTTTCGATCTGCGATTTGCGAATTTATAATTTATCAGTGTTTTTGTGATTCTTACTTCCCTCGTAAAAGAGAAGTATTGTAATCGTGAAAAAATTAACCTCCAAAATGTTTGCACTCTTCACCTAGAGGCCGTAAAACATATTTTCTTCATTCCGTCGGTCTGTGCGAAGCATAGCTAAAAAACTACTCACCCGATTGACTTGTTGACAAATGTTGGTCAAAAATTAAGGGTCAATGGAGATGACTTGGTAACATTTTGGTATGGCATGGCGGAAGAAAATGGCAGCCTAACAAAATATTAAAAATATCAGCCTGGAAAAACTACTTATTGGATTGATTTCCAATTTTGTGCGAGAATTAAGTGTGATATAGAGTGAATAGTTAAAATTGTGGAACGAATTCAAGATGGCGGAAGAAAATGGCGGCCAAATGTGTTTCTAATGGTGAAAATATCACCCTCCCAGGTTTTACATGTCTTCATGTTCTAGCGTCCTTAGATCCCAAAAATTATGTTTGCTTTATTCCGTCGGAGTATTGATCGGTATATCTGTCAGTTCCCAGCATAGCTAAAAGCTACTTACCCGGTTGACTTTAGGTAGTCAAACATTAACGATAATATGGAGATGACCTGATAACATTCTGGTAAAATTCCAAATTCCCCGCTCCGCCAACCCCCCTAAGGGGGGCTTCGCCCCCCTAAACCCCCCTCACTCTCACCTTATCTTCTTTCTCTCCCTTCCTTCTTTCTCTTTTTTATATGTTTCTCCGTTTTCCTTCCTTCTCCTTTTTCCTTCCTTCTCCTTTTTCCTTCCTTCTTCTTTTTCTTTCCTTCTCCTTTTTTCTTTTCTTCTTTTTTAATCTAACCTAACCTAACCTAACCTAACATAACCTAACCTAACTTAACTTAACCTGAAGAGGGTAGCCCGAAATTGGGGAACCGGGATTTTAGTCTCGGAAATTCAGGAGTCCGGGGGGAGGAGGAGGGGGGGGAGGGAAGGAGGGGGGAGGGGGGGGTAAGGTTGTTGATCGGCTTGGGAAAGTGGTTTTTAGAGATTGTCGTTCAACTTTAAGTAGGACACATGTGATTAACTTTTGCATATAAAATCGCCTCAGCGAAGAGACGAATGCAATTGATTTCTGCATTCACACTGTGCAGAGCTCGCGAGTTTTCTGGTGTTTACATTGTGTCTATTTGGTAAATTTTTATTTTTATTTCTAACATTTTTATTTGGCAAGATTTAATTCTTATATATATTGGTGACATTTTTATGTACATTTGTGGCATTTTTATTTGTTATTACGATTTTTTTCATAATGGACAATTTTTTGGCATCGAGTAGCAAAATAATTGACAATGACTTTGACTTATACACATGTACTCAAATGCAGAATTTTGCAAACCAACAAAACAATGAAACAGACGTATTTACAACTAGTCAACAACAAACTATTCAGGACTTGAATGAAATTATTTACAATAGCCAAGTTCAGAATAATGCCAACAAACACAACAACGAAAAATATTTATTTACAGCTACTCAACAACAAACTCTTGACGATCTTAATGACATTATTGACAACAAAACGGACTTAATTACAACAAAAACTAAACAAACTCTTGAAGAACTGAATGACATTGACGAAACTCAAAATTCTAGCTATGAGGATATTGTTTGTTTTCAAAAATCTAATCCAAATTATTTAACATTAAAATCGCCAATTAATTCTCCGAGACCAATTTGCTCTCCCTTTTTGTTTAGTGAAAATTCTGATTCGGAAGAAGAACAAATTGATCAAAATTTAAGTTTGGCTATTTGTCCTACTAATTCACCATATGATATTGTAAATTCTGATTCGCAAGAAAAACAAATTGATCAAAATTTAAGTTCGGCTATATCTTCTATTAATTCACCATATGCTATTGTAAATTCTGATCCGCAAGAAAAACAAATTGATGCAAATTTGACTTCGGATATTTCTCCTAATAATTCACCAGTTGAACAAAATTCAATTTCGAAACCATCATTTATCATTAAAAAAAAATTTAAAATTAATAAAAAAAATAAAAAACAAATAGCAAACCTTAAGTGTCTGGGTTTCGCTATTCAAAATTTAACTAATTTGATCACAATTAAAAAGGGAGACGAAAGTACGGTGAATTATGTTAAACAGGCCTTTGACAAATTAGTTGACTCATTTGAAGAAATGGATTCATAAAGTCAATTAATTTCTATTGCTTTTTTCAAAATTTGACTATAACTAAATAAAAATGCACAATATTAATTTTATTATTATACAAAGAACTTCAAAAATGCAATTGCTTTTTTCAAAATTTGACTATAACTAAATAGAATTGCACAATATTAATTTTATTATTATTATTATGCAGAAAACTTCAGAAATGCATAAGTGTGTAACATGTAATAAAGTCTTTACTAGAAAGGATAATTTACTGCGACATATTAAAAAACATGTTAACGGAAATTCCACAAAACTCAACAGTTGGTTGAAAAAACCAAAGCTTGTTAAAGGTAAGAACATTTTATTTTTCATGTCATATTTTGTAAAATATTTTGTAAAATATTTTTTTCTTAATTTATATAGATTCTACAAATATTGTAAAATATTGTAAAGAATGCAAGAAAAATATAAACCAAAGTCTATGGGGTGGACATCTTCGATCTAGTGTGCACAAGAACAATTCCAAAATAGGCTTGGAGGAAGGTGTTGAAATTATCAAGTCAGCATTCAGGGAACGAATAATATCTTATAGGATTTCCTCACACCAAAACTTCATAAATGTGAAAGAATATTTTCAACATTTGGAATACAAAATTGCACATCTAATAGATCAAGAACTGCAGAAACATAAATGTATCAAGCTAAATATGGAACTGTTCGGTTTCTATTTTAACCCCAGCAGCGACAGCTATGATGTCAAATCTTTTAATGCGCCGTTCCAAGTCATTTGCCAGGGATATCAGAAAAAAGAACTGTTAGAGCAAATCTGCACCATTATTGACCAGAAAGCTGACGAATTTGCAGAAAGAGATTCAGGTAAAGAATTTATTTTCGATTTTACAACAGCAAGAAAAAAAGTAATTTTTTAATTTTTACGTTGCAGGATGGGCTTTGATGAATTTACTTCATTTGGAAATTAATGTTAACAAGCACAATCCGCTGAGAGCCTCATCTTTTATCGAACTTCCTCAAGAGATCAAGAGACGTCAAGCTGTGATCAACATTAGGAATGATGACAACTTTTGCTTCGCCTGGGCAGTTGTGTCTGCTCTTCACCAACCACGCGGATTAGATTTTGAAACTTCATCCTACCCACACTACTCTTCTGTTTTGGATATGTCAGGTATAGAATTTCCAATGTTGCTAAAGAACATTAAGATTTTTGAAGAAAAAAATAACATTTCTATTAATGTATATGGATTAGAAATTATAAATCCTAAAAAGGGGTATGAAGTAATTGGTCTACTTTATTATTCATCGAATAAAAAAAATCAACATGTCAATTTATTGTTAATAAGTGATGATGATGAAAAAACTTTTCATTATTGCTATATTAAAGATTTATCAAAACTAGTTTCTGCACAAATTTCTAAACATCACGGAAAAAAATATATTTGCGATGGTTGTTTACAATATTTCCCTACAGAAGAAAATTTATTACAACACAATAGCTATGATTGTGATCATTTACGAATTAACCTACCTTCTAAAGAATTAATAAAAGATAAGTTTGGAAACTATTCATATGATAATATTTTGAAATTTGTAAATTATCATAAACAAATGAAAGTTCCTTTCGTGGTGTATGCAGATTTTGAATGCATTTTAAAGCCTTTAAATAATGACAATGTTGATAAAAATCCTAATACTTCATACACCTTAAAACAATATGAACATATTCCACATTCATTTGCCTATTACATTAAATGTTCCTTCGACGATAATTATTCTAAATTTGAAAAATATATTTAATATAAAATTGTGATATGAACATATACAATAAATATTTAAAGGCTCCTAAAAAAATGATCCCTTTGAACGAACTGGACAAAATTTATCATAACTATGAAAAAGTTTGTCATATTTGTAATAAACCTCTTTTAAATGACAGGGTTGCAGATCATTGTCATATAACCGGTCTTTATAGAGGTCCAGCTCATTCACTCTGCAACATAAATTACAGAATACCTAACTTTATTCCAGTTATATTGCATAATTTGCGTAATTATGATTCTCATCTATTTCTTAAAAAATTATGCTTAAACAAAGAACAACTAACAGTTATCGCACAAAACAAGGAAAAATATATTTCATTTGAAAAGCTTATTCATGTGGACAACTATTTTGATAAAAAGACACAAAAGGCTAAGAAAAAAAATATATCATTAAGGTTCATTGATTCTTTTCAATTTCTATCCCATTCTTTATCAAAACTCTCTGAAAGCTTAAAAGATGAACAATGTAAGGAAATAAAAAAAATTTTCAATGATGAAGAAAGATTTAAACTTATTCGGCAAAAAGGTGTATTTCCTTACAGTTATATTGATGATTATTTAAAATTAGAAGAAACAAATTTACCTCAGAAAGACCAATTTTATAATACTTTAACGGATGAGCACATCAGTGATGCAGAATACCAAAGAGCTGTAAAGGTTTGGCAATTGTTTAAATGTGAATCTCTTGGTCAATACTCCGACGTTTACTTACTCTCTGATACTTTACTTTTGGCAGATATTTTTGAAAATTTTAGAAGCACTTGTTTATCCACATATAAGCTCGATCCAGCTCATTTTTACACTTTTCCAGGTTTATCCTGGGAGGCGTGTTTGCGTTATACTGGAATAGAGTTAGAATTGTTAACTGATCCAGATATGATACACTTTTTCAAAAAAAGCGTTCGCGGTGGTGTGAGCTCTTGCATTTGTAGAAAATCTGAAGCTAATAACCCATTTCTTTTAAATTTTGATCCTTTAAAGCCAACTAAATACATAATTTATTATGATGCAACAAATTTGTATGGTTATGCAATGTCACAGCACATTCCAACGGGAGATTTTGTTTGGTTAACAGATAAAGAAATCAATGATTTAAATATTATGAATATTTCTAAAAAATCTAATAAGGGATATGTTTTAGAAGTTGATTTAGAATATCCTACAAGTCTACATTCCTATCATAACGATTTTCCGTTTTGTCCAGAAAACTTTAAACCGCCAAATTCTAAATGCATAAAATTAATACCCAATTTAAATGATAAATCAAAATATGTTATTCACTATCAATTATTAAAACAATGTTTGGAACATGGACTCAAGTTAACTAAAGTTCATAGAGTTTTACAGTTTTCTCAATCTGATTGGTTGAAAAAATATATAGACTTGAATTCAAGATTAAGAAATGATTCAAAGAATGAATTTGATCGTAATACTTACAAGTTGGCAAATAATAGTATTTATGGCAAGACTATGGAAAATGTTGATAGGAGAATTGACGTAAGACTTGTTACAGAGTGGGAAAAAAATAGAAGAAAAGATGGTGCTGAGAATTTAATTGCAAAACCATATTTCAAGGACTTAACAATATTTTCTGAAAACTTGGTAGCTATTCAAATGCAAAAGATTCAAGTTACTTACAATAAACCAATATATGTAGGCTTCTCAATATTAGATATATCTAAAACTGTCATGTATGATTTCTTTTATAATTTTTTAAAACCTCTTTATCAGGAAAATATTTCACTTTTATACACCGATACCGATTCGTTCATTTTAGAAGTCACAACTCCAAATATTTATTCTGACATGATAAAAAATATTCACAAATTTGACACATCTAATTATGAATTTAATAATATTCATGAAATGCCTATTACAAAGTCAGTTATAGGAAAATTCAAAGATGAATATGCTGGTGAACCCATTACTGCTTTCTTTGGTACTGGAGCAAAAGCATATTGTATTAAAACGGAAAACAGTTTAACAAAAAAAGCAAAAGGTGTTAAAAAAAGTGCAATTAAAAAGCAGTTGGATTTTATTCATTATAAAGATGTTGTTGAAAATCATTCTAAAACCTTTTGTTCAATGTATGTTTTTCGATCTAGACAACATACAATTTTTACAGAGTTAATTAATAAATTGGCTTTGAGTTCCGAAAATGATAAGCGGTATAAAATTCCCTATAGTTTTAATACATTAGCTTGGGGACACCAAGATATTGCTTTGTATCAATGGAATGCAGAACATGAAGATTTAGATATATTTATGTAGATATTATAAGGTATTTAAATTTGTTGTTTTTGAAACCAAAGTTAGTCTTCATAAGTCTTTCACAAAATGTGCATAGAAACTTTTGACAAAGAAATTGATAACAGTTATTTTAAAACATATGAAAAACGACTTTCCACTTTTAAAAAATGGAAAGGAAAATTGAGACCAGAAGTGTTAGCTGGAGCTGGCTTTTACTATACTTCAATCAATGATATTTGTAAATGTTTTTATTGTGGTATTGAAATTTTTGATTGGTTAAGTTATGATGATCCCATTGTGGAGCATAAGAAATTTGCTAGGAATTGTGATTTAAATAACTGTTTATGGAAAAATAGGAATCGAATAATTGTAACCATTCAAAATAAGTCTTCAAGCTACACATTTTATATAGTATTATTAATATCCTTATTTATGAACTTTTACATATATTTAAATTAAGTATTTTATTGTTATTTTTTACAACTGCTTTTGCTTTCGTGGTGAAAGTATCTGCTTAATGTTAATAAATTTGGAATATAATTATTAATTTGTTTTAATGACTATCAGTAGATCTCAATTTATTCTTCTTTATTTTATTTTCCAAAATGTTTTTTATGTTCATCATCCCCCTGGCGTAACACAGTGTGAAATATGTTTTTCTAATAAAACAGACGTCACTCTAAGTAAATATTGTAAATTTATGAAAATTGGATTAATTAACAATAGTACAATTAGTTGGATGGAACGAATAAATGGAGATGAAAATGCAAGTAAATTTTTTAAAATTTTGTATCATTATCCAAATCGATCTATTTTTGACACATATTGGATCGAAAGGTTAGAGTTTAAAAATAATCAGTTACAAATTATAACCCCCAACCATACCAATTATTATGACGGATTCAAAAATTATTACTCTTCCATCATTAGTGTTACATTAAACTTTGCATTATTTTTATACATTACCATTTTAATTATTTATCTTTATTACAAATTTCAAACTGGATATCTATTTTTTCATTAATCCATTTTAATCGAAATTTTAAAGAAAGTGGGGATGAGAATATTTAAGTACAAGAATAACACAATATGTTTCAGTCTCGTTTAGTCATTATGAACAACGCCGTGGTTCATAAACCTTTGGAAACGCTTCTTAATTCAAAAATTTATTTTTTAAATAATTCTTTGTCAAAATTTGTTCTTGTTGGCATGAGTTTAAATGATTTTTCTCCAAAAATTGTAATTGGTGGAAAAACTGGATTTTCAATCGCACTAACCGAAGAAAATTGGAAAGACATTTGTGTTCATCAAGGAATTATTGTAAACAATTTCTACTTTCCTCAAGTTGATCAAACCAGTGTGAATATAAACAACATTCATCTGCAGGTTCAGAAAATAAATGATACCCCTGTTCTACAAATTACAAAAGGCCCACACTTCATATACTTAGGACAAGAGTCTTTGGACAATTTGTGGCGATTAAAGGAAATTATTGATTATAGATTATCTATACTTAAAAGGCAAGAATTCAATACATATTTCAAAATATTTCAAAATAATATTTCATCTGATTGTGGCGACTTGTGTACGCATGTTCCTAACAGTGAAAATGTTTCAACTATGATGGAATTACTTGCTTTATATCCTGAACAAATGGAAAACAAATTGAAGCAAAATGGAACAAAACGAAAATATTACGAAGAAAACAATGAAAATGGATCAAAAAGAAAATATTACGAAGAAAACAATATCTTTTCTGGAAGAGAACAATAAGGTGCATGTGTTAGTGAAGTGGAGTTTTGCTTACAGACAAGCCCGTAGGAGTAACTTTCAGATGTGGTACTTAGATAGACTCCGTTTTGAAAAAAGAATAAAAGATTGTAAACTTATTCTAGATTCGATATTATCTGAGGAACATAGAAATAAAATATATTTGACACGTTTTAATAAAAATTGTATTTGATGTTTTACTTAATAAAATTTTAGTTTAGTAAATGTGAATTTTATTTGAAATTAATTAGCACATTAAGACTTTGTAATTTGTATCAGCTAAAGCATAAAGTGAGGAACAGAAATAAAACAAATTTAACTAAAATTTAATTTCAATTTAATTAAACAATATTTTTTTTATCAATCCATGTATTATATTTTTTATCAAGTCCTAACCATTTCACATAAACTTTGTTTCCTTTCCTTCTCAAAATCTTCTCAATAAGGTACACATTGGTATGCTTTACTTTTAGTAATTCTTGCTCATAAAAACCACCCAGAATGTCCTGATTATCTTCGTCTTGAATTAAATATGTCCAAGGGTTTGTCATCTTAACTTCTTTAATGTGGAATATCTCATTTGACCAATTTGGTGTGTAACCTTTTGAAAATGCCTCTCGATGCTTGCTTATTCGTACGTGATCACCCACTTTAAACTTTGGAGATTTTATATCTAACGTTTTAGCATGAGTAAATACAGATTTCAAGATTCTATTTTCATTTGTTTTATTTACTTGTTTTGGCTTCATTCCTATTGAAGAATGTTTTGTATTGTTATAATCTTTTACAATATCCGTTAATATATTAAACCATTTGTAATTTCCTTGAATGCTAAATATTTTCCACATATTATTCTTTAAAGTCCTGTTCACTCTTTCTACTATACTCGCTTTCAAATTGGAAAACGTGCTATAATGGTTAATTCGAAATTGTTGCATCAAATTTTAAAAATTTACATTGAAAAACTCTCTCCCTCTATCCGTTTGCAAGTTTTTTGGTGGAGTTTTTGCACTGATTAATATTTTTTTCATTGCCGCTGTTACGTCTTTTCCAGATTTAGATTTTAACGGTTCGGCCCAAACATACTTAGAAAATACATTTATGGTAATCAAGATATATTTAAATCCCTTATTAAATTTGGCATAGGGTAACATTTCAACCAAATCAGCTTGAAAAAGATCATTTAACCCTTTCACTACCACCCTTCTGCGTTTGAAGTTTTTTCTAGCAGGTTTATGTAATTCATTAACGACTTGTTGTTTAACGGTTGTCATGAGAACAAACTTGTTTATTCAATTTTAAGGAAGTTCACTTTCTATGTTTTGTAATAATTCGAAATATAACTTTTATATGTTTTTTCCCATTCATTCAATTTATCAATTTGTATTGTATAACTTTTTTCATTTAAAATTTTACTAATTTTAGTAATCTCCTTTTCTAACGCATTGAAGGATTTTTTTATCTCTCCAGTTAAGAAAGTAGTTGATCTACTATCACTATTTTTTAATTCCTCCTCTGTTTTATTTAATTCTTGTTCTAATTTCTTAATTACACTGGACATTATATTTTCCAAGGAAATATATTGTTGATTTTCTTCCAAAGTGAGTTGGTCAATTGTTCTACTGTTAAGAATGCTATTTTGATTTCTTTTTTTTTCATCATCTAACCTTTTTATAAAAGTTCTTAATTGTTTAATTTTTTCCTTGTGTTTTTCAATTATTACTTCTCTTATATTTGTTTCCATTATTTTATTAATTTTGTTGATATCATCACTTAATTTTTTGTCTTCCTTTTTAACATGTTCATTTAAAAATTGCAAATCTTTACTTATTTGATTTAGCGTTAGCAACTGTTTATTAACGTTTTCAATTGAGGTATAGCATCCTTTAATCTGGTTTTCATACTTTAAAAAATTTTCATCAAAAACCTTAAGCTTTTTAGCAAAGATTTCATTATTTGTTTCATTTTCACCTAATCTCCTTTTTAAATTATTAATGTCACTTATTCTCTCTTGATTTTGTTTTGAAATATGGCGTCCAAATTTATCAACTGTCATGTTGAGCTTTCATTAAACAATAAATATGATTATATTTGATAGCTGTTATTTATAGTATTACTTTATCTTCTCTTAATTCTTCAATAATAGAGATAATCTCGTTACTATGAGCATTATTTCCCGCATCACTTGATGAAATTAATAAACGTAGCCTATCAACAATTTCGTTAACATTATTCCAGTATACATAGTCTGTATTTGATCTGTTTGTTTTCAAAATTAATCCCTTTCCTGTAGATTTGGCTCTAGTTGTTCTAAACGGAGGTTTTGGTTTGTTAAATGCTGTAACTAAACTTGGCAAGGTTTTTGTCTTTGTAATCCCCTTTCTTTGTAAATATGGTCCTATTATTGTAACATATTTGTGTGATGTAATTCCTTGAACTTGTTCATTTGAATCAAAATTCCTACGATATACATTTGTTTTAGCTAGAATGTTCATGTAATTATCTAAATCTTCCTTCTTATAACCTTTCGGTTCTTTTTTGAAAAGCAATTCGTATAAACCTGGCGTGCCTGTGTACGTTATTCCTCCCACTTTAATGTCTTTTCCAATAATTTCTACCGGTATCTGTGTTAAACCAAAAGAAAACTTATCCGTTTCGAGGTCATGAACTATTCCATAATAATGGTCAAATTTATGTTGTGTATCTTTCACACCCTCATCAATATATGATCTGTGTAATTCATGAAAATCTGCTAAGTAATCTTTATATGATGGTGTACCAACATAGGTTTGAATTGTTTTTCTAGTTTGTTCCAATATGTCTGACAAGTTTAAATTTGTTGTTGTGTCACTAGAAGGATCTGAAGTTTCTGCTATAACAGTTGATGACAATGGTTGTACTACAGGAGAGGAAGAATTGATACTACTGTCATTTAAAAATGTTGGTAGTTCTGTAGGGAGTGACGGAGTTTTTCCTGTTTTCTGAATATTTTTCGTCGGAGTTGATGTTTTATAAAGCTTTGTAGGTGTTTTGAAATCTTCATACTTTGAAACTCTTTCTTCTTTTAAATCGAATGGTTCGGATTTACCAATACTTGAAATTAGCTGTTTAAGTGGTTGTGTTATTGGTCTATAAGTTTGTTCTAATTCGGACTGAGCAGTAGAAGTAGCTAATTTCAAGCTTTGATATTTCTGCTTCACGGCTTGTGTCGATCTTATTAATTCTCGAGCTAAACGTGTATCCATGCTGTACAAGTTTTAAATGAAATAAAACTGCAAATTTTTTACTTTTATAAATATATAAAGGAATCGAATTTACTCCTATATCTGCCGTGATTTACTTCACAATCTTTGTCAATTACAAGAAAGCCATATGGATCCATCCAACAGTTAGCACAAATATTTTTAAACTGATCAAATGTCATATCCAATATACAGTGGTCATTATATATATGTTTTAAACTCAAACAGTCCTGTTTAAATAAAATTAATAAGTTTGCATTTTCTCGAATTAGACGTTTAAGGATTGAGGAATATCCTTGAAAAATAAAAAAACAATCGGTGTTTCTATGCCTTCCATGCGTGAAATAGTCCCTAATAATAGATTTATTATGACAAGGAATATCATCAAAAATGATAACTGAATTTGGCTTTATCTCATGAGGTGAAATAATGTTCTCATCGCTATCATATTCAAAGTATCCAATTTCTTTCATAGGTTTTAACAACTTTCTTAAATATTCATATTTTGGTTGATCTAATGACTTTGAATAAACATAGACATTTTCAAACCTAATTCCATTTGGATGCTCGAGCAGTGTAAGCATAACGTTGGTTTTACCGCTACCACTGCAACCAACTATAAGCCCTCTTTTTGAACCACCGCAAAATAAGCCACCATGCTTTCTCAACTGTTTACTTAAAATTTTTTCATCATGATTATTTACTGGTAATGAGAATTTTTGTTTTTCAATCCTCATTCTTAATCACACTAGTAAATATTTTTAGCTGTAAAAGTATTTATACCAGAAAAATGTCAATGTGCTTTTAGTATAAAAAGAACTTCAATGACTGTGGGTCGCCATAAGTTGAAAAAAACTATTAAAACACGTAATAGAAAAGGCTCTGGTTTAGTAAATAAATTAATTAGCAAACTACCTTTCGAAGTTCATATACCAGGATATAATTATTGTGGTCCCGGCACCAACTTGGAAAAAAGATTAACTAGAGGTGACGTTGGTATAAATCCATTGGATTCCGCTTGCAAAGAACATGATATATCTTACTCTCAGACTGAAGATTTATCAAAGACACATATCTGACCAAATATTAGAAAAAAAAGCCTGGGATAGGGTAAAAGCTAAAGATTCTTCTATTGGTGAAAAAATTGCAGCTTTAAGTGTTGCAGGAATAATGAAGGGTAAAAGAAAATTCGGTTTGGGATTAAAAAATACAAAAGGGGGTAAACTTAAATTGAGAAAAAAACGTATCATTCGAACACCCAAAAAAATTGGAGGATTTCTACCTCTTTTGTTTCCCATTCTTGGCGCCCTGGGTGCACTAGGTGGAGGCGCGGCAGGAATTGCTAAGGCAGTAAATGATGCTAAAGCAGCTAAACAGCAACTAGAAGAAATACATAGACATAATATTGCAATGGAAAATGCTTCTAAAGAAGGGAAAGGATTATATATTAGACCATATAAAGGAAAGGGACTATTTATTAGACCTTATAAAGGAGGATCCGTCAAAATGAAAGCAATCAGACAAAAAAAAAACTCAAAATAAGTTTTCCAAAAAGAGCACTTACGAACAATGATATTATTAAATATGTAAAGCTGTTAAAAATAACTGGCTTTAGAGGTGTTTTTATGCTCGATGAACTTCCAAAAAAAATTAATCTGAAAGAATGTGGTATTGTAAATTTGGATAAAAAACAAAATAAAGGATCTCATTGGACTGCTTATATTAAAAATAACAAAAATGTAATATATTTTGATAGTTATGGAAATTTAAAACCACCTTTTGAACTTCTCAAATATTTTAATTCGAATGGCAAAGTGGATGTATTTTATACTTATGAAAATAAACAAAAATTTAATTCATATAACTGTGGTCAACTATCCCTAAAATTTTTGCAAAAAAATATATAAACTCATTATTTATTGTAATATCTCATTCATAAATAAACTGCAATGTCTACCACAATTGCCATATCAGGAAACAGTTCTGTTTTGTCTGCTGATTTTAATCCGCCCATATATTTAGAGGATGAAAAACAATATTACCTGGGTTTAGCTGATTTTGAAACGTTTATGACTATCCCCAATATAAAAGAAGGATATAATAAATTTTATATAGATAAAAAAGTAATTGTTATTCCCGACGGAACTTATGACATTACAGATATAGAAACATACATAAGAGAAAGTATAGAAGATTTATTTCCGAATGAAAAAATTTTTTTTCTTTTAAAAGCAAATGTTAATACTCTAAAAACTTTTTTAATGTGTAGTAGAATAATTGATTTTACCAAGGAAGATTCGATAGGAAAAATGTTGGGTTTTAATAGCAGGATACTAGAAGCTATGAAAGAGGAAGAATCAGATAATGTTGCAAAAATAACTAAGGTGAATGCTATTTGTATTGACTGTAATATTTGTGTCGGTTCTTACAATAATGGTAAACCTGTTCATATTATTCACCAGTTTTATCCAACTGTAGCTCCAGGGTATAAAATAGTTGAATCTCCTTTGCCTATTTTGTATTTTCCAGTTAGCGTCAAAGCAATTAACAATATAACAGTTAAAATAATTGATCAAGACGGAGAACTTATCAGTTTTAGAGGAGAAACTATAACAGTAAGGTTACATTTACAAACAAGTGAAATATAAAATGGTTGTTAGATATAATAGAGCCCTTGGGATGAGACTTGCCCCTACCACTATCAACAAAGTAGAAACTTATAAAAAGAAAAAGCCTAAACAACAGTTCAGTATCAAATCCAACACCAACAAGTTAAGACGAGATAATCGTAAATTTCTCACATCCTTGGGTTTCACTGTTTTAAAATAATGAACATATTAAACGTAAACGAAAAGCTTTATGTAGACAATTCCATCGTCAGTTCTGAGCTTCACACATATCAACCATATATTTCTTCAAAATTCGATTACAATGATGAAATAAGGATCCCAATTCAAGAACTCGATGCTTACACTCTACCATCAGATAGTTTACTTTATATCGAAGGAAAATTAACTAATACAGAAGGTAAATATAAGAAAGAATTGCTGTTTATTAACAATGGTATAGCCTTTTTGTTCAGAGAAATCCGCTATGAACTAAACGGAATTACTATAGATTCAATAAGAAATGTTGGATTAGCATCAACCTTAAAAAGCTACCTTTCTCACAATACCAACGAAAGTTTAAAACTGGAAAATGCAGGTTGGTTTCCACATCGGAAAGAAGGTGATACAATTTTAGTTGATAATGATGGAAAATTCTCCGTATCCATACCACTAAAAATGCTTTTAGGATTTTTTGAAGATTACAGAAAAATTATTATGAATATGAAACAGGAATTGGTTCTTATTAGATCAACTGATGATTTAGATGGTGTTATTTTCAAAGAAGATCCGGCACACCTTGTTACTGCTCCTGACACTCCATTGGTTACTTTCGATAAAATTTATTGGAAAGTTCCTCACATTCTAGTTGATATGCCACAACAACTTGCTCTATCAAAAATATTAGAATCAAATAAAGATATATTGATAGGATTCAGGAGTTGGGAACTTGTTGAATATTCTTCTCTAACCGAAACAACCCGTCACACATGGCCGGTAAAAACAACTAGTAAACTAGAAGCTCCTCGTCATGTTGTGATTGGCTTTCAAGAAAACAGAAAAGGGAAAATTGTTAAAGATATGAGTAAATTTGACAATATTACCTTGTCAAATATTAGAGTATATTTAAATTCTGAAAGATATCCTTATCACGATTTGTACTTAAATTTCGAAGAAAACAAATTTTCTGCTTTATACGAAATGTTTGCCAACTTTAGACAGTCTTACTATGGTGTTCCAAATGAACCCATTTTTAATCCTGAACAATTCAAAAACATTAGTCCTATTACACATATTGATTGCTCCCATCAAAAAGAAACAATTCAAACGGGATCCGTAGTAATGAGAATTGAATTTGAGACACACAATGCAATTAAAAAAGATACTTCTGCTTATTGTCTTATTTTACATGACAAATTATTTAGCTACAACCCTCTTACTAAAATTGTGAAACAATTATAAACTTTATCCCCACTATTTTCATATTTCGATTTAATTTAAAGAAATTTTCAAAAGCTTTTAGTTTTAATCATGACATCAAAACTACAACTACAAATTGAAAAATTTATTTTTAAAATTAATCAACTGAAAGAAGAAATTGCAAATTATTCAAGTAAAAAAGTCTCATTAAAAAATTTGCTGCTTTGAAAATATGAGATTGGTTATAGATATTCAAGGATTCAAAGATGAAAAAAATAAATTTATACCGAAAGAGCTTGCAGCTTTTGATGGTTATGAAATGACTCATTACATTTTTAAAAAGCCTTTTCCAATGGAGTTTCTTTCACCTGATTGTCACAAGCAGGCGGTATGGTTAACGAAAAATTATCATTGTATACATTGGAATAATGGATTTACTCCAGATTTTGTTTTTGTAAAAGGAAGCGAAAAAAAGGATTTTATACAGAAATATTCTAAAAAGCATGTGATTGAAATAGATGAACAACCAGCGCTAAAGCTAATGGAACCAAAATGCTTCTATCATTCAAAATCACCTTGTATGTGTGCTTTGACAAATGTGTTATTTTTATATGACAATTGTTTTATGAATGAATAAAAATATAAAAAAAAACTTAATTACCTTTTTATTTTGCATTAACCAACCATGATTGAATACAATTAATATGATACCTTAAATCTAATTTTCTAAATTCATTTAAAAGTTCATACTCATTTTTATATTTTAAATAATCATTACAAAATTTAGCGGCTAATTTACATTGTTTCATTCGATCTATATTATTAACATATGCTGACAAATCTTGTGCTTCTGCGTCTTCTTCGCCTACAATTGATAAATATTGGAAGTATGCAGCAGATATAATAAACTCTTCATACATTTCAGTAATCATTTGCTCCATTGTAAATATTATTAAATTTATTCTTCCTTTTCAATTTCTTGAAGAATAGTATCCTCGTCAATAAATTGCTTCAAGTCTTTTAAATAGTAACCAAAGCCAATATCTTTTAGATCTTGAATAAGTTGAAAAAAATTTAATGTTTCAATGTATTTGTTGCAACAGAGGGCAGCCTTTACGAATTCCTCAGATTGATTACAATAAAAGTCTATCCACTCCGGACCACTTGCCATACAATATGAGAAATAGGTTTTTGAAAGATTACTAAATTTCTCCTCTAATAATTTAACTGCAATCAGCAACTCAGCCATTTCATTTATTTAACATAATATTTTAAATATGTAGGGGGACGTCTCTTGCGAATAGGATTAACTTTCTTTGATAATACCTGTTTTTTATCTTCGTATAATTGAAACCTCTTTTGGGTTGCAATAATAGCAGGTATAAATTGGCAATCTTCTCCTATAAATTCTATTAGGTGGCTTAATTCTCCTACAAAGTATGATTTCCCAAATGTATTGAAAAACGTAGTAAGGCTTATAATTCCTTCTAAATAATCATCACAACAGTCAATTGCTTCCAAATAATCTCGTTTCAGTGGATAAAACAGCTTGGTGTATTCATCTTTCGAAATCACTTCAAAGAAATTGAGATATTTAACTTTTAACTGTCTGATAGTTGTAGTTAATTTTTCGCGATTACACATAATTCACTTATTACTTGACACATTTTTTCTTTTTGTTTTATACAAAATTGGTGGAAAAATTCAAAAATAACTTTTTACGCAACTCGAGCACAGCTTAGTAAATGTGTCTCGGCATACTAAAATGATCATGATGCACCTATTTATAAGACTTAAGAATGCAAAATCAAATGTGGGAGAACAAAGAGAAAAAATTAAAAAATATGATGCGAATGAGAATAAAAGGGGAGGAAGTTAAGAATGAGGGACATGAGAGAGAGGAAGAGGAGGAGGAGGCGCTCCCCTATTATAACTACTGGTAAAAGGTAATAATTATAATTTCATTAAAACTACAAATATTGTTCAAATTGTAGACCATTATGTGTCCTTCAAGTGTGACAAACTTTAAAAATTCTTTTTAATGCATTTTCTATTGTAAATGACTGTCTTTGTAACTATGCAAAAGCGTTTTCGGTGGCCATTCTTAGTTGTTCTAAGTTTTCGTATCGCCTTACATAAACCTTGTTTTCTAAATAACCCCACAAAAAGAAATCTAAAACTGAGAGGTCAGGGGATCGTGGTGGCCATCGAACAGGTCCGTGTGTTCCTATCCATCTTCCAGGAAAATGGTCGTTAAGCCAGTTTTGACTTATTCTGGCATTGTGGGCTGGAGCTCCGTCTTGCTGGAAATAAATCCTATTTAGTTGAGCCAAGGGAACATCATCCAAAATTCCTAATGCGTCTTCTAGGATTCGCACGTAACCAATCGAATTCAGATTTCCTTCATATATTTGGTAAACTATTTTTCGGTTGAAAATAAAACAGGAGACATTGAATCCAAATCTGCCCTGACGCTCCCTAGGAAAAATAACATGGTTGTTTTCTTGACTCCAAAATCGCGTGTTGTGTCTATTTAAAATCCCTGAACTAGTAAAATGTGCCTCGTCTGACCAAATAATCTTTTTTTCAAAATCGATATCTTCTGCCTTCATATTTATAAACCAATTGCAGAACTCCAATCTGCGCTCTGCATCACCAGGATGCAGATGATGCACAAGTTTGTATTTATAGGGTTTGAATTTGTGCTTTTTCAAAATTTTCTGCACTTTGGTTTTCGGTACACCCGCCTCTTCGTCTATTTTCCTGCAAGATGTTTCAGGACCTGTCTGAACGAGGGCTAAAACGTTGACCTCAGATTCTTCGTTGTCTTTATTGTAAGTTCGCGATCGAGGCTTGTTAAAAGATCCATATTGGCAAAGATTATTTTTAATTTTTTGAAAAATTCTTTTTTCTGGTTGTCTTCTCTCGGGATATCTAAGATAAAATAAAGCGAACCAATAAAGTCAAAATGCAGGAAGATAAAAAAGAACTAACCTGTTCAGATAAAGCTCTGCCGCCTGATCTGCATCTTCATTAGACAATATAAAACACGCGTTCATATCATATTTCTCAAAATATTCAAATTTTTGATTCTGAGCCATATTAAAAACAATAATTATAATAGACGTCAAGAAAAATTTAAACGCAATAATGCCAAAAATGACAGCAGTAATGGCTGCCTGATCATATTTTTGTTGGCGTTGCCATGGCTACCACAGCCACCTTCTCTTATTTCGATTGATCTGCTATGCCATAAATCCGTTTAAAGAAAAATGCATTTTTTCATGTTATTTATGAAAATAAATATGACTTATGGTATGTTTTTGAAAAGCTCTCGACACGAAGAATAAGATGAAAAAATAATATATAGGGTCTCCCATTTAAAAAATAGTAGGTTATGCCAATATGTCAAAAACTATGACTCTCAGCAAAAATCTGAGTATGCCACTGAATTCTACGTGAAAAAATCTATAAATACTAGTTGAAACATTTTAAATATATTTTACGATAGCTGAGTTACAGGGGGTGTCCGAAAATGACAAATTTTCAAAATCACCCTGTAGCACGGAAACTAAAATGGTTAGGGCAAATCTGTTTGCGGCCTCTTCAGTTTCATCGAAAAGTAGCACGGTGTCGCGAAAACCGCATCTCTCTATTTCTACTCATAAGCTGGAAACCCCGTAAAACCTACGAAAATGGGACACCCAAAAAAATTTTGCGACTTTAATACTTAATCCGTATAGCGTACATAGTGTATTAATAATACAATATATTAGCTGTTATATAGGGCAATAAAAATAACTCGTTTAATTATTTATTCGCTTAAGAGTGGAATTTTAAAAAATTTTGAAATTTATATTTGGATAATTATATTTAAAAGCCATTGACGAAAGAATCGTCGTTAAATATTTTTTAGTTAAAGGGATATTGTAAAAATATGTAGACATATTTCACCCCTAAAAGGGTTATATTTTGAAAAACCCGTAAGAAACTATATAACATAGCTTTTATTTTTTCGATAAGGTAAAGCATAATCGAAAAATGAGGGAGGTCTCAAATTGCAATGATTTCAATTTCACCCTGTATCTGAGAATCGAAGATGGCTATGAAAAGTTTGTTTATAGTGTCTTTCATTTTACAAAAAAGTAAAACCGCAATTCTCTCTCGTCACTAATAAGGGAATTACGCCGTAAAACCATCGAAAACTGGTAACCCTGATGTACAATCTGTTCGATTGTGTGCGTCTGTGTACATGTAAACAAAATTTGCGCCAACCAACGATAATTTTAGAACGGTCAAACAGGTTCGCTTAAAATTTGAACCAAAAGTAGTCTAGGTTAGTGTCTCGCGGGGAGTAAATTTTTGGTGTCATGGACGTAGATTTTCGATATTTTTAGGGGTATAAAAATAAAAAAACATATAACATCAGAACGCAACAGTCAAATTGAAAACTGTGAATAGTTGGGTTTAATGTTCTGACATTGAAAAATTGTGTGTGTGTCAAAAAATGACGAAACAGGTCAATTTTTTTATAAGCAAAATAATGTTTTCTCCATTATACAGGGTAGTCCTGCAAACAAGATACATTATGCAAAAATCGGTGTAACATGTCAAACTTCTTTTTTTTCCTTGGTAGATGTCTAGGCTTTGAAAGAAACCTCGTTAATTATTTTATTTTTTGACAATGTATATTGCTGATTTTCTTTAAAAACTTTTTGAAATCGGAGTCAAACTAATAAAGACAGCAAATAGACATTATACTCATGGTACTATATTCAAGACACGTATACATATATGTCTTGTTGTGCAGTAATGAAGAATTGGTTTGACGCCGACTTCAAAAAGTCAAATTTTTAAGATGGAACAAAATATTTTTTCCTTTTTATTTTTTTAGGTCAGTTTAATTTTTTTTATTTTTTTATATAACATAATAAATTAATCCTTTGTTTAGCATTTTGCTAGTTTAGAAAAATATGTCTCTTATGAATCCAAAGCTCTTCCACGTAGTAGTCAATAACTGTAAAAAATAAAACTACTTAAAAAACACTGAGAAGTCAAAAAATTATATTATATATATATATATATATATATATATATATATATATATATTTATATATATATATAATATAAATATTTTTATATATATATATAATATAAATATTTTTATATATATATATATATATATATATATATATATATATATATATATATATATATATATATATATATATATATATATATAATATAAATATTTTTATATATATATATATAATATAAATATTTTTATATATATATATATATATATATATATATATATATATATATATATATATATATATATATATATATATATATATATATATATATATATATATATATATATATATATATATATATATATATATATATATATATATACGTTCACTACTGTCGTTCTGAAAAGAACAGTTTTGCTGACCAGGAAAATTATTGCCTCCTGTTAGATCAGGGCTCTACCTCCAGCTATGCCAAAATTACATTTTTTGATTAATTAGAGTCGCATGCTCAAAATTTCAATATATATTAAAGCATTTAAAAGTTTGTGCAAAAACTCGCTTTTTTTAATATATTTTCTATGGAATAACCCGGTACCACACTAAAAACTTCTTTAAAAAATAATCTACGTTGGCCACAATCTCCTTGAAGTAATCGGTGTACTTAAAATCACATTAACTAATATTATGGATAAACTTATGACACCAGAAATCCCACCCCCACTTTCATGCACTAAATTTTAAGGCAATATAATAAAGCAATTTAAAGTTACCGCGAAAAGGGATTCAAAATAGCGCTATGCCGCCATTTTTTTTTCAGTGCTAACTATATGACCACCCCGGTACTCTTCTGAAAAATTTATTCAAATCGGTCAACGTATCACTAAGTGTAATCGAGGTTCACACATAAATAATAGGTAAATTTCCTTTACCCGGAACTTCCTTCATTATGATTTTTTGTTGGGAATAGTGAAGTATAAGTGAAATGAGACCCAATTCGGTTCAGTAAATAGTCACAGTATATATGTGTTACATATACTGTCTTTTCAAACATTTGTATTGGCCGCCATTTCGTTCTATCATATTGCATTCCTACCAATATTTTACCAGTTTTTTTCTACCTATGCTACTTTGAGGCATAATTTAAAATAAACTGAATAAATAGTTTCCACATTGTAAAATACCGCCATTTTGTTACGTCATGTTGAATTCGTACCAGTTTATGCCATCTCTCATTTAATTTTTCTTAAATTCGTACCTCAACTGCACCAGTTTATCTCTATATCACACTTAATTCTTGCACAAAAATTAAAGTTCATTTAATAAATAGTATTTTCAGGCTTTCAGTTCATTCCTATGCAACACTTAATTTTTTGTGCAAAATTGGATAATTACTTTTTTTAGTAATATTGTTATTAACATTGTTCAGCCATATTGGATTTTTACCAAAATATAACCAGCTCATCCCCATATGACTCCTAATTTTTGATCAAAATTTGAAGTCAATCGTAAGTAGTCTTTAAGATATGCCGCGAAGTGACAGCTATACAGACACCGACAGACGAGCCGAAGAAACATATTTTTGGCATATAGAGACGTTACATCGTGAAAATATGTAAAACCTGAGAGGGTGTTTTTTTCACGATTATGAGCATTTCATTTGGCCGCCATTTTATTCGGTCTTCTTGAATTAGTACTACAATTTTACTAGATGATCCCTATACCAAAATTAGTTATAGCACACAATTTGAAACCAATCCGTTTCAATTTTTAAAATCAATCCGTTTTCAATATTTAAATAGTCCGCCATCTTGGATTCGTACCAAAATACTACTTTAATGTTGGTGTAAAACTTGATATAAATTGGATAAGTAGTTTTTTAATATTAGTTTTTTTAATATTTCACTAGGGTGCAATTTTGTTTCGCCATCTTGGATTTTTACCAAAATATTACTAGATCATCCCCAGATCACCCTTAATTTTTTATCAAAATTTGAACTCAATCGGTTAAGTAGTCTTTAAGCTATACCGCGAACTGATAGACAAACAGACACTCCGACAGATGGACTGACGGAATTGATAAAACATATTTTTAGCATCTAGGGACACTAAAACGTGAATATATGTAAAACCTGAAATGGTGAATTTTTCACGATTACAAGCATTTTATTTGGCCGCCATTTTGTTCGGCCATCTTCAATTAGTACCACAATTTCACTAGTTGGTCCTTACACCACAATTATTTATTCAGCTGCCACTTTGATCCGCCATCTTGGATTCGTCCAAAATGTTACCATTTGATTCTAACATAATATTTGATGTTTGTGCAAAATTTGAGGTAAATTGGATAAGTAGTTTTTTAATAAAATTTTTTTCACTAGACCGCCATTTTGTTTGGGCATATCGGACTTTTATCAAAAATTACCAGGCACTCACCATCTCAATAGGGTAAATGGTTTTTTAGCTATGCCGCGAACAGGCAGACAGACGGAATGTTATGGCATCTAGAGACCCTGAAACGTGAAGGTCTGAAAAAATCTCGGAGGATGATTATTTCACGATTACAATACTTCCTTTTTTGAAGTCGGTACCAATTCAGTTATATCCAGATTGAATTATATCCAACATATTTTAGATTTGGGTTAAATTTTACTGTAAAATATCTTTACGATTCGTAAATAAAACTTGAATTGAAATGAAGAATATACGCCAGAAACAAATAAAACTTAAAATTTTACATGAGACGTTAAATTCAAACAAGTGTCTTTCGAACTAACGTTAATAATACGACTGAGTACGGGATCGCACTTCTTCCTTGCAGCCGGTTTGGAATATTGATTTTCTTATGAATTTAAAAATAGATTTGATGCTTATTTCTAGGTCAAGTCGATCACCGAAGTAGTGGAATAATATTTATTTCTATAATTTAAAAGACGTAGTGTAAATATATTTTTTTATCATAACATTCCACCTATTTTACATTTTGCATCATTTTTATATTTCTCCACATTATTATTTTTAATTAACAGAAATTTTCTTTTATCTTACTGTCACTTGTACATTACTTTTAAATATATTTATATATTTTTGGTCACAGTTTTTCAAGTGTATCATAATAACTTAATTCGAGACGTTTCCTTCACGTCGGAACTTGAAAAATTATGCTGTCTATAGGCAACCAGCTCAACAAGGTTCACGTTCTGCGTCAAAAAATGACCGAAAATTGACAACCTTGTCACTCATTTTTTCATTCTAAATTCGAATTTTTCATAAAAAATCGCATATAGCGCCCAACTATACATATTTCCCTATTAAAATCACTTTGAAGCTAGTACATATGACTTATAGTTTTAACACAATATTGCAGCGGCGCGGCGGAAGGCTTGCAACTGATCCGTAATACTGCGTGCAGTTCCCCCTTAAGTCATTTTCTGTAATATTATAAGTAAAAAAGTGTGAGTTTCCAGCTATGTAACCATTCTCATTTGCTTATAACAATCAGTTTCATTTTTATTCTTATTGATGCACACGTCGGCTCTAATTGTATTAGGAATATGATTAACATATAATACCCTACCAAGGGAAACTAACACGATTAATGAAGTAGCAGTCATTGTTTTAAAGAAACTAAATAATACTGTTTGTTACAACATTTTATATATATTCGTACAAATTTCGAACTGAACAAATACTAACTGCACCGCGAACTCCTTTTTTGTAGAAATGAAGCATATCTGGATCACTCAATAATTCTAATTCTACATTTGTAAATTTCTTCATAGCATCCCAACACATGGAAGGACTCATTACATAGTTGATCTAATTTATAAGTTTTCTATAATTTTCAAAAACATCGGCTAAAAGAAGGACGACAGATTTCAAATATATATCTGAATAATTACCTATTGTTGAACAATTGAATACATTCCATACCTCTTTAGCTCTAATATAATCTTCATTGCTAATATTTTCATCAGTTGTCATTATGTAAATATAAATGTATCAATGGAAGGCAGATATTTATCATCCAACTTTTCGTGAGAATTAATATATGAATAAGGAAAAACTCCTTTTTGCCTAACATATTTAAATTGCTCTGGGTCTGAAAAATGTTTTCTAATTTCAAGACATTGGGAATTATATTAAATATTAGATAATGATTCAAGAGATTCTGGTAAAAACTGAAATGAGTCTATAAATCGTAAATTTAGGTAAACTATCTTTTTATTTTTAGTCACACGTGTCTACCATAATTTTTTTGCTAAAAGATATATATTTTTCTTTATTTTGAGCAATAACGCTAATTGATTCTTTGTTGTTACATGACTTAATAAATAGGTAGGAATCGCAATTTTTTAGATTATGAAAAATTATTGAAATTTAAGTTGGAGGTATGAAATGTAAATTACAAATAGATTGAGCTGCGCCCCTATAGTTACCACTAAAATGACAGTGGTTCATACATTTTTTAAAGTTTCCACCCGAAAAAGGTATTTCACATATATAGCACACAAATGCATTATCGTATTATTTTTGTTGCAAACCACTTAACTTATTCATAGGCTTTTGATTTCTAAAATATTTGTCATAAAGTATTTTCACATCTTGTTCAACATATTTAATAAATTTTACAACACAATCAGTTCCACGATAAAGTTTTAAAGATGTGAGATTTTCATCAAATGATGATTTAATGTAATAAGCGAACGAATATGGAATGTGGTCAGCAGTTTTCACTCTATAGGAGGTTGTAGGGCCAAGGTTTTTGTTTTCAATAATTTTTAGATAGCACTCGAAATCAGCATAAATTACAAAAAGTGCTTTATACTGCTTTTGAATATTTTGAAATTTTAATATGTTTTCTGGAATTTGATTTCCAAACTTCATCTGAATGGAAGATGTGCAATCATATTCTAAGTGTCTTTGTAATTTCGCATATGTACCAAAATATTGTAAACATCCGTCACATAGATTTTTTTTACATTTCTTTTTTGATAGTTGTTTAAAAAGTAATTTAGATAAATCTTTTATCCAACAATAATGACTATTATCGTCATCAGAAGTATTTAACAGTAGATTGATATATAAATTCTTTTTATGTCTATTATAGTGTAATGGTCCTACAATCTCATTTACATATACACAATTTCTAAAAAATTTTTCAACCCCATAAACATTTATTGACCAATTATTTTTGTTTTCAAAAGTGCTTATCTGCTCTAATTTAACTGGAAATTTTATACCTGTGAAATCAAAGATAGTTCTGAAGTCTGGGTACGATGAAGTTTTCCTAGGGTCACCTGAAGGTTTACAGACTGCTGATACAACGGCATACCTTTACCTTACTTCTAATAGGGCTTTCCCAAAATAGTCAATTTTACAGGGCGATAAAAAACGTGTTGGTATTGATACCAGTAGAAAGGTAAATAATTTTAACTAATTTAAGGCTAGCATAATATTTTTTTTAAAAAACCTTGTTTTATGTTATTCCGAATAAAAATAGAGTGGAGTTGTGGCTTACATATTGTTATTTTATGTGTTTGTTGAATAGGTAATATTTATTAATTAATCAACATAATAAATTGAATTAGGCTGTGATAATTTTTTTTTCTAAAAAAATAATATTTTAAGATGCTTTTATTTCTTGAAATATTATACTTAACCTAGGTAACAAAATTTACGGATATTTTTAAATCTTAACCTACGGAAGATGTGATGTAAAACATTTTTTTGTTTACATTCACAAATTTTTTAAATAACGAAAAAAAAAACAAGTTAGCTCAGTTTAAATCCTTAACCTAACCTAAGTAGAACTATTTTTGTTACTTAACCTAGTAAAAAATCATTGCTGCTTTAATAATCAATTTAAATAATGAAAACTTATATAACAACATACTGTTTTAAATTGTCGCAGAAGTGCGTATCCGTTGGTAAAACCTTTTTTAATGTTTGTAAGTGCATCCATTTCTTTTTGTTTATTTTAGTTCTTTTATTGTATAAAGGTTTCAGGCTATAATTAGGATCAATGTTTTTTGTCTTTGTGGAAGGGACAAGTATTGGTCTTTATATCTGACTTGTACCAGATGTCGCCATTTGGTTTGTACTTCAAATATTTAATATCTGTGACTTTTAGATCATCCTTACGTTTTCCAGGTCTTAGAGACTTATACCTTAATATATTTGGGTCATCAAAATAAAAAAAAGTGTGATCTAAATATCCAACCTCAAACGGCTGTGGTTTCTTTCGAGCAATTTTTATTATATATATATAATCAGTTGGTCTCGTTCTCGTTCTTTAAGATGTCGTTCGATTAGACTGTGAGAAGAGTCACACTCCATTTGAGTGTGTACTTTTGTTCAGTTTCAATATTATGTAAACATAAACATAAACATATTTATTGAATCCTCGGACAGTATAAAATACAAGTATGGATCAAGATACATATGGTTCCACTGCTCCTAAGCAATGGAATAGAAAATTTTTAAATTAAATATAATTTTTTTGACAAAGAGTACATAGAAGAATTGTTAAAAGATACAACATATACGCCTAAGATTCTAAATATTCATGAACACTATAAAAACATTGAGATATTAGATATTCTTTGACAGATCTCTTAAACACATTTTCGTTAAGCACAAATTTATAATTATCTGGTAATTTATTGTATATTTTGGCTCCAATATAGTAGATATTATTTTCGGCTACACTAAGAGAGTGAATAGGATACACAAAATCCAAACGGCCACGTGTTTCATAATTATGAAAGTAAGTGTTCTGACAGAATTTTTGAAAATTTTTCTTAACAAATAGAAGCACCTCATAAATGTACAACAAGGGTAGCGTTAGTATCCTGTATCGCATAAATAGTGGTCTACATGTGGCCAAACTACACACTCCAGAAATTGGCCGAATCACTTGTTTTTGAATTTTGAATGCTCGAATTAAGTGGGATGAATTACCCCAAAAAATTAGACCATATTTTAAGCGGCTGTAAAATTGTGCATCGTAATACGAAAAAATAACGTCCGTAGTTGAAATCTGTTTTAATCTATAGACAGCATAGGATGAAGTGGCCAATTTTTTACAGAGCTCATCAACATGTGCGACCCAGCAAAGCCCGTTATCCAGGTGAACGCCTAAAAACTTTACACACGAGACTTGTTGTACTGACTTACCATTAATTTTTATTAGATTTGACTCATTGAGAACGCGAGTTCGAGGTGTAAAGCTCACAAAATTGGTTGTATCCACATTTAAATACAATTTGTTTGCATTAAACCATTCATAAAATATACAAAGCATTTCTTGAGTTTTCCGAATAGCTTCCTGCAAAGTATTACTGGCCACCACACTGTTGTCATCAGCAAAGAGAGTAAGATTCTTGTTGTTACAGACATTTGGAATATCATTAACAAATATTAAAAATAAAAGGGGACCTAGGACAGATCCTTGAGGTACCCCACAGCTAATGTCTAATTCAGAAGATTTGTTTTTATCAATTTCAACAACTTGATGTCGACAATTCAGATACGACTGCAACCACTCATGCACCCTACCCCTCAAACCACACTCAAAAAGCTTTTTCAAGAGAAGACCATGGTCAACTAGGTCAAATGCCTTACTGAGGTCCATAAAGAGGCCAATACATTTCTTTTTATTATTTAAGTTTTCGTTCACGTTGTTTAAAAATTCAGAAATCGCGGAATGTGTAGATCTGCCACCAAAAAATCCATGTTGACAGTCTTTAAGAATGTTAAATCGCCCGAGAAATGTTATAATTTGGTCATAAACAATACGTTCTAATAGTTTACTAAGTACAGGTAAGATGGCTATTGGCCTATAGTTTTTAAGGGCAAGTGCATCCCCCTTTTTAAAAAGAGGTACTAGCTTAGTTGTTTTCAAAATGTTTGGAAAATTGCCGTCCATAAGCGACCAGTTAATTAAATATGACAGTGGAAGTAGTAGAGTATTAGCAACTTTTTTGAAAACAGCTGATGGTATGTTATCTGTCCCAACAGAGGTAGTATTTTTTAGTTTCTTAATTATTGTCATGATTTCGTATTGATTAACAGGCTGCAGTAACATTGTGTTTGGAAGTGATTTATTTTGTAGAACCTCACTAGGATTTAATAAAGTAACAAGAAAGTGACCTAGGAAGATTTACAAAGTATTGATTAAAGCAATTTACAATTTCATTTTTATTGTTCAATATAATCCCTTGTTCATTTTTTATACTAGAAATCGTAACTTTAGTGTTTTTATTATTATTTATACTACCATTTATAAGTGTCCATGCCGCTTTTGATTTATTATCGGATGCAAAAAAATATTTATATTATTATTATATAATTGCTTTGCTTTTTTAATTACGTTGTAAGTTTTTTTATAGATTTTGTAATAGTTTATGTCGTATTCTGACTTAGTTTCAATTTTTCTATGGAATAACCTTTTTAACGTTATAGAAGAAATCTTTATACCCAATGTTACCCAAGACTTAGATTCATGTTGTTTGCTTTTGTCTACTTTTTTTAAGGGAAACGCTATGTCAAAATAGCATTGAATGCATTTGGTGAATGAATCGAATCCCTGGTTTATATCCGCTGCGTGTAGAACATCCTGCCAGTCCTCCCTACCCAAGTATGTTTTAAAAGTGTCTATGTTTTTTCATTGTAAAATCTTTTGTAATTAATTTTTTGAATTGGCTTAAGTTTGATAGGAGTAGTTATAATAGGGGAGCGCCTCCTCCTCCTCCTCTTCCTCTCTCTCATGTCCCTCATTCTTAACTTCCTCCCCTTTTATTCTCATTCGCATCATATTTTTTAATTTTTTCTCTTTGTTCTCCCACATTTGATTTTGTATTCTTAAGTCTTATAAATAGGTGCATCATGATCATTTTAGTATGCCGAGACACATTTACTAAGCTGTGCTCGAGTTGCGTAAAAAGTTATTTTTGAATTTTTCCACCAATTTTGTATAAAACAAAAAGAAAAAATGTGTCAAGTAATAAGTGAATTATGTGTAATCGCGAAAAATTAACTACAACTATCAGACAGTTAAAAGTTAAATATCTCAATTTCTTTGAAGTGATTTCGAAAGATGAATACACCAAACTGTTTTATCCACTGAAACGAGATTATTTAAAAGCAATTGACTGTTGTGATGATTATTTAGAAGGAATTATAAGCCTTACTACGTTTTTCAATACATTTGGGAAATCATACTTTGTAGGAGAATTAAGCCACCTAATAGAATTTATAGGAGAAGATTGCCAGTTTATACCTGCTATTATTGCAACCCAAAAGAGGTTTCAATTATACGAAGATAAAAAACAGGTATTATCAAAGAAAGTTAATCCTATTCGCAAGAGACGTCCCCCTACATATTTAAAATATTATGTTAAATAAATGAAATGGCTGAGTTGCTGATTGCAGTTAAATTATTAGAGGAGAAATTTAGTAATCTTTCAAAAACCTATTTCTCATATTGTATGGCAAGTGGTCCGGAGTGGATAGACTTTTATTGTAATCAATCTGAGGAATTCGTAAAGGCTGCCCTCTGTTGCAACAAATACATTGAAACATTAAATTTTTTTCAACTTATTCAAGATCTAAAAGATATTGGCTTTGGTTACTATTTAAAAGACTTGAAGCAATTTATTGACGAGGATACTATTCTTCAAGAAATTGAAAAGGAAGAATAAATTTAATAATATTTACAATGGAGCAAATGGTTACTGAAATGTATGAAGAGTTTATTATATCTGCTGCATACTTCCAATATTTATCAATTGTAGGCGAAGAAGACGCAGAAGCACAAGATTTGTCAGCATATGTTAATAATATAGATCGAATGAAACAATGTAAATTAGCCGCTAAATTTTGTAATGATTATTTAAAATATAAAAATGAGTATGAACTTTTAAATGAATTTAGAAAATTAGATTTAAGGTATCATATTAATTGTATTCAATCATGGTTGGTTAATGCAAAATAAAAAGGTAATTAAGTTTTTTTTTTATATTTTTATTCGTTCATAAAACAATTGTCATATAAAAATAACACATTTGTCAAAGCACACATACAAGGTGATTTTGAATGATAGAAGCATTTTGGTTCCATTAGCTTTAGCGCTGGTTGTTCATCTATTTCAATCACATGCTTTTTAGAATATTTCTGTATAAAATCCTTTTTTTCGCTTCCTTTTACAAAAACAAAATCTGCTTTCTTCGTAAGTGTTTCAATTATTTTTGGGAAATGATGTAATGGAGTAAATCCATTATTCCAATGTATACAATGATAATTTTTCGTTAACCATACCGCCTGCTTGTGACAATCAGGTGAAAGAAACTCCATTGGAAAAGGCTTTTTAAAAATGTAATGAGTCATTTCATAACCATCAAAAGCTGCAAGCTCTTTCGGTATAAATTTATTTTTTTCATCTTTGAATCCTTGAATATTTATAACCAATCTCATATTTTCAAAGCAGCAAATTTTTTAATGAGACTTTTTTTACTTGAATAATTTGCAATTTCTTCTTTCAGTTGATTAATTTTAAAAATAAATTTTTCAATTTGTAGTTGTAGTTTTGATGTCATGATTAAAACTAAAAGCTTTTGAAAATTTCTTTAAATTAAATCGAAATATGAAAATAGTGGGGATAAAGTTTATAATTGTTTCACAATTTTAGTAAGAGGGTTGTAGCTAAATAATTTGTCATGTAAAATAAGACAATAAGCAGAAGTATCTTTTTTAATTGCATTGTGTGTCTCAAATTCAATTCTCATTACTACGGATCCCGATTGAATTGTTTCTTTTTGATGGGAGCAATCAATATGTGTAATAGGACTAATGTTTTTGAATTGTTCAGGATTAAAAATGGGTTCATTTGGAACACCATAGTAAGACTGTCTAAAGTTGGCAAACATTTCGTATAAAGCAGAAAATTTGTTTTCTTCGAAATTTAAGTACAAATCGTGATAAGGATATCTTTCAGAATTTAAATATACTCTAATATTTGACAAGGTAATATTGTCAAATTTACTCATATCTTTAACAATTTTCCCTTTTCTGTTTTCTTGAAAGCCAATCACAACATGACGAGGAGCTTCTAGTTTACTAGTTGTTTTTACCGGCCATGTGTGACGGGTTGTTTCGGTTAGAGAAGAATATTCAACAAGTTCCCAACTCCTGAATCCTATCAATATATCTTTATTTGATTCTAATATTTTTGATAGAGCAAGTTGTTGTGGCATATCAACTAGAATGTGAGGAACTTTCCAATAAATTTTATCGAAAGTAACCAATGGAGTGTCAGGAGCAGTAACAAGGTGTGCCGGATCTTCTTTGAAAATAACACCATCTAAATCATCAGTTGATCTAATAAGAACCAATTCCTGTTTCATATTCATAATAATTTTTCTGTAATCTTCAAAAAATCCTAAAAGCATTTTTAGTGGTATGGATACGGAGAATTTTCCATCATTATCAACTAAAATTGTATCATTTTCCAGTGGAAACCAACCTACATTTTCCAGTTTTAAACTTTCGTTGGTATTGTGAGAAAGGTAGCTTTTTAAGGTTGATGCTAATCCAACATTTCTTATTGAATCTATAGTAATTCCGTTTAGTTCATAGCGGATTTCTCTGAACAAAAAGGCTATACCATTGTTAATAAATAGCAATTCTTTCTTATATTTACCTTCTGTATTAGTTAATTTTCCTTCGATATAAAGTAAACTATCTGATGGTAGAGTGTAAGCATCGAGTTCTTGAATTGGGATCCTTATTTCATCATTGTAATCGAATTTTGAAGAAATATATGGTTGATATGTGTGAAGCTCAGAACTGACGATGGAATTGTCTACATAAAGCTTTTCGTTTACGTTTAATATGTTCATTATTTTAAAACAGTGAAACCCAAGGATGTGAGAAATTTACGATTATCTCGTCTTAACTTGTTGGTGTTGGATTTGATACTGAACTGTTGTTTAGGCTTTTTCTTTTTATAAGTTTTTACTTTGTTGATAGTGGTAGGGGCAAGTCTCATCCCAAGGGCTCTATTATATCTAACAACCATTTTATATTTCACTTGTTTGTAAATGTAACCTTACTGTTATAGTTTCTCCTCTAAAACTGATAAGTTCTCCGTCTTGATCAACTATTTTAACTGTTATATTGTTAATTGCTTTGACGCTAACTGGAAAATACAGAATGGGCAAAGGAGATTCAACTATTTTATACCCTGGAGCTACAGTTGGATAAAACTGGTGAATAATATGAACAGGTTTACCATTATTGTAAGAACCGACACAAATATTACAGTCAATACAAATAGCATTCACCTTAGTTATTTTTGCAACATTATCTGATTCTTCCTCTTTCATAGCTTCTAGTATCCTGCTATTAAAACCCAACATTTTTCCTATCGAATCTTCCTTGGTAAAATCAATTATTCTACTACACATTAAAAAAGTTTTTAGAGTATTAACATTTGCTTTTAAAAGAAAAAAAATTTTTTCATTCGGAAATAAATCTTCTATACTTTCTCTTATGTATGTTTCTATATCTGTAATGTCATAAGTTCCGTCGGGAATAACAATTACTTTTTTATCTATATAAAATTTATTATATCCTTCTTTTATATTGGGGATAGTCATAAACGTTTCAAAATCAGCTAAACCCAGGTAATATTGTTTTTCATCCTCTAAATATATGGGCGGATTAAAATCAGCAGACAAAACAGAACTGTTTCCTGATATGGCAATTGTGGTAGACATTGCAGTTTATTTATGAATGAGATATTACAATAAATAATGAGTTTATATATTTTTTTGCAAAAATTTTAGGGATAGTTGACCACAGTTATATGAATTAAATTTTTGTTTATTTTCATAAGTATAAAATACATCCACTTTGCCATTCGAATTAAAATATTTGAGAAGTTCAAAAGGTGGTTTTAAATTTCCATAACTATCAAAATATATTACATTTTTGTTATTTTTAATATAAGCAGTCCAATGAGATCCTTTATTTTGTTTTTTATCCAAATTTACAATACCACATTCTTTCAGATTAATTTTTTTTGGAAGTTCATCGAGCATAAAAACACCTCTAAAGCCAGTTATTTTTAACAACTTTACATATTTAATAATATCATTGTTCGTAAGTGCTCTTTTTGGAAAACTTATTTTGAGTTTTTTTTTGTCTGATTGCTTTCATTTTGACGGATCCTCCTTTATAAGGTCTAATAAATAGTCCCTTTCCTTTATATGGTCTAATATATAATCCTTTCCCTTCTTTAGAAGCATTTTCCATTGCAATATTATGTCTATGTATTTCTTCTAGTTGCTGTTTAGCTGCTTTAGCATCATTTACTGCCTTAGCAATTCCTGCCGCGCCTCCACCTAGTGCACCCAGGGCGCCAAGAATGGGAAACAAAAGAGGTAGAAATCCTCCAATTTTTTTGGGTGTTCGAATGATACGTTTTTTTCTCAATTTAAGTTTACCCCCTTTTGTATTTTTTAATCCCAAACCGAACTTTCTTTTACCCTTCATTATTCCTGCAACACTTAAAGCTGCAATTTTTTCACCAATAGAAGAATCTTTAGCTTTTACCCTATCCCAGGCTTTTTTTTCTAATATTTGGTCAGATATGTGTCTTTTTGATAAATCTTCAGTCTGAGAGTAAGATATATCATGTTCTTTGCAAGCGGAATCCAATGGATTTATACCAACGTCACCTCTAGTTAATCTTTTTTCCAAGTTGGTGCCGGGACCACAATAATTATATCCTGGTATATGAACTTCGAAAGGTAGTTTGCTAATTAATTTATTTACTAAACCAGAGCCTTTTCTATTACGTGTTTTAATAGTTTTTTTCAACTTATGGCGACCCACAGTCATTGAAGTTCTTTTTATACTAAAAGCACATTGACATTTTTCTGGTATAAATACTTTTACAGCTAAAAATATTTACTAGTGTGATTAAGAATGAGGATTGAAAAACAAAAATTCTCATTACCAGTAAATAATCATGATGAAAAAATTTTAAGTAAACAGTTGAGAAAGCATGGTGACTTATTTTGCGGTGGTTCAAAAAGAGGGCTTATAGTTGGTTGCAGTGGTAGCGGTAAAACCAACGTTATGCTTACACTGCTCGAGCATCCAAATGGAATTAGGTTTGAAAATGTCTATGTTTATTCAAAGTCATTAGATCAACCAAAATATGAATATTTAAGAAAGTTGTTAAAACCTATGAAAGAAATTGGATACTTTGAATATGATAGCGATGAGAACATTATTTCACCTCATGAGATAAAGCCAAATTCCGTTATCATTTTTGATGATATTCCTTGTCATAATCAATCTATTATTAGGGACTATTTCACGCATGGAAGGCATAGAAACACCGATTGTTTTTTTATTTTTCAAGGATATTCCTCAATCCTTAAACGTCTAATTCGAGAAAATGCAAACTTATTAATTTTATTTAAACAGGACTGTTTGAGTTTAAAACATATATATAATGACCACTGTATATTGGATATGACATTTGATCAGTTTAAAAATATTTGTGCTAACTGTTGGATGGATCCATATGGCTTTCTTGTAATTGACAAAGATTGTGAAGTAAATCACGGCAGATATAGGAGTAAATTCGATTCCTTTATATATTTATAAAAGTAAAAAATTTGCAGTTTTATTTCATTTAAAACTTGTACAGCATGGATAAACGTTTAGCTCGAGAATTAATAAGATCGAGACAAGCCGTGAAGCAGAAATATCAAAGCTTGAAATTAGCTACTTCTACTGCTCAGTCCGAATTAGAACAAACTTATAGACCAATAACACAACCACTTAAACAGCTAATTTCAAGTATTGGTAAATCCGAACCATTCGATTTAAAAGAAGAAAGAGTTTCAAAGTATGAAGATTTCAAAACACCTACAAAGCTTATAAAACATCAACTCCGACGAAAAATATTCAGAAAACAGGAAAAACTCCGTCACTCCCTACAGAACTACCAACATTTTTAAATGACAGTAGTATCACTTCTTCCTCTCCTGTAGTACAACCATTGTCATCAACTGTTATAGCAGAAACTTCAGATCCTTCTAGTGACACAACAACAAATTTAAACTTGTCAGACATATTGGAACAAACTAGAAAAACAATTCAAACCTATGTTGGTACACCATCATATAAAGATTACTTAGCAGATTTTCATGAATTACCCAGATCATATATTGATGAGGGTGTGAAAGATACACAACATAAATTTGACCATTATTATGGAATAGTTCATGACCTCGAAACGGATAAGTTTTCTTTTGGTTTAACACAGATACCGGTAGAAATTATTGGAAAAGACATTAAAGTGGGAGGAATAACGTACACAGGCACGCCAGGTTTATACGAATTGCTTTTCAAAAAAGAACCGAAAGGTTATAAGAAGGAAGATTTAGATAATTACATGAACATTCTAGCTAAAACAAATGTATATCGTAGGAATTTTGATTCAAATGAACAAGTTCAAGGAAATACATCACACAAATATGTTACAATAATAGGACCATATTTACAAAGAAAGGGGATTACAAAGACAAAAACCTTGCCAAGATTAGTTACAGCATTTAACAAACCAAAACCTCCGTTTAGAACAACTAGAGCCAAATCTACAGGAAAGGGATTAATTTTGAAAACAAACAGATCAAATACAGACTATGTATACTGGAATAATGTTAACGAAATTGTTGATAGGCTACGTTTATTAATTTCATCAAGTGATGCGGGAAATAATGCTCATAGTAACGAGATTATCTCTATTATTGAAGAATTAAGAGAAGATAAAGTAATACTATAAATAACAGCTATCAAATATAATCATATTTATTGTTTAATGAAAGCTCAACATGACAGTTGATAAATTTGGACGCCATATTTCAAAACAAAATCAAGAGAGAATAAGTGACATTAATAATTTAAAAAGGAGATTAGGTGAAAATGAAACAAATAATGAAATCTTTGCTAAAAAGCTTAAGGTTTTTGATGAAAATTTTTTAAAGTATGAAAACCAGATTAAAGGATGCTATACCTCAATTGAAAACGTTAATAAACAGTTGCTAACGCTAAATCAAATAAGTAAAGATTTGCAATTTTTAAATGAACATGTTAAAAAGGAAGACAAAAAATTAAGTGATGATATCAACAAAATTAATAAAATAATGGAAACAAATATAAGAGAAGTAATAATTGAAAAACACAAGGAAAAAATTAAACAATTAAGAACTTTTATAAAAAGGTTAGATGATGAAAAAAAAAGAAATCAAAATAGCATTCTTAACAGTAGAACAATTGACCAACTCACTTTGGAAGAAAATCAACAATATATTTCCTTGGAAAATATAATGTCCAGTGTAATTAAGAAATTAGAACAAGAATTAAATAAAACAGAGGAGGAATTAAAAAATAGTGATAGTAGATCAACTACTTTCTTAACTGGAGAGATAAAAAAATCCTTTAATGCGTTAGAAAAGGAGATTACTAAAATTAGTAAAATTTTAAATGAAAAAAGTTATACAATACAAATTGATAAATTGAATGAATGGGAAAAAACATATAAAAGTTATATTTCGAATTATTACAAAACATAGAAAGTGAACTTCCTTAAAATTGAATAAACAAGTTTGTTGTCATGACAACCGTTAAACAACAAGTCGTTAATGAATTACATAAACCTGCTAGAAAAAACTACAAACGCAGAAGGGTGGTAGTGAAAGGGTTAAATGATCTTTTTCAAGCTGATTTGGTTGAAATGTTACCCTATGCCAAATTTAATAAGGGATTTAAATATATCTTGATTACCATAAATGTATTTTCTAAGTATGTTTGGGCCGAACCGTTAAAATCTAAATCTGGAAAAGACGTAACAGCGGCAATGAAAAAAATATTAATCAGTGCAAAAACTCCACCAAAAAACTTGCAAACGGATAGAGGGAGAGAGTTTTTCAATGTACATTTTCAAAATTTGATGCAACAATTTCGAATTAACCATTATAGCACGTTTTCCAATTTGAAAGCGAGTATAGTAGAAAGAGTGAACAGGACTTTAAAGAATAATATGTGGAAAATATTTAGCATTCAAGGAAATTACAAATGGTTTAATATATTAGCGGATATTGTAAAAGATTATAACAATACAAAACATTCTTCAATAGGAATGAAGCCAAAACAAGTAAATAAAACAAATGAAAATAGAATCTTGAAATCTGCATTTACTCATGCTAAAACGTTAGATATAAAATCTCCAAAGTTTAAAGTGGGTGATCACGTACGAATAAGCAAGCATCGAGAGGCATTTTCAAAAGGTTACACACCAAATTGGTCAAATGAGATATTCCACATTAAAGAAGTTAAGATGACAAACCCTTGGACATATTTAATTCAAGACGAAGATAATCAGGACATTCTGGGTGGTTTTTATGAGCAAGAATTACTAAAAGTAAAGCATACCGATGTGTATCTTATTGAGAAGATTTTGAGAAGGAAAGGAAACAAAGTTTATGTGAAATGGTTAGGACTTGATAAAAAATATAATACATGGATTGATAAAAAAAATATTGTTTAATTAAATTGAAATTAAATTTTAGTTAAATTTGTTTTATTTCTGTTCCTCACTTTATGCTTTAGCTGATACAAATTACAAAGTCTTAATGTGCTAATTAATTTCAAATAAAATTCACATTTACTAAACTAAAATTTTATTAAGTAAAACATCAAATACAATTTTTATTAAAACGTGTCAAATATATTTTATTTCTATGTTCCTCAGATAATATCGAATCTAGAATAAGTTTACAATCATTTATTCTTTTTTCAAAACGGAGTCTATCTAAGTACCACATCTGAAAGTTACTCCTACGGGCTTGTCTGTAAGCAAAGCTCCACTTCACTAACACATGCACCTTATTGTTCTCTTCCAGAAAAGATATTGTTTTCTTCGTAATATTTTCTTTTTGATCCATTTTCATTGTTTTCTTCGTAATATTTTCGTTTTGTTCCATTTTGCTTCAATTTGTTTTCCATTTGTTCAGGATATAAAGCAAGTAATTCCATCATAGTTGAAACATTTTCACTGTTAGGATTTTCTGTTGGACTTATTATATTATAAACATGCGTACACAAGTCGCCACAATCAGATGAAATATTATTTTGAAATATTTTGAAATATGTATTGAATTCTTGCCTTTTAAGTATAGATAATCTATAATCAATAATTTCCTTTAATCGCCACAAATTGTCCAAAGACTCTTGTCCTAAGTATATGAAGTGTGGGCCTTTTGTAATTTGTAGAACAGGGGTATCATTTATTTTCTGAACCTGCAGATGAATGTTGTTTATATTCACACTGGTTTGATCAACTTGAGGAAAGTAGAAATTGTTTACAATAATTCCTTGATGAACACAAATGTCTTTCCAATTTTCTTCGGTTAGTGCGATTGAAAATCCAGTTTTTCCACCAATTACAATTTTTGGAGAAAAATCATTTAAACTAATGCCAACAAGAACAAATTTTGACAAAGAATTATTTAAAAAATAAATTTTTGAATTAAGAAGCGTTTCCAAAGGTTTATGAACCACGGCGTTGTTCATAATGACTAAACGAGACTGAAACATATTGTGTTATTCTTGTACTTAAATATTCTCATCCCCACTTTCTTTAAATTTTCGATTAAAATGGATTAATGAAAAAATAGATTTCCAGTTTGAAATTTGTAATAAAGATAAATAATTAAAATGGTAATGTATAAAAATAATGCAAAGTTTAATGTAACACTAATGATGGAAAAGTAATAATTTTTGAATCCGTCATAATAATTGGTACAGTTGGGGGTTAAAATTTGTAACTGATTATTTTTAAACTCTAACCTTTCTATCCAATTTGTATCAAAAATAGATCGATTTGGATAATGATACAAAATTTTAAAAAATTTACTTGCATTTTCATTTCCATTTATTCGTTCCATCCAACTAATTGTACTATTGTTAATTAATCCAATTTTCATAAATTTACAATATTTACTTAGAGTGACGTCTGTTTTATTAGAAAAACATATTTCACACTGTGTTACGCCAGGGGGATGATGAACATAAAAAACATTTTGGAAAATAAAATAAAGAAGAATAAATTGAGATCTACTGATAGTCATTAAAACAAATTAATAATTATATTCCAAATTTATTAACATTAAGCAGATACTTTCACCACGAAAGCAAAAGCAGTTGTAAAAAAATAACAATAAAATACTTAATTTAAATATATGTAAAAGTTCATAAATAAGGATATTAATAATACTATATAAAATGTGTAGCTTGAAGACTTATTTTGAATGGTTACAATTATTCGATTCCTATTTTTCCATAAACAGTTATTTAAATCACAATTCCTAGCAAATTTCTTATGCTCCACAATAGGATCATCATAACTTAACCAATCAAAAATTTCAATACCACAATAAAAACATTTACAAATATCATTGATTGAAGTATAGTAAAAGCCAGCTCCAGCTAACACTTCTGGTCTCAATTTTCCTTTCCATTTTTTAAAAGTGGAAAGTCGTTTTTCATATGTTTTAAAATAACTGTTATCAATTTCTTTGTCAAAAGTTTCTATGCACATTTTGTGAAAGACTTATGAAGACTAACTTTGGTTTCAAAAACAACAAATTTAAATACCTTATAATATCTACATAAATATATCTAAATCTTCATGTTCTGCATTCCATTGATACAAAGCAATATCTTGGTGTCCCCAAGCTAATGTATTAAAACTATAGGGAATTTTATACCGCTTATCATCTTCGGAACTCAAAGCCAATTTATTAATTAACTCTGTAAAAATTGTATGTTGTCTAGATCGAAAAACATACATTGAACAAAAGGTTTTAGAATGATTTTCAACAACATCTTTATAATGAATAAAATCCAACTGCTTTTTAATTGCACTTTTTTTAACACCTTTTGCTTTTTTTGTTAAACTGTTTTCCGTTTTAATACAATATGCTTTTGCTCCAGTACCAAAGAAAGCAGTAATGGGTTCACCAGCATATTCATCTTTGAATTTTCCTATAACTGACTTTGTAATAGGCATTTCATGAATATTATTAAATTCATAATTAGATGTGTCAAATTTGTGAATATTTTTTATCATGTCAGAATAAATATTTGGAGTTGTGACTTCTAAAATGAACGAATCGGTATCGGTGTATAAAAGTGAAATATTTTCCTGATAAAGAGGTTTTAAAAAATTATAAAAGAAATCATACATGACAGTTTTAGATATATCTAATATTGAGAAGCCTACATATATTGGTTTATTGTAAGTAACTTGAATCTTTTGCATTTGAATAGCTACCAAGTTTTCAGAAAATATTGTTAAGTCCTTGAAATATGGTTTTGCAATTAAATTCTCAGCACCATCTTTTCTTCTATTTTTTTCCCACTCTGTAACAAGTCTTACGTCAATTCTCCTATCAACATTTTCCATAGTCTTGCCATAAATACTATTATTTGCCAACTTGTAAGTATTACGATCAAATTCATTCTTTGAATCATTTCTTAATCTTGAATTCAAGTCTATATATTTTTTCAACCAATCAGATTGAGAAAACTGTAAAACTCTATGAACTTTAGTTAACTTGAGTCCATGTTCCAAACATTGTTTTAATAATTGATAGTGAATAACATATTTTGATTTATCATTTAAATTGGGTATTAATTTTATGCATTTAGAATTTGGCGGTTTAAAGTTTTCTGGACAAAACGGAAAATCGTTATGATAGGAATGTAGACTTGTAGGATATTCTAAATCAACTTCTAAAACATATCCCTTATTAGATTTTTTAGAAATATTCATAATATTTAAATCATTGATTTCTTTATCTGTTAACCAAACAAAATCTCCCGTTGGAATGTGCTGTGACATTGCATAACCATACAAATTTGTTGCATCATAATAAATTATGTATTTAGTTGGCTTTAAAGGATCAAAATTTAAAAGAAATGGGTTATTAGCTTCAGATTTTCTACAAATGCAAGAGCTCACACCACCGCGAACGCTTTTTTTGAAAAAGTGTATCATATCTGGATCAGTTAACAATTCTAACTCTATTCCAGTATAACGCAAACACGCCTCCCAGGATAAACCTGGAAAAGTGTAAAAATGAGCTGGATCGAGCTTATATGTGGATAAACAAGTGCTTCTAAAATTTTCAAAAATATCTGCCAAAAGTAAAGTATCAGAGAGTAAGTAAACGTCGGAGTATTGACCAAGAGATTCACATTTAAACAATTGCCAAACCTTTACAGCTCTTTGGTATTCTGCATCACTGATGTGCTCATCCGTTAAAGTATTATAAAATTGGTCTTTCTGAGGTAAATTTGTTTCTTCTAATTTTAAATAATCATCAATATAACTGTAAGGAAATACACCTTTTTGCCGAATAAGTTTAAATCTTTCTTCATCATTGAAAATTTTTTTATTTCCTTACATTGTTCATCTTTTAAGCTTTCAGAGAGTTTTGATAAAGAATGGGATAGAAATTGAAAAGAATCAATAAACCTTAATGATATATTTTTTTTCTTAGCCTTTTGTGTCTTTTTATTAAAATAGTTATCCACATGAATAAGCTTTTCAAATGAAATATATTTTTCCTTGTTTTGTGCGATAACTGTTAGTTGTTCTTTGTTTAAGCATAATTTTTTAAGAAATAGATGAGAATCATAATTACGCAAATTATGCAATATAACTGGAATAAAGTTAGGTATTCTGTAATTTATGTTGCAGAGTGAATGAGCTGGACCTCTATAAAGACCGGTTATATGACAATGATCTGCAACCCTGTCATTTAAAAGAGGTTTATTACAAATATGACAAACTTTTTCATAGTTATGATAAATTTTGTCCAGTTCGTTCAAAGGGATCATTTTTTTAGGAGCCTTTAAATATTTATTGTATATGTTATACACATCTCTTTCTAAAGAATTTATAAATAATGTATCACAATTTTGACCTCTATATTTTTCAAATTTAGAATAATTATCGTCGAAGGAACATTTAATGTAATAGGCAAATGAATGTGGAATATGTTCATATTGTTTTAAGGTGTATGAAGTATTAGGATTTTTATCAACATTGTCATTATTTAAAGGCTTTAAAATGCATTCAAAATCTGCATACACCACGAAAGGAACTTTCATTTGTTTATGATAATTTACAAATTTCAAAATATTATCATATGAATAGTTTCCAAACTTATCTTTTATTAATTCTTTAGAAGGTAGGTTAATTCGTAAATGATCACAATCATAGCTATTGTGTTGTAATAAATTTTCTTCTGTAGGGAAATATTGTAAACAACCATCGCAAATATATTTTTTTCCGTGATGTTTAGAAATTTGTGCAGAAACTAGTTTTGATAAATCTTTAATATAGCAATAATGAAAAGTTTTTTCATCATCATCACTTATTAACAATAAATTGACATGTTGATTTTTTTTATTCGATGAATAATAAAGTGGACCAATTACTTCATACCCCTTTTTAGGATTTATAATTTCTAATCCATATACATTAATAGAAATGTTATTTTTTTCTTCAAAAATCTTAATGTTCTTTAGCAACATTGGAAATTCTATACCTGACATATCCAAAACAGAAGAGTAGTGTGGGTAGGATGAAGTTTCAAAATCTAATCCGCGTGGTTGGTGAAGAGCAGACACAACTGCCCAGGCGAAGCAAAAGTTGTCATCATTCCTAATGTTGATCACAGCTTGACGTCTCTTGATCTCTTGAGGAAGTTCGATAAAAGATGAGGCTCTCAGCGGATTGTGCTTGTTAACATTAATTTCCAAATGAAGTAAATTCATCAAAGCCCATCCTGCAACGTAAAAATTAAAAAATTACTTTTTTTGTTGCTGTTGTAAAATCGAAAATAAATTCTTTACCTGAATCTCTTTCTGCAAATTCGTCAGCTTTCTGGTCAATAATGGTGCAGATTTGCTCTAACAGTTCTTTTTTCTGATATCCCTGGCAAATGACTTGGAACGGCGCATTAAAAGATTTGACATCATAGCTGTCGCTGCTGGGGTTAAAATAGAAACCGAACAGTTCCATATTTAGCTTGATACATTTATGTTTCTGCAGTTCTTGATCTATTAGATGTGCAATTTTGTATTCCAAATGTTGAAAATATTCTTTCACATTTATGAAGTTTTGGTGTGAGGAAATCCTATAAGATATTATTCGTTCCCTGAATGCTGACTTGATAATTTCAACACCTTCCTCCAAGCCTATTTTGGAATTGTTCTTGTGCACACTAGATCGAAGATGTCCACCCCATAGACTTTGGTTTATATTTTTCTTGCATTCTTTACAATATTTTACAATATTTGTAGAATCTATATAAATTAAGAAAAAAATATTTTACAAAATATTTTACAAAATATGACATGAAAAATAAAATGTTCTTACCTTTAACAAGCTTTGGTTTTTTCAACCAACTGTTGAGTTTTGTGGAATTTCCGTTAACATGTTTTTTAATATGTCGCAGTAAATTATCCTTTCTAGTAAAGACTTTATTACATGTTACACACTTATGCATTTCTGAAGTTTTCTGCATAATAATAATAATAATAAAATTAATATTGTGCAATTCTATTTAGTTATAGTCAAATTTTGAAAAAAGCAATTGCATTTTTGAAGTTCTTTGTATAATAATAAAATTAATATTGTGCATTTTTATTTAGTTATAGTCAAATTTTGAAAAAAGCAATAGAAATTAATTGACTTTATGAATCCATTTCTTCAAATGAGTCAACTAATTTGTCAAAGGCCTGTTTAACATAATTCACCGTACTTTCGTCTCCCTTTTTAATTGTGATCAAATTAGTTAAATTTTGAATAGCGAAACCCAGACACTTAAGGTTTGCTATTTGTTTTTTATTTTTTTTATTAATTTTAAATTTTTTTTTAATGATAAATGATGGTTTCGAAATTGAATTTTGTTCAACTGGTGAATTATTAGGAGAAATATCCGAAGTCAAATTTGCATCAATTTGTTTTTCTTGCGGATCAGAATTTACAATAGCATATGGTGAATTAATAGAAGATATAGCCGAACTTAAATTTTGATCAATTTGTTTTTCTTGCGAATCAGAATTTACAATATCATATGGTGAATTAGTAGGACAAATAGCCAAACTTAAATTTTCATCAATTTGTTCTTCTTCCGAATCAGAATTTTCACTAAACAAAAAGGGAGAGCAAATTGGTCTCGGAGAATTAATTGGCGATTTTAATGTTAAATAATTTGGATTAGATTTTTGAAAACAAACAATATCCTCATAGCTAGAATTTTCAGTTTCGTCAATGTCATTCAGTTCTTCAAGAGTTTGTTTAGTTTTTGTTGTAATTAAGTCCGTTTTGTTGTCAATAATGTCATTAAGATCGTCAAGAGTTTGTTGTTGAGTAGCTGTAAATAAATATTTTTCGTTGTTGTGTTTGTTGGCATTATTCTGAACTTGGCTATTATAAATAATTTCATTCAAGTCCTGAATAGTTTGTTGTTGACTAGTTGTAAATACGTCTGTTTCATTGTTTTGTTGGTTTGCAAAATTCTGCATTTGAGTACATGTGTATAAGTCAAAGTCATTGTCAATTATTTTGCTACTCGATGCCAAAAAATTGTCCATTATGAAAAAAATCGTAATAACAAATAAAAATGCCACAAATGTACATAAAAATGTCACCAATATATATAAGAATTAAATCTTGCCAAATAAAAATGTTAGAAATAAAAATAAAAATTTACCAAATAGACACAATGTAAACACCAGAAAACTCGCGAGCTCTGCACAGTGTGAATGCAGAAATCAATTGCATTCGTCTCTTCGCTGAGGCGATTTTATATGCAAAAGTTAATCACATGTGTCCTACTTAAAGTTGAACGACAATCTCTAAAAACCACTTTCCCAAGCCGATCAACAACCTTACCCCCCTTCCCCCCTCCCCCCCCCCGGACCCCTGAATTTCCGAGACTAAAATCCCGGTTCCCCAATTTCGGGCTACCCTCTTCAGGTTAAGTTAAGTTACGTTAGGTTATGTTAGGTTAGGTTAGGTTAGGTTAGGTTAGGTTAGATTAAAAAAGAAGAAAAGAAAAAAGGAGAAGGAAAGAAAAAGAAGAAGGAAGGAAAAAGGAGAAGGAAGGAAAAAGGAGAAGGAAGGAAAACGGAGAAACATATAAAAAAGAGAAAGAAGGAAGGGAGAGAAAGAAGATAAGGTGAGGGTGAGGGGGGTTTAAGGGGGGTTGGCGGAGCGGGGAGGGGGGCGACGCCCCCCTTGGCCCCCCCCCCCCCCGAGGAAACTGACCGGGAAAGGGACAGCAAAAAAAAAAAAAAAAAAACTTAAGTATTGCAGGTAGTAAAAGTGGTGGTTGATGGGATATATACTTAAGAACATCCACTCGACGATCATACAGTATCATTCGCTGTAATATCAGTTGTCGATATTATTTTATAAGCTATAACCAAAATTGTTTTTTATCAAATATATCTATCTAAATCTAAAGCTCCTAACGATGGCAGAAAATATGATTGGAAACGCTGACCAAATTGAAGAAAATAATGTGGAGAACGCCGCTCAAATTGAAGAAAGAAAAGAAATTTTTATTAACTTGGAAGGCGATTCCATCACTTATAAACATTCATTTTTGGACAAATCATCTAGGCTTGTTAGAAGATCATTCTTATGTAACATAGACATTAATTATATTGAGGAGGAAGAAGAAGAGATGGAGGAAGATGATCAGGAAATTGACGAAGGAGTGGACATGGATGGACAATTGCTAAATTTAGGAACCGAGGCTGACGTAAAAGTAAGCAAGTTTAGGGCTAGTGAATTATTTAATAATTTTGAAGAAAAAGATGTATGTGTTATACAAAGCTACTCTAAAATTGAAAGTCGAAGACTAGGAACATTTGCTATTTGCCTTCCTTGTAGTGCAATTCACATGAGATATTTACGGAGAGGGGAGTCCGATCATGTGAGCTGCCACTACAAAAGAGCCTATGTTGTTAGTGCTTCTGATTTACATTGTGCTATTTGTAGGATACATCTTTTTCTACTAATTCCTGAACATGCTTGCTTTTACTGCAACAAAAATGAAAAAAAAGAGATAGAAAATTATGTTGTTAAATATTAATAATAAACATAGTTTGTAAAGGTGATGGGTAGATTATTTCAACAATATTAATTTTAAATATAGGTTATAAACGTAATGGGTAGATTATATCAAAAATATTAATTTTAAACATAAATTGTAAAGATAATAAGTAGAATACGTCAACAATATTAATTTTAAAAAATGTCAACTGTTACTATAAGCGGTTATATATTTTCATTGCTATATGCAAAATACTTCTTTTTATTCTAACATCTGACACTGTATTTGTAAATGAAATAGCTAATCATATGTAAAAAAAAAGTGTCGATTATGTCAACTGCCACTAGAAGCACTCATATATTAGCATAACATTTTGTTAACGCTTGTTTCTGTATTCAATTGAGTTTTCTCTTACTTGATGCAAATTATATTAATATTATTAGTATAATTAAAAAGTAGTAGATTAAGCTATGCCGGTCTGACAATCAAAACCGTCATTTTTACATGTAAATTCCCATAAGAAAATTTAAGCTTCCATTTGCAAAAGTGGTGCCATTTTAGGGCGTGGCACTTTTTGTGTAAACCCATAACAATTGTTTTGTTATGTAATGTGAAAATTAGTATGTATTAAAAAACTTGTTAGATCATTGTTGTCGTTTCAATATAGGAAAAGGAAAAAATGTGTGTCAATTATTATATATATTTACATTTACTTTTTTTACAAAATTATTTGTTACCAGAGTTTTCACAAACACAAATTATAAAAAATATTATCCTCTTTTTAAAATTACAACAAAATGATGTCTAATTACATCTTTGAAGATTTGTACCAAATAGTAATATCTAGTGCGACATACAGGACAATTGTTTACCATTATAGAACAACCATTTTCATCATTCCATCTTAAAATACATTTTAAACAAAAAATGTGGGAACATGTATTTGGTCTACATGAATCATAATATTCGATTATTTCAAAACAAATAGCACAAAACACTTTTTTCTCTTCACTCTCAGTTTTATTCAAATTTTTTAAAACAATCCCATTATTTTCTTCTCGAACTAATGGTATATTTTCTTCTTGAACTCCTGGTATAATTTCTTCGAGGCTAATTGTCTGAAGCGGAATGGATCGATTTCTTTCTCCAACTGATTCACTCATTTTATTTTAATATTATTATTAATAGATTTATTCAACAGATTTTTTTCTTTTAACAGTCACTCGTACCTTAACATACTAAAATGATCTTGATGCACCTATTTATAAGACTTAAGAATGCAAAATCAAATGTGGGAGAACAAAGAGAAAAAATTAAAAAATATGATGCGAATGAGAATAAAAGGGGAGGAAGTTAAGAATGAGGGACATGAGAGAGAGGAAGAGGAGGAGGAGGAGGCGCTCCCCTATTATAACTACTGATAGGAAAATTCATAACTTGTGCAGAGTGGTCTGACAAGCAATTGTTCCACACTGAACATGTAACATCGTAATTTGTACATACGTAGTCAATTGACGTTGATGAGTTGACCGTTATGCGAGTGGGCTCGCGTACAATATTACATAACCCGTAAGAATCCAATATGTCTTATAAATCGCGTACAATGCTCGACGGTTCAAGAAAGTCCGACACAAATCACGAAGAAAATCATTCAGTTTTTCAAAGAAGATATTTAGATCAGTATTGGGTGCCCTGTAAATGTTTACAATTTGATAGTTATTATTATCAACATTTTCAAGACGGATACCACAGGCTTCGAATACAGAATCACATGCATAATTTTGAGTTTTGTTTAAGTTTTTTTACAGGTAGATTAAGTTCTGTATTGAACAGAATCATAACTCCTCCCTCCGTGTACCATCTCTACAATAAAAGCTTCCCAGTTCATACTTAGGTATTTTGTATAAAGAAATATCTGTTTCTGTTAACCAGTGTTCTGATAAACAAGCTATTTTAATATCTTTAGAGGTTAAGACTAATTCAATATTATCAATTTTATTTCTAAAACTTTGAACATTTTGGGACAAAAAAATCGAAATTGGATGAAATAATATTTTTTTTTACTAATTGCTATTCATTTATAATGTAGTTAATTTTTTTACTTTCAATTAAATTTTTTCTCATATAGAAGTCAAATATCGAATGACTAACGTCGTAATCCGTGCATTGATTTAATGTAGCTTCTATGCAGTTAACACATTTATAGTTTTTACTTACGCACTGACTAGTAGCATGAGATTTATCGTTGCAACGCAAACATTTCTCTTCATCACCGCATTCACCTGAACTGTGACCATATCTACCGCATTTGTAGCAAAGATATACTGGAACGTACTCAAAAACACGACATACAGAAAAACCTATACAGAGTTTACATCTTGACTCCATGATTGACCAGAACGTTTTTGGATCGCATTCTACTATTGCCATGAACTTAGTTTTCATTTTTTTCAATACTCTTACTTCGAGGTGTATTTTGTCATGCACACATGACTAATTTTGTTTTAGTATGTATACTTCTATGCCTTCTTTATTTAGGTCTTCTTCGATATCTACAATTTTTATTTACGGACTTTTTGGTTCTGGTGCTTTATGTCATACTTATTTTTCATTTTTTTATCCACGGTTTGTTTCAATTTATTCATTTCTTCTTGGGTATCACATGTCTTGTTAAAAGAAGTGATAACCCGTTGGCTAAAATATTGTTTTTGTTTTAACATCCACAGCTGTCTGAATAGATCACAATAAGTCTTAATTCTTTTTCTAGAGTTGCTTGTAGATGTATGAAAATACAAGTCACAAACACTGACGAACAAAGCTCACCCTCGGTTTCATTGCAGATAAAATTTTTACACTCGTGTGTTTCTAAATTATAAATCGTAACATTATGTACTTGTAACCAATTCTTCTAATACACTAGCTTCAATTTTGGGACACAATTTTAGTGCTTCTTCATTCATTGTAAAACAGTGAATGCTTTTTACTTGACTTCTCTTTCCTAGCTAGGTCTTTTGCCAATATATGTTCATTATATGTTTCTTCGTCTAACTGTTTTACCTTAAAAGCATAGCAAACATCGCATAGATCTTTGCGAGGCTTAAAAAGAGCAAGGTTCATCTCATGAAACTGTTTTATAACTATAATTTTTAATGGGCAAATTGATAATGGCACTAGTTGTTTTTCTAAACATTTCTTTTTATACAGTTCATAAACCTCGGCTTTTGATTTAAAATCTTGTTCCAAATAAAGCTTATTGGTCCTCTGATGATAATAGTGACTTTCCATTTTAGGTAAATCTGAAAAAAAAATTTCAATATGCCTTTTTTTAATTTCTGGTTCTACACATGTTCGCGATTTAGATTTTCTCTCTGCCTTTTCTTTATTTTTGTTTTCTTGCGTGCTCATCATACCAAACTTGTTTCTATCGTTAAACCACTGTCTAACCGTTTTTACTTTTATTCCCAGAGTCTCTAAGAATAGTTTTTTGCAAACCTGATGCTTTCCCGATTCGATTTTCAAATAAAAATTAATATATCCCGTCCTTCTAGATGGTGTTTTTATATACATTCTTTTTGTGGCTTGATAGTCTGTCATGGGTAGTACAAACAGCTTTTTCTGTTCCCAATCCATTGACCAAAATTTACTAAATATATTTTTCTAATTTCATCAGAAACCAAGTGAGAAAATCGGTTAGAAGCTTTCTGACAAAACTGAGAGCTACAGTCAGGTCCCATTTCCCGTTTGCCTCTTTTCGTATCATGTTTCACTATACCTTCTTTTGTTCTTGTATATCCAACATATTCTTCACCTAACATCCTTTTTTTCTTATTGACATTTTTGTCCCACCCTTCTGGATTTGCATCCACATGCATTGTCTTCCACTTTGCATATTTCTTCATTAGTAAGTTCTTGATCCTTGTCAGCCACCTATTTCGTTATTTTTTTCACCTTCTAAGGAAAGATCTTGTTCAAAAGTTTCTGCACTGCGTTGCTCTTCAGAATAAGAAACTGAGAGTTCCCTATTTTCATTGTTTTGTTCTTGTGAGTCTATAGGTGGTAAATTCAAATTACTCTCATTGATACTGCAGTCTAATATTTCCTCACAGTGGTAGCCATTTGCATTAAAAGATCATTTGTGGAAATATTTTAAATTTCAATTTCATATGGAACATTGATTAACATGTCGTTAACATTTATGCCCGAATTTTGATCTTCTAGGGCAAGAGCAAGTATTTTAGAGGCTCTTTGAAACATCTGAAACAATCAAAAACGACGTTCAGAATAGGTAGTATACTATATTAAGCCACTTTTTACAATAGAACGTATTCAACAAATAGTTTTGAAATAAATCGTATGCCACACTAAAAGATTGGTTACAATAGGGCGTATTCCACAAATAATTTTAAAAGGAGATTTTTACGAAAATTCAGCTAACTATTTTAAACACATTACCATACATAAGAGACATTATATATTAACTAACCATATTTCATATTTACCTTTAATTAAAGCAATTTTAATACCTACTAGGAAAGAAAAACCAGAAAACTGTAAAACATTTCTGCACGTAAGGTAGCAATAACATTAAACAATTGTGGGAACCAACTTGTTAGAAATTGTAAAATCAGCCGATCTTCATACCACGTATTAGAAGTTGCCTAAAATTAATATTTAGCATGGTGTTTTGCTTACGACGTATTTACAGTAGATACAGGGTATGCTGAAAAATTGAAATATATCGAAAATTGAAATTTCGATTTTTGTGGGATACGTCCTATAAGGTAAGGTAACGATATGCGAAGTAAAAATCATCTTCTTTCAAAATATTGAGCAAACTGCCCCGAAATCCTTGAATTGAAATATAAGAGGAGCCACATAAAAAATTCTACTTCTTGATGTTTACTTCCAAATCGAGAATTTGTTGTAAAATCCAGCCTGCAATTCAAAAAAGAAATAATTAGTACTTAACAAGAGAGACTGCTGTAAATAAAAAAATAGAAGCAATCGCAGTTGAAATGTTAACATTTTTACAAGTAAATTATTAACTTACCAGAATCTCGTTCTGGTAGTTCATCTGCCTTGGTTGTCAGAACTTTGAATATATCGTCATAGAGATGATTTAAATCAGTCGTCTCAGTCACGTTATGGAAGGCTGTGTTAAATGATTTAACTGATGTAGATTTCAAAATTGGCGAGTAGTATATACCAAATAACTCTGCATTTACCTTGATGGTTGTTTGTAGTTGTTGTTGCTGCGTAATTAATGTTAAAACTTTGCTGTTAATTTTTTGTTGAAATTTTTTAAAGTCGACATGGATTTTTGGTGCGTAAACCTTATATGTCGCAATTCGACACTTAAAAACACTTCTAATAAGGTCTATTCCATTTCCATTTTTAATAGTACTGTTGCTTTTGTGGATGTTTGTTCTCAGATGAGAGTTCTAAGTATTAACATTAATATCAGCTTTACAGTCTTCGCAATGTCGACTTGCATTATTCCTGAAGAATTTTGCCTCGACTGAAGCAAAAAATATAATTTAATTTAATTTAATAAATTATAGCGTAATATAGAATATAATCAGAGGCATAGGAAGGACGCCTCTGAGTCAGTCAAAAAAAATCATTGAAATGATACAAAACAAATTAGTTTGATTGTTTTTCTTATGTTTTAATATACTCAATTTTTTTAAAAATACTGTAAATATACTTACTATCGTTTAAATTATAATTTGTGTTCATTTTCAAACATGCTTCTTTTATGTGTCTTATCAAGTTTTGTCTCTGTGTAAATTCTTTTAGACAAAGTGCGCAGAGAAGGGTCATTTTAAAATGGATATTTATGGGTTTAGTTTTAGAAGAAGACATTAAAATAATCGTGCACCATCGATTTAAAAGATGCACAACCACGTCTATGTTCGTCTTTTAATAAAAATGGTTTTGCTTTTGAATTTAAAAAATTGTTTAATTTACTTGTATGGGGAAGTTTTAATGGATTGTTTTTATTGGGTGGGACCGTAACACTTGTGTCATCGTCCGAAGATTCAGGCGTTTTCTTTTGTGCTTTATATTCTCGTGATTTTGCTGGGATCTTCAGCTTGAATCAAATATTGATCTTGCGTGTGTGTTATCTTAGGTTCAATTATTTTAAGTTAAATTATTAAAAATGTTGTTTAACAGTGGTGACATTTCTTATTATGAATTTATTCAATTTTGTGAACAACACCATCAATTGTTTGTAAATGTTGGTATGGTATGACCGACCAGTGTGCTCAGATGATACTTTTGTTACTCCTTAAAACACTGATACTACTGTATCAGAAGAATGACTTGCTCTGTTGGCTGCTAAGATTTAAATAAAACATCTCCCTACAATACATAACGACGACTGAGAACGACACGAGCAATAAGAATCAATGTAGGTTGAGTAGCGACAAGTGGGCGGGGCCAAGGATAGGTGTAGTCAACCAATCAAAAAAATTGTGGGGGGAGCCCGCTATAGCCCAATATACTCTACTGATCAATTAAATGCAGTAATTTATTTATTTGTGAAAAATTTTAGAAATCGTTTACTAATGACGCGTTTAAAGAAACGACTAAGTCTTACCCAACGATTGAAAAACAAAGATAAAAAACGGAACTCAGTGTTTTTTATTTCAGTTACAAATATAGAAATTATTCATTTTGTGCAGGACAACTCAATGACATTTCTTAGTTGGCAATAATGTTGCAGAATATCTGTATTGCCACAATTGAAAGTAAGTATTTAAGATCATTCAGGAGATCTATAACTTAGTACACTCCTCAAGTCTATACTATAAATATACGCATGAAAACATCTTGAAAAATGCAGATTTTGGACTCTATTCGGACAGAACAGTGGTGTTGACAGATAGGCACATACCAGCAAATCGGCCAGACATAATTCTGATAAAAGAGGCAGAAAGACAACCCTTTCTAATAGATATTGCTATTCCAAACAAAAACCAGCATTCAGGAAACCACCAAACAAAAACAGGCAAAATACGCAGACTTGGACGGGACACCCTGTATATTGTGCCATTTTTGGATTCCCTACAAAACTCTAGATATAATTTATCTATATACCTAAACCTAACCGTTTCTGACATATCTTGTTTTAGTCAAAAATGACGTTTGCAGGCCTCAACTTAAATCGTTTTTTAAATAATCAGGACTTATTTTCTGGTAGAATAGGCTCTACTTTAGTAGACTTACGGCCGGTTGCAGAAAGCTCCATTTAAGTTTAGAATGTTTAACGGAATGTCAAATTTGACAGCGTGTTCCTAAATTTCTATAAGCAGCTTGTCAAATCCGAAAGCTCGGTTAAATATTCTAAACAGCAATTAAGTTTTGTGCAATCGGCTGTATGTCAATATTTTTGTAATTAACATGTCCAAAAAATAGCCTTTAAAAATTAGATGAGAAAATCGTTATTTAATTTAAGTCATTTTTTCAAATTGAAACCCCATAATTTTATAAGTAAAGTTAAGTATTAAAAATGAGGGTTTTAACATTTTTCTATTGAAAAAAATCTATAATTACAACTTTTAATGTTTGCTATTAGTTGGTCATGATAGCCAGGCTGAAATAAAACACAATCGAGAACTGTCATTATTTTCGCTTTGAAATGAATCTATTTGTTGTATTTAACATAATTGTTACTCTTTATTGTTATAATTGTTGTTGTTATTGATATTTTTCTTTATTTTTATTAATATTCCTACATTCTAGTTTTTTAATGTATACCCCAGAGGAAAGAGCCGATAAGTTGGAGTGCTATTTATCTAGCAATAAAAGTCCACTATTAGCGTTAAGAAGTTGTTACCAAATTTCCTCTAAGACGCCATCCGGAAAAGAGGGCTTTGTCTACGCGTGTTTTCAAAGAAATCACAGTTTGATTCAGAAAAAGACAAAGCCGCCATGTCTTAAATGATGAAAATCAGTTAAATATATTATAACATTTTGAAGAGTCGCCAGAAACTTCCATCCGACAGGCAACTCTGGACTTGAATTTGAAAAGAACTATAGTATCCAGACGTGTTTGAAGATAAATAGCTATAAGCCTTACAAGTATTTAACCGTTCAAAAATTGGATAAAGACTATAATAGAAGGTTAGAAGAAGGTGGATAAACATTTTTCGGAAAATATTTTCCGTAATATTGTTTGGACAAGCAAGCAAGGTATTTAACAGAAAAAATTTACATTACTGAAGCAACAGAAACGAAAAGAAAATAGTTTGAGCTAAAAACCAAGGGCGAAGTTCCGTTAAGGTTTGGTGCGCAAGTTGGCCGTCAAGTATTTTAGACCCAGTATTTTACATAGGCAATTTAAATGCTACGAGATATAATGACCTCTTAAGAAATGACATTCAGCACGTAATTAAAAACTGACTGCCCCAAGCAGAATTGGGAAATTTAATATGGCAGCAAGATGGCGCTCCTTACCATAAGAGCCAAGTAATATCTAACTACCTGTCCAATCGATACCAATACTGAATTGGAGAAAACGGCAATCTTGCCTGGCCACTCAGAAGTCTAGACTTGACTCCCATGGACTTCTTTTTATGGTGTACCTTAAAAAGTATTGTTTACAAGGAGAAGCCAAAGACTGTAAATGAATTGCGACAAAGAATCCAAGAAGATGTGAATTTACTTAATCAAGGACAGTTTGTAGCGAAGTCAAATTTACATTTAGAAACACTCTTTACAACATGTATTGCGAAAAATGGTAGCCATATTCGAAAATATTTGCAATAGTTCCTAATTTTTTGGTTGCATATTGTAATTGTTAGGTAATTTGGTAAGTACGAATTAGTAGGCTTATTATTTGTAATTAATAAAAAAAAAGGTTTTTCTCATTATTAGGTATGATCGCTTCTATTCTGTTGTTAGATATCTTAACCCCAGATTGCACAAAACTTAATTGCTGTTTAGAATTTTTAACCGAGCTTTCGGATTTGACAAGCTGCTTACAGAAATCTAGGAACTCGCTGTCAAATTTGGCTTTCCGTTAAACATTCCAAACTTTAATTGAGTTTTCTGCAAGCGGCCGATAAGATAATTTTTTAATAAAGTTTGTTAGCTTATCAATGCCATGTCATTTCTGTAGTGCTCGATTATGTTTTATTTCAGCCTGGCTGTCATTGCCAACTAAGAGCAAACTTTAAAAGTTGTAAGTATAGAATTTTTTCAATAGAAAAATGATAAATTTTATATTTCGAAAACTACAAATTGTATTGTACAATTGACGACAAATAAATCCGTACGGCTGAATTGCTTCATAGTAAATTGTACTTCGTCTTCCTTTATTTACCTGGATTACCTTTCGCATTTGACAGTTATAACATTACATGATGACATGATTAATGACATGACGTTTATTGATTTTTTATGTCAGTCTTGCTTTGTCAAGGGTAAAATAGTAGCACAAAATATGCCACGTTTAAGTATTGCTACAAAAACTGCCATAATTAAACTAATAGAATAAGGCTGGTATAGAATTATTTTGGTATAGCTAAAATCACTGTTCAGGGAATCATATGAATCGTAAAGATGTGACGTGAGGAACATACCTTGGAAAGATCTGCGAAGGACAAAATCCATTTGAAAGCAAACAGTGCCCAGGTTTTTAATATTAGTTTGTTTTATTATTTCGGTATTAGTGAATTTAATATGCCTTTGAAAGTAATCTAATATAGAACAATTCCTTCAGTTACGTAAACAAACTTAATATGCCTTTAAAACCACTCAATCCGTAAGATTGTAACCTAGGTAACAGGTAAAAATAAAAGTCCGTATTACCAAAATATCATAAAACGAGGTTATACTCATTTGACACCGTACGGATTTATCTGACGCTAACTGAACTTGTTAATTATGAACATATTGACATAGTCTACTAAAGTAGAGCCCATTCTACCAGAAAATAAATCCTGATTATTAAAAAAACTATTTTAAGCAGGAGAAATCTACATTTAAGTTGAGGCCTGTAAACGTCATTTTTGACATAAAACATAAGATATGTCAAAAACGGTTAGGTTTAGGTTTAGCACAATATAAATAAATTATGTCTAGAATTTTATAAGGAATATATCTATAATTTTATAAGCACAATATACGGGGTGTCCCATTTGAAATAAGAAGGTTGGTACTGGTGCACGAAAAACTAGTCCCCTGTAGATATGAAACATATGTAAAATACTAAAAATCGATAAAAATGCGCTCTCACACATCTTTATCAAAAGTTCTTGGCCGGAAAAGATGCACCTGCAGAAATATATAATTTCTGCAGGTGCAAAACGGCCTACAAGAAGAATTGCTTTCGATTATGTCACAGGGTACCCTCCTGCGATCATGATTTCTGGGCCTTTACCCTCATCAGGCAGGCTTGTACCCAGGGATATGTAAAATAAAACTCCCAGATTACCTTAATTATTAACAACTTTTGTATTTAATTTTTTTACTATCGTTTACACGTTCCGAGATAAGGTATCGTCCCATAAAAACGACCACCTTGTACGCAAGTTTCTTAATAACCACGCATTAAGGAAGAACACAACACAATAGTAATAATAATAATAATAACAATCTTACAAAAACTAACCAAGCCCGATAAACCTAGAATCCAAGACAAATAAAATATAAATAATAATCAATAGAAACGATTGAATCCAAATACAAACAACAAATGATATAAACGTCACCTATCGGATTTCGTCGAAAGTCTTTGAGTAGTTGGGATAACAAATGCGGTATATAGTGCAGCATTGCCATCTTATTCGTCTTAAGGGTTGTCCCGATTTACCTTCAATACACGTTAAGAACAAATGGATATGGCGAAATCGACGAAATAAATTGTTTTGTGTTTTAAATATACTAGTCAATTACGTGCTGTTTATTATACAGATTATTTCATTTGAATTTTCAGATTATATAACACATACACTAAAAAGGAGCATCAGAAAACCTTGACCTGGGGGTCCCTGCATTGCCTATCCACCCTTAACCATCTGTATATTGGATATTAATTAATTGTAACAACTTTATATTTATTTTCTTTAGATGTATACTTTTTTTTAGTTTTCGCCACTGCGCAACTTTAAATCCTCCATTAAAACAGTTTTTAAATGGTCACATCAAAGATTACAAATGACAACTTTCCTCCACATTTTCACTGGCAAAAGCAGAAAAACATGCATTTTTTCACCTCTCTAATTTAGGATTATTTCAGAACACCTAAAGCAAATTGCAAAGTTATAACCAAAAGTAGGATAGGTCAACATCTAGGAATTAAATAATGTATTTTTTGGTAGATAAATTGTCACCAGTGGCGGTTTGGGATTTTCCCCTCTTTAAAAATATTTAACTGTGTACATTTATTGCGGTAGATTCGCTGTAGTAAGTTTATGTTTAATATTATAATATTAGATCATCCCGGAGCGATACTTAGAAACACTATATTTTGTTCGTGCCTCTCTGGTATTTATATTATTATTATATATATATATATATATATATATATATATATATATATATATATATATATATATATATATATATATATATATATATATATATATATATATATATATATATATATATATATATATATATATATATATATATATATATATATATATATATATATATATATATATATATATATATATATATATATATATATATATATATATATATATATATATATATATACGAAAGATTTTTGCTTAATTGCTATTGCCAAATAATAAAATTTAAATATTTTTTAGACGAAATTATTCATATCGAGGATATAGGAGCAAAATTAGAATCTCAAGCGGCATCTCTAGACCCTTTATGTTCAGGAAGAGGGCATAAAGAATACCAACTACAAAAAAAGTCATGTTTTTTGTATTACAGTAATTTCTGTATAAATGCCGGTTCGGCTGGTTGTTAATTGTGTCTCGTAATTTGCCAACTCAATCACAATTTAGCCAACTGCTTAATATATTAAGGGGCACAGTGTTTAGCCAACGAAAACAACAACAAAACATAACAGTAAAAGTAACGCGAAAACACAAGTAAACAACAAAAACAGCACTTTGTAGGTAACTAGATAACATTTAAGATGCATCGATTTAGCCTTCAGAGAGTCAATGAAACAGCAATTTCAATTTCTGCCTCTGACATACTGTTTATGGCAACATTTGATCATCTCAATGAAGTTTATCCTGTCGTTCGACGATTTTTATAAACCAAAGTTTTGATCGTTCGCCATAAAAGTTCAAACAAGTTAAATCCGGAAAAGTGGCCGTCCGCGGAAATCTAATCCAACGATGCTGGTCGAGATATTTCCGGACATCATTATTAAAATGGGCGGGACAATCATCGTGCTGATACCATTTTCATTCTAGTAGCGATCGTCACGTCTTCTAGCAGTTCTGCTAAATCTTATAATAATAATAAAGCTGTAAATAATAATCTGTCCAGTATTCAAAAATAATATTGTTTTCATAGTCCGTTCGCGCAAACCTAATTTAATATTCAATATTCAATATATTACACATTTCTTGAATAAATACAATACTCATATTCATATGCAAAGTACATATGTTAAATACAATATTTTTAGTGGGTGGCACTTAACGGATTTAACAGCTGTACGAACCAGAAAAAGATTTAGTTTTTCGCAAGTATTGTAACAAACATTAATATTAATAATACATTTTTTATATCATTACAAATATAACCAATAAACCTCCAGGTGTAAATCTAATAAAATAAATACAATAGTAAAAGATTAACTTTGGCTTTACATATCAAAACACTTGAATAAAATCTTCACATTTGTCAAATATGTAAGACCTGTATACCCTGACGAAATATTTTTGATGTTTTAACTGTCTAATGTGCACTGGCCTTGTTTATGTATAGATAGTTGTTCAACGCTGAGTTAGTACTAGACATCACTACTAGATGGCGAGTTCACCAAGTGTGCTCTTTTATAAATGTTTACTACTAAAGACGCGGTGGGATAGAGGAACGTACCTCTGATTTCCGAAAAGGCAGCGTTGTCAAAGTGAACTCGTTATGCCAACAATAAAATATAACTGCCTTCAAGATTTTTTGTTTTTTTTTGTTCGAAAGTTATTATCCTTGTTTATATATGTCCATATATAAACAAGATTACTATCTTTCTTTGATGATGTAAGTGCGCTGATAAACGTCATAATAACTATTTTCGACAGCTATATAAAAAAACAAGGTGTAATTAGTCACTGAAAAAAATGATTGTTTGATTGGGCAGATTTCAAGCTATGACCGAACAAAGGGAAAATATTGGGGTACTGAGAAATAATACAAATATAAATGAGTTGATTTATGTAAACTCACTGTACAAAATATAAGTTTTTAAACACAAAAATTCGGTCTGCAAAATTATTATACATAGTGTATCACAAATTATTGTTGATTGGTAGATTTGCTTTTACCCTATTTTCACATTGAGCTAAAATTGTAGTGTTTTATATTTATTGGTCACTAGATTAAATGAAAAGTATTCGTAGATAATTAGCTCAAACAAGAACCAGAGTTTAATACAGAGTGGTAATTAAGTGATGTCGCACTCTGCTCGTAAAAATTACTATCATAAAAATAACAAAAAAATATGTATTGACAGTGGTTCACAAATAGTTTGTTTTGGAGATATCGGGTGTTGAAAATACATATTTTTAACACACCAGGTGGCGTAGGAGACATCTAATAATCCGCATTTTCTTTCTTTTTTTTTAAATATCAATTTGAAATTTTTCATACATATATTACTCAGTACGAGAAAAATTGTTGACGAAAAAAAACCATTAAATACTATTTCCGGTTTAGTGGGTTTGGCGGTCAAACAGCCATTTTTTAAAATAAGCCATTGCAGCTTTATGAAAAAAAAATCAGTCAATAAAATACTTGTTTTAAGCAGCTCGAAATAAGCTTATTTGTTAATTTTTTAAAACATTTCGATCTAAAAAACTTTTGGGTAACGGTAACAATAGATTTCATTATTTTTTTTACTTCTTGTTTCATCAATAGAGCAATTTAGTTTAATATTTCTATTTATTAATATGCGATACATCTTTAAAAATCGGTAAATTTCCTTTACCCGGAACTTCTGTTATGAATCTTTATTAGGAATAGTGAATTATGACCCAATTTAGTTCGGTGTATAGCGATTTAATAACACATATATACTGTCTTTTCAAACATTTATATTGGGCACCATTTTGTTCCACCACATTGGAATCTTACTAATATTTTACCAGTTTCTGCTTAGTAGTTTTTACATTGACACACACCGGCATTTTGTTCGATCATAGTAAATTCGTAGGTACCAGTTTATCCCTCTATAACAGTTAATTTTTCAAGTTTCAAATGAGTTGAATAAGAAAGTTTTGATTTTTTTAAACATTTTAGGTGGCCGCCATTTTATTTCGTCATCTTGAATTTGTACCACAATTTTTCCAGTTCATTTCTTTTCCATAATTAATATTTGCACGAATTTGAAATCAATCTATGAAGTTGTTTTTTTAATATTTTATTAGGCCGCCATCTTGGATTTATACCAAAATATTGTCAGTTGATTTTCTCATAATACTTGATTTTTGTGCAAAATTTGAGTCAAACTGGGTAAGGAGTTTATTAGTTATAATTTCACTAGGCTGCCCTTCTGTTTCGCCATAATACTAGATTTTGTTACCAGGTCACCAGTTTATTAAAATTAAAATTAACATTTTATATTAAAACTAAAGCATTCATTTTTAAACTGAAGCTCATTTCTTCTATTTAAATTCCGTTTAGCCCATTTATTAAGGTCCCTTTAAATGAAGGCGCCTTCAATGTAAAATACCTGTATACGCCGAGATGTGTTTAAGCAATCGCATCTACGAGTAGTAAAAATACGCGTGGTCAACTGCTGGCTTCGAGTGAGGTTCCCGAATGGAACGTGTATGCCGAGCGGACGACTTGATGTAGCATCGACAGTCGCATCACTTTGCAAGGCGTACTGGCTGCAATAGTTATGCGGAAGTTCAACGATATCGGAGGGTTAGAGTGCGTGTTTATCCAAGTATATCCGATGTAAATCATGTTTGTAAGTAAACATGTTTGATATGGATAAAAAAATACCTTCTGGGTTTCTTAAAGGGATGCGACGCATCACCCGCATCCATGCACGTTACGCCCCTGCAGGTCACACTTAATGTTTGACCAAAATTTGGAGTCAGTCGGATCAACAATTGTTTAGCTATGCCATGAACAGAGAGACACATCGACGGAATTGGGAAAATATGTTATCGGCATTTATAGAGTATGAAACGCAAAAATCTGAAAAAAAAACTAGCAATGTGATTTTTTCACGATTACTATCCTTTACTAGGGGAGTAAAAAGGTAATTTTACTGCAAAAATAACTGGTACAATCCATTTGTTAGGAACAGTGAAGTGTGATCCAATTTAGTTCTGTACATAGTCACAGTATATGTATGTGTTATATATACTCTCTTTTCAAACATTTTTTTTGTGCGGCATTTTGTTCCATCATATTGGATTTCTACCAATATTTTACCAGTTTCTTTCTACTTATGCCACACTTGACTTTTGAACACAATTTAAAATACATTCAATAAGTACTTTTTACATCGACATACCGCTATTTTATTACGTCATATTAAATTCATACCAGTGTATCCCATTTTCACATTTAATTTTTCTGCAAAATTTAAGTCAGTTGAACAAGATTTTTTCTGTCGATTTTTTAAAAATTTTATTTGGCCGCCATTTTGTTTCGTACCACACCTTTACCAATTTATCTCAATCTCTATATGACATTTAATTCTTGCACAAAAATTGAAATTAATTTAATAAGTAACCTGGCTGATTTTATTGTGCAAAATTTGAAGTAATTATCCAAATTAGGTTTTTAGTATTTTTTTTAAAATTTCTAAATGGTTCCGATCCTCTTGTTATGTTAGAGTGGTGTATTATTTAGAGTTAAGATCCTCTAACAAAAAACAAAAGTCATTTTTTAAATTGTCTACGTTTCGCACCTTTATTGTTGGATCCTCGGGACATTTATATAAATTATATAGTCTGCATGAAAACCGAATTATCAGTCTTTACCTACTCCGTTGTTCCGCAGATATTTCCTAACCTCAAATTATACACCAAAACAAGAGGATCGTTAACGAAAACCATTTAGAAATTTAATAGTTGGGAAATATTTGCGGACCAACGGAGAACGTAAAGACTGATAATATGGGTTTCATGCAGGGTATAAAATCTATATATTTGTCCCGAGGTCGCAACAATAAGCGAAACGTCGACAATTTAAAAACAGACTTTTTTTATTTACTGGATCCTAATTCCAAATGAATATAATCTATATATGTGTCCTGAATATGCAACAATAAACGTGCTGCGAAACGCCGACCGAGCCTAACCCCAAATAATACACCACTCTAACAATTTTATTTTAACACTGCTCAGCCATATTGGATTTTTACTTTATTTATAACCCTTAGCTTTTGGTCAAAATTTGAAGTCAATCGGGTAAGTAGTGTTTAAGCTAAGCCGCGGACTGACAGACAGACAGACCGACGGAATTGTTAAAACATGTTTTTTGGCATCTAGAGACGCTAAAGCGCGAAGATACGTAAAATCTGAGAGGGTGATTTTTTCATGATTACAAACAGTTTATTTGGCCGCCATTGTGTTCCGCCATCTTGAATTAGTAACAGAGTTTTAGTAGTTGATCCCTATACCAAAATTAGTTATGGCACACAATTTGAAATCAAACCATTAAGCAGTTTTTCCAGGCCGAATTTTTAAATATTTTATTAAGGCGCCATTTTGTGCCGCCATCTTGGATTCGTACGAAAATATTACCAGTTGATTCCAACATAATATTTGATGTTTGTACAAAATTTGAGATACATTGAAGAAATGGTTTTTAATAATAAAAAATAAAGAAAAATATCTAAACATCGTTACTGGTTATCAATTATTTAAACCAATATTTCGTCGGCTCCCGCTTGCCCCCACCTAATTTTAGGTTCATTCATAAATTAAGGTTCCCATAATAGACTTCAGGTGTCAGGAGCTCTCGATGGCCACGGCTGACCAACTATCTATCTATAAACAAGGACACTGGTAAATAGTTGTACATTTTAGGTCCTAAATAAGTTAGGAATGTTTTATTCATGCTTAAATAATTCATAGGAATTTGAAGGTTTTTCTGACCTTTACCTCTGATGTCATGGTGATATAATTTTCTTCTCATACAATAAAAATATTGTAGAACATTTTCAACATTTAGCTGTTTTAAGGCCGAGTTATAAAGACCCCCCTAACAATATACCATATCTAATCAATAATTGCACGAATCCCTTGCACATCATTATTAAAAGGCTGTCTGGTGACATTTTAAGTAAAAGGTAAAATTTATAAATTAATTTCCTTCTACTATTTTTTAGTTTAAGTACATACTCAGCACATTTTAAATATTTATGTATTATTAAACCTAAATATTTTATATTAGATATTTCTTATTATATATATATTAACTTAGAAATTATCAATTTGAATTCTAGAACATTTTGGTGGCTAGCAGATGTAATAGAAAACGGAATATAAAAAGGTTTATTTAAATTTGAGGTAAGTTTGTGATGATCTTACCAGTTTTTAACTTTAAACAATCCCAACAGCACTCGCGTTTTAACTTCTTCCCAAGTGTCCTCCGAAAAAAAAACAAAACGGTGTCATCTTCGTATGAAATTGTTGAGCCATTTACTGAATTGATATGGGTGATAAACACAATTGGTCCAAGAAGTATACCCTGTAAAAACTGACCTTAATGTTTATCGAATCATTGTAAAAGTCTCTAATCTTGACTATTTATTTTCTTTCTATAAGTTACGATCTGAAAACCTCTAACACCTGTCCTTAACTCCGTAGTAATAAAGTATACTAAGGAGTTTTTCATTGGGAACTCTGTCAGTGGTTGTTTAATGCCGTTTTTAAAAGGATATGCGAGTAACTGAGTAACACTGAGAAAAGCATCGACTTTTCAAGTTCTTATTTTTCGACGAAAAAAAGTCCCCAGTGAGATTATCGGACAGTCAGTATTTTTTTCATACATTATTTTTTGTTCTGTTTCAAAAATGTTTGGTTTTGTTCAATGAAAAACTTTAGACTTTCCGATAATCTAAACGAAGTTGAGAAATAAGACCAAAACTGCCATATCTTGTATTTGGTTGATTTTTGACTCGTTTGATAGACTAATGAGATTTCTGTCAGATGACTACATCGATCTGTACTACTGCAGATATCATGTGATTCGTGTGCAGCAGCAGAATCGAAATTTTCAAGGCGTCACCAGGAGAAGGGCAGGAGGTGTTGTGTCTCCTAATATATTAAGCAGTTGGCTAAATTCTGGTTGAGTTGGCAAATTACGAGACACAACTAAGAATAAGCAGAACCAAAATGGTAGTGCGTATTTACCCGGAAACTTCACTGGCCCGAACAGTTATTGTACCAAAACTGCATTGGTCCGGACCGTCGAAATCCCGAAAATTCAGGAAGATGTCTGGGAACGCCTAAAATCAGTCAATGGCCCGAAACTTCGATTTACCTCAGTGATTAAAAATCGCTATTGGCCCGAAAAGTCGAAATACTGAAAATTCTGGCACTTGACTGCGAATGCACCAAAACAGGCAAAGAATGGCCCGGAAAAGAATATAAATTGCGGACCTACGCTACTGGCTAGAAATATCAAACAAGGCTGCTGTGTTATTAAGTTTTGGTTATAAGAAACTTTAGTTTTGTAGATTTATGTATTAGATGCTTATGACAACGAACATCAAGTTTTCCACAATAATTAAGAAAACGCAGTAGAATCAAGCCACGCAAAAGACATATTTTCTGATGGGGAGCTTTCTATAATTAAAGGGAATGTTCATGCAGGCATGACAGGTTTCATTTACAAGGTTGAGGTAAGAATTCTTTATACATTTTAGGCACATCAATATTGTTAAAAATATTTAATTTGCTTGATTAAAACAGTATTTCATTTCGAATAATTTTTACTGATTGTTAATATATCTATATAGTTTGTCAATAATGTTTTCTTTGCAATCAAGTTTTTGAATTTGTTATTGTGCATATAAAACTCGATAAGGACCATGAAATTGAGGAAAACATGCCCTAGAGGTCAGTTGAGGTCTTGTGTTATCATTATTAATATTTGCGTACTACACTATATCCGTAACAGATTTATCCTACATGAAACAACAAGAAAACCAACCCAGGTTTTGCAGAAAATAGTACAATCCATTTAAAGGTGACATAAGCGATTTCACAGTCGAAAAATTTAACGCAATTCTGCAGACATATAGTGGACTTTGAGAGGATTGTGTTTTCATAAGAATACTTTGGGACAGAAAACAAGGTTTTGTACATACAAAAGGCTTTGAAGATATGTCAAGTAAAAATTTCTGAAATTTACCGGAAAACAGTAGGCCAGTCATCAAATGAAACTTGGTTAGTCACAAGGACGAACCGTTTGACTTCCAGCAAATTTGGTTCTGTCCTGTCATGTATGAGAAGTAATAAATTACTATCTTCATTATTTAAAGAACTCACAGGTAATGTATATTTTCAACTTTGATTGAGTTTTAAATAGTATACTCTGATCTAATTCTAATTATATTGTAGGTTGAAGTGAGATTTCTAAGTTATGTCAGAAAGATCTTCGCTACAGCAAATGACATGAACAGATTAATTTTGTATATTTTAGCAGCTTTTAAATAAAATTACGTTTTTTTTTTCTGAAAATCTCAGTGTAATCATGTAAAAATTAAAACCTGGTTCATTTTATAAACAGTAACGAATCAACATTTTTTTTTGAAAATATAAGATAATTAATTACTACCAATGGCAATATCTGAATTTCAATGGTTACTTCTAATCTGCCAAAATGCATATTCGTGTCTGCTACCTCTAATTTTTTTTCTTTTTTTTCAGAGCGATACACTTTAGATGGTATTATAATCTAAAATTCTTCACTTCCTTAGTAGACAGTTTAAGTGATAAAAATCTAATGTCAAACATTTTTAGCCCTAAAGTGCTTACGGGCTCAAAAAATAGGCGTCATAAACGGCCGCGTGCACTCTACTACCAATATGAAACATGTGGTAAATAAACACTTTCTGATGTCTTAAAATTTATTGCCTGAGTTTGTCTCTTTTAATAGCTGCCTGTTATATAATTTTCTTGCCTCGTTCTTAAAATCCCATCAAAAAAATTCGAAAAACTGAGACAATGATACAAGTTTCCCCATCACAGCCCCGTCATGGGCATACATCTATCAGGATTTTGCCTGTTCAGACCAATAGCGGATTTTAATCATTTGGGGTAGTGACTGTTCAAACTGTGTCAAGTACATCAAATCATTACATTCTGCACCATCTTCGGCAGTCCCTAAAAAAATAGGAATTTAAAGAATTTGTTAGAACACTTCCTATTATATAAATAATTGTATGTGTTTTAATTAAATAGATAACCTAGAAAAAGAAAGTTTTGTATCTTTGCCATCAGGATGTCAATAGATGTATGAGAAGACATTGCAATGATCATCTAACAAGGACCAAACGAGCCCAGGCATAACTTAAGGGGGAACTGAACGCTGTAATATGGACCATTTGCAAGCCTTCCGCCGCTGCAATAGTATGTTAAAACTATAAGAGATATGTATTAGCTTCAATGTGATTTTAATAGGGAAATATGTATAGTTGGGCGCTAAAGGCGAATTTTTATGAAAAAATCAAATCTAGAGTTATAAAATAAAAGTAGATTTGTCCATTTCGACCATTTTTTGACCACTTTTTGACGCACATGCCTTCGCATATAATTTTTTTTTATGGCAAAATGGCTCTTTACCGCCTTACATTGATCCTTTGTCTACGTAACTGCAAAATTTGAAATGGTAAATCGTACTCATGTCTTTGTATTTCTGCAGCGCGTGAACCCTTTTGAACCCATTTTTAACCGAAATGTAATTTAAATTACCTATACATATCACATTTTTTTGAGGTTGGACGTGCAGGAAGTTTTTTTAATGCGTAGCTACCTTTTCATCTTACTTTCAACTCGACTAGACCTTGTCGCTGGTTTTTCACTTTTTGCGTGCAGTTCTCCCTTAAAAGAAAAACCAAAATAGCTATTTTAGGTTTTTCCTGTAGAAATTAAAAATATTCAGAAAAAACTTTTTCAAAAATGTAAATTTGGTGTTTTTTATAGTTTGTCAATTATTGCTCAATGTAAAATTTTAATTGTTTAACTTTTGGCCATATCGTTTTAATCACGAGTAACTCTGATGATGGCCTGTTTAGTCTAAAGTAGTTAACTATAATTTTAGGGTAATATTATATACAGATTCCTTTGTTTCATTACATTGGCGTGTGTACCTCTTAAGTTTTCAATAGAAAATATATAAAAAACATTATATAACAACTGGACTATTTTTGTCCTTTTCAAACATGAGTAACTGTGTAAAGTAACTGTTTTGAGATTCTGAGAAAAAGTAGGTTTAGAATTTATTTTCCAACTATCCCCCAACCATATCAAAACTAGCCCTTATGATTATTATTCAATATGGTTAATCTATGATATTAATATCATATGGTTAAGCCTGATAAGTACTTACTAACACTACACAGGAAAAAAGACTTGCATGCTGCCTAAAGTATAACAGAAAAGTGCTATAATCTCGTCAAAGACTGTTAAAAAAAAATCAAGAAAAACTTTAAGCTTTTGCAAGGTGATAAATTATTCCACGCCAGAAACAGTTATTTTTTAAAGAAGTCTTTTGTGTTCTTTTTCAAAGAAATAGGTATTGTTTCATTGAATCAATGCAGACCTACTTAAACTGGGTTAGAAATAAATAAATAAATTGAACATGTAAAGTAAACAAATGAAATACATAATAATATAAATACACTTACCAAAATAATATTACAAAATTTTTCAAAACTAAACATTTCTTTGAAGTTACTAAAATCAGACAGAAACAATTACGATTCACATATTCACAAATAACTTCTAAGTTCAAACATCGCACAACAATCAACAAAGTCACAAATTATTTCCAAGAATGCATAGAGAATGGTGTTGGACTGCCTAATAAAAGAAATAAACAAATAATGCCATATCCGGGTTTATCCAAACAATAAGGCAGTTTGGCAACAACGACACGAGTAACTCGCGCGCATCATGGACGTGCAGAAGGGCGTGCTTCTTTCGGGATATTGCCTGTTCGGGCCAATAGTGGTTGTTAATTATTGAGGTAAAACGAAGTTTCGGGCCAATAGTTCTTGCTGCGTTATATATTTTCAACTTTTGATTTACTACTCTTGGGTTATGAGTTTCACCACAGGTGGCTATATGCTGCTTTGTAGTAAATAGAGTATCAAGTCCGGTGAAGATTTCGGATGTTCTCTTGGTAACCACAAGTGTCGGTTTTGCTTTTCTTGGTGTCTCTGGTATTGTTTGTGTATTTATTTTGGCGCTAGTTGTACTCGTCTTTCCACTAGTTGAGTGTAATGCTGAAGTCTTTAAGTCAGAAACACATGTCTGTGGTTAGCCAAATTCCATTGCTTTAGCGGTCATCCCAAAGAATCCATTAAATATAATATATATATATATATATATATATATATATATATATATATATATATATATATATATATACAGGGTGATTCATGAGGAAATGTCAATACTTCAGGTACATATTCAGGACCAAAAAATAAACATAAAAGTCTATATAAATAAGTGTCCGCAAGGCCTTAGTTTTTGAGATACAGGGTGTTAAAGTTTTTATTTAATTTTCATATTTTTTAAATAAAATCTATGATAATGCAAATAATGGAGTAAAAATTGATATACGGGGGTTTTTTGGTATGACAAATTCGAATCTAATATTAGTATTGCTCTTACTTGTAGGGGGCGCCACCTACATGTCTTTCTACTTCTTCGAACAATTACAACTTTTTGGTACAGTCTTGTATTACATTTTTGAGCAAAACAAATTATTCCCTTGCCATTTCTACGTCAAAAAGGTATACTTGTTAAAAGTGGATACGAGCAACCGTTTTCGAGATATTTGGATTTAAAACAGTTTCGGCGCATGTGATTTTTTTTATCAAATTCATATAAAGTATGCATGTATTGTAAAAAAATAGAATTGTGCCTTGCCTGACAGAACAACTGTTGGTTGGTGTTCTCATCGTTTTTCCTGTTACTTAGCAATAGTAATGTCAGTTAATAATAAGATCAAATTTTGTCACTGTCAATTTTTGTTCATAACTTTTATTATCTGACAATAATCATTTAAGAAACTTTAGATCTAAATACGTCATTATGCCTGTGATATTCTCGCATCGTGAATATGCAGATATGATATTCGTCTATGGCTTCTGCAATGGGGTCGCAATTCAAGCAGTCGCGGAGTACCAGCGTCGTTTTCCAGATAGAAGGGTGCCAGAAAGAAGAGTTTTTCAACAAGTTTTCACTACTGCTGGAGAATCTGGGATGTTTTCAAGTGCGAAAATTGTATCTGAAAGGGAATCGGGACCCGACGTCGAAGTAGAAGAGGCTATACTCAATGCCGTCGAAAATGGTCCAAGCATAAGCACTAGGCGGATTGCAGATACTTATCAAATTACACAATCGTCTGCTTGGAGAAATCTTCACATTAATTGTTTATACCCATTTCATTTACAACGGGTTCAACATTTGCAGTAGGGTGATTTTGAGTTGAGAATGCAATTCTGTAGCTGGATTAATGAAGATCGAAGGTTGTATAGGTATGTTTTGTTCACTGATGAAGCACAGTTCACGCGTGATGGTATAAATAATCTTCACAATGAACATAATTTCCAACATACATTTAGCATTAATGTGTGGTGTGGAATGTTAAATGGTCATTTAATTGGTCCATTTATAATCGACGGTAGTCTTACAGGAGAAAAATATGTAACTTTTTTGAAAATCGCTTGCGAAATCTATTAGAAGATGTTTCCCTTAATGTAAGACAAAACATGTATTTGCAGCATGATGGAGCCCCTGCACACTAAAGTTTACTTGTAAGAGATTTTTTAAACCAAAACTTTCCAAACCGATGGATTGGTCGGGGAGGTCCGTTTAATTGGCCATCTAGATCGCCAGACCTTAATCCTTTGGATTATTGTCTTTGGGGATGGTTCAAATCACTGGTATATTCCACTAAACTAAATACAAGAGAAGTATTATTGGATCGGATAACAAAAAAAATTAAATACCTTTTGTTTAGTTTATGTCTGAGGCACTGAATACACACCTCAAAAAAATGTGTTAGTCTTTCATTTCAAAGCTTTTGTGCCAAGATACGTTTAAATTTGGACAAAATAACAAACTTTAAACATTTTGCGAAAAAAAATTACATGCGCCGAAATTGTTTTAAATCCAAATATCTCGAAAAAGGTATCCACTTTTAACAGGTATACCTTTTCGACGTAGAAATGGCAAGGGAATAATTTGTTTTACTCAAAAATGTAATACAAGACTGTACCAAAAAGTTGTGATTGTTCAAAGGAGTAGAAAGACATGTAGGTGGCGCCCCCTACAAGTAAGATCAATACTAATATTAGATTCGAATTTGTCATACCAAAAAACCCCCGGATATCAATTTTCACTCCATTATTTACATTATCATAGATTTTATTTAAAAAATAGGAAAATTAAATAAAAACTTTAACACTCTGTATCTCAAGAACTAAGGCCTTGCGGAGACTTATTTATATAGACTCTTAAGTTAATTTTTTGGTCCTGAATATGTACCTGAAGTATTGACATTTCCTTATGAATCACCCTGTATATAAATATATATATATACAGGGTGCCTCCGGTTAAGTCGGCACCATTGCTAACTTCCTTATTATTGGAGATATGAGGTCGGTTAAATTAGCAAACTAGTAGCATTTTTTCTGCTGATTAAGATAGTGAAATCAGAAAAACAATTGAACATCGCGTCTTCGAGTTATTCCAAAAAATGTATATTTTTTCAATGGAACACCCTGTATATTTTTCGACATAACGTTAGCAAATCGTCCTAAGAATAAAAAAGTTCATATGCACTATCTGCCTAAACCTAATAATAACAAAGTTATAACGATATTTTACTAACAGTCAAGTTGGCCATGAAATTAAAAATAAAAACAATTGATTGGGTGGCTTGGCGATATAAATGACAGTTTGTAGATGAGAGGAGTTTTGTTGTAGCAGAAAAATAATATATTTACAGTTTTAGTTGCTAAAGCTTGTTTTAAAATGTTGTTCACGCATATTGAAAAATGTGATATGTTAGAAACATACCTTATGTGTAGGAAAAATAGTACTATGGCAATACAAGAATACCGCCGAAGATTCCCTACTCGTAATTTACCGGACAGGAGGTATTTTTTAGTTCTCTATAGAAAATTTAGAAGTAACGAGGAGGTTTTTAAAAAGACAAGGAAGAGAAAACCTTTTATAATAAGCGAAGACGTTGAAATTACCATATTAGCCTATTTTGAAGCACACAAAGAATACTCAACAAGGGATTTAACAAGAGATTACGGTGTTAGTTTAGTGACAATATGGCGGATCTTAAAGAAGCACAAGTTTATTCCGTATAAGTACCGGCCAATTCAAACATTGTTGCCTGGTGATAATGAAACAATACTTGCGTTTTACCATTGGTTGCATCATGTTTATGAAAGAAATAATGACATTTTGAAGAACATTATTTGGAGCGATGAATCCAATTTTTCCAACAAAGGTATGTTCAATCGCAAAAACGTCCATTATTGGTCGCAAGAAAATTTATTTCTCACTGATCCCAGAAATCCTCAGCATCAATTTAGTGTCAATGTTTGGTGTGGTATGAGAGGAAGCGAAATACTTGGACCTGTATTTTATGAGGGTACTTTGACAGGAAGGAGATATGTTGACCTGATAATTTCTGGGGCGTTAGAAGAATATTTGGACGGCGTCAATTTGGCTACACGACAACTAATTTACTTCCAGCAAGATGGGGCCCCACCTCATCAGTTTGGTGATGTAAGAATGATGTTGCAGAGATTATTTGGAGACAAATGGATTGCCACAAATGGTCCAGTTCGCTGGCCACCTAGATCCCCAGACATAACTCCTCTTGATTTCTATTTTTGGGGTTACGTGAAAAATGAAGTTTATAAGAAGAAATATGCAAATTTGGAAGAACTGAAAATTGAAATAAGGAGAATAATGGCGTCTATTGATGGAAGGACAATTTTAAAGGCGACGAGGCATGTGCTAAAATGTGTCCGAAAATGCATAGAACAAGATGGTGATGTGTTTGCTCATTTACTGTGACAGTTAAATCTAACCAATTAAGTAATATGGTTTTTATTTGGAATTTCATGGCCAACTTGACTGTGAGTAAAAATATCGTTATAACTTTGTTGTTATTAGGTTTAGGCGATTAGTGCATATGAACTTTTTTATTCTTAGGACGATTTGCTAACGTTATGTCGAAAAATATACAGGGTGTTCCATTGAAAAAATATACATTTTTTGGAATAACTCGAAGACGCGATGTTCAATTGTTTTTCTGATTTCACTATCTTAATCAGCAGAAAAAATGCTACTAGTTTGCTAATTTAACCGACCTCATATCTCCAATAATAAGGAAGTTAGCAATGGTGCCGACTTAATCGGAGGCACCCTGTATATATATATATATATATATATATATATATATATATATATATATATATATATATGGTGTACGAATCAAATATAGTTGCATAAAATGAAGCTCAATAAAAATGTTTGAAAAGACAGTATATATGCGTCCTAAATGACTATGTGCGGAACCAAATTGCGTCACATTTCACTATTCCTAATAGAAGAAAGATTCATAACGAGGAAAGTTCTGTGTAAAATAAATTTACCGACTTTTTTTCTTAAAGTAGCATTTCCATGATAAAACAGTGCAATTAATCAATATAATAGGCTACAAGATTACAAAAAGTGAAACAGAATAAGGTAGAAGCAAAAAAATTACCTGGATAGCGTTAGCTTTCAGAAAAACTTTTTCTTACTCTATTATTTAATGAAATTTGAGAAGTGTCAATATCATTAAAATGACGTCTGACATAACTAATAATAAAATGAAATAAAAGTGGAATTTAGAACTTTTTTTAGAAGATATCAAGAAATCTAAAAAAATTAGGACTTTCAATTTTAATCACACTTTCCGCAACAAAATAATTATTTACTGGGTTCGAAATATGATCCATTATTGCGAATGCGAGATAGATCTCTTTTTTTTGCTTTTTTGGTGGTGGTTAGGCCGAATCTTTTGCCTCAAAATTTCGTAGGTATCATTTATTTTTGTAATAATTATCCAGATTTCTTATTTCTACTTCGTAAGGGCAGGATGTCCGATGACATTACGGGTTACTGGCGTAGCCAGAAAAATTATCTGGGGGCAAAGGTCAAAAGTATAAACTATTTATGGAATGTAAATTCTAGCAGAGATATTCGGGATATTTCGCCACCGTAGTAAAATATATACTAGCATGCTGGAAATCGGACGTTAAAATTTGGGATTTGATTGGGTGTTAAACTTATGGCGAATTTCAATGTCCGTTCGTGAATATTAAAAATACGTTTCATATGTAATGTAATAATTTTGTCTCGTAGATGCGTTATATTGAATTGTTCATATCAAAAAACCCCTAGATACAATTAATGAAGGCACTGAAAATAATTTTCTGAAAAACGTTACATTCCCCATATTACTTATAAAGCAAAAGACATTGTTAAACTACTAATGCAAACTGGTCAAAAAAAAACTTAAGTCAGAAAAAGAATGAAAGCTTGTTAATGTTTTTTCCGAAATATTGGGAACCCTGTATATTTTATTTATGTAATTCTAAGTTAAATTACATTATCAATAAGGAGCCATAAATTATCCTTTTATTGTCAATTTATAACAAATGCACACTTAGACAACGAAAATTAAACTGGCTTTGCAAATTCAAGTTATACAAAATTAGAAACATATCTTCAGAAAGAATACACCAATGTTCATTTACATGATTTAGTTTTAAAAAATCGTCTCGAAGCTCACAGTTTCGCTACTCAAGTAATAAACTTACCAAGTAATATAGGTAAACTTGTAAGCATTCCTTCTGAATCTATGTTTATTGAAAAATACTCGTTGAGCATAGGTCCTTTCTCAATTAAAATTTCACAAATTCTGGCAGCCAAAACTTCTTTAGGTCCATCATCTACCGTCCAACCCGTTTCAGGCAAATTCAATCCAAGTAATGCTAAATCTTTAACATACATCGGTTCATCAAATCTATAAAATATAGTTTTACTGTACCCCTATAATTTTACATGGAACGAGGGTGAAGTATCTCAATATTTCTTCCTCGAAAATAAAATATAGCTGTCCAAGTAATTTTATAAAAATGACGATAAAAGCAGCTTGTCTGGTTTTCTTTGGGATGCCCTGAATATTCTACAGTATTAAATTCTCTACAAATTTCCCAGAAATAACAGATTTGGTTACAATTCAATTATTCCAGTTTTAGGTAACTGTAAACTCAGTGGAACATTTAACACACCCTAAATTTATTTTTATTATTTTTTTTTTAAATTATATACTATTTAAAGAGTAACCATGAGTAAAACTAGCAGGACAATGTACACCCGAAGTTATCATATACGAATGCGAAGGCTGAAGCAAAATGATACTACAGAATATAATTACAGTGCTAGATTAGGGTTAACGGCGCCAAGGGGAAATTTATAAAAATAGCACTTACTCCTCATAAAATCCCTTAAAAAAACAAAAAAAATATTCCATAATTCTTTGGTTAAGAGCAGATCAATGATTATAAAATGCTAAAAACATTAGAAATGCAGCGGCTTAATCAGGACCAATTAGTATATTTTCAGTTGGTCAGGTGACTCTAAAAGCACTGAAGTGTTAAAAAGTAACGTCCAAACTGGTGTGAGAATGTCAACGAGCTACGATTATTGGCTGCCCGCAGCGGATTGTTCGACGTACATAATTAAGTACAAATACTTATCTGGCCCTAGCCCTCCCCTTTCATTTATTCCGAAATACTATTATAGCAAAAAAAAAAGAAATTAAAAAAATTAGTGAGGTTAGTTTCTATTTTAAACACAGGTTTCAGACTTTATTGCCACACAGTATAATTAAATAATCAGTCAGTGAGAAAAATATAGACTAGATATTTGGTCATCTACCTTAAGAATTAAAAAAAACAATATTTATGCAATATTTGTAGACTAAAGTTTGTAATGGCATTGAAATCCACTCTTAAACCTTTTTAGAGAATCTGGTGAGAATGTTTATATTTTTGAGAATTTGGGTACTCAGCAATTGCTGTTAAAAATATTATAAAATTTAATTTTAAACATCACTATTCAACAAGTATAACTTACCTATAACAATCAAAATTTTGGAAGTTATATAAAACAAGCTGATAAAACAGGTCTTCTAGAATAAGCTTTGTATTGCACAACAACAATTGAGTATTGTACTGAATTAAAGCTTGTTTAGGGTTAATTGATCCTACAAAGACATGCTGTGCAAATGTTTCTCTCAGCGTTCGATGACAATCCTCCTCCACAGCCTTTCTTAATTGAAGAATACTCGTTAATTTTGTTTCTACTCTGCAAAAACGAACATATGTATATTTAGATTATATGAAGATTAGTCTAAAATGTAGTGTCTTGTAAAGGCAGGTTTTATCCTATTTTAAAGAGATATACACTAATTGAAATGTTGTATTATAGTAATCAATAATAAACACAACAGAAGTTCGACAAGTAAAGGATTTGTCAGTTTCCCTCAATATAGACTGTATAAAGAGTGTTTAGTAACTACTATATCTACCGTTAAATCATAATTCCGAAGAGTGGGAATTTTAAGATTTAAATGATGTCATGTAATTTTATATGTGGACAATATTTACTGATTATTCTGTTTTCCCACCAAAAGAATTCCCAAGAGTAACATAAAACCTAATTACTTGTTTAATTAGAAATTAATCAAAGCATGGAAATGCAACGACATTTCAGAACACGTGAATTGAAACTGAAAAGAGATTATTGCCGGATGAATTCTTAAATAGAAAAGGTAAACAATTGTTTTCCTTTTGAAAATGGTAACCGCTAGACACGTGCCTCTGCCTTATTAGGCTTCTTCAATTAATAGTATAAACTAGTTAAAAGATGTAAGAAACTTAGAACCATAGAAAATAAACGTGGATTGTAATAACACATTTGTAAATTCGGTCACAAGAGCCTAACATTTAAGGCTAACACCTGACGTCTCTACGGAGGTAACCTTAATCAACATCCAAGCCCAAGCAATTAATAAAAAAATAATAATAATTAGGTGGCAATATGGCTAAAAGATCCTAATTGTATAGTATGCCCTTCAACCGAACTGTGAAGTAGTACATTCCTTTTATCTTCTAAGAAGTCTCCAGAACCACCCAGTCTGGTTTTACGTGGAACAGAATTTTTCGCTTTTCTTTATAAACATTTAATTACATGAAAAATAAACTAGCCGGATTTTTGGTTATGAAATAATGTTACAATTGTCAGTCATCCCACTTCTAAGATCATCGAAAGACTGGTTAAAAAAAGGCTTTTATCATTTCTGTCTAGATATGAAATACTTACAAAACATCAATTTGGATTTCTAAGTAACAAATGCACAAGCGATGCCATGTTTTCCCTTCTTAATAGAGTTTACTCCAGCCTAAACAACCATCACGCTACGGCAACAATTTTCTGTGATTTTTCCAAAGCTTTCGATTGTGTCAATCATAATATATTAACTAACAAACTGCAGTACTATGGATTTAGAGGGGCTCCTCTCAATTGGTTTAAGTCATATCTTAGCAACAGAAATCAAGTTGTGAAAGTTGACAACAGGATGTCTTCTTGTAGGCCAATGGAATATGGAGTGCCTCAAGGCTCGGTACTAGGCCCTATCTTGTTTCTTCTGTTCATAAACGACATGGCTAATTTAAACATTAGTCGAAAAATATGTCTCTTTGCGGACGATACCAGCTTTACGTGGAGCCATCCAGATGTCACGGACCTACATAGGATTGTATCTAATGACCTAATCACCATTAAATCCTGGTGCGATTCTAATCTCCTATGTTTGAACATCTCTAAAACGAAAGTCTTGTCTTATAAAAACACGCTGCAACCCTTTGACCTTAATGGCACCACTATTGATGTCGTAAACTCTGTAAAATTTCTAGGGCTTCTTGTAGATGATTCTTTAAAATGGGATCCACATATCGATGCTTTATCAAGGAAGTTAGGTTCTGCTTGCTTTGCGTTAAGATCTGTTTCCGAGGAGCTTAGCTTTTCTACCTCTAGAACTGTTTATTTTGCTCTTGTTGAGTCGCACCTCAGATATGCTATTCCATTCTGGGGTACATGTTGTGCGACTCAATTTGATCGAATTTTTATACTACAAAAAAGAGCTGTTCGTTACCTACTGAGACTTAACAGTAGAACTCACTGCCGAGATTTCTTTAAAAGATATAAAATACTAACCCTTCCTTGCTTATTCATTTTGGAATCGGTTTGCTTAATTCGTAAGCACGCACCTGCTCTATTAGAGAGACCTTCTCACAACTACCCTCTCAGAAATACTGAGCACGATCTCTATCTTCCAACCCCACACTCAGAGTTAATTAAAAGATCAGTAATCTACAATGCAAAAAAAATGCATAATCACCTGCCATTTAACATCAAATCCATAATATCTCTGACTTCATTTCGCAAGGCTTTGAAATCATTCTTACTGGAAAGAGCCTTCTACACCGTGAACGAGTTTTACAACATATAATTTTATCCTTATGAACCCCTAGTGTGATAGTTGCCATTACCAACCATTTTTACCGAACTTTGTATATGTATTTTTTTAATTTCGTACTTTTTTATTTTTTACTTTGCTTTTTTATTTTTTTACATTATATTTATGAAAATATTTATAACATAGTACGACTGACAAAGTACATTTCTAATGTACTTCTTTTAGGATTTTATAATATTAATATTCTAAATTCCTAATTTAAATATTATTTTTCTATAATATTTATGATGTGTTTTTGTCTTGTTTTGTTTGCTAATTTTATGTTTGTAAACTATTTTTTTACAACAGCTTTGTCCACAAAATTGTAAAATTTTTTTTTGACAATAAAGGATTTATTTATTTTTTTATTTTCTACCATTTACTGACATGGAGCTCAAGGCGTAAGGGAAAATAAAGATGAACTGTTCAGCTAAGCCGTTCAATTTTTAAATAAGGTGATTCTAAAATGATGTATTTGAATTAGACTAATATAACAAATAACGGCAGAAACGAAAAGCCAATACGAATGGTAACTGCAAAAAGTTACTACAAACGTATAAAGAAAAACAAGCGTTTACAGTTTACTGCTTTCTTTACACTGAGCACATACACAAAATACAAGATGTCTAAAAGATCTGTTTAAAATGACTTTTTCACAATGCCACTACGGCAGAAGTGCCTGGGCAGTAATATGACAGTAAGCACCACAATAGAATAATTATTGATTATTGATACTTTCAGAATGCTATTCGTCGTCGTATAGTCGTGTGACAACCACTAAAGATTTGTATATTTAACACAAAAATTGATCATATTTCAGGAAACAATATAAATCTCAAACTTATTTTATAATAATTTGGGATATGATACTTAAAAGTATAATATTTGAACATAAAAGACCTAAAAATGTGTATCATACATCATTTAGAACTATAAAAAAATGTTTATTTCCTCTATGGAGAAACGCATATGCTTAGTAAAAAGTTTTTAAAGACAGATAGTAGTTGTACAAATACTTTCATCCTGTCGGGACTCATCAGTGCGGCGATCGTACGAAACATTAAATAATAGAAAAGAATTAGAAGATTAGATAGGATAGGATATTAAATAACATTGTTTATTATGTATGTTTATTTATGTATCGAAACATTCCGTACACAGACTAGTCTACATGTTGAGATCTGTAATTTTATTAAATATTTGCTTCAATCAATTTAAAGTTTTTTATTCAGTTGCGAAAAAATGAAAAAAGATTTTTGTTTGTCAATCTAAATGCAACAAATAACATGATCACATTTAAAAATGCAACTTTTGAGTTGTAACATTTATTCCTTTACTTAAATGGATCTACATCTGAAATATTTTTATTCTAGATATGTGAAATACGTTCGCTTACCTCGTGATTTTTTTAATCAAATGTTTACTCAATGGTTTTTCACACTTCTTTGCCTCTTGCGAAGCATAAAAATCTACTTTCGGCGATTGACTGTATTTTTTTTTTTCGTCACTTAACTTATTGGCTGCCGTTTCAAAAGTCTCTCTTTTATCACAGATATTTTCGCAAGTTCCTACGACTGACTCTGAATCCATTTGTACATCTGTCGCTAAATTTTCTTTCGATTTATAGTTAATGTTCGGAGGGCCTTTTTCAGTTTGTATTGGTGAATCTTAAACACAAGAATTTTTTTCAGATTTTGAGAACACCTACTACCAAAAATGTTTGTTGAATATTGTTTACATATATTAATTTATTATATTAACAGCCGGTTGCACAAAACTTAATTGCTGTTTAAAATATTTAACCGAGCTTTCGGACTTGACAAGCTGCTTATAGAAATCTAGGAACTCAATGTCAAATTTGACATTCCGTTAAACATTCTAAACTTTAATTGAGCTTTCTGCAACCGGCCGTATATCTATTTTTGCAAATATTTGTTTAATTCAAAATAAAATGCAAATAGGTAAAAACAAAATATTTATATCCAGGACCAAATATTGCATCAACTAAGCGTTGCTTCATCTGCGCGGCTGTACACAGTCTAAACTCTAAAGAGAACAACACAAAATTTGAAACAATCAGGTCCTACGGGATTGAATGAAGTTTTGTCCTTTGACTCATCGTCTAGAGGTATTTGCCAAAAAGCTTTGCGAAGGTCTATCGAAGGACAGTGTGACGGTATTGTTGAAACGCTGAGACACCCATCTTTAACATCTAATCAATTTCTTTATTTAAAATTTGTGATGGAAATCGTACGATTTTTTGATAATCAAGGAAGTTCTTATTGACGATAGGGACTGAGACTGATACATATTTTACACATTTTAATAAGTCGAAATTCTTGTATTGATTTTTGTGCAAAATTTGATTCAACTGGAAAAGAAGTTTTTTTTTAAATGTTTTAATAATTTAATCAATTTCCTTCGTACGAGGGAAGTAAAAAAAAAACAATCTGGAAGGTCCAACAGTCATTAATAAACGCACTATACCAAATAAAATATATGCACCAAAAACGTAAACATTTAAAATATACTTTAATATTTAAAAATTTGCTTTTATATATAATAGGGAAAAATCAAATTATAAATACAAATAAGGGTATATTTACTTTAATTTTTATTATAATAAAAACATGTTATTTTTATACATACCTACCTTCAATAAGAACTATGTTATCAACAGTTCTCTCTAAACATCTATTCTCAAAACTTTCCTGATCCTTTAAAAATTTTTCATGTTGCTTTTGATAATCGTCCTCGGTTAACAACGTATTGGCAGCGGCTCTGTCGTTATTATTTTTTATATTGCATTCTGTATCAGGATTTTTGGTTTTTATTCCAAAGAACTTGTCTAGCTTTTGTATATTTGAATCCGTTCTTACCTTCAATGTATATGTTTTTATTATGATAACTGTATGCACTTGTATTATCTTAACTTTTATTATAAGTAAGCCACGTTTAGGTTACTATGTATCTCCAATCAGTTATCACATTTACTCTGCGAATGTCGTGCCGTCTCAACAATCAGAGAATCCATTCTAGGAAAGAAAGATTAATCCCCCTAGACGACATCATCACCTATTTTGTAAAATTAGGCCGATTGTTTGCCTAGGAGAATAATTAATGGGCCGCTTTTGAGTACTAGTTTTGTGTTTCAAAACAAGAAAGACCCTCTTAAGTAATTATTTAAGGAGAGAAGCCCCTGCTCCTCCTTAATATTGAAAATGATTTAATCGAATTCGTTAGCCTCGCCACAGAAGGTTATCCCGTCTGTTAAAATAGTAGCCTAGCGGTAACATTAAATATAAAGAATCACTACTTAAGGTCAGTTTTAACATGGCATTTAATAATCAAAATAATGAATTAACATCAACAATTCAAGAACTGCATAGTGAATTTAGCAAATTACTATATGAAGTGTGTTCTAAATGTTATTTTATTAAATAAATATTTTGGAGTTTTGTATTTTATAATTTTATAACTGAAACAAGAGAAATGTAACTTGCGCCGATTAACCATGTTAAGCCGTCCAATATCTTTTAATTTGTGTGAAATACGATTCCTTCTACGTATTCCTAAAATTAAGCAAAGACAGGAATTTTGTACTTTTTGAGTTCTTTTAGTGTCAGTTTTATCCAAGCACCTCCCGTAAACAGCATCACAGTGATTGAAATGAGACAAGACCAATGCATCGCAAAGCATTTTTTTCATCTCGTGACTCAAAAAATACCTCTGATTATAAATTAATTTTAAAGATCCATAAGCTTTTCGCATCTTACTGGTCACGTGTTCATGAAAACGGAGTTCAGAATCAATAATAACTCCCAAAGATTTTGAAGAATTGGATATTCTAAGAATCGCGTTGTTGATTTCAATTTTTAGCGCTCTTTTAACTACGGATTTATAACAATTGGGCCCAAATAGTGTAAGAGAAGATTTTAGAGGATTAATTTTTAACTGATGATCAATAATTTTTTTTAAGACTTTAGAGAACAACTAATGTGATCGTAGATCTTTATATTCTTTAGGTTGATTTACTTTTGGTAGATGTTAAACAAGTGCGTGTTTCCATACCCCGGGAAAGTAGGATCGTTTAATGCATTCGTTAAAAATACGTGTCATGTATAGAATAATAAAAGGCGAACATAACTGAATTAAAACTATGCTAATCTTACCATGCCCCCAAACGTGACTTTTTATGGATCGTACTATTTTAAAAACGTCATCTTCATCTACTTCTCTGAGATCAAAGTTGAACCGAAAGTTATGTTTTTAAGTTATTTTTATAAAAATCTAATAATTCTTGTTTCACATGGGAAGAACTATGAGTGGCTGTGATAAAAAAATTATTTATATCATTAACATTAGAGAGGGATAAAGGAATTGTAGTTTTTTTATTTTTTCACAATGTTTAATTTTTGCAGTTCGGTCCATTTTTCTTTAACGACACTATTATTAAATTTATAGCGCAAATTAGCTTTCTTTTCTAAGCGTACTGCAAACATTGTGTAGTTGCGCAACTGTTTATAGTAAATATAGTGATTTTGCTTTTTTGAGCTTTTAAACCTTTTGAGAGCATTATTACGCAGCTTTTGTTTTATGTTGTCAGTGATCCACTGGGCATATTTGTAATTCTTATTTCTTTTAAATGTTTTTATTGGAGCATGAACATCAAATAGAGTCGATATTCCATTATTAACAAATTCCACTTTCTTCTCAATGTCATAAAATTATACAGTTCTTGCCAGGGCCAGGCTTCTAAATCCATTTGAAAGTTTGTTGGATTAATACTCTTTAAAGGCCTAAAAGAAAAAGTTACGGGCTGCTGACTGTTACTCTCGCAATAAATTTTTATATAGACCAGTAAATGATCAGATAAATGAATGTTATGTACACCGGTGTCCACTATACCAATATTTGAAAAAAACAAGATCAATTAGAGTTGCCGAATACTCAGAAACGCGTGTTGGTTCTGAAATAAGTTGCTTTAGATCAAACAAGTCCGAGATAGAACCCAACATTTTACTTAAATTGAATATATCTAAAAAATGTATTTTGAAATCGCCTAGGCAAATAATGTTATTATATTTAGTACATAAATCAACTAGTAATCCCTCAATATGCTCAAAAACATATTAATATTTGAGTTAGGAAGGCGATAAATATTTCCGATAATAATTATTTTTTCTTCCATTATAATTTTAATCGATGTATATTCAATGTAGGGCAAACAAACGGATATTAACACGTCCAATTTTAACTCAGATTTCATAAAAACACCCACTCCGCTACTGCGTGCCCCCTTCACGATCACACCTTTTAAAATTATAGTTATTTATTTAAACAGTAGCATCATCAATTTCCGGATTCAACCAAGTTTCGGTAACACCAATAATATCATAATCATACTCAGAGAAACATTCTACAAAGTTTGTAAAATTCGCCAATAAAGACCATTTATTGACAAATATACAGTGACATTTTTTTTCAGTATTAGAAAAAAGTAGAAAAAAAGGGAAATATAAGAGATAAAAAGAGTAGTTATAAAAAATAATATCGAGAAAATTTAATAAATGAACGCATGAAAAGCATTTTAGTTATAAGTATCGATAAGTAAACATAAAAACTGCATTTTAATTTAGTATCTCCTAGACATTTTATAATGTAATCACAATTTTATTAGAAAAAAAAAGCATTCAGCCAGCGTGTATGTATCTTTTCATAAAAAATCATGATGAGATTGGATCACACTTTATAAAATACAAATTGACATCCATATAAAGAGTATGAAACTTTTCGTACCATCACTAGTAAATTACAAAGTGAATAAAACCTGATTATTGCATCTTAAAAATATACCCAGATAAAGTGATATCGTTGCATGCATATACAGATTAAATATTACATAAAATAATAGACAAAATTATAATTTGTAGGCGTTGAAATAAATAAGTGCAACAGAATTATATAGTATATCCTAATTCCACAGAAATAACAAAAAACTTTGATTTTAGTTGTTATTAAAATTAACAACATAAGGTTACCCTAAATTAGGACAGTATCCGGCATTTCTATAAATATTATAATACTTGATAAATGAGATTCTGTATTCATACTAAACTAAAAAAAAAACTCATACGAGTAAAAAAAAATGGGTATATATTAGACATTATTTATACATGTATCTTATATATAAATGCTTTTATTCTGATTGCATACTAATGAAAACTAATAAAAATAGTCTTTAATATAGAGAGTTTGTTGTATTTTTTATATTGCATAAATTCAACTTACATGTTTTTTGCATTATTAATACTATCCATTTCTTCCTCACTATTGACCCGTAAGACACAATTTTCACTTTTCGTATAAATCACTCCGTTAGTGCACCAAGCGTTTTTAAATCTAAACTTATTTATTGCTGCGGATAAAAGATTCAATTTTGTGAGGTCTTCTTTTATCCGCACATTGCTTGAGTTTAAAAGACTGAGTGATTTTAGGATGACCTTGCGTTCTGCGTCACTATGGAATGCAACTAGGGTTGCTGGCGGTTTATCCGATGCATTTTTTGCGTGGACCCTGTGGCATTTTGCTACACGCAGGTCTTTAATATTAAGCTTTAGCTTCTTATTAAAAATTTCCAATGTTTTTGCTCTTACATTTTCGTGGTCTTCCACTGGTACCCCAAATATACGGATATTTAAGTTACGAGATGCTTGTTCTTTCAAGTACTTGCATAATTCTAGAATTTTCGGCTTTTAAAACCAAAATCTCTGTTTGAAGTACTAGTATATTTACTGATAACGTAAAATTTGGAATTTGTAATTATTATAGTAATCCACACCCTTGTTTATATGAACGCAAAAAGAAACCTTTTTTTTTGGATATATAGATAATTGTTCCATAACTTTATTACTTTATTATGTCATTTTTGTTCCTCAAGTTTTAGCGCTCCTCGCCGAATTAACGGCTGAATCAAGTCCAGCAGCCCCACCGCTGCTCCTAACGCAGATATTCCTGCAAAAGAGGGATTAACGGAAAAATTCCACAGGTCTTTAGAATTGGGATAATTCGATTGATGGGATTTTTTACTCTTCCTATATAATTGCTGATTAGAGACAACGCATCTTGAGCTGCTACACGTAATTTTTTATATTTTTATCCAATTATTCCTTTCTTAGCTTTTTGGACTGCACACTGAAAAGAATTTTATTTTGATTGTACCTCTTTTCCTTTTTTTTTTAACTTTATTCCCCTTCCCTTTCGTAAACCCAGTCCCAATCTTGATTTAGCTTTCATAATTCCAGATATTCCTAAAGCAGCAATCTTTTCACCGATTGGTGCCTCAGGTGACTTGAATCTTTCAAATGCCCTTGATGCCAATAACTGACTACAGAAAATTTATAGAAAGCGATATCATGTTGTTTGCTAACTTCGTCTAAAGGATTTCTGCTTTTATCTTCTTTAACAAGCCGTTTACTTAGTTTGGTTCCTGGACCACAATAATTGTATCTTGGAATGTTTAATTCGAACGGTAACTTTTAATTAAAGTGTTTAACGAACCACCTCTCGTCATGAGCTTTGACCTTCTAATATGTCTATATCTACTTTGGTTTCCCATTTTATATATACTAAAGCTTAAATGAAGTCATATATTTAAATGAAAAACCTGAAGATATTTCTCAGATACACTTTGATTTCCCTAAAATGTGGTTAATTTTGTCTGGTTGCCAAAAATCATGATGTCAACTTAAAAAAGCATGGAAAGTTGTTTGAGGGGTGTTCGAAAAGAGCTTTAATTGTAGGACCTTCTGGTTCAGGAAAAACCAACGGTTGTTGCTCTTTTAATACCAGAAAATGGTTTGCGTTTTGAGAATGTATATATTTTTTTCAAAATTCTTGTACCACACGAAATATCAGTTTTAAAGAAACGTAATTAAACAAATAGCACATTTTGAGTCCACAAATGAAGAATGATGATGATGTTGTTATGTGAGATAACTTTTCCGTTGGACGACATAAAAACACCGATTGCTTTTATTTGTGTCAAACCTATTCTTCAATTCCAAAACAACTAATTAGAGATAATGCAAATTTATTAATTTTATTTAGACAAGATGGTATGAATTTAAAACATGTTTATGATGATCACGTCACCTCAGATACGTCGTTAGAAATTTTTGAAAAAATGTGTTCAATGTGTTGCAAATCTGACTAATTTTTTAGTTATTGATAAGGATTGCAGTTTAAAATCTGGGGGATATCGAAAAGAGTTTCACAATTTAATACATTTTTAAAACATATAATATCCAACCTTTTCAATCGACCTTAGTTTACGACTCGTCATATTTTAGTCAACATCAATAAAAAAGTTGCAAAATAACTGGTAGAAGCTCGAAAAACTGTCAAACGAAAATATCAAGCACTAGAATCAGATTTAGCAGAGTAAAGTTCGACAAGAAAAATAATTAAAACCAATAAAACCTTTGCAAGAATTAATTAAAACAATAAAAACCGAACCCTTGCTAAAACGAGAACTTACTTCACCGTCACTCTTTTTAACTTCAGAAATCGGCAAACGTAGTTTTTCAACTACAAAAAAAGACCAAAAAGAAGAAAAACGAATATTTATAATAAATATCTTCCTCATGATATTTCATTATTTCTACAAGATGAAGATATTTTACAAAATTTTAATGAAGATGTGTTCTTAGATGAACCAACTAGTACTCAACCCAGTCGTTCATACGAATCATCTTTTATAAAACCCACGACAACAGATATAAGACAGGAAATGCTTGAATTAACTAAAAGAGGTGAAGTTTACAATACGTATCTCGAAGTATATCACCCACTTATAAGGTCATTTGATGATACGATTGAGGGTAGTTATGAACTAGATCATACACATGGTTTTGTTCACGACCGTTTACTAGAGAAGTGGAAAATTGGAGATTCTACTGTTTAAGTTTAAGGATGAAAACTTGTACGAACTACTTTTTTTAAAAGATCTTAAATGTTACAAACCCTGATGATGTGGAAAATTATATGGACATATTAAAACGAACAAATGCTTGCAAAAGAAATTATGACCCCAAAGAGCAAGCTCAAGGAACCACAGATCCGAAATACATAACACTAATTAAACTATATTTAATAGAAAAAACATTAACAAACCTACAAGATCTTCTGCGTCTAGCATTTCAAGTATCTCTAGTTTCAGTACTTTAAGCAAGTTAAGACCTCTTCGGAGACCACGATCCTCTTCATCCAAAAAGGTGGAGCAATGTTATGTTATGCAACTTATCTTACCAAAAACTGACTACATTTATTTCGACAATATTAATGAAATAGTTGAAAGATTGAAACTATTTGTATCATCGCAAATGGCGGGGTCATACAGGTCATCAAAATAAAACTGTGTCAATGTTAGAAGAACTTGAGGAAGCAAAAGTATCTAAATAAAGGCACTGTATTGCAACAAAATATTTATTCCACGTAGGACTTTCATACGAATATGTCGATTGACAAATTTGGATAACATATATTAGATAGAGATAAAAATAAATAAAAAATAAACTTCTCAAATTTGAAACGTTGTCAACATTGCCAAAACAAATGTTTTATAACATTGTTATACCTTTTATTGGAACCTTTGATGAATCTAAAAGAAGTTATCAACTACTTCAAGATGGAAGATTAATATATAAATTTCCATTTACTTCTGGCGAAATAATCAACGTTAAGCACCCTAAAGATGCGGTTTTGTTAAAAATAAACAATTTTTCCATATGAAAAGCAAATAAATATCAAACAAAATGATGCAATTAGTTTTCATCCTCAAAATAGTGGTGCCTATGTAATAAAATTTTCGATAATAATTATTGAAACTTAATTATTGTCCAATTTCAGTCATGAGAAATATAATTAAAGAAGGGCTGTTAATGAACTTCATAGACCAAGCAGATAAAAATATAGACGAAGAAGGGTTATTGTAAAAGGAATAAATGATCTATGGCAAGGTGATTTAGTTGAAATGTTACCATAATGGAAATCGAATAAGGGATACAGATACATTCTTGTAGTTATCAATGTGTTTTCAAAATTTCTGTAGGTAAAACCAGTTAAATCAAAGTCTGCAAATGACTTGTGTTTCTGAAAGGAAATATATTTTTCCTTATTTTGTGCTGTTACCGACAATAACTCTTGACTGTAGCATATATTTTTTATAAATAAATGAAAATCGTAATTTTTTAAATTATGAAAAGACTAGAATAAAATGTTGCTTATAATTTAAGTTGCATAAGGAATTTGCAATTCCTCTATATTTTCCATTTAAATGGCACTGGTCTGACACTTTCTCATTATTATTTTCAAATGGTTTGTTGCAAATGTGACACTCGCTTGAATACATTTAAGTAATATGCAAATGAATAAAGGACATATTCAAATTTTTTTACTGTGTAGTTTTATCTAAGCCTAACTCTACATCATTGGTGCTTAGAACAAATTTAAGTATACGTTCAAAATCGGCATAAATGACAAAAGAAACTTCCATTTGATTTTCAATATTTTTAAATTAAAGTCTGCAAATGACTTAACTTTGGCGATGCAAAAAATATTAGAGGGAAACTATACACCAAAAAATCAACCGAACTGATATGGGAAAAGAGTTTTTAAATTTTTTAAAAACATTTAATGGTTAAATTTAACATAAATCACTACAATACTTACTCAAACATGAAAGCTAGTATCGTGGAGAGAGTAAATAGAACCATAAAAACTTTAATGTGATTACGTTAGATTATACATTTTACACGAAATGATAAAAACTAATACATTCTACTACTAGAAAAAAAACATCTAAAATCAATAAAAACAATGAAAAAGAAGTTCTGACATCATCTTATACATATAAGAAACCAACTGACCTTAGAAAACCAAAATTTAAAATTGGTAACTGTCCGAAATAGCAAACAAAGAAGATTTTACAAAGGGTTACTCTCCTAATTGGCCAAATGAAATTTTTAAAATATGAGGTTAAATTAACAAATCCTAGAACGTATTTAATTAAAGATGAAAACAATTTAGAAATTAAAGAAGCCTTTTATGAGGAATTACAAAAGGTCAAATATCCTGACGTGTACCTAATTGAAAAAGTTTTAAAGCGAAAAGAAAATAAAGTTTAATTAAAATGTTAGGATTAGATAAAACTCATAATTCTTGGATTCTCAAAAAAAAACAAATATAGAGTTTGACACAATTGCGTATAATAGGATATGGGAATTCATAATAAAACAAACTGGATTAAATAAAGGTAATGTGTTTAATATTAATACATAAACAAGTAAATTTAAAAACCTTTGCAAAAAATTTCAATAATACAAAATACATTTTACATTTTAAATAATGACTAATAACTATTTTTTGGAAAACAAATTATTGTAGATAAACATTATAGTATTGATAATTTTTTTAGCACACTTTAATTAATAAACCACAAAATGGTAAAAATATACAGAAAGAGATTAATAAATGAAATAACGAAATTAATTGTCATAAAATCCATTATTTACATTTTAAACATATAAACTCATTTTATTATCTATACTATACTATCGATTATCGTTCGACTGCGGTACCGTTCGGTTGTGCTTTGTTTTGCGTTCCTCGCGGTCGAGCTGCTTCGCAGTACGTGTGTTTGTTCTGTTTTGTTTTCGCTGTGTATTTTTGTTTCGAATACAAGTGTGACAATTGCCGTAAAGAGTTTTCAGAGAAAGACAAATACAATAAACTTCGTTGTAGTCGCGAGTGTAAACGATCTTTTTGTATGAATTGCACGGGCCTTGATAAGGCTACCACAAAAATCTTGATATTACAAAAATCAACCCACCTCCGATTTTTCTGCGCCCTGTGCGACTCCCCTAGTTTGAAATATCTCAACGATAAAATCACAAAGGTATCTCAAAATTTGATTCCACATGAACTTTTTGATTCAGTCGCAAACCGTGTATCCCAATTGTCAAGTAGTTTACCGACAATTTCTGAAATGTAGGACATTTTAGTTTGAATCCAGGTGGAATCTCATGAAGAAAAAGATTGACGATATCCACAATCTCTCGAGGGAGTTTTCCGCTTACAAGCCAGATATGTTATTAAAGTCTCTAAGGGGTATGGAACAGAATATTTTCAATATTTCCCAAATCCTCTTCAACAATGCCGAAGAAGCGAGAAAAATACAAGTACAGGACTCCTCTTCAATTGAATTAAAAGCAGGTATTGCTAACATTAAGAGCAACCTAACTTGTGTAACTGGCTTGGTAAAGGAGTTATACTCCAAATATGAAAACCAACATAAGTGTAAGCATATCAAAAATACATATCCTACCACCATATCCTTGCCTACACCAACTATGGTAACTACCTGCTCCACCGCCTCTACACAAACTGAGGTAACACCTACGGATATTCCCAGTACTACTGAAGGCTCCAGCAAGCTGGCTTGTAATAATACACAACGGTGGCACTATGTAGTCGTAAGAAATCTTCCTGCAGGGTTTACGCCTAACAACCTAGTTCACTACGTTAAGGAGAAGCTAGGGACTACAGAGTTTATTCGCTGCTACCACCTAATCAATCATATCTCAAATATTGATTTTAAAATTGGAACTCAGTCAAAAAAGTCAGCTGAAAAGCTTTTAGACAGCAATCTATGGCCCCATGGCGTAGTAATAAAACGGTCAGCTGTATCCGAACTTTCAGAAAAATCTACACCGAACCTCCCACCTCCCTCCACACCGAAAAAACTGCCCACCAACTCGAGCTCCGTCAGTTCACTGGTTGTCTCCTCTCCAATTTCTCAAAAGGGCACTATAATATCTTCTGACAAAGAGGCCATTGCTGCCTGCAAAGCAAATGTCTTGTTGAGCGACAACTGCTACAGTCTTTCCAAGAAAGCTCCTATTGACCAAGAACCTATTTTTGATCCAATGTCTCCCCCCACAGTGAAGCTTACGCGAACCGAAAAAAGTTCTGATAACCGTTTCCTCATGTCTAGACTAAGAGAACCAGCCATTTTAAAGGCCTTCAAGTTATATCTCGCCTTCCTGCACGACCAACCTGCGCCAATTCACTTTGAAGGGTTTACAAATACAAGCACCAGGCTGTTTTTGGCTTCTGAAGGCATTCCTATAGATTATAGAACCCTACATAAGATATATTTCGATTTTCATGCTGCTTACCTCCGCTATGGCCTTCCCTTTTGGGGCTGCTGTACCACCGAGCAATTTCGTAGTATTTTTATGCTTCAAAAGAGAGCCATTAGTTATTTGTTTGGTCTAAATAATAGAGCTCACTGCCAATACTATTTCAAAAAACATGAAATATTAACACTTCCTGCATTATTTATTTTGGAAACGGTATGTTTGCTGAGAAAACATATAAACACCCTCCCAGAAAGGCCACAACATGTATACCCTACCAGAAACTCTAGGCATGATATATATCTTCCCATTCCTTCCTCAGAATTAATAAAAAAATCAATTATTTACAACGCCATAAAACTTTACAACAATCTGCCAGTACATTTAAAATCTATCCCTCTGAACGCACAATTTCGAAAAAACACCAAAGCATACCTCATTCAGAGACCATTTTACAGCGTTAATGATTTGTACAGCGAGTAAGTCTCTTTAAATTGTCACTAAATTCGCTTGTTTACTTAAATCTTTTGTGAGTCATGTCCTAACTCGTAGCATAGAATTTTGAAAATCATCATATAGAGAAAACAACTGTCGAACATTCACTTAAAACTTAATTATTTTTGTTAGGTATTGGATTAAAAACAAAATTTAATTCTTTTTTGTATACTACATTCTACACTAGTTCATTATACCTTCTGTTTAACATCACAATTATTTGTATAACTATAATAACATAGAGTTTAAGGTCGCATAGTTGCAATTTTGATTTCAATGTCATCGAAATTATTCACCTCGTACATGTGTGTTTGTTTACTTTTATAAGGTTATTAGGATTCATTAACTGTTTTGCGGCAATGTTATGTTATATTCTAACGTGTGTTTTACGATTTGGTAAATTGATAATTTACATTTTTAAAAAGCGTTGACCTATCGAAATTCTTTTCGATTAATGTTTTGATATGTCTTATTTTAGGTATATTTTGTTTTGTCCATAAAATTGTAAAATTTTTCTGCGGCAATAAAGCATACTTTTGTTTGTTTGTTTGTTTGTTTATAACTAATAAATTTCACTAGTACTTTTTAATACGTACACAATAGTAAAAAATACAAATTTTAATTCTTCTGTAAGACTAAGTAATTATTCTTAACACTTTAAGTATTGATTGACCAAAAAAATGTTGAAAAAAAACAAGTCAATATACAAAACATCGTTTCATAGGTGTCTCTTTTGTCACTAGTACATTTAAATACATATTGTTCTTTGTTGTTTCTACTTTTCGAAAGCCACAAACATAGAGCCAAGTAGAAATTGTTGTAAATTTCAGAATCAAACATGTGTTAATATTTATTTCAAGTACTAAAGCAGCTAAAGAAACAACTGAAAACTGACTAGGAGTTCTTCTGAGATTTAATATAACCTGTAACCTTGAACACTAAAAGAGGAAGGGAAGTAGAAAGGAATATCCTAATGACCCCACGCAAGTGTGTCAAAGCTGTTAGGAATTTTAAATCTTTTATCTTCAGATGAACATAAGACAATGTACTTACTAATTCGGTGTAACTCGTATATAAACGAGATTTAAATAAGTACATTGAGTTATTTTCAACATGTTTGTAATGAACAAAATCTAATTGGTTTTTAATACTAGTGGTTTTAACTCCCTTGGCCTTCTTAAGAATATCACTCTCGGTTTTGACACAATATACTACAGATTTGGTTATCGGCATTTCATGAATATTATTTGGTTTATAATTTGATGTGTCAAATTTTTCTATATTATGTTTTAAACCTTCATACACATTTTGCGTTTGTATTTCTAATATGAAAGAGTTTGTGTCAGTGTACAAGAGTTTAACTTTATCTTCATAAAGATACTTAAAAAAGTTATGAAAAAAATCATACATAACAGTTTTTGATATGTCTAAAATTGAAAATCCTATGTAAATTGGTTTATTGTATTCTACTAAAACTTTTTGCATTTGGATAGCAACTAAATTCTCAGAAATCACTGTTAAATATTTAAAACATGGTTTGGCAAAAATATTTTCTGCGCCATCTTTTCTGTGATTTTTTTGACCATTGCGTACCTAACTTTATGTCAATTCTTTTATCGATATTTTCCATAGTTTTTCCATATACACTGTTATTTGCTAACTTCCAACTATTTTTATCGAATTCATTTTTAGTCTCATTGCGTAGTTTTGTATTCAAGTCAATATACGGTTTTAACCATGGTGACTGAATAAACCCTAAAACTCTATGTACCCCTTTCAATCCATGTTCAATGCACTGTTCTAAAAGTGTATAATGAATTACATATTTTACTTTATCTTTTAAATTTGGAATTAACTTTGAGCAATTAGAATTGGGAAGTTTATAATTTTCAGGACAAAAAGGAAAGTCATTATAAGCATCATGTAAATCTGTGGGATACTCCATATCAACTTCAAGGACATAGCCTTTAGATATAGATGGGAAGCCCGACAAGGGCAGCACTTAGGCTCACTGGGGCCCATTGTGCTATCCCCCCAAATAGGCGTGTCAGGCAAAGAGCTCACTCCTTTTTAGAAAGGCAAGGGCCCTTTCAGGTCGAGCACGTCCCACAAGCTCGGGTTCCCCATAGGTGTCACTCAAGCAAAGCAGTCTGGCGTTGACTAAAGCGTCACATCGACAGACTAGATGTGCTCGGTAGTTTCATCTACATCAGAAATGTAAGGTTTGTAATATCTAAATTATCTATTTCTGATTTTGAAAGCCATAAGAAATTTTTCAGTGGAAGATATTGAGACATTGCGTATCCATAAAGATTGGTTGCATCGAGATACATAATAAAATTATTAGCTGTTAAAGGATCAAAATCAGAAAGAAATAAATTATTGGCAACGGCTTTTCTACATTCGCAACACCTCCTAGCACACTACTTAAAAAAATGTAACATATCAGGGTCCGTTAGAAGTTTTAACTGAACGCCTGTATAGCGTCAACAGGAATCAAAACTCAAACCGGAAAATGTATAATGTGCCGTTCTGATTTAAAGGTGTTCATACAAGTTTTTCTAAAATTTTGAAAAATATCCGCTAAAAGGATGTCACAGTTAAATAATTTCCACACCTTCATTGCCCCTTCATATTCTTGCTCATTCTTCAAGTCATTATACAATTCCTCTTGTTCAGGTAATGCGGTTTTATTTAATTTTGTAAGGTCTTTAATGTAACTGTATGAAAATACCCCCCTTTAATCGAATATATTTAAAATTTTCAATATCAGTGAAATATTTATGAACTTCTTTACGCTGTCATTTAGGTTTTCAGATAATTTTGCAAGGGAATAAGGTAAAAATTGAAAAGAATTAATAAGTCTTAAATTTATATACTTTTTTTTTTTTTTTAATGCCAATTTTCGGTCATAATAATTGTCTACTTCAATGTGTTTCTGAAAGGAAATATATTTTTCTTTATTTTGTGCTGTTACCGACAATAACTCTTGACTGTAGCATATATTTTTTATAAATAAATGGAAATCGTAATTTTTTAAATTATGAAATGACTAGAATAAAATGTTGCTTAATTCCTCTATATTTTCAATTTAAATGCCACTGGCCTGCCACTTTTTCATTATTATTTTCAAATGGTTTGTTGCAAAAGTGACACTCGCTTGAATACATTTGAGTAATATGCAAATGAATAAAGGACATGTTCAAATTTTTTTACAGTGTAGTTTTATCTAAGCCTAACTCTACATCATCGGTGCTAACAGCAGATTTAGGCATACATTCGGCATAAATGACAAAAGAAACTTCCATTTGATTTTCAATATTTTTAAATTTAAGAATATGTCCCGGTACGTTGTTTCGAAATTTGTCTTCTTTGTAATCTTTTGATGATAAATTTATTCTTACAAAATCGCAATCAAAAGTATTATGCCTAGTTAAATATTCTTCTGAACTAAAATAGATAGATATTTTTTCCATTATGTTTTGAAACTTGACTTAATATTAATCTACTTAGATCAGAAATATAACAGTAGTGAAAATTCCCATTATCATCACTAATTAATAATAAATTAATATTTTGATTTTTAAGATTTTGAATAATGTATTATTACTTCATAACCTAAAGTTTTTTCTAATTTTTTTCCAAAGATAATAGATATACTGTCTTTCAAATTTTTCTACGTCCTTTAAACCTATAGGAAATCCAATACCTGGAGTATCCAAGATTGTTTCGAAGTGCGGGTATGATTCGATTTCACATTCAAATCCAATTGAAGGATACAGTGCAGCTATCACACACCACGCCAAACAATATTGGTCCTGATTTCGAGGGTTAATAATAGCTGACTTTAACTCGATTTCTTCCGGTAGTTCAATGTAGGAAGAAGATCGCAGTGGATTATATTTGTTGAAATTCATTTCTAGATGCAAAAGTTTCAAAAGAACCCATCCTGCAAACAAAAAAATTAATTATATCTTCGATTTTTTTATGATTTTATATAAAATAAACAATGGTTTTAAATTATTTAAAAATAAATAAATATTATAAATTACCTGAATCTTTTTCTGCTAAATCATCAGCCGTTCGGTCGATTATTTTACACATTTCATTGATGTTCGATATAGTATCTGAGGTGAACTCCGTTATCAGGATTGAAGTAAATGCCAAATAATTCCGTATTTAATTTTAAGCATGTATGTGTTTCAAGAAATTTTTCTATTAAGCTTCTAATTTTGTCTGGTATATCATTGAAAAACAGTGGAATGTTTACAAATAATGCTTCAGCTAAAATTCTGTACGATATGATTCTTTTATCAGAAGCAGATTTAATAATTTCTACTCCACTTTCTTCGGCACTCAAAGCTAAGCTATTCTTATGTGTATTGGTTCGAAGGTGGCTAGCCCACAGAGATGGCGTAATAAATGTCTTTCAGTGTTCACAATATTTGTTGCTTTCTAAAACAAGGGCATTTTCTAAATAACTTAAAATTATAATAAAAAAACACCAAGTAAATTGAAACAAGTACAAAAATAAAAAAGTACTGCAGAAACATAAAAATGGATTTAAAATAGTGAAGTCACTGCTCAGCATCAATATTCCATAGAACATATCACGCCTTAAAATGTCTCCAAAATTGGAAATCATAAATAATTTTACATGTAAAATTAAATTTTACATGTAAAATAGGTGAAATTGCAATCGTTCAGCATACTTATATCTAACATAAAATAAATACCAATAAAATTTGGTAACTCTAACTGAAAACACTCCGTATTGAGTATACAAAAAATTACAAGTTGAATAATAAAATAAAGCAATAGGTATTATGAGTATTAAAAGCAATGTATTGCTTTGCGACGCCAGGCGAAAAAATTGTAGAATGTACTATAAAAATAAACGCTTACCTTGTTTCTTTTTCAACTTTTGCTCCGATGAATTTTCCAAAACTTCTAGTTCTTGTTTGCCTCTTGCTAACACTTTTACACACCTATTTATTATGTGGCGAATTAAATTGTCTCTTCTGAAGTTACAAAAAATGTGCCTTAACTAATTCTCTTCTCTTCTCTAAGTTTCATACGTACTGAGTTAAAACTGTAGGAACGAAACTTAAATAGGATTTTAAAAAAAGTTAAAGGGGAGAGGGGATGATAAAAACATGTATCTACCCACCCATCAAATATACTTTTAATTCTATTCCAAATTTCCTCTCCTTCCTTATCGATGGAATTATTTTTTAATTGGGAGATAAAGAAAATGTTTAAACAAAAGCCAAAAGATTTTAATTTTGACAAAGTACTATGTGATTCCCTACTGTTAGTTTTTTTAATGCCAAAATATTTTTTTTTGACGCATCCTATGTCTGTTTGTGTCGAATTTGTCCTATGAAAATTAGATTGCTCAGGTGTTTTTGGTTCTGGAGAACATAGTTCCAAATTTGTAATTTCATTAGACGTAAATTCTGTCTGAGAAATATCACTATACTGAGACCCTTGGAGAAAAATTGGACTTCTCTGCCCGCAAGTGAAAACACTGTCAGAATCCTGATATTTTTTTTACAATTTGGGATAAAATTGAAAGTGTCAATGTTTTGACCAACTGCGAAATCTGAACCGTCTTATCACAGGGATTGGGTTCTTTAGAACAATTGTTGGTCAAAGGGTCAACAGAAAATTTGGAAATCGAAACATTTTCGGTAACGTTTAAATATTGCTAATTGCTAGGCAATTTATGGTATCAATATTAAAACAAAATGAAAATCTTCTGAATCTAAACTGTCGTGATCGTTTGCCGAAGATATTCCTAAATAATCTTCATGTAAATTTTGTGAGTGAACCTCTAAAGATTCGTCTTCATTAAAGTGTAATATATCTAAATTAGAAATAGTTTCTGATAGATTCTCAATCGTTTCCCAGTTGCTTAATCCATCAGTTACTAATTCTGGTTTATATATAAGGCCTGTTAATTTGGAATTAGATTTCTGAGAAGAGATATTGCATGCATTTTTTTGAAGATTCTATACCTAGGTAATTTTTTAATTTAGATGTCTTCTAAAATTACGTCAGTAGGTTCGTCAAAAGGATTAGAATTATTGTCCTTTAAAATATTAATTAATTCTTGGGTAAAGATAATATTAGAATTAGTTGTTTGCAAGTTCTCTTCAAGAATATTTTTTTATTTATAGAGTTAAGTTGTAAACGAGCATTATTCTCTACCATACCTTGCACCATGTCCCTAAAAGATCGGCTCCTTTGGCCTAAATTATCACCTGAATTTAGAATTGCAGGAACATACACATTTTGTAAGATTTGCACTTTTTTACCCTCCATTTCTGTAAAAATGTAAAAATAATCTAATATGAAACGAGAAATATTTTAACTCGACAAATATGATATAGTCGTTGAAGGAAACTTAAGAACTGGTTAACTAAAGACATAAGGCGATCGACTTTAAAAAGAAAAATCGAAGGTCTCTAGACTTCCGACTCTCCATGTCCATGTCCCGACTTCCCCCTTTTCCCTTATCATCTTCCTCCCCTGTGGTGGACGGGGAGGGGACGGATGAGGGGGGAGGTGGCGCAAAGCGACTCAAGTTGCCCTCACCATGGAAAGTAGGGTGTTGGGGCCTAGAAAGCGACTTGAACTTTGCGCCTCCTCACTATATAATTAACTCCTTCCCTCCTCACCCGCCTCTCTGACTTTCGTCTCCCCTTTACCCAAAATTTCGTAAGTTGGTGTGGTATAAATTCGTTTTAATTTTCGCATTTTATAACATAGTGATATATTTTAATCAATCGTTAACCAGAAAGTAATATTGAAATGAACCGCCAAGAACAAAACAATTTTTGGCACGGTAGATTGATTCCCATTGTTGGCAATAACATACAAATACTGCAGCAACCACCCCCGTAAGAACCTGTAGAACAACCTCAGGGTGATCAAGAAGGGCTTGTTCAGGAGCATCATGAACAAAGACGTCCTATTCGTTTGCTCAGACCTCGGAGGGTATTCAGAAATCCTCCGCCACGATTTCCACCGCCATTTCCACCACAGCTTGGGAGGCCAGTACCGGAGCAGGTGGATGAAGAACAGCCTGAAGCCAGCAGAATCAGCCTGAACAATTAAGGCGTCGCACAGTGCGATGCATATATGGGAAAAACGGCATAAATAATAACTCACTTCTATAATGAAACACATATGTTTAATATTTTTTTCTAAAAAATGTAACAATATTTGCATCGATTATTAACAATATCAACATTATTTTTGGCCTCATATTGTTTGGAATAATTGATATCAATAGTATTACATAATTATTATTCTTTTACAATACTATGGCTAATCTAATGTTTTAAAATATTATTGCTATTCTTATATTGGTCTAATTATTTAAAGCAAGAAAAAATTGGAGAAAAATTTTTTATTTTAATTGACATAAGCCCACCTGATGAGTAAAATTATAATTTCTTTCTAAGGGATTTTATGCAATGCTAACAAGGCGTTAATAAGTAAGACTTTGTGACAATTTTGGATAAAATAATTAGGAGTGTGTGAAGTAGATCACAGATCACTTTACACACTTGTTATATAAATAACTATTGTTGATAAAAAAATACCGTTACCTAAACTTCTACACATACACAAATAACTACCTAACAATAAATTAACCACACACAAAGTACCTAACTAAACTAATAATTTAATCGCTATCTGTATCTCCTATGTCATTTAAATCTATGTGTCCATATAAATCTAACGAGAATTTTCAACTGGTATTAAATATTTACTCACATTATCATCAAATTCAATAGACTTTTTTGTACTGGTATTGCGCAAACTTGATATAAAAGGATCGGATGTTAATAACAAAATGTTGATAAGGTCATTGTCCGTATCTTTTCGGGATGTTTTCCTTGTGTGGTGTAAACGGTGTTTGCGAATCTCTTTGTGTCGAGCTTCTAAAGCTTCTTCCGATAATATCCCAATTGGCAAATCAAAGAAAGATATGACGTCTTTTCCGTGTAAGAGCAACTTATGCACAGTAACGGGCATATAGTACCAACTGTAGTATTTAAGATATAAATTCCTTGTTTCAGTTAGTAAAATATAAAAGTTGTCTAAATGTATGGCACTCCCACTGGCGATAATTCTTAAAATAAGACTAAAATTTTCTATTAATTCTAGATTAATGCCGGTTATTTCAGAACTTAATTTAGCATTTACAAAAAACTTTCGTGCGGTGTTGCCATCATTGGTGCACCCAAATCCCTGTTTTACCACATCTACTAGAATACCCATTTTAGATCGAAATTCTGACTGTATGTTTTTTTTATGTTCTTCAAATGCAGCTTTATTGTCAGCCCCGCGAACTTGCCATGTTTTAAATGGCAACCTATAGGCAATATGTATAAGACATTCGAAGCAACGAATCCAGCAGTGCAACGAAGAGAGTCCATAACTGTAAGCCTCAGGATTTGATACTTTTGCAGCAATTGAAACTTTGTTCATTTCTGAGGGTTTGGCCCCACATATGTAACAATTTTGTGCCGCATTTGTTCCAGAAAGGGTATTAATTGCACTGCCATCAAGCATGGTAAATAACATTTCGAACCTAATTTTAATCATTTTACCAGCTTGGGACATTTGAAACACTACAAGGTTGCTTATAGACGTGTTCATTCTTTGTTCTTCGTTTTTGACAACTTGTTTGTCTTCTTTAACATAAGCCAATCTAATTGGTCTACAAAAAAATGTAGAAGAAGCGCGAGGATTAATCCATAGGATATTTCCAGTATTAAAATCTATTAATTGTAAAGGAACAAAAGCTGTTACAAATAGTGAAGCATCTGAGCTCTGAGAATCGTTAAATTTTTGCTTGTATAAGCTATGACCGGAGCTACCGTCGAAGCCCCATTTACATTTTAATATTAATTCATTTTCAGATAAAATTTGGTCCTCATTAACAATCTTCAAAATGCTGCAAGCTGTATTATTTAATGTTTGTAAATCTACCTCAACTATAGTTTCTGTAACTAAAATATTATCTGGTAAAAGGCTTTTTTTAAACATTTTAAGTTGATGTATTGAGAGAAAACATTCATTATGAAGAGCATTAATTGAATTCCGTAAAATGGCATATTTTCTCTCCGAAAGGTCTAAATCTAGATACAAAGCTAGCGCCTTTTCAATGGTAAGTTTTTTTTCAGATCTGTTCTCATTTTCAGATAATCGCGAAGATACCTCAGCGGCAAATTTTAGCTCTGCTGTACTTCTGGTCGTAACTAAGTTATCCACGCGTCGCCTTTTTGTTCGATCACTAACCTCCTCAAACGTTTTCTGAGGCCTTCCTCGACTAGGACCAGGTTCACAAAGATTTGGTTTTTTAACTAGATACAATCTTATTACCTCTGGTAGCGAAATTTTATTTTTAAGCCAATCTTCGTTTGATTTTAAGAACCTAGATCGAATACGATTGCACTTTTCCCATCTTGTCTTTAGTTTCAGGCTATAATATTGTGACAACTGCTTCAACTGGAGTTGAATTTCAGTAGGGGCGTCTTCTAAGTTCAGTAGAGCCATAAGCTGCCTCGAAATCGACTCCGTCTTATTTTCTTTGTCAGCTGATTGCCAACTTTCCAATAGATCTCCCGGAGTAACGTCGGGCACGAACCCTAAAAATAAATAATAACTTAAAATTGTGCAGTTTGGTGCAAGTTTTATTGGTGGAAATAGATACTAGGATAGTCGAATATCTAAAATCTATAAACAATCAAAAGGTGTTTTTTGGTGTATTTTCGAAAAACTTTGTTAAACATTATTTTTCGCAAGTTTTGTATATTAACATTCAAAAAAACGAAAAAATATAAAATGCTAGGATTTAATAATATTATATGTATGGTAAAATGTAATACATACCTTCTAAATTAATGCTCATTATGAATTAGAACACAACTCTTTTGTAGCGAATGCTTAAATGCAGATATGTGATAAACTCTAGCGTTGCGCGTAACGTTGAAGGTTCTAAACAAACAAGTTCTGACAGCTCTAGTCACAAAATGTCGCGTCGTTTGACGTTACTATGGTCAATTGTCTATTGTTTCGATATACTTTTTTAGCCTACTATGTTTATTTTAACGCAATATTCAAGTAACAATTTTGTTTTATTGCTATTGAGCATTGCACTGTGCGTCGTCGGGAACAACGACGCCCTATTAATTTGTGGAGGCCTCAATGGGTAGTCCGAAATTCTCCGCCACGAACTCTACCGGAGCAAATGGGTGAAATTTCACCAACCACTGGTTGATGAAATTTTTATGAAATGACATTCCTCTTATGAGTTAGGAAAATATATTCAGGGGTCCAATAATGGTGGCAGAAATTTCTCAAAGTGGTAAGTTAAGTAAAATATTATTCTTAAAAATTTGTATCGTGATTTTTTAAAGAAGTTTTAATTATTTTTGTCTTTCAGAAATTCAGACTAATGCTGCACTATACCCGTCGAAACTGAAACACTCAGTTGTACTGTTTAGTGTATATAGAAACAGAAAAATTAGAGACAGTGTTAGTTAAATTATTAAAGTGCTTAGTACTAGAAGTATAGTAATAGAAAAAACAGTGAAAACGATTTTTTAGAGACAATTAAGTTATTATACAAATAATTTTATGGAATCTGCACGTATTTAGTCAATCGTAAGTAATAATATTTTCGTTATTTTTTAATTATTGATTGTACAATTTTTTTTATCTGAACGTAATATTTGGGGTAAATTTTGCTTAGGTTTTGATTATTAATTAACTACTTAAAAAAATGTACACATTTTTTTATCTGAAGGTATAATATTTGTGGCAAATTTTGATTTGTTTATTTGAAATACCTAACACGTATACTATATAGGAATAAAAACATTTAGTTGCACTACATATTTAGAAAAATAGAGACAGTTTCTGTTAAACTATTAAAATGCTTAGACCATTGAAAAGAGTGAAAAAGAACTATTTTTAGAGACCATTAAGTTAGAAGTAGTGTACAAAGACGTATATGAATTTTAAACGAATGTTTAATAAGTAGTAATATTTTGGTTACATTATGTTTTAATTAAGTGCTTAATAAAATGTACACATCGTTTTAGTAAATTTAGTCTTAAAGAAATTTGGAAAAGCATATTTAGATGATCTAGTAATAGTATTTTATATTATGGTTTGCAATATTTGAGTAATTACTACATTACAGGTAGACAAAATAAAACACCAAGCCCTTTTTATAATTCACATACAAAACAAGTAAAACATATATTGATTTGTATAAAGCTTAAAAAAATAAACGTGTCTTTTTAAGGCACCTAATAAGCTCCACACTTATTAACTGCGAGTTGTTTTATTATAGTGAATGTAATAATTTCATAACAAGACGATATAACACTATTTTGGAATTATTTGAAAAATATAACCTTAGTAATATCCAAAATATTATAAATTCCGGTTAGCTGTAATTTTACTAACGTAGTTATGTTGATTCTGACATAAGTATAAAAGTAAATAATAAACAAACTAATATTCTATATTTTATTTTGTGTTAGTGAATTTAGAGTTGTAGATGTAGTGTTACAAGCATGTTTTATATTGTAAATTATATTTTTAGTATAATAGTCCTATAGACATATGAATAGTCCAGATTATAAGCAATGCTTTTTAATGTTAAAACTAAAAATTAAATTACGTTTTTAGAACTTCATCAAATTCCATTTGAATTGTATTTACATTACAAAGAACACAAATGTCTGGAAGTACCATCTGATAGAATAATTTTGAACAAAATGCACATCTAATATCTAAATCTGAATACCTAACTTTTCGTTTACAATGATTATTTATATGTTCGTGAGCACCATTTCATAATATATGTTTAACTATTACATAACTTTGAACAATACAAATTATTTTATCTATGAAATGTTATGTTAAAATAGTTTTATTTGCCAAAAAAAAAGAACAACGTTACATAAAGAAAATGCATAGTCAAATGTGATTCCACCTTCTTGACAAAACGGACAGCCTATCGATTATTAAACCGTTTACATCCTGCACCCCACAGACGGTGTACACATGCTAGGCAACCCTAAGTCCAATAAAATTAAATTACCATATATAACTTATACACTTATTTATTATTAATTAATTATACACACAATTTTTATTTTTTTTCCTTTATACCTATACAATAAAAAATAATATTTATAACAAAATATTTTAATTTTAAATTTAATTGAACCCTAATGCGCTGGAGTGGCCTGTATGCATTAAACTAGAAGGTACCAAAGGAATAGGCGGAATAACAGCAGCGGCGGAAACGGGACGGAACAGAAGACGGGCGAAGAGCGGAGGGCAGTAGCGAGAGGACCAGCGATCTAGGCGCCGCGAAAGCCGATCGACAGGCATATAACATGTCATATTGCAATTTGCCCTTGGAATAATTTACTTCTTATGTGTGTCGAAAACTGTTTTAGTAAAAAGTTTTTTATATCCATTTCAAGGCCATTCCATATTTTAATTGCCACATATACAAAGGAATGCTGGAAAGCTGTAGTTCTGTGTAGAGGCACGAGGAAATTCTGAATATTTCTAGTTTTGTGCGTGTGATCAAATGCAGAAAATTTTTCATATAGATACCTTGGTTGGCCAGTTTTAATTACTCGAATATGAACGGAAATATTACGATTATACATATTTAAAATATTACCTCCATTCAAGTAGGGTGTTATATAATTCCTGTAAGGGATATTATAGGAGACACTCGTACAAGAGTTCTGAACATTTTGTATCATATTTCCTGTCCGCACGGATAAGGAGTCTCCATAATCAAAAAGCGAGAGTACCATGGCCTCGCATAAAAAATATTTTTGTCTCGGTGCTAAGAAACGTTTTAAGTGGTAGAGTTTCTTTAGACGGGGGTACGCAGCTGTTAATTTTGTTTTTATGTAAGAGTCAAAAGATAGAGCGCCATCAAATATTGCATCATGGTTTTTTGCTTGACTTACAACTTACAATTGTTATTAATTTGAATGTGCAGGTTTCGTTCAATATATTTTCTGATTATTATTTTTACCTAAAACCAATATTTGAGATTTTGTGGCATAAGGTTACGGTCTTACAAATTTTTCGATTTTATTAAGGTCTCTTATGAAATGTTCTTGTGCTACATTTAAATTCCGAACGGTCATTGGCATATATAGCTAAGAGTCATCAGCGTACTGTTGAAGTTCAGTATATTTAATAAACTTACACAGGTCAGCTACATAGAGCGAGAATAATAATGGAGACAAAGTGGAGCCCTGGGGAACTCCTGGATTAATTGCAAAACATTTGAAGTAGAACTATAAGTGCTTTGACAAACTAACACGCGGCTTTGCCGATTGTTCAAATAACTAGACAAAAGTTTTAGAGGATTTTCAGATAAGCCAAAATAGTGCAGTTTTGCCAGTAGCATTTTATGATTTAAGGTATCGACAGCCTTATCGAAATTTAGAAGAGCCATGCATGTACTACTTCCTCTGTCCTCATTTAAGCGAATGTTATTTAATATGATTACCAAACTAGTACAAGTGCTATATTTTTTTCGAAAACCCGACTGACAAACAGGAATAATCTTTTCAGTTTCTACAAAAAATTAAATTTGATTAAAAATGTGTTTTTCGATTAGTTTTGAAACTGCTGGTAAAATGTTTATTGGCCGAAGATCCTTAAACTCCGTGTGGTTTGAGGACTTCGCAATTGGTTGTATTATGTTTTTTTTCCAAATTGAACGATATGACTTTTCTAAGATGCTTGTATTAAAGATGTTAATTAAAGGATTCATGCAAAATGGTAAACTCAGCTTTATGTCCTTTATAGAAAGTTGAAGATAGTTCCCTAATCGCATTCGATGATATTGTAGAAATATTGTTTATCAGTACCTGTTCGTCAATTAGGCAGAATTCTAGACGCTTTTCAGAGAACCTATTGTTTTATAGAAATTTGTTAAGTCCAAGGAGGTAGAATCTAGTAGATTATAAGTAGTCTTAAAAAAGTTATGAACGTCTGTTGCGTTAGTTAAACCCTCTGGCAAATCCGAAAATTGTTTTGTATGTGTTAAGTTGAGTTTGTTCGCGTTTGACCAAAATTCTTTACCTTTTTTCAATGACTTTGATTAAAATATGTTACCTTTTTTCGTATAACGGCATGCTTGTGTAATTTCTAAGTTTTCTGTAGTATTATAGACTTCCTTCCGTTTTGAGTTTTCTATATTTTCGATGTGCTTTGCCCCTTAGCTTAATTAATGACTTTATGTTACTAGTTATCCAAGGAGTGAGTGGTTTTTCTTTAATTTTCATGGTTTTAAAAGGGGCATATTTAATAATATGGTTTAAGATCTGTTTGTTAAATATTTTAATTTTTTCATCCACATTATTATTATAGTATAACTCATCCTTTGAATAAATAAACCTACAGGAAAGAGCCTAGCCGTGACCTTGACGAGACCGGGAAGGTCCCAAAATTCAAAGCCATGGCCCGTCAAAATGACAACACCGTGTTTCCGGTTTTCAGTGGCGTATCCACTTTGATTTTTACTTTGAAATTTAGAAAGTAATTTCAAAGCTTATACTTTTAAAAAGATAATTATAATTAAGGTATGGACCAAATTAAACAAGCCAATTAGTGTGATATATTATTTCAGATGCCACTTTAACAACAAATTAGCGAAACATTAAAATTCATGTCTTTAACAGTTCACTTAAGATATTATTAAATTTTACTTTTTACATAAAAAAACCTTTTATACAAATATCCGTATATTTATTCGGGGGTTTAACTTCAACGTTTGTTATTGATGCTTTAAAATTGACAGTGGCTCTAAAATAACGGTTTATCAAAGTTATAAAGAAGTGTGGCAATTTTGCAGCCTGTGAAAAATAAATTAACATAACGAGAACTCATTCTGGATAAGCTGTCCTGAGACGTACCTAACAATTACATTAATTTGATGTATAACTTGCTACTAAAAAATACCTGCAACTAAGAATTTAATAGCGCAACCATAGAAGAGGCTATTTGGAAAAAATTGCAATTCATTTGAAAGTTATATCATGCTTTGATAAGCTGTAAAATGCACGAAATGTTTCTTCTTTTTTCGACTGTCCTCTTGTTTCTTTTTATTAATTAAATTAATGAATAAAATCTAAAACATTTTTTTTTTTAATAAGCAGAATTGTTATTTTTAGTTGAACTAGGAAATTATATTTATTTGTAACTAACTAAAATTATTTAGAAAAGTTAAGTAGATAAACATAAAACGCATTTAAGCCGCAACAGGTCCTAAATAATTTAATATAAATATATTTATTAATACAGTCTAAATTACGTTTTAAATAAAAACAAGCACAAGTATTATTTTAAAGTCAAACTATTTATTTCTCATATATATTTACACAAATGTATTACACTACAAAGTATTAGAAAAATACCTAGATACGAAATATCAACATCTAAGACACAACTATACAAATAATAAATATAATATACCTTAAACATTCTAATTTGTAAAATAGTGCCGTCTGCTTCTGCGAGATGAAGGTTATATAGGTAACAGTTTTTAGTACTTCCTAGTTTGCATACATTCTTATTAAACAGACGTACAATATTCAACAAATACCCCTAGTTATGATTGTTATTTCGAGATGCATTAAAACTCGTGACAGTGTGGATTTTTTTTGTCCAAAAGGCAATTTATTCCTTTTACCTAATTTAAAAAAAATGAGATATTGGAAGCCAAACTCACCCCTTGATAATTTCCACCGTAATTTGAATTATTCTTCTCAGTTAGTAATAACCATTGTCATGTTAAATATATCCGGAAATACACATCACTATATGATTTTAACATTTTATTATAAATTGTTTGTCATATCATGACAGAAGCATTAATTTATTTAACTTTTGCAAATATGATTATGACGTAGCAGAATATATTGAAAGAATAAAAATGTTGTATTCAAAAAAGTAGTTCGATCAGGAAAACCAAAATTAAATTTCCTAATATTATGCAAAATGTAACAATTTCGAATTTAACCTTATAAAACATTCTTAAGGTAATTTAAATGTTTTGGCCTAGGAAAATATTACATGAAATGTTACGGTCCTGTGTTTTTTATATACGACTTGGTTCATAACACAACTGTTTGACACTTGAGCAATTATAATTTTAATCGGATTTAAAAGTGTCTAGTTAATTTCTTTACTTACGAAAAAAAGAATGCACTTATCGGTGGAACGAAATTCCTCTCTCCGTTGTACTTTTAATACGGGGTACGACTGCATGCCACACAACTCACCATTTTTTGTATTCAGGACAGAAACCACCAAAAATGTGTTTGTTACGTTTTATAACACATAACACAACTTATCGATCAACTTTTATATTAATGTGATGTGAATTTTATTTATAAACTGCTAAAACCTAAGCGGTCCGAAAAAAGCCCGATAATTTAAAATAACGCACTGGACTCTTTCCTATTGTGTATTTATTCAAAGAACTCATCCCACCGAATAAGTGAACTTTCATTGTAAACATAATTTTGCGAATATTTCTGTAGTTTCGGAAAGTGATATATTTTTCATTATGATTTGTGTTTGGCCATTCAAATTGGGAATACATTAAATTAAGATCTGATAAATCTAGTGATCCTGATTTTATAGTTATCAAATTTATACTTGCAATTATCACGTCTATGATACTAGAATACTTAGTATTTAAATTTATTCTTGTCGGTTCAGAAATTCGTTGTGTCACGTTAAATGTTTTTAAAATAGTGTTAAGCCTGTCAGAAAAAGTATTTTTATTCAAGAGATCTATATTCAGGTCTCCTACAAAGATTACATTATTATACTCGGTAATTATGTGTGAAAATATGTCTTCTAAGTTATCGAGAAATAATGGGATACTTCCAGAGGGGGGGACGATATATATTAAATAGAATTGTTGTTTTATTTTTAATTTTGAAGGATATTGAAATATATTCAAGGTCATAAGTAAAGTTAAAATTTACCCTGGAAAATTTTAAATCATTTTTGAGATATAATGCCACCCGACACCCCTACCCATCCTGTCCTTTATTATAAATCGATATCCTGGTATGTTAAATAAGTCACTGTCGTAACTCGAATTTAACCAGGTTTCTGCGAGGCATATGTCAAAGTTATATTCAAATATATAATTGCAGAATTCGTCAAAGCCACTTTTCATTAAACGAATATTTAATTGTCCCAATAAGAAGTTATTTTTGTTTTCATAATTAAGAAAGGCGATCAGCGTACCACTCGTGTCCATGCTGCCCATGGTCGCACCACCCACCACCTAACCAACCAGCCATCCCCTGCCCCGCCTGAAGTCCCCGCCGCCACCATCAAGCGGCCGAATCCATCACATCTTCTACACACAGTATGTTTGGTGTTCACGTACCCATTAGAACTAAAAAACAATAAGCCCGCAAAAATACGCAAAAACCGCTCACTATTTGAAATCTCCGCATAATATATATATATATATATATATATATATTTTTTTTTTCTTTGCTTTTTGTTCTTTGACCTTTTTTTCAACATATATTTATCATAATTTTTCTTGGTTTGAGGTCAATACATTAACAACAAAATTAGTACATATTTTTAAACATATATTTTGTATTTCTAAGGTGACGTTTCGACCATAGTTTTGGTCTTTTTCAAACCTAAAAATTTGTTTAGCACTATTTTTTTATGAGTTTATAAAATATTAAAAATTCAGGACTTACCATAGAACGTAAAATAGTTGAATTAAAAATTACACATAATCCACATATCTGACATATACTACACATATTTAATTTACATTTTAAAACTATTGTGGACGTTTATTACAGACAAATTACAAGCGACTGAGCCACACTGTTACAGTAAAGATATATACAATTTATTTAGGTTGTTTATGTCTTATTTGTCATTTATAGCCTTTTTGTTTTTTTGAATTTCAGCCATCTTTAAAAATTCTCTTTTTTTCAACTGAGGTTCGGATTTTAATACTTTCACTTGTTCGTAGTTGAAAGTATGTTTTTTGGATCTCATGGTGTGTTAATGCTGTGCTGTTCTTTTTATCATACTTGTGACTTTTCAGTCTATTTTCTAAGTATTGGCTTGTTTGTCCAATATATACGTTCTACGGTAAGTCCTAAATTTTTAATATTTTATAAACTCATAAAAAAATAGTGCTAAACAAATTTTTAGGTTTGAAAAAGACCAAAACTATGGTCGAAACGTCACCTTAGAAATACAAAATATATGTTTAAAAATATGTACTAATTTTGTTGTTAATGTATTGAAAATTATGATAAATATATGTTGAAAAAAAAGGTCAAAGAACACAAAGCAAAAAAATATATAAGTAGGGGTGAAGAAGTACTAAATTACAGAACAATTGAAAGCAGATATGGACGACATATTGTGAACGAAATGAAAGAATATGAAAACATCTCTCGAAAAATTGCCAACCAAATAAAAGTCTTTTTATTGAGATGTAAAACAGAAAACTTACAGCCAACTTTTCTTAATCTTAAAATGTCTCATATAAAATTCGAAAATATAAACCTTGAACGTAAATATAACCAGTTGGTCTTACCAAAATTTATTTTAAGTACATTAAATTTATTAATTACAGACACAACATTAAACATAACAAATTTACAAAATAAATTCAACCATCTCGAAAATCGCCAAGAAATAAAACAAAACAATAAAAAAAAAACTAGACCACCTAATTTTAAAGCATCAGAAATCATTTTAAAGCAATTTAATCAATACCATAAAAGATTACAATTTACAATTGAAAGTGAAGAGAACAACAAAATCAATTTTTTTAGACCTAATATTACATCATATAGGAAATAAAATTAAAACGGAATGGTACACAAAACAAACTTGGTCCTCTCGATACCTAAATTTCAGCTCTTGCCACCCAATGTCCCAAAAAAAATCTGTAATTATTGGTCTGGCAGATCGGGCAATTAAGCTGTCCGACTCTGAATTTAGAGAACGAGCAATTAAAAAGGCTAAAGCAGCATTAAATCTAAATCAGTACCCTAAAAAATTAGTAAATAAATAAATCAAAAGCAGAATACATAAATATTACAATTCTGAAAATGCCCTTATTACATCAAAGTTGCCTAAAACAAAATACATTTCTCTGCCTTTCATAAATGGTTTATCCCAGCAATTTCAAAACCTTTTTAAAAAATATAACATAACGACAAGTCACAAAGCCTATAACTTATTATCAAAGAACTTCAGTAACTTAAAATGGAAAACGCCAATTAATAAAAAAAGCAATATAGTCTATCAAATCCCTTGCAATAATTGTAACGGTGTTTATATTGGACAAACAAGCCAATACTTAGAAAATAGACTGAAAAGTCACAAGTATGATAAAAAGAACAGCACCGCATTAACACACCATGAGATATCCAAAAAACATACTTTCAACTACGAACAAGTGAAACTATTAAAATACGAACCTCAGTTGAAAAAAAGAGAATTTTTTGAGATGGCTGAAATTCAAAAAAACAAAAACGCCATAAATGACAAAAAAGACATAAACAACCTAAATAAATTGTATATATCTTTACTGTAAGTGTCGCTCAGTCGCTTGTAAACGTATACAATAGTTTTAAAATGTAAATTAAATATGTGTAGTATACGTCAGATATGTGGATTAAGTGTAATTTTTAATTCAACTATTTTACGTTCTATGGTAAGTCCTAAATTTTTAATATTTTATAAACTCATAAAAAAATAGTGCTAAACAAATTTTTAGGTTTGAAAAAGACCAAAACTATGGTCGAAACGTCACCTTAGAAATACAAAATATATGTTTAAAAATATGTACTAATTTTGTTGTTGATGTATTGACCTCAAACCAAGAAAAATTATGATAAAAAAAAAATATATATATATATATATATATATATAGTGTGTCCCAGATTCGCTTCTCTATACAGGGATCTCGGCTCCTATTATACTTACAGCAAAGGTTAAATGTGAAAAGTTTTAGAAGAAACTTATTGCATATATTGCATATTGCATTATATCCGGCTTCAGATTTACGATCGATCAATTGTTTTTTGAAATATCGGGGAAAAACCGAAAATGGCGGATTTTGTTTTTGGCCAGTATATCCAGAACGGTAAATTTGACAGCTGCCAAAATGTGACATTATTGGGACACATTTTTAAGACAAATAAGATGGCGTATACGACCCGTCTTCATTGTTTTTTGTTAACCCGCAACCCGCCTCAACTTTCATCTTTCTTATGGCCGCCATATCGGATTTTTCGATTTTTGGAAAAAGCCTAAAATTTCCAGTCTAGTGATATCTCACAAGTGCATTAAAGATTTGAGTATCACCGAAATATTACACTTCGTAAAGTTAGGTTTCAGTTTTTTCTGAGGAGGCCATGATTTATCTGTAACAAAATTCATTCCGTATTCAAATGAAGAAAAGGTTGACATGTTAGCTCTGTACTTTCAATCATACAGAAACACCGACGTTACCTCAACAAGGTATTTGGAGACGTACCCCGAACGACGGCAGCCTCATAAAACCCAATTCAGGAAAATAGTAGTTAATTTAATTAACCATGGTGCCTTCGAACAACCTAGAAATCGAGACAGAAACATTTTACAAGCTATCAACGAAAACCCTAGTGCATCGGTAAGAACTGTAGAACAGGAAACTAATGTGTCAAAATCAATAGTACAGAGAGTTTTAAAAAAGAATAAGTACCATCCATACAAACCCATAGTAGTACAAGGACTTAAGGAAACTGATTTTCCAAGACGACTACAGTTCTGTGAGTGGTATACGAGGAGATGTAATGAAAATCCCGATTTTGTAAATCATGTCTTGTGGTCAGATGAGAGCAGGTTCGCGAATTGTGGAGTCTTTAATAGGCACAACCGTCATCATTGGGCTGTGCAAAATCCTCACGAAGTGGCAGAGAGACGTCTACAGATCAGATTTGGAAGTAACGTTTGTTGTAGGAACATTGGTAAGTTTATCTAACCAATCTTTTTTAAATAGGCACCAAATGACGGTCAAATAATAATCTTTTTTTTCATTTAGTTCTTTAATGCTATTAAAAGAGTATAATCTGATAAAAGAAAAGTAAAACGTTCTACTCTAGTCAGTCAACTTACTTTTTTGATATTGTATTACATTTTTATTCAATCATTTTGTATTGTAGTTTCGAAGAACCTATAAAAATAGAATTGGGTTCTATAAATTTATAAACACTATCTAAATTTTCTGCAGATTTTGCTAATTCTCTAAAATTATTTTGATTGTCTGAATTTAATGATTTATTATTACCCGGGAAGCCTAGTTCTTGCGTTATGAAAAAAATACCATATTAATCAAACGTCGTATTATTTTTCGATTTACATTATGATTTATAGAAAGGCGTTCAGTTGTATTTCCGAATAATTTAAATTTTAAAGCACAAGGGGTTTGATCTTTTGATATTTTATATTTTATTAAGGCAAGGTGTATTTCTTTAAGATTATTATATCACTGAAATAAATTGATTTAGTATTTCCGAAATTAATATGCAATACCAACAAAATAATTTATTACGGCTATTACTTCCCGCTAACCAAATATGTTTTTCTTTTTCATAATAAAGCTGAATAGGTTTCAACTGTATACAAGCTCATTCATTACGGGATGTTTCGATAATTATTTTTGGAAAGAAACTATCTAATTTTAATAAAGATAATTTTCCCTTTATAATTTATAGTTTTTACTACCACCCGGCCGACCCTGCCGCCCTTGACTGTTGGGCACCTATTTATAAATTATTAATCATTTCAGGAAATCGACTTATTGGACCATTTTTGTTTGATTACAACCTAAACGGGCAGAGGTACCTAGAGCTCTTGCGAAACCAGGTTGTACCAGCCTTACGAGCTATTCTAACGGAAGATGAATTAAGAAGAACTTGGTTTCAACAAGATGGATGTTCGGCTCACAATACCATTCAAGTCAGGAACTTCATAAGAGAGCAGTTTGACGAAAGAATAATTTCTTTAAATGGTCCAATATCTTGGCCTCCTAGATCCTCCTGTCGCCCTTGGATTTCTACCTCTGGGGTCACACGAAGAATGAAATCCATGAATTTGATCTCCCCGTGACCACAGAAATCCTGAGACAAAGAGTTCTGGACACATTTAGAAATATTAATCGAAATACACTTACCAGGGTTGTACGAAAAACAGTCACCAATTGTCAAAAATGTCTCGATGCAAATGGACGTCATTTTTCAGATTTGTAAATTAATGTTACCCACTTACAAAGTAGTTAAAGCTCATTTAGATTTTTTAAGTCGATATTTACGTTAATGTTATATTGAAAATTCAATGCGTTCAATACATTACTTACTTATTAATGTAATCTTGTGACAAATAAATCATGGCCTCCTTTCAAAACATTGAAACCTAATTTACGAAGTGTGATATTTTGTGACACTAAAATCTTTAATGCACTTGTGAGACTAGGAAATTTTAGGCTTTTTCCAAAAATCCAATATGGCGGTCATAAGAAAAATGAAAGTTGAGGCGGGTTGCGGGTTAACAAAAAACAATGAAGACGTGTCGTATACGCCATCTTATCTGTCTTAAAAATGTGTTCGAATAATGTCACATTTTGACAGCTGTCAAATTTACCGTTCTGGATATACTGGCGAAAAACGAAATCCGCCATTTTCAGTTTTTCACCAATATTTCCCAAACTTATTGATCGATCGTAAATCTGAAGCCAGATATCGAATGCAATAAGTTTCCTCTAAAACTTTCCCCATTTAACCTTTGCTGCTAGGTATAATAGGAGCCGAGATCCCTATATAGAGAAGCGAATCTGGGACACACTGTATATATATATATATATATATATATATATATATATATATATGTAAAAGAAGATTACGTAAGCCATACAGCAAATGTATTAATAAGCCGAACTTTTCGAGAAGGTAATGTACTAACATAGAACGTATTTGTATTTTTTTCCTTCTTCCTTGCTTTCATGTTTTTTGGGTCTTTTTTTACATTACATTTAAAACCCATGTACTTTTACTTAAAAAACTCACGAATGGCACTTTGAAATAATGCAAGACGTATTTTGGTTAAGTTAGGTCTTTAATTTTAATATCAATATTTTTCAATTTTAGTCTTCAGTACTGACAACCGAGCGGAATCAGTTGAAAAACGTACAAGTAGGGCTGGCGGCTTATCACTGGGATTTTTCGTGGCTATATGATGACATTTTTTTATGGCGCCGTATTTAATGTTTATTTTCAGTGTTGAACATATTTAATATTTCGGATCGCAGATCTTCTCCATTTTCGAAGGACAAACCAAACACGCACCTTACACATTTAGGTTGAGCGATAATTGTTCCTCGGGCCTCACTAAGTTTTTTAAATAATTATCTGCTTGAAGCTTTGCAATCTTAGCTTCCATTGAACTAATTAATGTCTTGTGGGCCTGAAAGCTTGGTCAATTTCTAGATCTGAATCACCCAATTCAATGTCATTCGAAATAAAAGTATTTACATCTTGAAGCTCCAAACGTTCTCCTTCAGCAAAGTTGAGGGTTACACAGTCATAAATGTTCGGCACTTCCAATACATCAGCCGGTAAAATTTCGTCCACATTAGTCATGTTTATAGAGTTAGAAGGTTTTTAAAATAGACCTTACTTCATTCAGATTCAAGTTTTTAAATTTCATACGGTGACAATAATGCAAAGGAATGGTTTCAGAATTAAATAACAAAATAGTAAAGCAAAACTTTTTCTACACAATGGACCCGTTAAAAAACTGTCAACCGTCCATTCGACTAAACAGTTAAAACAAAATTTATGATCACAAGAATTAGGCCTGCATCTTTCTTAATTTTTTAAAGTTATATAACAAATAGGACACTCATCGCTTTAAAACTCTTCGAGAGCCCCTTTTTCTTTTAAAGATTTGACAAGTTTCAGAATTGTTTGTTACTTTGCATTTACAACTTTAAATTGAAGCAGCAAACGTATTTACCTTTTTTAAGCTTTAAATTTAAGATGAGAGTCTCTCGAAGTAATCTTATATTATTGGCCATAGCTTAAAAGAAATAACCTTCGGCGACAAGTCTAAGTTAACGCGAACTCGATTACATAGTTTTCAATATTAGAGAGGAGGAGGAGGAGGACGAGAGGGTTCTCTCCTTAAATAACTACTCCCTTATTTGAAAGATACAATTTCGAAAGTTTCTCTTCGCCAAAAGCGGATTTCAGAAATACAAGTTAATAATAAATCAATAAATTAAGTACTTAGTATTTATTAAAAGATACTTGAGTGAATTTATCTTTCCAAATTCTGGCCACTTCACCTGTCGGTGGTTAGTTTACATGTTGAGATATACCTGATATTCTTATTTACATGTTCTATTTTTGACTTAATACTAACTTTGGATAATAAATAAAGACATTCGAAAATTTCGCAAATTCATCTTTACCCAGAACTAGGGTTGCCAACTTTTCAATACACTGATAAAGAATGGAAGGGGCTGAAATCAGTAAACCCAAGATCTAGAATTTTTAAGCATTTATTTTTAAATATGTACAGGGGGGTTGGGGATCTCTGAAACCGTAAGAGATGCGAAGTCGCTTAAATTAGAGCAAAATTACGTATGGGTCGAGTAGTTTTAGAAACATCCGAAAAAAACCAAAAATGGAATTGTTTTATTTTATTTTTTCCCGACGATAATTACAAAGGAAATTTAAACTAAATGGCACTTTAATATTGCCACTTTGTGTTTCTATAAGATATCATTATCAAATTTAAAATCGGACTCGTTTTTGAGAAACCATCATCAACTTAATTTTTTTAAATAAGGGCGCTGAGATCCAGACTTTGAGAATATAGATTCCAGCAGCATTACTGTTACAAATTTTTATTCTAACTATTAAATACGTTTAATCTCTTTAAAATCTTTATTACGGTGCATGATGCAAAATGCGCCATGAAAGTAAAACTGATTTATTTCTTTTTCAAATAAAACCAATTTTATTGAAATCTGTGCATAGAAGAAATTTGAAAACTAACATACATAAATATAATTATTCATCTAACCTTCATTTTTGCGGAGTAAATAACTAGCATAAATATCCGTCAATTTCCTTGTATGGATATGTTTTTTAGGTATTTCTTCGTTTTTTAATATCTTATCTATTATGTGCGGAAAAATTATGACTCCGATGCTCTACTGACGTTATTAAAATCGGAAACAAAAAATACTTTTGATTCGACTATTTAATATTCATACCTCTGGTTTTTAGCCATATATACATATATACATTTTTTCTGGGCCATATTCCTCTTCTACTCTGTGGTTTATTTGCACATCCAGCTTGATTTCTGTTATTGTGTTATTCATGTGTCGTGATTTGTTGCGTTTCGCTTGGTTTCAGTGGGTTAGGTCGAGGAATTTATCTTTTTAGAGGATACATTTGCTGAGTGAGTTTTGGCCATGCCGCCATGTTAATTGTGTGAAACGCGCTTTGAGATTGGTTATTTCTTTAACAAGAAATTTTTTTGTTTTTGGAAACCGGCTAACCCAATAAAAGTTATTTTGGTACGAGCTTGAAACTTTTTGGAGCTGGTACCGCTAACTTTTGATGCAACTAGCCGTTCTGGGTACTGGCCTTCTGTAGCCCAGTTTTGTGACCAACCCGTTTTAGAGGGGTCTTCAAGTGAGAGCCATAATCCCAATCGCATCGGGCTTGCATCTAGACTTTTTGCAATTCTTATTTTGCGCGTTTTCTCTCTCACTCTCTTTTTATTTAGTGCATTCCAGTTCAAAAGCAAGGTCCCGTAACATCCGCGAAATCTCCAGTTGATTTGTTAACTGGTGGCGCCAGTCAGGACCCCCTTTGCTCTCCGATCTATTGCTTTAGAAGAGCGGACTTTAACTTAAATGGCCTATAAGGTGAATTGTAATAGCGCCTATATAGGTAAAACTAAGATTTCTGTCTATTAGAATTTTTAGAGATCTCAGACATGACCCGAGAAGAAAGCAGGTCATAATCATGATCATGCATGGGCTATGGCGCTAGTCGGGGTCAAAAGCTAAATGCAATATCAAAAAACCTTCAAAATTTAAAAAATATGCATAAATATTTCAAGAATCTCCAAATAGCCCTAAAATGTAATAATATGTTTCCAGATGCTGTACCCTAGATTGCGCGATTCTCTACCGATCAAACAATTAGAAACATTTGAATTTCGACTTGGGTCAGACGGAACTATTTTCATATAAAGATCATCTTAGTGCCATTCATTGAGAACTATTTCTATATAAAGATCAGCAAGTGCCACTCATTGAGTAAATGTAATAATTGCGGTCAACCCATTTATTCCGATGGAGATACAAATATAACAAGTCAAGATAATGCAAAAATGATATACAAGTTTAAGATTCATTATTTAAGGTTTATTAAATTTTAAATTTCAATAATTTAATATACATACCACATATTTGGGAGATTCAGTTACTTTCTTGGAGCTTTGCTTAGAGTCATCCTTGTCTTTTAATGTTTCCTTGGTTTCAAATTTCAAATTTGGCAATTTAGACTAAAATGTAATAAATGTATTGTTTAATTAATCCATTACGAATATTTATTAGCATCTAGCCCTATTCGCTTAATAAGTTGACTTTTATAACTAATTAACTTCACATAACCTTTAAGGTCAAATACGATCAGGCTTGATATTAGATATTTTTGTTATATTTAGATATAGGGTATGTAATATTTAAAAAAAACTTAAGCAGCAATAAACTATTATGAACGGTGTTTTTTTACTTAGGAGTTCAAAGCATTTTGAAGAAAAATCAGCCAGTATGTTTATTTCTAAAACCTACCTTATTTTATTGTTTGTGACTTTAAGATATAAATTTTAAAACAACATTGACATTCCTACAGAGTTTTAAATTTTTATTTCCTAGTACGCATAAAGACCAAAGAAACTGAATTTGTGAAGCCAGAGGAGGATTAAAATGCCGCTTTTTAAAAAAATATACATTCTTTATTATGTTTTATTTAAGTTATAAATTTAAAAATGAACAACAAACAAAAATGTAACTCTTAAAACAATAATTCATAAAAATCAAGTTTACATTATGACAACATAAAATATAAAAGAAATATTTTCTTAGACTTTGATTAAATTTTTTTTTGTTCATTAATTAGATATGAATGGTCAATGAAACAGCTACTTTTTAATCTCAGGCGATTAGCAACTCATTGACTGGAAACCCACATAAACGATAGTTGCGAAGCAGCAAGGCCATTGCTATAGGTTCGCCCGCCTTTGTGCCAGGATTAAAATACCGCTTTTTTAAAAAATATACATTCTTTATTATGTTTTATTTAAGTTATAAATGTAAAAATAAACAACAAACAAAAACGTAACTCTTAAAACAATAATTCATAAAAATCAAGTTTACATTATGACAACATAAAATATAAAAGAAATATTTTCTCAGCTCTTGTCTCATTAAATTTTTTTTTGTTCATTAATTAGAAATGAATGGTCAAGTTTTCACAAAAACTCTTCGAGTTGGAATTTAAAAAAAATCCTCAAAGTGATTTTTAGATCATTGTTTTAGAAAGTCATTGAAAGCTTACAATTTCATTTAGGAGAGATATTGTAAAAAAGTAAATTAACATTTCATATGTTTTTACCCCATAAAGGACGGAATTTCGAAACATCTAGAAACCGATTTTTAGACTGTTATTGAAAGCCATTAATGAAAATATCAGTATTGTTCAAAAGTAAAAACACATTTTTCAAATTTCAAAAAATTCAGAAACTGATTTTTTAGATTTTTGAACGTTCTGGTTTGGTTGAAGAGATACTGCTTGTTTAAGGGCTAAATTTTCTTAACGGTAAATTTTCAAAAAATTCGCGCTAAAGACCGAAATTGATAAAAACCCAAAAATTATTTTAAGGTTTTTATTCTCAAACCCCTTGATAAACATATAGAAATTGGAAAAATGTTCGATAATTTTTGAAAACCACCGACGAATAGATCTTAAAATCTCATTTAATTCAAGATATATTGAAAAAGTACAAAAATAGTTCAACTCCTTAGTCATCACAAAAAGATGGTCCATGCCTAATTGACATTTATTTTAACGGTTTTAGAAATATGGAGACCAGTAAGTCAGTGGCTTTTCTTTTTTATAAATTACATGTGTATAGATAATTCTATCCATTAATATTTTCTTTAATTTTAAGTGTAGACAATTTTTTTGAGGTGAGAAATTAGCAATATAGCTGTTTGTCTAATAAATAAAGTTACTTAAAAAAATTAAACCACTTGCATAACTAATTTAATAAAGAACAACAATATTTATTTCAAAAAACACAGGTAGTTTTATAAACTGCTATGTTAAAGAGGTCCGTGAAGTTAGCCCCTAAAGTATTTCCGATTCGCTTAAATTTGGTGTCATTCGTTAGTGCTTCTTAGTGCTTTATTTGGTTTCGTTAATGCTTTTATAGTTTACCAAATATTAATATTTTTTAAATTTCAAGGTCAGCCCCCAAAGTTATTTCTATCGACCTAAACTACGTGTCGTTCGTTAGTACTTGTTGGTGCTTCGACCAGTTTCTTTAGTGCTTACTGAATTTTGGAACTATTCGTTTATTTTGTTTCAAGGTCAGCCCCAAAAGTTTTTTCCTGATCGACCCAAACTACATGTCGTTCGTTATTTCATTGCCAGTGCTTTTTAGCGCTTCAAGTAGTTTTGCTAGTGCTTCCTTAGTTTTGGAAATTTATTTTTTGTTTCAAGGTCAGCCTCAAAAGTTGTTCTGATCGATCCAAGCAAGATGTCATTCGTTAGTGCTTTTTAGTGCTTCAAATAGTTGCGATATTACTTGCTTCATTTTGGAAATATTCGTTTATTTTAATTGAATGTCAGTCCCAAAAGTATTTCCGAGTCACTCAAATTTAGGGTAATTCGTTAGTGTTTCGATAGTGCTTCTTAGTGCTTTATTTGGTTTCGTTAGTGCTTTTATAGTTTTGCCAATATTTTTTTTTAATTTCACGGTTAGCCCCAAAATTTTCCTGATCTATCTAAACAAAGGAAGCCCTAATGAAACCAGATAAAGCACTAAGAAGCACTAAAGAATGACACCAAATTTAAGCGAATCGCAAATGCTTTGGGAGCTGGCCTTGAAACAAAATAAACGAACCATCGAAACTACTTGAAGCACTATAAAGCACTAATGAACGACACCTACTTTGGGTCGATCAGAAAAACTTTGGGGGCTGTCCTTGAAACAGAATAAACGAATATTTCATATAAGCATTAACGAAACTAATGAGAGCACGAACAACGACACCTAGTTTGGGTCGATCAGAAAAACATTGGGGGCTGACCTAGAAATTTAAAAAATATTAATATTTGCGAAACTAAGGTAGCACTAATGAATGACACCAAATTAGACCCAATCAGAAATACTTTGGGAGCTAACTTCAGAACCTGAGTTAAAGCTGTATATCAATGGTATCAAAATATAAATAAAAGTCCTGTACCCTTTTACCTGGCCAGTCTAAATATGTCTAATCAGATCACAAGGAAAGGAACAATAAGACTACTTGGTTCCTGGAAATAAATAAAAAGTAAACTTGAAACACCGCCCGCCGCGTTTGTTAAAACCGCTCTGTTGCTCACTGAAACCCAAACCGCAATGTCCTATAGTTGTTTTTCCTTAAAAAGAGGGATAAAATATTAAAATAAAAATTAGTAGCTATTTTCTAAAATAGCGTTTGTTTTATTAGGAAATAAATTATGCTAAAGTTACGATGTCAAAGTAGTATTTTTGTACCCTTTAAAACTTATTGTACAAAGCAATTTAAACATCGTCTTGATCCTACTTTAACCACCTCAAGAATCGGCTGCTTTTAAGAACGGCGGCGGAGCAGCTTTATTCAAAGATTACGCTGTTGGGACAGACCCTTACAAAATCACACATACTTGGTTATTCTAAAAGTTTCGGTGAAAAAAGGAACTTTAATTTGCGCACAATTTTCTTTTCTAATCAAAGCGAGCTTTAATTAAATGAAGAGTTTCACGAATCAGAGAAAACATAAGATGTCTTTTCTAATATCCAGAAATAGAAAAATGAAAAGCAGTCCCATCATGCCTTAACAAACAGATGCACTGCAAGAAGACATATAATTAACTTGATACTATAAAGACGTTAGATTAAAAGATTGCAATAGCAGTAAGCATATTACTCAGCAGCAGAGGCAAATGTCCTTTATAGACAAGTAAAGCATTCAGAAGGTTGTGCATCCCTAAATCCAATCCTGGTGTTCTCCGTCCCAAACGCGCCCCTTGCCTTCCAAAGTTTGGTTTCTCCCTTGGTCATCTTAAAGGGATGACGTGAAAACTAATCCACAGTTCAAGGGGCATAACCATAGTTTTAGACAGAGAGCCGTCCCACCAGCTAGAGGTGGCTAGTGAGTGAGTGATTCGGTTCGCGTGATCCGATCTTTAATTTTAATGAATGACTCAAGTCACTCATCTTAAAATCACTCGAGTCTCGAATCTCACTGACGACTGCTAAGTTCACTTACTATGTACACTCTTTGACTCCTCTTTCAGCTCTCGTTACTCTTGTCCAGCGTAACAATGTGTGGACCGTTCTTTGTTTCATGCCTGGCAGTCGGTCTCGGATGAATTAACTATTATTTAATTGTCAACATTTTTACATAACTGATAAATGAAAGGGGTTTTTCACTCGCTTATTTTTTATTCCTAATACTTAAAGAAACATAATTTGTTTATTTCGATGCTAATCAATAATTATTATAAATGATGTAATTCATACTTACACCCTAGACTTTCAGATAATAATAGAATAAAGTTAATACAATATGAATAAAATATAATGACAATTAGAACATTACAAAATATATTTATTTAAGTATTTATAATTTACAAAATCAAACAAAATCCATAACTAAAGGAGTTATACAAGTAAAGTATTCCCACACTACACTCGTATGTTTTTCTAATCTTGACATTGCTAGTTAACTTTTAATTTTCAAAATATTAACCAAGGGCACACTGTTAATAATTGCGAATAATACCAATGATTAAAATATCATATCAACTAAACACATCTACGCAGCATTCAGAATCCGGGGAATTACTAGCCTTAATAACCTAATAACCATTAACCAAACATGCATAAAATTCCAGAAATATTCATCAAATCAGTTAGGATCAAAAATAACTTATCCGTCCGCATGCAAACCAAGTTGAAATCTGTAAATGCGAGTGTATCACTGAGCATCCAGCGAATCGTCAGCAGTACGCCGTCGCTCGCGACAAGCAAGAAATCACAGGTATGCTCTGAACTCCGCTCCGATAAATGACTCGATGACTCGATTCATTTAATGCTGATGACTCGATTGACTTGACTCAATAAAAAGACTCGCTTTTGCCATCTCTACCACCAGCTAGCTCTTAAAATTGTTTTAATTGTCTCTCACAAGCTGACATTACTGACCAAAACAAAGTTACATCTAATATAATGTGAACTATTTAATTAATCATTAGGTTTTGCTTAATTTATAAGCATAAATAGAATGTATTACCTGAGTGTAAAAAATTCTTGAACTATTTGAACCGAGCAATTTCTGTTCCAAAGCAGTTGTGATGATTTCTATAATCTGACTCTCATTTAAAAAGTGAACTTCATGTTTTGTAGGATGTACATTAACATCTATATTGTTGGGATCTAATTTTAAACTTAGATAGACAAAGGGATGGCTGTTTTTCGGAAGATATGTTTGGTAAACTGTATCAATACATTTCTTTAAACCTAGAAAAAATAATAGGTACTTTTTTAGCAATTGCCCTACATGGTAAACGAGAATTAAGAATATATGGAAAAATACAAATTCAAAGAGATGTTGACTAGATATATCTAAAAAATATGATAAAACATGAAAGCATATTTTTAGTACTTACTTTGAGAATCAACTAATCGATGATTTATAAAAAGTAGGAACTGAAACCTTTTGGTAGAATAATTAACATTTGTCATATAACCACTACAGCTAAACTGCAAATTTTCATTTTTTAAATTGAATTCAATCAATTCTCTGAAACAAATCATTTTTGAGACAATTTCTACTTAAAAACCCTTAATTCTATTGTAAAAATTTTTTACATAAGAATCGATTTCCTTAAAGTTGAAATGACATGGGATTTTGAAATTGTAAAAAAATAATAATGAAAATAAATATGCATATACTCACGTACAGCGTGAGCCAACTATTGAAAAAAGTAAATTTACACCGAATAGATAAAATTTGCAAACCAACTGTATCTGTTATGGTATACATATGTAAGTTGCGCACATTTTATAAATATTTTCAATTATACAAGGTGTTTCAAAAAAGTAGGGCAACTAAAAGATGTATTTTTAAAAACGGAACACCCTCTATTTAACTTGGTTTTTAGATTCAACATGAACAAATGAGAAAGCCTATTTGTACAACTAAAAATAAAATATTTTGCTTCTAAATAAGCATGGAATAAAATATTTCTTTCGTAAGTTATAGTATAACGTGTTTAATAAAAGTTTTAGATTTTTAATGCTCTACAAAAATAAACAAAAATATACATGGGTTCCATTAAAAAAACTGAAATAATTTCGTTCAATTTTTTTAGTTTGGTATTTAAATTTGGACACCCTGTATGTGATATCTTCAATATAACGAAAACAATCTTTTATTCTGGGCAGAAGTAAAATATTTTATGTTGCACAAATAAGAGTTACATTGCTAATCATAGATGAGCCTCAAATTTGACAAATTTTTTAGAAGCCATTATTTAAAAAAATTTCAACTTTAGCCATATAACATGTGAAACAAAAAATATTACAATTTCATGTAGACTTCAAAAATTAAGTCAAATACAGGGCGTCCCATTGTTTGTTACCAAATTTTACCTATTCGGCTAACTTGAAAAATGGAACGCCAACTTTTCGAAAGCTACAAATACAATAAATACTGGAAATATAATATAATCCTAAAAAAGAAAGTAAAGCGTTGGTATTAATACCTTGCAATAGAGCTTCCATAAATGAGTCTAATATTTTCTGCATGAGTCGAGTTTATAGATGTCCTAATGTCGTTACTTCCTCCATGTTTTTTTAACGCAAATCCTACAATATACAAATAAGTATTGATTTTCAGAAATCCGGAATATTTTCTTAATTTTTTTTTCACAATGACAACTATAAAAGGACTTACCTACTGTGGCATTGTGTATGGCATATTTGCTTACAACGTCAGAAATTTTTTGATATTCCTCAGCTGGAGACCTTAGAGCATTTCTCCTGACATTCATATTATAAAAAAGATCCTCCACTGAAATAATAGTTCCCTGATTACCTGCTAATGGTGTAGGAGGACCTTTTAACTTGCTATCACAATATTCAGCTCTAAAAATATATCTGAACTGAAATATATTATTTCAAATAGAAATAAAGAATGCAATGTTATTGCCAAAAATAAAAAATCGAAACCAACCAGAGTTGAACTTTCAGAATGAGAAAAAGAAGTCCTGGCCTTTACATGGACAAAAAGTTCACCTTTAATAACTACATATATCTAGAAGGTTTCTTAGCAATCTTATGTCAGATTAAAATATCTGAGTGGAAAAATGTATTCTACATAAAACTAAAAAGATGCTCACATAATAGGTAGGTATGTAGGTAGAAACATTGCGAACATAATGCAAAAAACTCAACTAAATGACTGCATTGTAATCAAACTAAACCAAATAAATGATGAAGGAGGAGGATCTTACGCCAGAATTTGCTGTGGCTAAACATATATATTAGAAATTCATTAGAGTAATTGATAATGAACAAAAACATAAACTTAGATTTTAATTATATAAAACAAAGGTGCACTCTAACAGAGAAATTTCCCCATTATATCTAAATAAAATTATTTAATACCCACAGAAAGAAATACAATAAAAATAAGATAAATGCTAACAGATTTGAAACCCTATAACTTACGGGATTTTTGTCAACATTGGAAGATCTGTCTTTTTTTCTAAATTTATTTTATTTTATGATCTTTGAATGATTTGAATTTAAGAAATTTATTATTATTACTATAGGGCAAATGAATTGCTCATATGTGTATATAAGCCATATACACATATGCCATATTTTAGGAAAAATCAAATTAAATAGTTTCAACACGGATCAAGATATTAAGCGGATTTTAAAGTTCAAAGTATACAATGTTAATTAATACCACATTTACAAGGTTCCATACCAACTATCATATACAGGGTAATTCAAACGTCAGTAAAAACATTTTATTAGTATAAAGCCATAAAAAAAGTGGTAACTGGGATTTTTATACAGAATTTTTGAGAAAGCATCGGACATCAATTAAAAAAGATATACATATATAATAAAAGTATCAAAATGTTTTTAATTTTAAATGCAATAATCTATATTTTACTTAATTTATAAATAAAAATTAGACAAATGCATGTAACATCTTTTATGTAAAAATAATATAACTTTGTTTGATGTATTTAAAGGAAAATATCCAAATTTTAATTTAAAACATGCATAATGGAAAATCAATACCTAATATAAACAAATGAAGCCCATCAGCGTATAATCTCTCCCAAGAGTACAAAAGATATAAGATATTTTATTGTGTTTTAAGACAGTATACTGACACATTCGTCAATAAATATAACAGCTACTTATTTAATAAGGTAAAACTAAAATTGAGAATAAAATTGTAAATAACTTTTAAGTAGTCTTCTATACATTAAAATAACTATAATAATTCCTAACACTGGAACCTGTGGTGGAAGATAGATCAAAATACAAGAGTTCTAACCACACTACACCACAACTTGTTACGTTCTGGACGCGCGTTTCGCTAACCAAGTTAGCATCATCAGCAGATGATATAAACTAAAGTAACTTATCCTAACCGAGACTATTTATAGGTAAATGTGCTCACACTTGGTTGCACCCGACTGCACCGTTGTCAAGTAAACAATAGAGGGGACTATAGGGAATAGGCCCTCTGTCTTTATTTAGTGCTTTCTTACCACATTTAACTATTTCTATACTCTCAAATGCATCCAATAATCTATTATTAGATACATTTTTAATCAACTTAAGATTATTTATTCCTATTCGGTGTTTGTTTTCCAAAGCATGTTGGGCAACGCTTGACTTTTCTGTTCTTCCGTATCTTAAATGTGCCATGTGTTCTTTAAAACGAATGTTTATGGAGCGTTTAGTTTGCCCAACATATTTTAGATCACAATCATTACAGCTAATTTCATAGATGCCACTCCTCTCCCTCAAGTCGACTTTGTCTTTGGGGTTTCCAAGGAGATTTTTTAAACTATTCTGCGTTTTGTAGGCTACTCTAAAACCTACGTTTTTAAATACTTTTTCTAGACCTCTCGTATATCTGGGATCATATGGGATTACATGAATTTATTGGAAGCCTCAGGTATTTGAAGAGTAGTGGCATCTTTTAACATTTTCTTATGCTTATGTCTATTTACTAGTTTATGTACAAAATTATCATTATATCCATTACTTTTAGCTATATTTTTAATCCGATTCATTTCATTGTTAAAACGTTCTTTACTTAGTGGAAAATTGACTAACCTGTGAGTTAAGAAATGGAATGCTGCCATTTTGTGTTGACGGCAATGAAATGAGTCGGATGTTATATATCTATCAGTATTAGTAAATTTCCTATAAATATCAAATTCTAATTTATCGTTATTTCTAATAACTAACGTGTCGAGAAAAGGTAATTGCCCATTGTTCTCCTTTTCGTACGTAAAATTAATGGAAGGATATTTATTGTTTAATGTTTCTAAGAAAGTGTCCAAATTTTCTGTTTTAGTATCAAAAATAGCAAATATATCGTCTACGTATCTATACCACACCCTTGGGAAATACTTGAGTTCTTTTTTGAATTGGGTTTCTAATCTGCCCATAAACAAATTTGCAAGGAACGGAGATAAGCAATTGCCCATCGCAGTTCCCTCTAGTTGTTTATAATATTTATTGTTGTACAGAAAAAAATTTTGATTCATACATAATTTTGTGAGAAGTAAATACTCATCAATAATTTCTTTCTTCAAATTATTGATTTCAAGTAGTTCCTTTAGGTACTCTAAAGCTAGTGGTATGGGTACACTAGGAAACAATGAGCTTACATCAAAAGATATTAAAATTTCACCTTCTTTTAAGTGAACATTCTTAATTTTATCTAAGAATTCTAACGAGTTATTAACCTCAAAGTTATCATACGAGATATTTAATTTGCCGAATTCTTCTACTAACCATTTTGAAATATTGTACGTTGGTGATCCAACAGCTGAAACAATAGGTCTCATGGACTTCCCAGGTTTATGAATTTTGGGAAGGCACAACTAACACATAGTAACCCACAGTTATCTAAACTGTATTGTCTTCCCAAAATTCATAAACCTGGGAAGTCCATGAGACCTATTGTTTCAGCTGTTGGATCACCAACGTACAATATTTCAAAATGGTTAGTAGAAGAATTCGGCAAATTAAATATCTCGTATCATAACTTTGAGGTTACTAATTCGTTAGAATTCTTAGATAAAATTAAGAATGTTCACTTAAAAGGGTGAAATTTTAATATCTTTTGATGTAAGCTCATTGTTTCCTAGTGTACCCATACCACTAGCTTTAGAGTACCTAAAGGAACTACTTGAAATCAATAATTTGAAGAAAGAAATTATTGATGAGTATTTACTTCTCACAAAATTATGTATGAATCAAAATTTTTTTCTGTACAACAATAAATATTATAAACAACTAGAGGGAACTGCGATGGGCAATTGCTTATCTCCGTTCCTTGCAAATTTGTTTATGGGCAGATTAGAAACCAAATTCAAAAAAGAACTCAAGTATTTCCCAAGGGTGTGGTATAGATACGTAGACGATATATTTGCTATTTTTGATACTAAAACAGAAAATTTGGACACTTTCTTAGAAACATTAAACAATAAATATCCTTCCATTAATTTTACGTACGAAAAGGAGAACAATGGGCAATTACCTTTTCTCGACACGTTAGTTATTAGAAATAACGATAAATTAGAATTTGATATTTATAGGAAATTTACTAATACAGATAGATATATAACATCCGACTCATTTCATTGCCGTCAACACAAAATGGCAGCATTCCATTTCTTAACTCACAGGTTAGTCAATTTTCCACTAAGTAAAGAACGTTTTAACAATGAAATGAATCGGATTAAAAATATAGTTAAAAGTAATGGATATAATGATAATTTTGTACATAAATTAGTAAATAGACATAAGCATAAGAAAATGTTAAAAGATGCCACTACTCTTCAAATACCTGAGGCTTCCAATAAATTCATAGTAATCCCATATGATCCCAGATATACGAGAGTTCTAGAAAAAGTATTTAAAAACGTAGGTTTTAGAGTAGCCTACAAAACGGAGAATAGTTTAAAAAATCTCCTTGGAAACCCCAAAGACAAAGTCGACTTGAGGGAGAGGAGTGGCATCTATGAAATTAGCTGTAATGATTGTGATCTAAAATATGTTGGGCAAACTAAACGCTCCATAAACATTCGTTTTAAAGAACACATGGCACATTTAAGATACGGAAGAACAGAAAAGTCAAGCGTTGCCCAACATGCTTTGGAAAACAATCACCGAATAGGAATAAATAATCTTAAGTTGATTAAAAATGTATCTAATAATAGATTATTGGATGCATTTGAGAGTATAGAAATAGTTAAATGTGGTAAGAAAGCACTAAATAAAGACAGAGGGCCTATTCCCTATAGTCCCCTCTATTGTTTACTTGACAACGGTGCAGTCGGGTGCAACCAAGTGTGACCACATTTACCTATAAATAGTCTCGGTTAGGATAAGTTACTTTAGTTTATATCATCTGCTGATGATGCTAACTTGGTTAGCGAAACGCGCGTCCAGAACGTAACAAGTTGTGGTGTAGTGTGGTTAGAACTCTTGTATTTTGAACTATAATAATGATATTTTCACGAATAATTAGAATACGATACAACAGTAATACAAGCGAGTGAGAAAAAACACACACAAAATTAATTAATATATTTATTTACAAATATATACTTATGAAGTAATACATATATATAAAAAAAGAACAAAAAAAAGAAATGTTATAAATAAATGACATTAATTAACTCAGCCTTGTTTTGTTTAAATTTACTTTTAAAAACGTTAAATTAAATGTTCATTAAGCCTCAATTAAATTATCACTTAAAAAAAAATTAGACAACAACATTTTCTTAATTATGGATTTAAAGCTCTTTATTCTAAGATGCTTAGATGCCAAGGTAACTTGTTGGAAAAAGTTGGGAGCTTTTTGATTCTGTCAAAATTATATAAAATATTATATATGTTATATTTTTAGGCATACACTATGGCTTCGCTAATAGCTATTATTTCAGCAGTACATATATCTATTTCATTAGGAAGTCTGAATGAGTAGTTATATTTTCTTTTTGGACAATGGATTCTATATCCTGTACAAAAGTCCTTTTTGGAGCCAACCGTATATATAAATGTGTAGCTGTGCTGATATATTTTTTTTTAATTCTATACATCTTTTTTACTTAGATTGAGGTTTGAAATGTTCATTTGTTTTAACTAAGTTCATAGTCATATGCTTGACTGGTAATATCTGTTTTTTTTCTCTATTTTGTTAATATAAGGTAAGTAGTTATCATAAGATTGTACTAGATAAGATGTTATTTTTAAATATGTTCAGATTGTTTGTTGCGTTTAGATTGATAAACAAAAATCTTTTTTGGGGTTTTCTCAACTGAATAAAAATATTTAACTTTAAAGTTTTCTTTAAAGATTATTCGAAATATAAATTTATTTGCTAGGGTAAATCTATGTTTTAAGATCTTTTCACTTGATTCACATAGGAGAATATTAGTGGAGGTGCTTCTCCAAGAATTATCTTAGTCCTTGAAATTGTATTTTATCAAGCATATTGAGATTTTTTTTATTGTTGGTTTATAAAGCTGTTGGTTATAAAGAAATGATCCGTAATCTAAGTGTGATAACTACTGATTGAAATGTTAAGCTGTATTACTTCTCGTATAAAAGGAATATATTGATTGCATCAAAGGCGCTCCTTTTATATCTAAGCAAGAGAACCGCAACTACTGATTTTTTTCACAAAAAGCTAGATTAATATACCTTGCAAGGTATGCTCAATCATATTGAGTTCCCATACTGTCCGTGAAACCTGTTTGTAGGCGTGAACATATCTTGATTTTCTATGATCCAATCTAAGCGGTTTTTGATCATTAATTCAAGGGTTTTTAAAAAACACGATGCTAGTATAATTTTGCCATAGTTTTCTAACTTTGTTGGATTATTATTGGGTTTGTTGATCTGTAAAACAAGGTATTCTTTCCAAGGTGTGGGGAGGGACTATCAATATATATATATATATATATATATATATATATATATATATATATATATATATATATATATATATATATATATATATATATATATATATATATATATATATATATATATATATATATATATATATATATATATATATATATATATATATATATATATATATATATATATATATATATATATATATATATATATATATATATATATATATATATATATATATATATATATATATATATATATATATATATATATATATATATATATATATATATATATATATATATATATATATATATATATGTGTGTGTGTTTTCATTCCGGGTGTACATCCGTTCACTGCTGTCGTTCTGAAAAGAACAGTTTTGCTGACGTTTCGCCAAAATCACATTTGGCAGGTTCGAAGATTTCTTTCTCGCGTCCGAATAGAGACTGAAGTATTATATACCCTCACCCGGGGCCGAAGTTTATATCTGCGCGGCCGTTGGTCGGTATTAATGATTCGCCCCTTTTATTCAAATCACCTTGTTTTTCAATTTCTATGGCTTCTCGGATTATTCTGGTCTTCTAATGTTCTTTATTGGCAATCTCCCTACACCCCTCGAAATTTATTTTATGGCCGGTTTCCTGATGATGTAGGAATAAAACTGAGGTTGTTTGTTTGTTTCTGATGCTGAGTTTATGCTCTTTCACTCTTGCTGATATTCGCCTGTTAGTTTACCCACGTACAACTTTTCACAGTCCTGGCACGGAATGCTGTATACTCCGTGGTTTTTCAGTTTGATTTTATCTTTTGGACTAGTATACAAAATAAACACGTTTAGTTTATTAATTTCCACTTATTTATTTCTGCTTGACAGCTGTTTCGACACACTGTGTCTTTGTCAAAAGCTAACTTAAAACTGACACTAAAATCTGTACCAAATATAAAAAAAATATATAAAAATCTTAATGGTGTCAATAAAACAATATCGGTGTTACCACCTTAGAATTAATTAACAATATAAAAGATGTCACAATCCCAAATAATGCCATATTAATCGCTTTAGATGTACAAAACTTATTTCCTAGTGTCCCCCCTATTGAAGCTATTAACTTAGTTGATAATTTATTACTCAAAAATAAAGTTAATCATATTATTAAGAATGATATATTGGATTTGTTAACAGTGTGTGTAGATCAAAATTACTTTGAATTCAATGGCTCCGTGTATGTAAGTAAAGAAGGTTTAATAATGGGTAATCCTGAGTCCTATACTAGCAGAAATATTTCTAGATAATATTGAACAATTAATGTATAATCACCCGTTAAGAAATTAGTTCATTTATTGGTATAGATATGTAGACGACATACTAGCGTGTTTCACGGGAACAGAGAAACAACTAAGGTTATTTTTAGATTTTATTATTAATTTACATAAAAATATTAAATTTACGTTAGAAGTAGAACAAGATAAAACAATAAATTTTTTGGATTTAACAATTATGAACAATAACAATAAACACGATTTTCAAATTTATCATAAACCATCTTACACAGATATAACAATACATAAAACATCAAATCATCCTTTTGCACATAAAATGGCAGCTTTCAACAGTTTTGTACATCGTTTAATTAGTATACCTATGTCATCAGATAATTATAATAAAGAATTGAATATTATAAAGCAGATTGCTGTTAACAATGGCTATAGTCCTAATATAGTCGACAAAATAGTAAATAAAAAACAATATAAAAAAGCAATCAAATTAATCTATCCAAATAATAATTTAAAAGATATAGCCAAATTTAACACAATAACATATACAGGCAAAATTAGCTCTAAAATGAGTAAACATCTCATGAGAGCAGATTATAAAGTTGCCTTCTGTACAAATAATACATTAGGGAAATATATTAAAAATAATAAATCCAAGTCTGATAAATCTAAAAAATCAGGGGTATACGAATTAGAATGTGGTTCCTGTGATAAAGTTTACATTGGCCAAACGGGTAGATCTTTCAATAAACGTATAAAAGAACACAAATCCTCATATAATAAAGAAAAAACAGACTCCAATTACGCTAAACATTTAATAGAAGCAAAGCATACATTTAAAAACGAATATAAAATTTTGCATAGGGCTAATAAAAGCTACAAATTGAACCATTTGGAAAGTTTAGAAATTAACAAGAGGAAAACCCGAAATATTTTATTGAATGACCAGTTGGACTTAAATGGTTCCCCTTTGTTAAATATTTATACCAAAAGGTGGGTAAACACCGATATTGTTTTATTGACACCATTAAGATTTTTATATATTTTTTTTATATTTGGTACAGATTTTAGTGTCAGTTTTAAGTTAGCTTTTGACAAAGACACAGTGTGTCGAAACAGCTGTCAAGCAGAAATAAATAAGTGGAAATTAATAAACTAAACGTGTTTATTTTGTATACTAGTGTATAATGAATTTCCATCAAGTAACGGCTACATCGATAAGAAATTTATCTTTTGGGTTTCCAAGTAGTTTACCTGTAGTTGTTTGTGGCTTGTGCATTTTTTGTCGTGTTCCTAAGAATTCTTCCGATTCTATCTGTTGTGCCTTTTACATATGGTAAGACTACTTGTTGCTTTCCTGGTTCATAATTTTTGTTGTTCGTTAATCGGGAACCCTGTGCATTAATAGCTTTCTCTATGGTACGATTTGTGTGGCCATTTTTCTTTAAAGCACTAGATATTATCTTAAGTTCGTTTTGTCTCGTCTGTGTTTCAGTTAATCGCACGGATCTGGATATTAGGGTATTTGCCACAACTTGAAATTGTGCTGGGCGATGATGTGATTTTGCATTTAAATATCTGTCTGTAGGTGTTGGTTTTAAATGCAGTTTTGTGACCAGAACATCTAAAAATGGTAATTTGTTGTTTTCCTCTAGCTCTAGAATAAATTGTATTCTGGGGTGGATTGAATTTACGTGAGTCAGAAATTTTTCGAACTCTGCATGACCATGTTGCCATATAATAAATATGTCATCCACATAACGAATCCATAATTTGGGCTTTAAACTTGCGTTCTCAAGAGCTTCTTTCTCGAAGTATATCATAAATAAATTCGCGACAACTGGTGATAGCGACGACCCCATTGGAGCACCATCCATTTGTTTATACATTTGCCCGTTGAATGAAAAATAAGTATTTTTAACACAATGCTCCGAGAGTTGTATTATATGTGCCTGGAAATCTTCGTTCATAGCAATCTTGTCCAATTGAATAAAAGGGATGAATCATTAAAACTACCAACAGTATGGAAGACAATAATCGACAAATCTAAAATTGCAAAAACTCAAGCGCAATTAGCGCAACAACAACAGCACCATCCGGAAAACATAAGCAAAATTCGTTTTGCAGATTGTGGAAGGTTGTTTATCATGGAATAAGAAATTTCATCTATTCCTGGTGTTGAGTCTGATTTGGATTTTATTGCAGAATTCAGTTCATCAAATGGTAAAAGTATTGTATTCAAACGAATTTTTTAATCTTCATATGTCCTTAATATATGAGTTGTGGTTTATTGTAGAATATTTTATGAATCCTTTTTTTTTGCTTTAACTTTTTTTAGATTTGGCTGTAGTATGTTTAAGTTGAATATAACTGTTTAAGGAGTGATTTAAATGTCTCAAAAAAGAATTGTGTATTGCTCTCGTAGAGGATACGATTTTTTATTTAACTTCACACTTACCTAACTATATAGCTAACAATCAAATCTGTAAGTCCATTTTCATGCACATCCCAACTTTCGATTGAGCTGATTTTTTGATAAATGTATAACTCCGGCCATAATCCCGTATTATGATATATATAATTTAGTTATCAAATGATAAGCTTTTTTTATTATTGATTTCTGAGAAAACTGTATTTTTGACAAAAATTCAAGCATGTACCAAAAATATACTTTTCATTATTGAAAGTTAGTTCAGACCGTTAACAAAAAAAACTAAAAAAATTTGATTTTAAAAATCATATCTTATAAACCGGCTTCGACACATCGTAATGTTCGATTGGGCTAATATTTTGCACACATTTATAACTCGCATATTTACTTCCATAGAGGCATATCTCGCAATAATTGGAGTGATCCAATCAGGCTATTCGCTCTGAGTTTTTGATACAAGCGTGACATTAAAACTGTGTGGGATTATCACGTGCCTGTAAAAATTCAGAGCGAATTAATCGAAAAGATAACAAAAACGAACTAAACATTAGAAGAGTACCTAACTGTACTAATTTTTTCATTTCAGGGATCCTTTAAATGACAAAAGTAATGTTTTTATTTTAAATTTCCGTCGGCCAGTTTGTCTGTGAGTCTAGTTTGTTCTACTACTTTATTGAAAATTTCTAAAATTAACCTAAATTAAAAATTTGTGGAACTTAATTCAATATGGATATAACTGAGACTGGTAAAAAACGTATATATTTTATTTTTCAACCGATTTCAAAAAAGGAGGTGCTCAATTTGACCTTTCGTATTTTTATATGTATGTACCTCGATTACACTCAGTGACGCTTTGACCAATTTGTATGAATTTTTTCAGAAAGTTCCGGATAGTGCTGGAGTGGTCAATACTAAGCACTTTGCTTTATTGCATTAAAATTTACTATATGAAGTGCAATTAACCAAAAACTTAATTTGGGCGGACCATATGTCACATCTCCGACCTAGTGGGGCACCCATTTTCTAATAAGGATATATCTGGTATCATAAATGTGTTTAAAATAGCAAATAACTTTATTCTTGACACAAACAGTGTATGCGGAGGAGGTAACCTAAAAATATCGATTTTCATATAGTTTTGTAGTTTCTAGGGACACAAAGTTCAACTTTACTAATAATTTTAATTTTTGACAATAGGTATTGCTGATGTTCTATGCATATCAAAATGGCGCTTATTCTTAATATTAGTTACCGTGGTTCTATGTACACCAGTTACTCCGGGGAAATGTGACCAACATATATATATTTTTTAAAAAGTATTTAGTGTGGTACTGAGTCTATTCCATAGCAAATATATATAAAAAAATAAAAATTGGGTAATGAAGCCACTTTGAATTTTTTTCGGACATAGAGTTTTCGCAATAACTTTTAAATACTTTAATGTCTTGAAATTTAGAGCATAAAACTGTAATTAATCAAAAAATGTAATTTGGGTTCAGATGGAGGTAGAGCCCTTATCTAGTATGAGGCAATATTTTTACTGGTTAGGTTATTTCGCCAGGTAAATACAAATCTTAACGAATGTTGATAATATTAAATACTTTATTCTGAACATAAAATTTTCTTATATCATAAGTGAAATATGTAGTGGGAGAGGAGTTGAAATTAACAGAAATACTAATCATATTAATTTTTGGCAAAGGCAATTTCTATTGTTGATTTTCTATAACTACGTACAAATTGAATGTTTTATATATTATTAGATACCGTGATTCTGGCAAAATTCAACAACAATATGTACATTACAGAAAAAAAGGGTGAAAGCTTAAAAATTAGGTATAGATTAAAACTAAATTATGAAAATCTGTTAATCCTCAAATTTAACAAACCCAAGGTAAATACATACGTACAAAATATTAATTAATGTGAATAATTTCAATATTACTGCAAGAGTCTAGCAAACTTAGCATATAATCAGTTACAATGAAAATTTTACATTTTTCTTCTGCATTTTTTTTATATCATTTGGCAAAATAATATAAAATGTAGGTGTTAAATATGTAACAGATCTTAAATGAATTGTTGTTTTACTACCATGTACAATTAAATGCCTATTTACATTAGCCCTTGGTTGAGTATCAGTGGCTAGTGAAATTTTGTAGCTTAGAATTTTTGTGTATGAAAGAGCAAACAGCAAGTATATATAAGGAGATCATACTGCATCCTTAATACTTAATTATTCTATCAAACCAAAGTGGTGTCGCGTATCATATCATATGTATTATCTACAATAATTAGAAATGAGACCATTCATATGGAATAAGCTGCACATACAAAAACATAGAACAACCTTCACTAAAATGGCACTCTGTGTAAATGCCATAACCTTAGCCTTATATGAAAGATAAGGGTGATACATATTCTCCCTTTTTTGCATGAGGCTGAGTCCTGGACTGGCTGGACCTTATAACCTACGGAAATGGTTTCAAATTCTTAACATGCCAGCCGCCCGCAAAACTACCATCTATATTTTCTAAACCATATACCAAACGTGACTTCTTACTAATTATTCTACACAAAACGTATTTCGGGGCCAACTTAGCTGAAAATCCGGACAGTGCTTCTGACAATACTTATTCCTACGCCAAACTTTATCTCCAACTTTAAACTGAATAGCCTTCCTTCGCAAATTATACGATTTCTTATAACATTGATGAGCCAACGTTAATTTCGTTTTCACATCTTCAAAAATTTTACCTAAACCTGAAATATCCTTAACATACTCATTCCTATCACGAGAATCGAGTTCTATGTCTCTAGTTTCTAAAACTTGACCGTAATAATCACCAGATATTGGAACGTATCTTCCAAAAATAATCAATGATGGAGCAAAATTATGAACCTCATGTTTAGCTGAGTTTATGGCAAACTGAATCTTTGACAACTGAAGATCCCAATCTTTATGATCCTTAATATAACTTCTGATAGCAGTACCAACAGTTTTGTTTGTGCGTTCCACGAAATTGCATTGAGCCGTATATCGTGGTGTAAACCATATCTTAATTTTATACAAATCTGTTAGTTGTTTAAACGTTTTGCCAGCAAACTGAGACCCATTATCACAAATGATCATTTGAGATACTCCGAAAATATGAAATACATTATTTTCCAACCACTTCACTATAGTAGAAGCAACAGTTTTTTTCATCGGGAATAAAAGGGTATACTTAAAAAAACCAACAAGTAACCACAAGCAAAAAACAATTTCCACCTTTAGATCTCGGCAACGGACCTATAATATCTACAGCAATTACCTGAAATGGATACTGAACACACTTTTCCTTGCCCATCTTACCCAAAGGTGAAGAATTGGTAATTGTGTGTGACTGTGACTGACATACTTTACAAGACCTAACAAACTTATTAATGTCATATTTCATTTCGGGTCAATAGAAGGTTTCCTGTATTCGTGAAAGAGTTTTATAGAAACCAAAATGAGAACAAGAAGGTGGATCATGACAACTCTTAATGACTGAAGCACGGGAATTTTTCGGTACTACAAGTTTCCATTCACAAATATTACTAATAATCGGCAAATTGTTAGGGATGTACTTATATAAAAAGTTATTTTCAACTTTCCACTGAGGATAACAAGAAGGATCCTGACTTATTTTATTCCGAAGATTAGAATACCAAATATCTGATTCGTCGAGTGGTAGATCAATGATAGCGGCTTCATTACAATCTGGAGAATGCGAGTGAATTCTAGATAGCGCATCAGGGACCTTATGTGAAGCACCTTTTCTATGAACAAGTTCAAATGAATATTGTTGTAACTTAACCGACCATCTGGCTAACCTGACGGATCTTTAAGATTGTTAAGCCAGAGGGGACTATAGTGATCTGTAATAACCCTAAATTTCTCTAGAGAATATAGTAACGCCAAAAGTTCTCGCTCAGTAACCGTATAATTGCGATCAGCTTTCGACAAAGTTCGGGAACAATACGCAATAACCCTTTCACCACCGTCGATTTCTTGCGATAAAACACCACCTAGGCCTGTATCACTAGCGTCACATTGAGTAGTAAGTCTTTGTAAAAACAGGCGAACATAAAACTGGAGCGGCGATAAGAGCATTTTTAATATTTATAAAAGATTCCTCTGCCTCTGATGACCAAACGATGGGTTGCTTTTTCTTCTTGCCTTTCAGTAAAGGTCATTATTGGAGACACCAAAGATGAAAAGTTATGAATAAACCTCCTATACCAACTACACATGCCGATAAACCTCTTAATCTCTGTAGTAATGGATGGTCTGGGATAATTCACCATTGTTGATACCTTTTCTGGATTCGTACGAATTCCTTGGCCTCTCTCAATAATATAACCTAAATACTTGAGTCGTGTCTTAAAAAATTCACATTTTTTCAAGTTTATTGTTAAATTTGCCTCCGACAAAATATCCCTAACCTCACCAAGAAGACGAATGTGATCCTCAAAGCTCTCCGAAGTTATAATTATATCGTCCAAATAGGTAAAGATGTTAGGCTCATATTTAGGACCAAACCAAGCATCTACAAGTTGAGTCCGAACACTATTACAAAGTCCAAAGGGAACAACTCTAAAATGAAAAAGACCCCGTAATGGGACGGTAAAAGCAGTTTTCTCACGAGAAGCGGGATCCAATGGAATTTGCCACGAAGCTTTTCGCAAATCTATGCTAGAAATAAACTTAGCACCACGCAATGAACTGAGAATTCTATCAACCCTTTGAAGTGGGTAATTATCATGACGAGTGAACTGGTTCAATTTTCTTCAATCATAACAAAGCCTGTATTCACCAGTGGATTTTTTCACTAACAGTACCGGACTATTCCACGGGCTTTGGGATGGTTCAACTACATCCAACTTAAGCATTTCATCAAGTTCATCATTTAGGATTTTTAACATAAAAGGACTCATTAAATATTGTCTTAATTTGAAAGGTTTAGCGTCACCTGTATCAATACTCATTGATATCTTATTTGTAAGACCTAACCTATTTTTACTACTCAATATTTCAAAAGAATCAATAATATTCCTAGCTTATACTTGTTTATCTCCCGTTAAAACGTCTAGAGAACACAACCTTGAAAAAGTAGAATCTTTTTCTGAACATAAAGTGTCAACACTACTTCCGGATAGATCACTCTGAGTGTACCACTCCTTATTTTTAAAGTCTATCTTAACTTTAAATTTTGTACAAATATCACTATCAAAAATAAAAGAATGTGAAAGCGAAGGTACTACATAGGAAGGCAAAAGTTGTACTAATTCCCCCATAATAATAGGTAGATTAACTGCTCCCCTTATTTTTTGTTTAGCACCGTCTGCTGTTACAACATGTTCCAGAGACGAACTGTGAATTTTTAAATTTAATATGGTTAACCCGAATTTCCCTACTATGAAAATATATGCACCACTATCTAACAAAGCAGTAATTTTTTGGTCAAACAATTTAACCGACAAATAAGGCCTGTTGTCATTATTCTTCATCAAGAAAACGGGAGCTAATTTCTTACAGAAATTATTTTTTTCAGAAGTATTTACAGGCTTTTTATTACTCTTTAAATTACTATCTCCTTGGTTGATTTCTGAAGGTAAGGCAAGACGCGAGTCAACTACACGTTTTCCCCTCGGTCGTGTCCCGAACATGTAGAACAGCTTTTCGAAGTGACATCAGGTGCGCCACATTTAAAACAAAACTTTTTATCTATGTTAGCTCGGCAGTATCTAAACGTATGGTTCGGTATACCGCACTTCCAGCAAACACTACTATCTGTGCTACTAGGTTTACTATTACTATCAGTGTTGTTATGACTTTGCGGTTTATGGAATTTATTTTTACCGTTATAATTATACATACAGTATATATAGGTACAAAACTACTGGTTCACAAATAGATTGTTTTTTATCCCTAATTTGTTTCCATGTATCATCATATACATCAGAATCCAAAAAGTCGGACTTTAATTTCGCAATCAAAGAATCCCAATCACCAACAGATGGTTTTACATGCCGTAGCCAAAAGATAGCCTTGTAAGAAAATAAATCACTAGCTGATTCGAACAAATCTATTTTAGAAATATGTCTAGAGTGAGCCATTTCTTCGACTTTTTCTATGAAAGACATCACATTTTTTGGATTACCATCAAACGTAATTCCTAACTTATGAACTGGAGTGCCCTTAAAATAATTGTTACTTAAAGAACTTGAACTTGGAAGACTTTGTGATTGCATAACACCTGAACTAGAAGGTTGTAATACAGGATCATTTACAATTAAATCTGGTTCTCTAACTTTATCGTGTAAGTCAGCATCTAAGTACATTGCTGAAGCATAAGCTTCATTTTTGAATTTTAATTTTTGACTTACATTAACCTCATTCTCATCAAAAGACATTCTCAAAATTCGCTGAGTGAGATGTAAAATACGCATTCGGGCTCTAAGATAAACCGAATCAGAAGATGGACCTTCAAAATCTGATATTAAGTTCTTAATATAATCTGTTATACATTCTATTTAATTTTTTTCTTTATCAAAATCAAAAAAATGGTCAACTAATTTTAGAACATCTGAATTAGATTGACGTTCTTTGTCTAAAAGCCGCGCAAGCATCTTCCTTTTATCATTAACATTTCTATCCGTAACTATCGCGCGAATTCTAAGTTCCTAATCTAGCTCGTCTTTCAATAAAAGATTAGGCTTAAAATATTTCTCCATTTTTAATAATTTATGCTTATATTATTTTCTAAAAAAAATAAAATTCTAAGCGAACCTAAATTTAAATCAATGTACTTAAAAAAAATTGAAACTTAGGACACTCTAAGTATTGCACGCAAAAAGAAGTAATATTAAAAAACTATTCATCAATCACTAATATTTTGCCAGATTAAAATTACAACTTATCTACTAATATCTAAATAAAAATGAATACTCTAGTAGTACCCTATGCAAAATAAAAATTTTATCAAGTTCAAATGTTACTTGCAATACCTTTACAAAAACAAAACCAAAATTTGTGGCGATTATTCAATACGTTCTTTACCAATTCAATAGCTAATGAAGTAAAAAAAATACAGCTAAGCCCAATATTAGAGTATACTTTTTAAACTTGAATCTTAATAAAGAAACAAAAAAATCGCAGTACTATATTATGTAGTAACTACAAAACCAAAAGAATAAAATTATAACCCCAGGATCTGTTATATCCACCGATATACAAATAAATAATTTTTAATAAATATCGTACTGCAAAGCTATTCAAGGAAAATTTGTCGAAAATGGCAACATCTAAAAACGTTAAACTCCAAGTCCATATTTAAAAAACATATCTCTCTCTCTCTGAACATACGATAAAATGTCTAAAAAGTACAGGTATCCGAAATTCTAGCAAAAAAAATATAACACTATCAATAAGAAACTTCCTTGCATCAGAATATGTAAATGGCATTAAATCGAGTGTGATTTCAACAATAAATAATTATCAGCTGATTTTAAATATATAGTTCTATATCCATATAAGAAATGTATTATCAGATAATATTCCGAAAATATATGTTTTGACGTTGATCATAAGACCTGAAAAATTTTAAATACTGATACACCTATACTGGTGTTCAAAACCAAATAAAAAAATTATATATATATATATATATATATATATATATATATATATATATATATATATATGTGCCTAGAGAATAATATACCTCTGTCCACTCACCAATAAACTAAAACAAATATTTTCCAAATAGACTTGAATTTATTTAGGAAAATGAATGAATTAAAAATTATAATAAAGGTTAATTATTTTTCTTCGAGCATCCTCATAAACAAATTTTTTCTTCTAGCCCCAGACGTTGGGCGCAATTTGTGTCGCGTATCATACCCCTTGTTTTTTTTTTTAACGCTCAGCTAACGGCAGCTTCTCATCTGGAGAGCACTATGGGTTCGGGGGTAAAAGAAAAATAATTTTATTAAATTAACTTTGATGTTAGATATTAGAATTTAATTATTAAATTTTGGTGTGTTCTTTAAAATCAAAAGTAAATCTTAAAAAAAAAATACATTACATAATACAAGTAGACTACTAAAAGGGTGCCACGCTGTTTTTTTTTATATATTTAATAAAGGAAAACTGCGAAACCAAAATAAATAAACTTTAGCCTAAGCTAGTTCCTGTAGCAAAAAAAAACTGAAATAAAAATTAGGTGAGTGTAGGCAGGATAAATGAAAATATGAGGTAAATTTTCTATACTTACGACACCATATATTATACAGCAAATGTACAAGTTAAATAAGAGAATTTAAAATAGGTAAAAAAAAGAGTAATTTAATATCCCAATATTTTCATAAAGAAAATTAAATAAGCCCCATAGTCGACTATAGTTCACATAACTCATTAATAATTTTAACATCTTTAATTATTGTTACATAAATGAAAGTTAGAAAGAAATATTTAATTAACTGGTTCACTTTTAAATAGCATAAATCGTTTAAACTGTAAATCAAATGTAAAAATGTATAATTTAAATAATGCTTGTAGTAAAAAAAATGAATAAAAATGGATAATTATCAAAATCACAGGAACAGTTACAGTGTCTGGAACTAACAGCATTCGAACAGAACTGGATCAAATAAAGAAGTCTAGGCGGGACAACAGATTACTTTTCTTTTAAGACCATAATTCATAACTCATGGTACGGTACGGTATGCCAAAACTTAGGAGTCGACTCCCATGTGGATTCTAAAACACAAACTTTACTTTGGCTCTCAGATGAAGCAGATAGTTAATCCATGCAAAGAAACAAAAATTCAAATCACCACTACTGGGTATATTCGGGATGATTCCCGATTTTTCTTCGGATAAACACATGGAGGTGTTGTAAGTACCTCGACTACCAACCGGAATGACGATACCAAGGGATGAAGACCATTGGCCAACCAAGAAGATCGAGCACGGAAATAGTCAGTAAAGTGACTCGTGAAAGGAAGCGGCAAATTCAAATTCACCATGAAACTTAAGAAAAATCATTAACTCGATTCGGCAACACTGCAACTGAAAACCGAAAGTAGAAACGCAAGTCGACGTCGACGCCGCGAATCCATGACTTGAGAGTACCAAAAGGATATGTTCATATTAAATATAATATTCCTTTACCTGCTTTGAATATTGAAATGATTGGCAAATATTGTGATTTTATCTGGATGGCAACGTAAAAATAAATATGAAGTAAATTACTTGTTTTGATTTATGTACAAATTATAAAAAAAGACATTTCCACCCTAAAATTAAATATTACGTTATAAATACCACCTATAGACAACCCAAATTACTTTTAATATATATCGGCGTGAATTAAACTGTTCACCAAATGAAACAATTTAGCTCATGAAAATATAATGCTACACCGGTTAGTAGATAATGTGTTATTAATATTTAAATAGTCTACTAATCTCTCTTTTAGACACTTTCGGCGTAGCTTAGCTGTATTTTTTTTACTTCATTAGCTATTGAATTGGTAAAGAACGTATTGAATAATCGCAACAAATTTTGGTTTTGTTTTTGTAAAGGTATTGCAAGTAACATTTGAACTTGATAAAATTTTTATTTTGCATAGGATACTACTAGAGTATTCATAGATATTAGTAGATAAGTTGTAATTTTAATCTGGCAAAATATTAGTGATTGATGAATAGTTTTTTAATATTACGGCGAGTTTATGCGTGAAATAAATCCATTGATCAGAGCTGCTGTAAAGTATTTAAATACGAATTACATTACATACGAATTACATACAACAAAAAAGTATTTATTACTTAAATACAAAAAGGATCTAAATACATTTTTGTATTTAACTCTATTCATAATAGGACTTTAATACATTGTTAGTACTTTTTAGAAACATTTAATCAACAGTAAAAGTAACGGTACGAGCGGGAATTACCCGCACCTCTGGATCTCTAGACCATTGCTTTAACCAATTATGCTATCGTACCACTAATAAGCAATTCGTTGTATATATTCAAACCCACCAGTATCATAACGATTGTTGATCCTGCCAAACTTTTACTGTTGATTAAATGTTTCTAACAAAATATTTCACAGTTTAAAAACAAACTGATAAAATACTTCTATTCAAACATTAATAGTAATTAAATACTATGGGGAAGTATTTAAATCCTTCAGGGGTTGGTATTTAAATATTTTTAAACCCCATTGATAAACAGAAAAATATTTATTTCACTATAACCACTACTAGTTGTTAAATCACAAATGTATTACAAATAATAAGAGAAACGTTAACAAAAATCTAAAACTTGTTTGCCCTCATTAACACCAAGTTTTCATTTTTTTGAACTAAAAAAATATTCTCGTTTTTAGAGGGCCGCTTCTATAATGGAAAAAAATATACAAATAAATTAAATAAATTTAACATGTTTCACTATTTTTGGTCTATAAAATATATATTTTAAGGACGAACAAAAACGGATAAACATCCTACTTGCTTTTAACTTCCGGAACAACTGTGGGATGTATAAAATCGACATATATATTTTATTTAAGTTGTTGACGTATTTTTTGTCGTTGACTGAATTTTTGTTTTTGTGGATTTCTACAATTTCCAGGAACTCCCGTTTTTTATGTGAGGCTCTGTTTTAAGTACGTACTTTGATATTAAAATCAAAATTCTGATTTTCAGATATTTCGTGTTTCGTAAGAGCTGTGCAATATATTTTTTTTGACATATTTGTGACTTTATTCTATTCTCTAGGTCTGTCCTATATATACACGACTATATTTTTACACTGATTGAATTTTGATACTGATTTGTAGGGTCTTGTTTTATTTGTTTATACGTTTTTGTATCATTTAGCAAGTCACTCATTTTTTTGTCATAATCTGTTAAGTTCATAATTACAGTTTTGTTAGTTTTGTGGTAAGTCTTTTAACCTTTCAGTAGTCGCATTGAAAATTAGAACACAAGTGGTCGCTGCGGACTGCCAGTCCGCATTAACAAAATAACCAGTTTTTTGTCATAGTAATTAACTTATATTATTATTATAGTAAAGTATGTGTAATAAAACAACTAATAAGTAATAATTAGATTATTTAATGGTTTTACAAACAAAAATTCTAAACAAATAAGTCAAAAATATTAAACAAAATCAAAATCATTTCAACTAAAAAAAATTGAATTAAATATAAATTCGGTTCGCACATTAATTTAAAAATGGCTTAAAAGGATTACAAAAATATTCATTTATAAATTACTATTCCCAATTCGCTGTCTCAAAACATTCTGGACAAATCATGAGAGCGTGTTTTAAACATACATAAATGTGACATTTTTTACAAAAATAACGAGAAGGACGATTCTTTTTTCGGTCGCACATAGCACACCGACCTCTTTGATTTGCTGGGGGTTCTGGAGCCTGTTCAACAGGTTCTATTCCTATAATCTCCCTAATCCCGAATTTCAGCGACCTTGGTAAATTTGATAAAGTGGAGCGAATTCTCAACTGGTCGTTCAGTAGTTCAAAGGCTAGTTTGCGTAAAAAATCTCTTCGTAGAAGATTTGCATCTATATTATTTGCCTTGAAAATTACCAAGGAATTTATGCCCGCTACATTTAGCATGGAATAAAAAATAACCATTGGCCACCTCCGAGTTCCACGGGCGCAGTTATATGCAGCACAGAGCTTATCAACTGTGTCTACTCCACCCTTTGTTTGATTATAATTTACTATCATATCTGGCTTTCCCGTTTCACTATCAATAATGTCATCACGGTGCAAACTTGACATAAGCAAAACATTTTTGCCCTTTTTTGGAACATATGACAAAAGCGTGCAATTCTCATGAAAGGTAAACATAGAAGATTTTTCAGGGCGATTTATGGGGCGAGAAAATTCAATAGAAAGTTCCCTTTTGTTCTTCCTGACCGTTCCCAAAAGAGTTAAGTTGAAATTCTTCTTTAGATTTTCTATGAGTTTGAAGCTAGTGAACCAGTTATCCGTAGTCACGTTTCTACCAGTTCCCCTTATAGGTTCACACATCCTTTCCACAACAGCTTCTGGAGAGTTATTCACTTCCCATGGACCTGGTGGTTGCTTCCCAACATATACTTCCATCTTACAGGTATAAAATACTTTTGGGTCACAAAGAGCAAAGATTTTAATACCATATTTATTTGGTTTATTTGGAATGTATTGTCGAAAAACACATCTGCCCCTAAATGCTTCTAATTTTTCATCAATAGTAACATATTGGAAGGGAGTAAATGCTGCTTCACAATTTTGCACAAACATGTCAAACAAATCTCTAATAGGTGCCAATCTGTCTAAAGCCCTTCTTGCTTCGCGGGTTTGAAGATCGTCAAATCTCAAATGTTGTAGTAGAAATCGAAATCTTTGTAGAGACATAGTAAGTCTGAAAACCTCCACCCCAGTGCCATCAACTCCCCATAAATCCTCAACATTCAAGCGACCGCTTTTCAATATTCCAGCCATATATAATAGTCCTATCAATGCTTTAATTTCGGTGACATCAGTTGTGCGAGCATCACGTTCACGCGAATATCGGTGTTGAGAGGCCTGAATGTGTTTATTTGTATTTTCCACAATGATTTGTAGCATGTTGGCAGGAAAAAAGCATTGCCATATTGACAAAGGAGTTTTCAGCGATTTAGCAATGCCTTTTGGGCCAGGTAAGTGGGTAACTGTTTTCGCCATTTAGTAACTTGGTCCTTACCGAGGAAAAATGGACCAACAGGTTCTGATAAATTATTTTCATCGTCGCCCTCACAGTCTGAAATCTCCTGCTCACTATCTGTTTCATGCCCTTGTACTTCTATGGCATCTTCTTCCCCTTCTTCGCACTGGTCAAAAGGTGGTTCCTCCTCATCCGATGACTCCAAACACTCTTGCATCAAACGCGATAAACGCGCTTGCTCCTCTTCATATGACGCCATTCTTTAAAAAAATTAAGTATATCATAATATATGTAAATATAAATGGAACTAAAAATACCAAAAAACAACTTACCTTTAGCAAATAAACACTAGTCTAACGACTAAAAGTTTTAGGCACGTCACTAGTCGCTGCGGACTGTCAGTACGCGATCCAGAATAAATTAAAAAATTGATAACCTTTTCACCTAATTGCTCAAGCGTATACTGCCGAAGGCTATCGCCGAAAGGTACCAAAGAGCGCGATGAGCACGGGTGGAGGGGGTTAACACAATTGGGGAATAAATGTTAGTGCGGACTAGGAGTCCGCGCGCGACTACTGAAAGGTTAATCAATTTATGTAATTTTATAGTATTGAGAAATTTCTCTAAAAAATGTTTGCCTTTGAAAAAGACCAAACCCAGGTCGAAACGCCAGGAAAAAAACTTTAATTAAAATGATTTAAGAAAAAAAAATATATATATATATATATATATATATATATATATATATATATATATATATATATATATATGTACATTAGAGATGTGTCATTCGTTCATTTTTTGGCGATTCGGTCGGTCGGCGAATGATCTCCCAAGTGACCGAATCTTTTCAATCAATCATTCATTCTTTCGGTCACAGATGGATTCCAACCGGGACAAACACTATTTACTATTTATTTCTCTTTCAGTCAATTGAATGCCGTTGCGTGTCCGTTCTCCGTTCAGATATATTTATATTATGCAATCTAAAAACATTAGTTTGTAACGATTGGTAACGATTATTGTATAGACTTTCTGTCTCTGTTCTAATGACTTTACACATTATAATTTGGTCTTTTTCTTTAAGTAAAATGATTGTAATTGAATTTTGAATTAATGATAGTTAGGATTCTAACCTCCATAGCTGTGATATCGATATCGGACAGTATTGATCGAAATTGGTTTATATTTTAGTTGTGCGAATTTAAATACTTGTGTCACTGCATGTTCGGGTTGCTCTTATTAAATGCTTTAGTATGGGTTTCAACTTTTGAACTAATATTTTTAATACCTACTCGTTTAACAGTTTCTTCTTTTATGAATTCTTTTTGTGAATGTTGTGGTTGGTGTTGGTTTTTTTCATATGGAGGAAGGAGGTAGCATAGTATGAACAATTTTTGTTAGGGATATTATCAAGGGCACAGCTGTTATGCTGGTAAAATTCATCTTGTGATTTATTAACTTGAAATTAACATTTAATTTATTCAGCTTTTTAAAGAATAGGAATGCCCTTGCGTATATTCCTAGCATTATGTGTAAACTGTATTGGTGACGGTTTTATAGGTAACTGGACATTTTTCGTAACTTGAACTGTATATACATATTGAACATGTTTTGGACTATGTCTGAGTTAAAAGGTAAACGAAGTGAAATTTGGAAACATTTCACTATTGTAGGAACTGGAAAAGCTAAGTGTAGCTATTGTAATAAAATATTAAGTTTTGGCTCAGGTGCAACAGGTAATCTTGGTAGGCATATAAAGTCTGTGCATAAAGCCATTAGCATTCAAAAAGTACGTTATGGAAATTCTGGACGATACAAAATATCTACAGAAGAAAAAGAAGATGATCAACCTGAAGTTGTTCAAATGGATACAAATCCGGGTCCAAGCACATCATTCGCTTCCATGTCCACAGTACCTCAAAATGCGGTCGTCGATGTTCCTAAAATCTCAGCTCCACGCGCCGGATGTTCGAAAAGTCAGGAAATGATCACAAATTTCATTCACCGACCAATATCTCTTGCCAAATCTAAACAGTTAGATGCACAGCTACTTAGGGTCATCGTAAAAGAATACCAGCCGTTTAAAGTAGTTGAAGACCCCGAGTTTAAAAAATTTGTGACTATGTTATGTCCTAGTTATCAGATGCCTGATAGAAAAACCATTTCAAACAGTTTAATTCCAAAAATGTACAATAGCACGAAAGAAACAATATTTAAACAACTATCAGTAGTTGACGCTCTTTGTCTAACAACGGATGGATGGACTTCCAATAACAATCAAAGTTTTATTTCCATCACAGCTCATTTTATTGATTATAATGATACAAAAAAACAATTTCTTGATTCTTTTTTATTGGGTTGTATTCCATTCGATGAGCGGCATACGTCAAAAAATTTAACCGAACTACTTCAAACGCAAGCTCAGAAATGGGGAATCTCAAATAAAATAGCATGTGTGGTATCTGACAACGCTGCTAACATAACTGCAGCTATAAGATCGACCCCCTGGAGATTTCTCCCATGCTTCGCATATTCAATAAATTTAGTTTTACAATGTGGATTAGTAGAAATTAAAGAACAAGTTGATAAGGTGAAGGCTATTGTGCAATTTTTTAAACGGAGCTCAAGCGCTTTAGCAAAATTGAGAAGCATGCAAGTACGGATGGGGTTACCCGAATTAAAATTAAAGCAGGATGTAGTAACTAGGTGGAACTCCACCTATGATATGATATCAAGATTTATAGTTATCAAAAATGCTATTGTTGGTTTATTAGCAATTGATGAACCACAACTAAATACTCTGTTACCTTCCGATTGGACTATTTTGGAAGAATCTCTTGAAATATTAAAATTATTTTACGAAATTACTGAAGAAATCAGTGCCGAGAAATCAGTCACAGTTTCTAAAATAATTTTATTTGTTAATTCTATGACCATCCATTTAAATAAAATGTTAAATCGAGAAAATTCACCTAAAATCACAGCTTTACTTAAAAAACTACAAGAAGGGATAAAAGAGAGATTTAAAGATGCAGAAACGATGAAATTAACCACTCAATCAACTTTTCTTGGTCCCAGGTTTAAAAAATATGGCTTCTCTTCTACCACTAAATATGAATCTACATTAAAAGGAATTAAATCAAAAATTGCATCTTTTAATTTGACTAATGAGACTGTTCCATTAGAAACTATGCCCTCTGTTAGCAGTGTTTGCACCCCTAGTGAAAATAAAAAAACTTCTATTTGGGACGAGTTTGACGATACTGTTAAAAATGTTTTAACTGTGCAAAATCCCGTTGCAGCAAGCATAATCGAGGTAGATAAATACCTTAACGAACCTCTCATCAGACGGACCGAAGATCCACTACGTTGGTGGGAAGAGAGAAAACTCTTATATCCTCGACTTTATAACCTAATGCGTCGAAGACTGTGCATAGTGGCAACATCAGTTCCGTGCGAACGCATTTTTTCCCATGCTGGTGAAGTTATTACAGAAAAACGCAGTCAGCTTAAACCAGATAAAGCTTCGCAGGTTTTGTTTCTAAACCATAACCTCTAATATTTATTTTTTGAAATATATTGTTAATATAGGCAAATCCAAATACCCGAGTTATTTATTTCCTAAGCCTAAGACCAAAACTACCCTTTCTAAAATCCTAATTATATTTATCTTAATCTAAAAACTAAAATATATCCTTATCTGTACTACATGATAATATTTATGCCATGCCATTACTATAATTAAAAAACGGACTGTTGTTGAACTACTGATATAATTTTACATTTTTTTTCTACACTTGGTCATTTGCTTAAACCAGATTAAACACAAAAACGTATTATCACTCAACCAAAAAAAGGACTGTCGGTGGCCGACGTCGATCGCCTCACTACTCTTTTAGAATAACATAATTCCTACAACTCCAGTCGGTCGCTCGATCGCAGCACGCAGCGGAACAATTGGCTAAATTTGGGTGAATGATCGAGTAGGCCGGTAAAGCAGGATTCGATCATTCAATACTTTTTAGTGACCGAATCAGTAAGATCGAATCATTCACGAATGACACATCTCTAATGTACATGACTTTGACGCCTATTCCAGCATCAGGCGGGAGGTTAAGTTTAGGAGTGATACGTGTTATTTCATATTCGTTAGTAACACAGAGCATCTTATTCCCGAAAATATTTAACACTTCTGGTCTTATGTCAAAAACATGAAATGTTCCTTCAGTCTACCCGACGTGATACGGCACCGTGATCAGGAACTATATGACGGTAATGGCATCACAAATGCTTTTGCTACACATTTTCAATTTATCTTACCATACTTTTACTGAAAATGAAATAAGTGAGAAATTGTTGCATTTGGAGATCTCAAAGAAAGCTGGACCTGACGGAATATCACCCGTAAGCTGCTGCTCGTCACTCATATATCTATTGAAAATACTTTAGAATACTAAGAATTCTAATATCTTTCCTGTTTTTAAATCTGGACATAAAACTAATGTTGCCAACAATCGTGGCATATCTTTACTCTCTGGAAATCAAGTTGATTGGATCTATACAGACTTATCAAAAGCTTTTGATGGCATTTGTCACCCTTTGTTGATGAAGAAACTCTCTGATATTGGTATAGTGGAAAAGTATCTGGAGTGGATTGGGTCCTACCTTTTTCAACGCCGTCAGGGTGTAGTTGTTTGTGGGTCTGTTTCACATGAAGTGTTTGTATCGTCGGGTGTTCCTCAGGATTCGCATCTGGGCCATGTACTTTTTTTATTGTTTGTTAACGACGCAATATCCTGTTTTACTTCATCTCAATGCCTTTTGTACGACCTAAAATTTTATAATGTTGTTAATCCCGATTGTGATAGTTTACCGTTTGATCCTGATAGATTTGCGAAATGGTGTAGTTTTAATTTTTAACCATTAATGGGTCTAAATGTAAATCTATTAGCTTTTACAGCATTGGAAACCATAGGCTATTAATAATTTAAGCACTGAAAACGTTACATCGTTTAATGATCTTGGAGTAATTTTCTAAACGGATTTGACTTTTAATCTTCATATTGATAGCATAGTTCTGAAAGGTCTGAGACTGCTTGGTTTTATTAAAAGACATAATAAGCTCATCAACGATACAAGGGCGCTTACTTGTCTATACAACTCTTTAGTTCGTAGTATTTTTGAGTATTGTTGGGTCATACGGTCTCCATTTTATGCTTGTCACTTAAATAGAATTGAAAATGTTCAAAACAAGTTTGTAAAATATCTTTTGTACAAATTTAAATTTCCTTCTAGTAACTTAACCTATGAAACCAGTCCTCTACTGTGTGGCTTGAATGTGAAATGCTTACTTGATATTTCTTTACAAAATTGTCAATGGTATAATCAATTGTTGTAGTCTATTAAACTTTCGGTTACTTTATAATTATAATAGATGTTTTTCTGATTGTGCATATATATATATATATATATATATATATATATATATATATATATATATATATATATATATACATAATATTAATATTAAGCTATACTATATTATAAAAATGTTGGCTAATACACGGAAATTTAAAAATTCACCTGTCAAACTTTTTTACCACTATGTATACATAACACTGAACCTTTTTCTAAAACTACCAGTTTTATATTTAATTTGGTTTCTATTTTAATCTACTATAGCTGGATCCTGGAGTAGACCAGTTTCCAAATTATGCTTGTTTTTGCTTGTTATTCACGATTTAATTACAAACTGTTATTATTGCTATTTAGCATTATTATTAAACTCGAGAATTCCGAAATACTTCAACTCACTATCTTGAATTTTCATGACACCATTTTGAACCCCATAATCCCATACCAAAAAACGAACAACGAACTTGTTGATTAAATAAAACAATATATCTATCCAAATACTGCTAAAAACCTCAAGATTCGAAATGCCGTACCACCAAAAATATACAGATTACCGGAACTTCATAAACAAGATATTCCATTGCGACCAATAGTTTCCTGTATACAATCCCCATACACCCCTCTATCAAAATACTTAAAAGGAATCCTTAGTAATAATATACACAAAAACAACTATTACATAAAAGATTCGTTTCCATTTAAACAAAAAATAAAAAATGGAAAAATTTCATAAAACTATCTGCTAATTTCGTTAGACGTAATATCCTTATATACATATGTTATTTATATATATATATATATATATATATATATATATATATATATATATATATATATATATATATATATATATATATATGCGCTTTCATTCCGGGTGTACATCCGTTCACTACTGTCGTTCTGAAAAGAACAGTTTTGCTGACGTTTCGCCAAAATCACATTTGGCATTTTCGAAGCTTTCTTTCTCGCGTCCGAATGAGTCTCTATTCGGACGCGAGAAAGAAAGCTTCGAAAATGCCAAATGTGATTTTGGCGATACGTCAGCAAAACTGTTCTTTTCAGAACGACAGTAGTGAACGGATGTACACCCGGAATGAAAGCGCATTGTGTTTTTCCATCCGTGAGGGAGTAAAGATCAACATATATATATATATATATATATATATATATATATATATATTATATATATATATACTTTTAATAAAAATAATTAAAGAAAAGTGGTCAGAAATTAAAAAAATATACGGATATACCACAAGAGGAATTTATCAAAACAGTTGAATTAACTCTTAAATCCACATATTTTTAAAATGAAGATCAGTTCTACCAACAAACAACCTTGAAACAAAAGTTTTAAATAATCTAAATTTCGACATACCACTTTTTTACGTTATTTTGATGATTGCATTACTACAATACCAGAAAATCAAGTAAATCATGTCTTAAATAAATTTAAGAAATATCACAAAAGCTTACAGTTACAATTGAAGTCGAAGAAAATAACAGAATTATCTTTTTAGACTTAACAATACGTCATACAGACTACAAATTAAGGCACCCAAATTCCACCAAATATATATATGTATATATATATATATATATATATATATATATATATATATATATATATATATATATATATATATATATACATATACATATATTAATATTAATATTATATGTATATATTTATTAATATATATATATATATATATATATATATATATATATATATATATATATATATATGAAGATCACTTCTACCAACAAACAACCTTGAAACAAAAGTTTTAAATAATCTAAATTTCGACATACCACTTTTTTACCGTTATTTTGATGATTACATTACTACAATACCAGAAAATCAAGTAAATCATGTCTTAAATAAATTTAAGAAATATCACAAAAGCTTACAGTTTACAATTGAAGTCGAAGAAAATAACAGAATTATCTTTTTAGACTTAACAATACGTCATACAGACTACAAATTAAAGCACCCAAATTCCACCAAATATATATATATATATATATATATATATATATATATATATATATATATATATATATATATATATATATATATATATATATATATATATATATATATATATATATATATATATATATATATATATATATATATATATATATATATATATATATATATATATATATACATATATACATATATATATACATATACACATATATTAATATACATGTACACATATATTAATATATATATATATATATATATATATATATATATATATATATATATATATATATATATTTTTTTTTTTAATAATTTCCGTTTTAAGGTAAATAGTAATAAAGAAAATATAAAAAAAATAATTAAATGTATAAATACCAAATTAAAATTCTACGTCCTTCTCCATTTTAGATTTGAAAAAGTGGGGTCGAAACGTTATCGGATATGATTTAAAACATGTGTCAATATTTGCTATGACTTTAAATCAAGAAAATGAAAGAAACATATACACAAGCTGGTCGAAGAAAATTAAACCAATAAAAAAAAAATATATATATATATATATATATATATATATATATATATATATATATATATATATATGTTGATTCTTAGTCCTTCACGGATGGAAAAATACAATGTGTTTTCATTGTGGGTGTACATTCGTTCACTACACTGTGGTTCTGAAAAGAACAGTTTTGCTGACGTTTCGCTAAAATCACATTTGGCATTTTCGAAGCTTTCTTTCTCGCGTCTGAATAAAGACTCGACTATGTGGTGAAATTATATTAAAATTCCACAAAGCAAATTGCTTCTCCAAGATGCGTACCGTAAACTACAAGTATAATATATATTTGTGTTTTAAATTTGTGTCTATGAATGTTTTTGTCAAATATAGACATTTTATTTATGAAACGTAGTGTAATAATAATTTAAGAATGAACAACCGCAACAGAAAATATCAATAAACTAGAAAATTTCATTTAGCTTTGTATTATATCAGATTACGTCTGCAACGATTTACTACTGCCAGTGGTATATCCTTTCAGTGGAATAAACTTCAAAAGATCTTCTTTAATCATAAAATCACTAAAAACATTTGGGAGGTGTCAACCACATCCGTTGATTCATCCAGTTGAAGAGAGAAATAAACACAGTTACCTACGTCAGTTTTTATCTGTGAAAAAATATCCATGCTCATTACTTCCATTCGTCTCATCACTGTATTAGCAGAAAGTTGAATAGATTTTATTGCTGAAACTATTTCGTCTTTATTTTTAAAGTTGGAAAATAAGGAATCTGCAGCTTCTAAAAACCCCTGTTTTATCATTTGAGTTACAATTATTTACACACGGTATGATGCTTCCGTTGCAGACCAATTTTTGTCAAATGCTTTTAAAAATATTGATTGTTTTCCAGTTAAGTGGTTCTTTAATTGTTTCAATTTTTCTTTTCTGCTGGCAGCATGTAATGGCAAATATATTTTAAAATTCGGATGTATACTTTTATGATGCCTCTCAATATTTCCTTTTTTAGCAACCGAAACAGAGGCATTACATAACAAACATACATTTTTACCTTTAACTTCTGTAAAAAAATACTGCTCTTCCCATTCAGAATGAAAATTGTATGTCTTTACTTTCTTATTACTGCTTGCCATAATCTTTTTTATTGCTCACTCTGTGTTCTAACACGTCTAATGCCTTTCAGTTTTAAACTGAACGCGTTGTATCCCCAACATACGCATTGATCGAGTTCAAAGCAATCTAGATCGTTCTCCTGTTCTCAAACATTCTCGGGATGCTGGCGCTCTGGCCAATTAATAATAATAATAATAATAATAATAAATGGCTTTTATTGATTTTAAAATCACAAAATACAAAATGTTTATAAGACGATTCTAGCAGTTGATGTACAGAGCACTCACCGCAGTGTTGCCGCTGCGTGTTTTCATATTGTGATGTTTTTTTTCAAAATTTATGGACGCTTCTATGATTTTTACAAGGTATGTTGTGAGCTACCAGAAATGCCTTCGCGAGCTACAGGTAGCTCACGATCTACGGGTTGGCGATCACTGAATTAGAGCATAAAAATGAGTTAATTCTGGAAAACAGTAAGTTACTGAAAGAAAAACTGTATTTCTGGAAGAAAACCTTAAAAAATACGAAAAGCATGGTTATGACACCGAAAAACGCAAATCAAATGTCAAAGAAGGTAACATTAGAACTACTTTAACAAGTCCAGTAGCTCCAGAGCCCTAAATTCTTCCCTCTGGGGTCGCGCCACCGGAATATATAAGAAGAAACAACATAACATCAACTCCGTCCTCTTCATCCAAACCTATTCATAATGCAGATAAACAACAACCAACATCGCGAGATGTCCAAAAAGCCTTAGAGAGTACCCAGTCTTCAATAGAGAATAAAAATAAAGCTTCTGAAAAGTGGTAAACTCAATGGTTCTATAGATTTAGAAGGCCTATCAAAGCAGCGAATAAACAAACTAAAACTCTAGGAACATCTACAATATCAAATGGTTGCTCTATTTATATCGGGTACAGAGATCTGTTTCAGCAGATATAATACTTAAATACATCAAAAAGAAACCTGGTTATGGTACTATGAACATCAAGGTAAGTGACTTTCCAACTGAAGCAAATAAAAATAAATGTTTTTGGGTCACAGCTCTATTTGAGCGAAGGTACGAGCTGTATGATTCAAATTTTTGGCCTAAAGATGTGACAATCAAAAGGTATGATTTTCGAATCCAATCCAAATACCACCGAGCATAAAATCACCCTTTTGCTTAACCTCTAATAGTAACAAAACTAAACTATCTGCAGAGAAATGTCTTCAACAATTTCAATCAAGATCAAATAAAGAAAACATTAATGTTCCTTAATATCCGGAGTTTAACAAAAAAAAATTGGATAAATTAGAAATTCAAATCAAAGACAAACACTATAATTTCATGTCTATGTCAAACACTAGTTGCTTGAACCGGCCATAGAAAACTACTTGCCCAACTATACCTTCGCAAATTACTTTTGTCGATCCAATTTTGGAGGAAGAGGCGTACTCATCTATACCAAAGAGGGTTTAAATACGAAGAAGATGCCAGCTATAGACAACATCTCACTAGAAAAATACTGCGAAGTAACTGAAATTGAGGTCAAGAATCTGAATATGGTCATTTTGTGTATGTGCAGACCACCCATTGGTGAGCTGGATATATTTTTTGAATCAATTGGTAAAATTATTGACATTCTCTCTAGTAAAAATAGTATTATCTTTATTTATGGGGACTACACCCACCAGAAAATCTAATATTTCAAAAAGTAGCTGCCTCGATAACTGTTTTTCCAATCGAGTGAGTGTGAATGTTCATTGTAGGATACATATTTGTTAGATCACATGGCCGTACCTAAAACCTACGTGTATCACACGAGCAGCCCAAAAAATAACGAAACTATCTTGCAGTTTAGACCATTTTGTGCAGGAACTATTGATTGCTGTGTACGCACTTTACAGAGTGTAGATTGATGCTTACACTATTGGGTGCTGGAGATTCCACATCTCTCATACCTCTTTTGACTTGTTTTTGAATCAGCTCTTATCAATTTTAGATATCTGCAAAAAAAAACCAAAACAGTTCATAACAAAAACAAAAAAAATAGTGATTTAACAATGATTTAAAATTTTGAATAGATAACAACTTCTAATAAACAAAATAAAAATATAGATATTTCTGAAACAGTAAACAAACTAAAAAATTATTATAAATGTAAAATAATTTAATCAAAGTAAAGGTTTTATTCAAACAAAATACAAAGTAGTACTAATAAAGCTAGGGAGATGTGGAATATTATTAATGGCTCCAAATGTAAACATAGGAATAACTCGAGCTGCACTATTACATCGGAGGAATTTAATAATTTTTTTGTGAATATTTCTGATTCCATTATACATCATCTCCAAAAGTCAGGAATTGACCCCTTAACCTTCACTTCAAATTTGGTTCACAACAATTCTACCCTGTTTCTGGATCCCGTTGATACAACCGAAGTAAGTAAAATTTTAAGTAATATAAGTAATAGTTCGGCACTAGATGTTTCTGGCCTATCTAATAAAATCTTAAAATAATTAGCTAAAGGGATAGCCTGCTGAAACAAAGCAAAGTTATTCCTATATTTAAAAAGAGGAATGAAAATGACCCCGGCAACCATCGACCCATATCTATAATCTTTTCTAGACCCAAAAAGTCTGAATAACAGGTTAATACAATTTTTTGAAAAATGCAGTTTACTGTCTCCATTTGAGGGAGCTGGTGGATCATGTGGTCGAGTCCTTTGAGAGGGGTGAATCTGTCTCTGCAATATTTTGCGATCTCTCTGACACAGTCGCGCCCTATATTGCTAAACAAGCTTGAGTATTATGGCCTTAGAGTAAACTCTCTTTATATGATTAGGTCCTACCTCACAGAACGCACACAGGTGGTTGATTGAGGTGGGCTTTACCAGTTACAGCCGGAGTACCACAGGGGTCAATTTTAGGTACCATTCATCTTATATGTCAATGAACCTGCATACTTTTCAGAAGTTAAATTTGTCCAATATGCCAAAGCCATCAATCTCCTTGATTGTCATGCCAGTCATTCACATTTACAAATAACAACCAACACAACAGGTTCGCAGATAATAATCTGTGTTTCAATATTGATGAAACGGATAAAGTAATTTTTTTATTAAAAGAATGAGATGAAAACAAAATTTTTTGGTTTTGGCTGTATATATATGTATATATATATATGTATATATATATATATATATATATATATATATATATATATATATATATATATATATATATATATATATATATATATATATATATATATATATATATATATATATATATATATATATATATATATATATATATATATATATATATATATATATATATATATATATATATATATATATATATATATATATATATATATATATATATATATATATATATATATATATATATATATATATATATATATATATATATATATATATATATATATATATATATATATATATATATATATATATATATATATATATATATATATATATATATATATATATATATATATATATATATATATATATATATATATATATATATATATATATATATATATATATATATATATATATATATATATATATATATATATATATATATATATATATATATATATATATATATATATATATATATATATATATATATATATATTATTTATTTGGTCATTCAAATTCAAAAGATGTTCAGCATCGTCAATGGTACTATAAAAAAGATACATAGTTGAGAATTTGAATATTTGTTGGGTGCTACAAGGGCCTACAAGTGTCCATGTGTTGCCTTTTTCCCAAAAATCTTAAAGCAGACTTTTGCATTTAAAACAGCTCTGACCAGTCAGTTGAGTTTCCCGAAAAGAGAAGTCCGTAAGACAACTTGGGCTGGAAGAGGCTTATGTATGCAATTCGAGATACCTCATATGACGCTTGCTCAGAAATTCTTCGTAGCAGAAAGAGTGTAGCTGTAGTTGACAACTTGTTCATTAACGGGGAAATGTGGTGCTTCCAGGTTAATCTGTTATCCAGCCAGAGCATCTTATTCCCGAAAATATTTAACACTTCTGGTCTTATGTCAAAAACATGAAATGTTCCTTCAGTCTACCCGACGTGATACGGCACCGTGATCAGGAACTATATGACGGTAATGGCATCACAAATGCTTTTGCTACACATTTTCAATTTATCTTACCATACTTTTACTGAAAATGAAATAAGTGAGAAATTGTTGCATTTGGAGATCTCAAAGAAAGCTGGACCTGACGGGATATCACCCGTAAGCTGCTGCTCGTCACTCATATATCTATTGAAAATACTTTAGAATACTAAGAATTCTAATATCTTTCCTGTTTTTAAATCTGGACATAAAACTAATGTTGCCAACAATCGTGGCATATCTTTACTCTCCACCATACCTAAAGTCCTTGAAGCCATTTTTACCGATGAAATCGCTCAACTGTTACAAATCTCGCTGTATACCAGAACTTTCTTCTTACCAATGCTGAGACTGGAAATCAAGTTGATTGGATCTATACAGACTTATCAAAAGCTTTTGATGGCATTTGTCACCCTTTGTTGATGAAGAAACTCTCTGATATTGGTATAGTGGAAAAGTATCTGGAGTGGATTGGGTCCTACCTTTTTCAACGCCGTCAGGGTGTAGTTGTTTGTGGGTCTGTTTCACATGAAGTGTTTGTATCGTCGGGTGTTCCTCAGGATTCGCATCTGGGCCATGTACTTTTTTTATTGTTTGTTAACGACGCAATATCCTGTTTTACTTCATCTCAATGCCTTTTGTACGACATAAATTTTATAATGTTGTTAATCCCGATTGTGATAGTTTACCGTTTGATCCTGATAGATTTGCGAAATGGTGTAGTTTTAATTTTTACAAAATTGTCAATGGTATAATCAATTGTTGTAGTCTATTAAACTTTCGGTTACTTTATAATTATAATAGATGTTTTTCTGATTGCGCATATATATATATATATATATATATATATATATATATATATATATATATATATATATATATACATAATATTAATATTAAGCTATACTATATTATAATAATGTTGGCTAATACACGGAAATTTAAAAATTCACCTGTCAAACTTTTTTACCACTATGTATACATAACACTGAACCTTTTTCTAAAACTACCAGTTTTATATTTAATTTGGTTTCTATTTTAATCTACTATAGCTGGATCCTGGAGTAGACCAGTTTCCAAATTATGCTTGTTTTTGCTTGTTATTCACGATTTAATTACAAACTGTTATTATTGCTATTTAGCATTATTATTAAACTCGAGAATTCCGAAATACTTCAACTCACTATCTTGAATTTTCATGACACCATTTTGAACCCCACAATCCCATACCAAAAAACGAACAACGAACTTGTTGATTAAATAAAACAATATATCTATCCAAATACTGCTAAAAACCTCAAGATTCGAAATGCCGTACCACCAAAAATATACAGATTACCGGAACTTCATAAACAAGATATTCCATTGCGACCAATAGTTTCCTGTATACAATCCCCATACACCCCTCTATCAAAATACTTAAAAGGAATCCTTAGTAATAATATACACAAAAACAACTATTACATAAAAGATTCGTTTCCATTTAAACAAAAAATAAAAAATGGAAAAATTTCATAAAACTATCTGCTAATTTCGTTAGACGTAATATCCTTATATACATATGTTATTTATATATATATATATATATATTTATATATATATGCGCTTTCATTCCGGGTGTACATCCGTTCACTACTGTCGTTCTGAAAAGAACAGTTTTGCTTCGAAATGCCAAATGTGATTTTGGCGATACGTCAGCAAAACTGTTCTTTTCAGAACGACAGTAGTGAACGGATGTACACCCGGAATGAAAGCGCATTGTGTTTTTCCATCCGTGAGGGAGTAAAGATCAACATATATATATATATATATATATATATATATATATATATATATATATATATATACTTATATATACTTTTAATAAAAATAATTAAAGAAAAGTGGTCAGAAATTAAAAAAATATACGGATATACCACAAGAGGAATTTATCAAAACAGTTGAATTAACTCTTAAATCCACATATTTTTAAAATGAAGATCAGTTCTACCAACAAACAACCTTGAAACAAAAGTTTTAAATAATCTAAATTTCGACATACCACTTTTTTACCGTTATTTTGATGATTGCATTACTACAATACCAGAAAATCAAGTAAATCATGTCTTAAATAAATTTAAGAAATATCACAAAAGCTTACAGTTACAATTGAAGTCGAAGAAAATAACAGAATTATCTTTTTAGACTTAACAATACGTCATACAGACTACAAATTAAGGCACCCAAATTATATATATAATATATATATATATATATATATATATATATATATATATATATATATATATATATATATATATATATATATACATATACATATATTAATATTAATATTATATGTATATATTTATATATATATATATATATATATATATATATATATATATATATATATATATATATATATGAAGATCACTTCTACCAACAAACAACCTTGAAACAAAAGTTTTAAATAATCTAAATTTCGACATACCACTTTTTTACCGTTATTTTGATGATTACATTACTACAATACCAGAAAATCAAGTAAATCATGTCTTAAATAAATTTAAGAAATATCACAAAAGCTTACAGTTTACAATTGAAGTCGTAGAAAATAACAGAATTATCTTTTTAGACTTAACAATACGTCATACAGACTACAAATTAAAGCACCCAAATTCCACCAAATATATATATATATATATATATATATATATATATATATATATATATATATATATATATATATATATATATATATATATATATATATATATATATATATATATATATATATATATATATATATATATACATATATACATATATACATATACACATATATACATATACACATATATACATATACACATATATTAATATACATGTACACATATATTAATATATATATATATATATATATATATATATATATATACGTATATATATGTATATATATATATTTTTTTTAATAATTTCCGTTTTAAGGTAAATAGTAATAAAGAAAATATAAAAAAAATAATTAAATGTATAAATACCAAATTAAAATTCTACGTCCTTCTCCATTTTAGATTTGAAAAAGTGGGGTCGAAACGTTATCGGATATGATTTAAAACATGTGTCAATATTTGCTATGACTTTAAATCAAGAAAATGAAAGAAACATATACACAAGCTGGTCGAAGAAAATTAAACCAATAAAAAAAAATATATATATATATATATATATATATATATATATATATGTTGATTCTTAGTCCTTCACGGATGGAAAAATAGAATGTGTTTTTCTGGGTGTACATCCGTTCACTACTGTTGTTCTGAAAAAAAAAACAGTTTTGCTGACGTTTCGCCAAAATCACATTTGGCATTTTCGAAGCTTTCTTTCTCGCGTCCGAATAAAGACTCGACTATGTGGTGAAATTATATTAAAATTCCACAAAGCAAACTGCTTCTCCAAGATGCGTACCGTAAACTACAAGTATAATATATATTTGTGTTTTAAATTTGTGTCTATGAATGTTTTTGTCAAATATAGACATTTTATTTATGAAACGTAGTGTAATAATAATTTAAGAATGAACAACCGCAACAGAAAATATCAATAAACTAGAAAATTTCATTTAGCTTTGTATTATATCAGATTACGTCTGCAACGATTTACTACTGCCAGTGGTATATCCTTTCAGTGGAATAAACTTCAAAAGATCTTCTTTAATCATAAAATCACTAAAAACATTTGGGAGGTGTCAACCACATCCGTTGATTCATCCAGTTGAAGAGAGAAATAAACACAGTTACCTACGTCAGTTTTTATCTGTGAAAAAATATCCATGCTCATTACTTCCATTCGTCTCATCACTGTATTAGCAGAAAGTTGAATAGATTTTATTGCTGAAACTATTTCGTCTTTATTTTTAAAGTTGGAAAATAAGGAATCTGCAGCTTCTAAAAACCCCTGTTTTATCATTTGAGTTACAATTATTTACACACGGTATGATGCTTCCGTTGCAGACCAATTTTTGTCAACTGCTTTTAAAAATATTGATTGTTTTCCAGTTAACTGGTTCTTTAATTGTTTCAATTTTTCTTTTCTGCTGGCAGCATGTAATGGCAAATATATTTTAAAATTCGGATGTATACTTTTATGATGCCTCTCAATATTTCCTTTTTTAGCAACCGAAACAGAGGCATTACATAACAAACATACATTTTTACCTTTAACTTCTGTAAAAAAATACTGTTCTTCCCATTCAGAATGAAAATTGTATGTCTTTACTTTCTTATTACTGCTTGCCATTATCTTTTTTATTGCTCACTCTGTGTTCTAACACGTCTAATGCCTTTCAGTTTTAAACTGAACGCGTTGTATCCCCAACATACGCATTGATCGAGTTCAAAGCAATCTAGATCGTTCTCCTGTTCTCAAAAATTCTCGGGATGCTGGCGCTCTGGCCAATTAATAATAATAATAATAATAATAAATGGCTTTTATTGATTTTAAAATCACAAAATACAAAATGTTTATAAGACGATTCTAGCAGTTGATGTACAGAGCGCTCACCGCAGTGTTGCCGCTGGGTGTTTTCATATTGTGATGTTTTTTACAAGGTATGTTGTGAGCTACCAGAAATGCCTTCGCGAGCTACAGGTAGCTCACGATCTACGGGTTGGCGATCACTGAATTAGAGCATAAAAATGAGTTAATTCTGGAAAACAGTAAGTTACTGAAAGAAAAACTGTATTTCTGGAAGAAAAACTTAAAAAATACGAAAAGCATGGTTATGACACCGAAAAACGCAAATCAAATGTCAAAGAAGGTAACATTAGAACTACTTTAACAAGTCCAGTAGCTCCAGAGCCCTAAATTCTTCCCTCTGGGGTCGCGCCACCGGAATATATAAGAAGAAACAACATAACATCAACTCCGTCCTCTTCATCCAAACCTATTCATAATGCAGATAAACAACAACCAACATCGCGAGATGTCCAAAAAGCCTTAGAGAGTACCCAGTCTTCAATAGAGAATAAAAATAAAGCTTCTGAAAAGTGGTAAACTCAATGGTCCTATAGATTTAGAAGGCCTATCAAAGCAGCGAATAAACAAACTAAAACTCTAGGAACATCTACAATATCAAATGGTTGCTCTATTTATATCGGGTACAGAGATCTGTCTCAGCAGATATAATACTTAAATACATCAAAAAGAAACCTGGTTATGGTGCTATGAACATCAAGGTAAGTGACTTTCCAACTGAAGCAAATAAAAATAAATGTTTTTGGGTCACAGCTCTATTTGAGCGAAGGTACGAGCTGTATGATTCAAATTTTTGGCCTAAAGATGTGACAATCAAAAGGTATGATTTTCGAATCCAATCCAAATACCACCGAGCATAAAATCACCCTTTTGCTTAACCTCTAATAGTAACAAAACTAAACTATCTGCAGAGAAATGTCTTCAACAATTTCAATCAAGATCAAATAAAGAAAACATTAATGTTCCTTAATATCCGGAGTTTAACAAAAAAAAATTGGATAAATTAGAAATTCAAATCAAAGACAAACACTATGATTTCATGTCTATGTCAAACACTAGTTGCTTGAACCGGCCATAGAAAACTACTTGCCCAACTATACCTTCGCAAATTACTTTTGTCGATCCAATTTTGGAGGAGGAGGCGTACTCATCTATACCAAAGAGGGTTTAAATACGAAGAAGATGCCAGCTATAGACAACATCTCACTAGAAAAATACTGCGAAGTAACTGAAATTGAGGTCAAGAATCTGAATATGATCATTTTGTGTATGTGCAGACCACCCATTGGTGAGCTGGATATATTTTTTGAATCAATTGGTAAAATTATTGACATTCTCTCTAGTAAAAATAGTATTATCTTTATTTATGGGGACTACACCCACCAGAAAATCTAATATTTCAAAAAGTAGCTGCCTCGATAACTGTTTTTCCAATCAAGTGAGTGTGAATGTTCATTGTAGGATACATATTTGTTAGATCACATGGCCGTACCTAAAACCTACGTGTATCACACGAGCAGCCCAAAAAATAACGAAACTATCTTGCAGTTTAGACCATTTTGTGCGGGAACTATTGATTGCTGTGTACGCACTTTACAGAGTGTAGATTGATGCTTACACTATTGGGTGCTGGAGATTCCACATCTCTCATACCTCTTTTGACTTGTTTTTGAATCAGCTCTTATCAATTTTAGATATCTGCAAAAAAAAACCAAAATAGTTCATAACAAAAACAAAAAAAATAGTGATTTAACAATGATTTAAAATTTTGAATAGATAACAACTTCTAATAAACAAAATAAAAATATAGATATTTCTGAAACAGTAAACAAACTAAAAAATTATTATAAATGTAAAATAATTTAATCAAAGTAAAGGTTTTATTCAAACAAAATACAAAATAGTACTAATAAAGCTAGGGAGATGTGGAATATTATTAATGGCTCCAAATGTAAACATAGGAATAACTCGAGCTGCACTATTACATCGGAGGAATTTAATAATTTTTTTGTGAATATCTCTGATTCCATTATACATCATCTCCAAAAGTCAGGAATTGACCCCTTAACCTTCACTTCAAATTTGGTTCACAACAATTCTTCCCTGTTTCTGGCAAAAAATTTTGTTTTCATCTCATTCTTTTAATAAAAAAATTACTTTATCCGTTTCATCAATATTGAGACACAGATTATTATCTGCGAACCTGTTGTGTTGGTTGTTATTTGTAAATGTGAATGACTGGCATGACCATCAAGGAGATTGATGGCTTTGGCATATTGGACAGATTTAACTTCTAAAAAGTATGCAGGTTCATTGACATATAAGATGAAGGGTACCTAAAATTGACCCCTGTGGTACTCCGGCTGTAACTGGTAAAGCCCACCTCAATCAACCACCTGTGTGCGTTCTGTGAGGTAGGACCTAATTATATAAAGAGAGTTTACTCTAAGGCCATAATACTCAAGCTTGTTTAGCAATATAGGACGCGACTGTGTCAGAGAGATCGCAAAATATTGCAGAGACAGATTCACCCCTCTCAAAGGACTCGACCACATGATCCACCAGCTCCCTCAAATGGAGACAGTAAACTGCATTTTTCAAAAAATTGTATTAACCTGTTATTCAGACTTTTTGGGTCTAGAAAAGATTATAGATATGGGTCGATGTTTGCCGGGGTCATTTTCATTCCTCTTTTTAAATATAGGAATAACTTTGCTTTGTTTCAGCAGGCTATCCCTTTAGCTAATTATTTTAAGATTTTATTAGATAGGCCAGACACATCTAGTGCCGAGCTATTACTTATATTACTTAAAATTTTCTTACTTCGGTTGTATCAACGGGATCCAGAAACAGGGTAGAATTGTTGTGAACCAAATTTGAAGTGAAGGTTAAGGGGTCAATTCCTGACTTTTGCAGATGATGTATAATGGAATCAGAAATATTCACAAAAAAAAATATTAAATTCCTCAGATGCAATAGTGCAGCTCGAGTTATTCCTATGTTTACATTTGGAGCCATTAATAATATTCCACATCTCCCTAGCTTTATTAGTACTATTTTGTATTTTGTTTGAATAAAACCTTTGTTTTGATTAAATTATTTTACATTTATAATAATTTTTTAGTTTGTTTACTGTTTCAGAAATATCCATATTTTTATTTTGTTTATTAAAAGTTGTTATCTATTCAAAATTTTAAATCATTGTTAAATCACTATTTTTTTTGTTTTTGTTATGAACTGTTTTGGTTTTTTTTTGGAATATAGATATCTAAAATTGATAAAAGCTGATTCAAAAACAAGTCAAAAGAGGTATGAGAGATGTGGAATCTCCAGCACCCAATAGTGTAAGCATCAATCTACACTCTGTAAAGTGCGTACACAGCAATCAATAGTTCCCGCACAAAATGGTCTAAACTGCAAGATAGTTTCGTTATTTTTTGGGCTGCTCGTGTGATACACGTAGGTTTTAGGTACGGCCATGTGATTAACAAATATGTATCCTACAATGAACATTCACACTCACTCGATTGGAAAAACAATTATCGAAGCAGCTACTTTTTGAAATATTAGATTTTCTGGTGGGTGTAGTCCCCATAAATAAAGATAATACTATTTTTACTAGAGAGAATGTCAATAATTTTAACTTATTTTGGTTCATAACATCAAGACCAAGTATGACATCTTCCATTATATCTGCGACGAAAACAGCGTGTATGAAGGTAGTGTCCCTAGGGTTACTTCAGCCTCATGGATACCTTTCACACTTTTTTGTATGGTTCTTCTCCTGCAAGGAGCTACAATGTCTGACCTCACGATAGTGTGTGTTGAGCCGGTATCCAGTACCATTTCACAGTCCCGACCGCATATCTTTCACGGGACTATGAAGCTAGAGCCATTAATCTGCAGCCGGGATACTTCAATTTTTATTGATTCGATGGGGCTTGGTAGCACCTAACCAGCTTTCGCCCCTTAAAACTGGCTAATGGGAGTTTTCCTGAATATCTTCATAAATCCCATCGCTGGTACAGCGGCTTTGCACATGTCTCTCTTTACCACATTTCCAACAATGGATGCCTTTTCTTTGTTGGAAAGTTAAAGATTTATTTTCGTCTTTCTGATGTTTCAGAATAATTTCTTGCAGTTTTTTTAAAATGTTCAAAGTATTTACATTTGCTATTCGGTGTTCTGGATTAAACTGTGGTCTTCGTAGTTTTCCTTGATTCCTGGATGTTTGTTTAGCCGTTTCAAACTGAAGGGCATGTGCAAGAGCTTCTGAAATCTTCTTTATTCTAGCCATTCTTAAAACCTTCTTGGTATAAGGATCACGAAGGCCTTCAATAAAACTGCTTACCGCCAACTCTTGCTTGATCTCTTCAGGATATGATGGATAAGTTGATTAGCCGCACGATATCTGCCTCATATTCTTGAAGACTTTCGTTATATTTTTGTCGTCAACATTAAAGTTGCGCTTTATAAACCTCCTGCAGATGTGCTTCACCATAACGCATTTCTAGATGGCTTACTAATGTCCCAAAGTCATATATGTGATGAAAAAACGGCCTCGGATTTTAACTCACTTTGATTGCCAAACTTTTGCATCTGGGTTCGTAGACTTTGAACTTCCTGCTGCATTTGGTCATGAATATCTTGGACTTTCTTTTCTATTGGACTTATTTCTCCTCGTACGTCTTCTTTGGTTAATGTCAATTCAAGCAACGTTTTTTTACTTACTTCTTCTTGACTCCTCTTCATGTCTTCTTGGTGTTTCTTCATGTCTTGCATTTCTTGTTTAACGTCTTCTTGGTACCTTCTCATATCTTCTTTAAGTTGTTTCTTTATGTCTTCCTGGCTCTTCCTCACGTCTTCTGTAAGTTCTTGCCACAGTTGTTCTTGGTTTTTTAATCTAATTGAACCTAAATTTATACTTCTCAGCATTAAGTTCCTATCACACCACATCAATAACCTATCCAGGTCGGCCAGCAATTGTAAACAGTCGTCCTCCAATGAAACAATCCTATAAAACTTAAGGTCATTAGCAAACAGACAAAATTCTGAATCTTTCAAATTCAAAAATTTAAAATTCATGTATTACCTTATTGATTACACAAAGTAACATTGGGTGCTCAATTTACAATGCAAAGACAGAATAAAAATAAAGATAAAATACATAAAATTAATTAACGAATTAAAGATACACAAAACAATAGTCACTTAAAATTATACACAAACAATAAGCTACTAATAGTTTTGGCTAGCATTGCTGACAGTACTGACCTGTTTCGTTTCTGTTTTGTATATATTCGTTGGCTGAATAAAAAAGATATTGAAAAAAAATTATTTGATTCTAATTTTAATCCTGTTTCTACTTATAATAAACAGATTTAAGCGTATCTGGCAGAAAAGAAAAAATTCTTATACCTATAAAATATTGATCCTTCTCGTAGAAAGTAGTGGAGTGATTTGGTACCACAAGTCGATTTTTAAATCTTGTATTGATAGTTCCTGAATTCATTGAAAGGTTGGTTGAAAAAACTGACATATTTTCTTGTATTTGATAAAACTGACATATTGTGACAAACATTATTGTATGAAGCGTTTGAAATAGTCCAAAAATGTTCTTTTGAACTATAAATATTCTATTTATTGTTGCTGGGTGCCTTGTAGATTTTGTAGTTTGCTGATGTTATTTTAGTGCATATTTCCTTGTACAGTCAGTCCAAGTGTTCATTCACCATCATGCTCAGAAACTCAGTTGAAGTGTTTGAGCTAAGAATTACCAACGTTTAATGTTATTTTAGGAGCTTGCGAATTTGTGGTGGTGAAGTGTATTACATTTGTTTTTGTGTGGTTTAATACAGGGCAGTTCATATCACACCACTCAGACATTTTCTTAGTTGAGAGTTCTGTCAGCTCTAAACTTCTACTCGGACCTTTATGATGAATAATAGGTATCATCAGCAAATTGCACCACCGAGATATTTTCATCCGCCAGGTAGCGGGAAAGGTCGTTAACAAATATCAAATATCAGGAATAATAGCGGGGCTAAGATTGAGGCTTGTGGGGGGTACCTATGTTAGTTTTTTGTAGGTCGACCTGAAAAATATGATTGACGATATTATCCTTGTTTCCCCCTAATTTGAATCTCCTGATAACGATCTTTTAGAAATGATTTAATCCAGTTGAGACAGACCCCAATTATGCCCTCTCCCTCTAACTTGAGATATCACATGTCTTGATTCATTACATCGAACGCTTTGGTCAAGTCAAAATAATTTCCAAATGTTGAGTCGCTTTTATCTAAGGATCCTAGTATTTTATCAATTTGACTAAACAAAGCTGTCTATGTGGAGCAGTTTTTCAAGAAGCCATGTTGACTAAGAAAGGAATCTATTTTTAGTTAAGAAGTTCAACATTCTGTTGTACATTACATTTTCAAAAATGTTTGAAAATACAGAACACAAAGCTACTGGTGTCTAATTATTAAGTTCAAGAGGATTTCATTTTTTAAAGATGGGAATATTTTAGAGGTCTTTCATTGATTTGGAAACTAGCCTTCTATAAATAAGTTATTTATAATAGTAGCGAGTGATTTTGCTAGTGACTCTGCTGCAGTAGCTATGATATTGCAGGAAATTTGGTCTAATTTAAAGGATTTCTTTTTTGAAACATCCCTAATTATGCCAGTCACCTCATTTTTATCAACTGGGATAAAAAATATTGAAAGGTGGTGTCGTTGTTCAACACGAGCATCAAGGCTATCAAGATTTCGTCCATCATCTGCGGCCTCAAGATTCGAAAGTTGTCAACAAAAAATCTGTTAAAAATATTACATAATTGTTCGGAATCAGGGGTTTCCACTCCGTCATGGGCTATTTTCATTTTACAAGACTGATTTTTTGCCATCCACACTTACTAGGATTTTTACCCAATCGCATTCTATTTTCATAATAGTTTGATTTTTCATTTTGGATTGCTTTTATATACTGATTTTTTATAGTGTTATATTTTTTGTTTAATTCCTAGTTGTTACAGTGTGATTTTAACATTCAATACAATTTTTTTTCCATTTCACAATCTTTCTATTTCTGTTTTAATTATATGTTTCGTTTTAGACTTCACACTTTTTTCTGGAAATGCCACACAGAAATAGTGTTTAACAGTTTCATAAAATATTTTAAAGCTTTACTGAGTTTCATCACTATTTAAGACTTCACTCCATGACTCTTTACTTAATAGGTCACAGAAATACTTCTTATTTGGCTCCGAAAAACGAGTAATTGATTTTTGTGCAAAATTAAAATCTATTGGTATTTTAAGCGTTATCTGCATACCTAGATGGTCAGATATGTCAAAATGTATTACGGAGGTTTTGGTTTCAACTTCAGAATTAATAAAGCAGTTATCTATCACTGATCTAGATCCGTTAAGTGTAACGGCATATGAGACTTGTTTTTTTGTAATCTCTGGGGGGTTTTGAACCTGGACTATGAGTAGTAGAAGATTTTGCTGGTTTCTGATGTTTATTTTATTAAACTTGTTTATCCACGTTGCACAATTTAACCTCTAAACTGGTTTTCAATTTTTCAAGTTTCTAAGAAAAATCTGAGCATTTGCATTGATTTCTAGAACGTTAATTCTATTGACATCTTCAATTCATCGAAGCGAGTCTCCATTGTGGTTGTATTTCAACTCATCCTACGTCAGAACACTTTGAACAAGATCTTGATTTCCAGTCTCAACATTGATAACAAAAAAGTTCTGAACACTTCGAGATTTGAGCGACCTTTGTAAAAACGACTTTGTAATTTTTAAATGTCTTAAATATTTCATCAGAAATAAATTTAGTACGTAATACGCGCCAACAAAGAACGAAGTGTTCCAGGAAATTGAACGATGAGCTGCGTCGTACAGCTGAAGTGCATGTTTCTGATCGTACTGTAAGGACATTAAACAGAAACAATTTGAGGTAAAACTTTATCATAGCAAGTATTAAATTTGCAAGGTCCAATTTTTATCTACATTTAAAAAATCTTATTCAAGAAATTCCCAAACCATGAGTAATATGGAAATATCTGTAACATCGAAAGCAATTTATTATTACAAGTAGAGGTCAACAAGTACGAACTAAAAAATAAAATCAAACAAATTTTTTAGAGCACGACGTAGAGCGAAGTGTCCTCGTTTGCTACCATCTCATCGTGCAGCACGGTTAGCATGGGCCCAAGAACATCGAGATTGGACCATCAATGAGTGGAGAAACTGTTTTTTTTGCGACGAAACAAGGTTCAACCTCATTCATTCGGATGGTAGAATTCTTGTTTGGAGAGAGCCGAATGAAAGGTATGACGAGGAAAACATGGCACCTCAAGAAGCCTTTGGAGGCGGAGGCATTACAGTTTGGGCGGGGGTAATATACAATGGGAAGTCTGATATTTTCACTACCAGACAAACAGTTAATGCTGTAGTCTATAGGGACGATATCATACTTCCCATTGTCGTGCCATTTGCCGCAAATTATGTTTCTAAGAAAAATCTGAGCATTTGCATTGATTTCTAGAACGTTAATTCTATTGACATCTTCAATTCATCGAAGCGAGTCTCCATTGTGGTTGTATTTCAACTCATCCTACGTCAGAACACTTTGAACAAGATCTTGATTTCCAGTCTCAACATTGATAACAAAAAAGTTCTGAACACTTCGAGATTTGAGCGACCTTTGTAAAAACGACTTTGTAATTTTTAAATGTCTTAAATATTTCATCAGTAAGAATGGCTTCAAGGACTTTACATATGGTAGAGAGTAAAGATATGCTCCGATAGTTGGTAACATTTGATTTATCTCCAGATTTAAAAAAAGGAAATAGATTAAACTTCTTTCATAATGAAGGAAAACGTCCATCATCCATTGCCTTCTGAAATGGTATCAATGAATATATGAGTGACGAGCAGCCAACAACACATTCATGGTATTTGTCAGCAAAAATGAAATCCAAAATTCGGCCGATAATGTTTGGATGCGGCTTAGACATCATCGTAATAGGTACATACAGGGGTACAAATGAGAGACAATAAGACGTCAAATAACTCAGAGTCAGAAAAGTTACTAACCTGCTGGACACTCGAACTGCATAACGTAATTTTTTGGGGTATTTTTAACGTTCGATATTTCAAAAACGGTAAGCTAAATTGAAATGCGGTTTTCGACGTCAGCTTACTCAAGGTGTGTAGATTACAAACTCGACTGGTGGATCGCCAGATATGATGGGAAAAGGTTTGTACAGGGTGTAAACTAAAACTCTGCATTTTTTACAAAATTTCATTTAACGATATTTTTTACAAAACAATATTTTATTTATTGTCATATACACCAAAATAATCTATGATTAGATACAAAAAAAAAAAATTTCTCCCGTTTTTTGAAATTGCCATTTTTTCGGAATATACAGGGGATTTTCAAAAATTTGTACATGGATTCACAAACAAAATCCCAACTCACTAGTGATAACTCAAATCAAGCTCACTGTGGTATTGTTTTCATTATTTATGACACTGCTATTAGGAAAAAATACAATAATATTATACAGGGGTCTAAAAAAGCTTACAGTTGATTTAATTATTAAAATTTCATGATTTTGCACATTTTTATGCATTGAACATTGAAAACTAAAGAAAGTATAATAAAACGTAAAAATTTTCAATCCCGTTAGTTGATTTACATAAATTAGAGTATTTTACCGAAACGGTTTTTTAAATTCCATCCTAACCTCACTTCCAAAGAAATTAGCGGTGCAAATGTATAGCGCTACTTTTCAACAATATTGTAAAGTGTTTTTTGAATATATTCGATTTTTTAGAACTGAATGATTATTATAACGAAATTGTAGCATTATTATACCTGGAAAGCAAGTACCAGTAGCGTTTTATAATAATTTCATAATTATACCGGGTGGCCAAATAAGCGTGCAATGTACTGTATCTCGGAAACTACTGATTTTAGAAACTTGCTGTAAAATTTTTCTTAACTATAGTGGCCAAATAAATGCTGGAAAAAATTTTTGAGTTTTTAAGATGACCGCTAGGGGGCGTAACAGCAAATGAAAAATACATAGAAATGCCGATTTTCGCTGGATTTTTTATTATTTCCGCTAAATTGTAAGATGGAAGGTTTATGGCCTGTGCACCGTCTAATCTTAGTTGGCGTTGCGATAAAAATGTCATGGATTCCATGGATACGACAAAATGCTTAATTGGATATTCTTCCTTGTTTGTCATTTTGACGTACTGTTTCTTAAACTCATATTTTTACATTTTACTTCGTGATTTTACCTTTTATTGATTTTTATTTTGTTTGTTTTTTGTGTATTTAATTCATATCTTCTCGATGCGGAGACTAACTGCTGCCGAAAGGCAAAATGCCCTTAGGCTCTTGGACCAAGGCATGTCTCAGCAAGAAGTCGCAAATTTATATAATGTGAACCAAAGTCAAATTTCGCGGCTAAAAACAAGATTTGAAAATACGGGAAACGACGCATATCGGCACGGTGGTGGTTGGGTGAGGAAAATTAGAGGAAGGGCAGAAATAAATTTAGTACGTAATACGCGCCAACAAAGAACGAAGTGTTCCAGGAAATTGAACGATGAGCTGCGTCGTACAGCTGAAGTGCATGTTTCTGATCGTACTGTAAGGACATTAAACAGAAACAATTTGAGGTAAAACTTTATCATAGCAAGTATTAAATTTGCAAGGTCCAATTTTTATCTACATTTAAAAAATCTTATTCAAGAAATTCCCAAACCATGAGTAATATGGAAATATCTGTAACATCGAAAGCAATTTATTATTACAAGTAGAGGTCAACAAGTACGAACTAAAAAATAAAATCAAACAAATTTTTTAGAGCACGACGTAGAGCGAAGTGTCCTCGTTTGCTACCATCTCATCGTGCAGCACGGTTAGCATGGGCCCAAGAACATCGAGATTGGACCATCAATGAGTGGAGAAACTGTTTTTTTTGCGACGAAACAAGGTTCAACCTCATTCATTCGGATGGTAGAATTCTTGTTTGGAGAGAGCCGAATGAAAGGTATGACGAGGAAAACATGGCACCTCAAGAAGCCTTTGGAGGCGGAGGCATTACAGTTTGGGCGGGGGTAATATACAATGGGAAGTCTGATATTTTCACTACCAGACAAACAGTTAATGCTGTAGTCTATAGGGACGATATCATACTTCCCATTGTCGTGCCATTTGCCGCAAATTATGGACACGATTTTCTTTTGGTCGACGATAACGCACGGCCTCATCGAGCGCAAATTGTAACGGAGGCTTTGCAGGTCAATAATATAAATCGTATGAATTGGCCTGCAAAGTCTCCGGATTTGAATATTATAGAGAATGTGTGGTCGCATTTAAAATTATTAGTGAGATCAAGAGATGTTGCCCCAGAAACCTTGAACGAGCTGTCCGAAGCCATACAAGAGGAATGGAACAACGTCCCCCTAGATTTCATTAATAATTTAGTGCACAGCATGTCTCGGAGATGCCGTGAAGTTATTCGTCTGCGAGGAGGGCCAACCAAATATTAACATGGTTACGTTTCTTTTCTTTCTTCTCCTTTCTCTTATCCCAATCCTACAAGGGTTATTTTTTGTTTTTTTAAGGTGTCTAAAAATGTGCCATCGTAGTTAGGTACACTCAAACTATCCAGGGTTTTTCACATCTGATAGTACTGTACAAGGAGGTACCAAGAATGTTATCACGAGTATCAAATACCTCCATTGGTACCGACTTTCATGACCATCAGATTTTGTTTCCTATTCTAAACTTTTTCTTCGCTGTAGTTGAATTAGGTTAACAAATAATTGTTTATTATATTTTAGAATTTTAGAGTTGAATACAGGTATACTATACTATACCTGTGGGTATTATAATATTGAGTGGAATCCAATATGTTACAATATACAGGGTATTGAAAGATGCTTAGTTGGGTTATGGATCAAGTTATAAATGCAAGCTATAGTCCTGTCGATGTTTCGTTTTATTTTCAAGACACTATAAGATCTTCAAAATTGTTGTAACATTTTAAAAACCTTATATAATTAATTTAAAAGTAATCCAGGTGCGATTACTACCTTGGTTACTACACTAATTATTATTAACGTCTTTGAATGTCCTGAAGATCCCTTAAAATAAAGCGAAACGTAGACAGGTATCTGACAGCTTTCATTTATAACTCGGTCCTACATACCTCAAGTAAGCACCTTTCATAAATTCTCTTCGATCGTTGAAGGAATAAAAATATTATTTAATATACAGGGTGCTTCATAAAAAATCTAGAATTTACCGCTAATTTTTAATTGAAGCGGACCTGATAGAACATGTCTCCTTATGTGAGTAACCAAATTCTTACTAAGACTAAGGTCTGCTGTTTAGTTCGCCAGAAACCATCACCATGAGACACTCTGTAAAACTACGAAATTCCTACAAAACGCTACTGGTACCTGTTTTATAGGTATAATAATGCTAGAATTTCGTTATAATAATTATTCAGTTCTAAAAAGTCAAATGGATTTAAAAAACACTCTACAATATTGTCAAAAAGCAACACTGTCCATTTGTGCCGCTACTTTCTCCCAAAGTGAGGTTAGGATGGAATATAAAAAACCGTTTCGGTGAAAGACTCTAATTTATGTAAATCAAGTAACGAGATTGAAAATTTTTACGTTTTATTATACTTTCTGTAGTTTTCAATGTTCAAAGCATAAAAATATGCAAAAACATGATATTTTAGGAATGAAATCAACTGTAAGCTTTTTTAGACTCCTGTATATTATAATTGTATTTTTTCCTGATGGCAGTATTGTAAATAATGAGAATAATACAACAATCAGTTTGATGTGAGCTATCACTGGTGAGTTAGGATTTTTTTTGTAAAACCATGTACAAATTTTTGAAAATCCCCTGTATATTCCGAAAAAATGGCAATTTCAAAAAACGGGAGAAATTTTTTTTTTGTATCTAATCATAGATTATTTTGGTGTATATGACAATAAATAAAATATTGTTTTGTAAAAAATATCGTTAAATAAAATTTGGAAAAAAATGCAGAGTTTTAGTTTACACCCTGTACAAACCTTTTCCCATCATATCTGGCGATCCACCAGTCGAGTTTGTAATCTACACACCTTGAGTAAGCTGACGTCGAAAACCGCATTTCAATTTAGCTTACCGTTTTTGAAATATCGAACGTTAAAAATACCCCAAAAAATTACGTTATGCAGTTCGAGTGTCCAGCAGGTTATTTAGCCATGTTTCAGGTAGGACTATTAAGTCGAAGTCAGATGAGTGAGTGCTTGTCAAAAGCTCTTCAGTTTTTGATCAAAGGCCCCTGATTGGTAATTTGCTTCATTCGATGATCGTTGAAAATTTAGAGAATGTATCCCTGTATTATCAAAAGTGCTGTTCAGATTGAGCCAAATCAATTACTGGAGATGCGCAGTTGGTACAGTTTCTGCCTTACCCTTAAAAGGTTGAGAGAATATTTGGTTACAGATATGATGTAGCAGGTTATATTTGTCATTTAACTTTAATAGTTCCGAAAATGTCATGCATAATAAAGGTAGAAAGTATAACCCTGCTTTTCCTTGCCTCTCAAGTTATCTGAATATTATTGAATTTTGATCCTGAATGATTTTATTAAGGACAGGCCTATTGAAGGCGAACCTACAAGTATAACTTTGGTTTGAGAGCAGAGGTTTAAAAGATTGTGGATACTTTCCTTTGGGACGAGCTCCTATTAGAGGATTGTGCATGTATTCATTTTTTATAAAATTTTTGGATAGAGCCATACAAAGCGAAGAGGAAACATCAAAGCTTTGTTTAGTGTATCATTGACAATTAATATAGATTTTGCCTCTCTTACATGATTTTATAAGGGTGACAAAACCGCGAGCATTTTCATCTCGGACAACTAATAGTTGCTGATTGATTTCTTTTGGATAAAATTTGTTTGACCACCTTGCGAAATTGCAGTTCCATCGGCCTTAGTGATTTTAAATTTCTTTTTTAGCTGAATATTAAGCCTATGCCATTCATTGGAATAGACTTCGTTGTCACTCTCCAGTGCTCTAATTGAGGTAATCATGGTCTGATTTAACGGAAGAATAAACGATTGGACGAATAGGGAGTAGCAGGCTTTAGCCAGATCGGCATTAAAATTATTATTTTTTCATCATTGTCTGTCTTAGCTCGGTCCAACTCTACTTTCAATTCATGAATCAATTTTTTCTTTTTATCGATTTGTAAAAGATGCAAAGCAAAGGTAAACACTGGTTATACCTAACAATCGTAACTAAGGTAGCTTTAAACTTGTCCCTATCAGCTTATTTACACTTCGAAATCTCAAACTAAACCGAATCAAAATGTTGCCTTGCGGCTTATATAGCTTTTAGAAAAGGATGGAATGATCTAGAAAATTCTAGAATAATCTAAATATTATATTATTGACATCATAGTCGTTACACGGATAAAATTAAGGTAAGTCTACTTCATTAAAAGAACAAATAATAAATAAATCCAACTAAAAACAAATCTATAACTAGGACTAAATTCGCAACATTGCTCCCCTTTCAGAGTTGATCGTCCCGATCAGGCATCTTCGGTATCTTGGTAAGAAGCTAGTCGATGGAGGGGCACCATTTTCATTTTTGCATGAGTCCTCTTCTGAATCCCGTATACGAAGTCATTCAGTCGAGTCACCACACGATACGCCTTTCCATGATTTCTGCAACTTCGGCGAACGTTCCTTAGTTCTTTTTGGATTGTATAACCAAACTTTTTCACCGACTGTAAATCCAGTGTGATTAGCTCGTAGATCATAACGTAAAGTCACGTTATGATCGCTTTCTATCTATAATTTCTGGCGGACCTCTTCATGAATTTCTCTGAGGAGCTTACTACCCTGGCTGGCATGGTACTTATCTTATTGTTATTATTATTACACTGACAGGTGTTTTTTCCAGTGTATTCATGAACCGTAGAGCGCTTGGCCAGTAAAAATGGTTGAATGCATTTATCGCCTGTCACTTTGTTGTTCATTAACATGGATTTTCAGATAGTTTTCCAAAGTTCTATTAAATCTTTCGACCATTCCATCTGACTGTAGTGAAGAGGTTTTGTTCTTGTCTTATGTATTCCTAATAGACTACACAGGCTTTTAAATACATCGGATTCAAAATTCCTGCCTTGGTCCAAGTGTATTTCCCTTGGAATTCCACATCGGCAAATCATTGTTAAAATAGTACGTGGCCATCAGTGATGGCTTCCTGATTGGGTATTGCATAGACTTCCGACCATTTGTTGAAGTAATCCATCGCTACTAGCACAAAGCCATTCCCGGACTTACTACCTGGAAATGGTTCTGATACATTAATAGCAACTCTTTCAAAGGGTGCTCCCACGTTATACTGCTGCATTTTGCCACGAGTACAAGTTTGGGGTCCTTTACTGGCGCCGTTCGGCACCAATCTTTCACATCTGACGACCAATAAAACCTTTCTCGAACTTTTTCGAGAGTTTTCATAACACTAAAATGTGCTCCGCCGACATCGTTAGTACGACTTGCAAAACTTCAGAAATTTTCTTTTGAGTGCAAAATCGTTCGATATTTTGTCAGAACTTTTAACAGGCCGTCTTTTATCACCAAAGAGTCCCATAAAGCCCAGCATCCTTTAAATTTCTGGGGTTTAGGTGCAATTTCTTGGTAGCAAAGTCTTGCTGAATGTTCTAATTACAGCTTGATTATAGGAGGATCAATATCTGGGTCTTCTTTCTTGCTGAACGAGAGCTTTGAAGTGCTGTTCTTCGGAAATGAAAATCGTCAGGATCTTCTATTTCCTCGTGTCTGTTATAGTGTTTGCAATATTCTGGGCATGGTTTCTTGTTAAAGCATCATCATTTTTATGGTTTATCTCTTTCCGATGTTCAACTTTAAAGTCATATTCCTGTAGGCGCTGCAACCACCTGACTATTTGTCCCTCGGGATTCTTAAATTATAGCAACCATTTAAGTGACGCATGATCTGTTCTTAAATAGGATTTTTATCGTACAAACACTTATGAAAGTGCTCCAACGTTTTAACAGCCAGTAATTCTTTCCTTGTCACACAATGTGAACACAAGAACCTTGCTAGAGTAGGATATTACTTTTTTTTTTCGCCATTTTGTATTTGTGACAAAATACCACCAATAGCGGCATTGCTGGCATCAGTATACACGATAAATATCTGGGATGGCTCAGGATATGACAACACTGAAAGATATATAGCTGTGATTACTTTCAGTAAGTCGATGTAACGGTCTGGCGATATTAGCAAAACCTTTTATGAATCGTCTATAGTATCTACAAAGTACTACAGCTTCAGTATTCTTCAAATGACCTTCCAGGGTATGCAGGTTCGTTTTATGGCTTTGCTGCAAGGCAATCGCCAGATTGCTCTCCGTCTGGGGCTTATTCAGAGCTGGGGCGGCCCTTCCAGATGATTTACACTTTATTCCAGTTTGGAGACGTTATCGGTAGGATGTCCGGATGGCGAGCTCTAAGCTCCCGGAACATCCCGAATCATTCAAATACTTTTTAATTTTTCCTCTTTAAATTTTTGAAATGCATTTTGACTTCCACTAGGTGCCCCTTGAGAGTACTACTGGTATCACGAGGTGACCTTTTCTTTTAAGCTATCCCCTTACCCCCCCCACATAGGGGCCATTACGCTAATATTCTATGTAGAACTGCGACAGACGAACGGGATAGAATGCAGGAACAACTAAGCCTCACACGTTCACAGGCTCTGCTCCCTGTCTAGCGAGGTCGTTAGTTTTCACATTGAGCGGTTTGAGTTTCCCGCTTCCCCCGAAATAAAGCAGGAAAACCGAACACGTGGAACTACCTATGTTAATACACAGAGGTCTGCCTTTGACGAGACGAAACGGAAGACTCAAATGACCTTCAAATGTTTTTCCAAAAATCGTAATATCATCTAAATATACTAGGCATGTTTCCCACGTCATTCCATGTAATGTCAGTTCCATTAACCGTTCAAAAATCGCTGGGGGTTGCATAATCCAAAAGGCATAACTTTAAATTACCACAATCCAGTACCAGTAGAAAACGCTGTCTTTCCTTTATCCACTGCATTAAGCTTAACTTGCCAATAACTACTTTTCAGATCCAGACTCGAAAACCCTTTTGATCCTGTTAAAGTGTCCATGTCATCGTTAATTCTTGGTAAGGGAAAGCTATCTTTCTTTGTGAAGTCATTGAGCCTACGGAAGTCAACGCAGAATCTGATCTTTCTTTTTAACCAGGAATATTGGTGACGACCAGGGACTTTAAATGGTTCTATAATCTCTTGTCTCTCCAATCCTCAAGCATCATAATTAACTTCATGCCACTTTTCCAAATGTGTTCGTCTTGGAGGCGGTTTTATCGGCGCTGCATCTCCAGTATTAATTCAATGGTGAACTATGTTTGTTTTTCCTCTCTGTCAGACAGAGAAGACATTTTGATTTCTACTCAGAAGTTCTTCCAATTTGGAGACCTGAACTTTATTCAGTAAATGTTGTGACAATTTCACCAGGCCTTGGAGTAAGTTTAGGTAAAGTAGTTGCAGATTCTGAAGGTGGTGAGTTTCTACAGGTAAATATTGTATTACCAGGTTGGCAGGTTCCGATGTTGTCATCCTTTTTGTCGTGCTGAGGATATTCTTTAACGTTCATCATTTTGACAAATATGGTATTTCTTCTACATCGACTTAAGGTTCTTGCTGGCAAAATTCCCTTTGAATGTAGTGGACAGTCTTGAATTGGCTCGAACAAAATAGCTTCATCTCAGTCGCCAAGCACTGATTTTACTACACGTTCCGACCCCACAGGTATAAAGTAGCAAAACAACTTCTCGCATAATGGACTTGTAAGTCAAGTACAAATCCATGTTGATCCATATCATCAAGGCCGAGTATGATATCATCCATTATGGCTGCAACTTGCTTCACGTCTTTTGATTTATCTTCAGGTCTCTCCCAGTGCTTGCTTCAGGTTTTCTTGGCTTTTCTTCATGTCTTCTTGACCCCCCTTCATGTCTTCTTGGAGTTTCCTTACGTCTTCTTAAGTTTTCACCATATCTTCTTGACTTAAGTTAAGTTTTCACCATACCTTCTTGACTTCTCTTCAGGTCTTCTTGTTTTTTTCTGTATGTCATTATGCGTTGCAATACACAAGTTCATCAAAAGATCCAAAGTTGCTTCCGTGATTATTGCTACTATAGAAACTATCTCTTACTTCTTTAGCTTCAACTGGATCTTAATCCCACTTCCGACATCAAGTGTTCCAGATTGGACGGTACAGAAATACGGTTTCTGAATGCACTTCTTTTATTCAGAACACAGCTTACAGGTAGCAAAGGTAAACATTGATCGTTATAAATAACAATCATAAATGACAAGTTTAAAGTAACTTTAAACTTGATACTGTCAGCTTGTTTACACTTCGAAATCTCGCACTAAACTGAATCAAAATGTTCATTGGGGTCTTCTTCCCAATTCTGTCAGTCAAATGACTATTACAGATTTTGTTTCATCGATGTGAACTTCAATTGGGGGTTGAAATCGCGAACTCAATATGTGGGGGGGGGGGGGGAGAATTAACCTACTGTGTTGCTAATTCATGTGTAAGAAATTTTTAGGTAATTTAAATTTGTGATTAGGTTTTGCTATAACCTGAGATTTTTTAATTAAACTGCTGGCAGAATAATTTGCTTTGGTAAAGTATTTTACGTTCAGTTTGTTAATAAAACCTCTCAAGGTGTCTATCTTAAGATCCCTATGAATTATAGATGATCTGACAAATCTGCTTGTATTAAGCATAGTTCTAAGGGCTTGATTTTGAACAGATTGTACTCTTTTAGTTTGGTTTTGGTGATGAATGCCCCAGATGGTACAGCCGTAAGACGAATAGAAAACTTAAAAAGCGTGGTTTAAATTTAACTCCTACCTTTACTTACCCAAAAGTGGGTATAGTAAGCATTAGGCTCTTTTTGCTTTTTTAATAGCATGAGTGGTATATTTTTCCGGTCACAAATTATACCTAGGTATTTAGCTTGGTTTTGCCAATTAGTTTCAATATTTTTAATATTAATTTTGAATGTCATTAATGTGGTTTTGAAGTCTATTAAATAATAAGTTTAATCTTTTTTCAGAAGATACGACTGCAGTATCATCTGCAAATAAATACATTTGTGTGTTTGTTTTCAGAAATATCCGCTGTAAAAAATATTAAAATGATAGGGTGAAAGAGGTGAGCTTTGGGGGACTCCTGCCCTAATCTTTCTAGCAGTAGAGGTGTAACCATCTATGGACACAATAAATTCTCTATCAACACAAAAGGATCTTGTGGTTTTGATTAAATGACTTGATATACCCTGTCTTAACAGATTAATTATTAGTCCACTGTGCTAAGTTTTGTCGAAGGCCTTTTTAGGTCTACGAAAATGCGCCTGTATGCTGTTTCCTATTAAAAGCTTAAAGCTTTTAAAAGGAACAGGTCAATAGTTAATCTGGTAGTTTGGTTTATAATGTTGGTTGAGCCTCTGAATCCGAATTGTTCTTCTCGAAGAACTTTCTTCTCCAGAACCTCATTCTGTAACTTATCAAGTATGACTTTTTCGGCTGCCTTACCGAACCTAGTTTGAGGATTGGAGGTTACAACCTTCGCGAAAATACCATATGATTATCTAGGTTAGGTATTGCCTAGGACATTTTTTTTATTAAGAGCATGGTGCACCGTTGGGATCACCTTCTCTGTCAGTCCTGCATATATTAAAGTTGGGAAAAATAAATCTATTTGCAGTTCAAGCCATGTCTCTTGAAGTAATAAGGTTTCAATTTGGTACTTTTCAACAAAGTTAAAGACCTTCAATTTTTTATTTTTAATTGAATTTACACTTAGGCTTGCTATTCTCAACTATGAAGGCTTGAATGTATTAATCCTTATTTAGTGAGGCGGAGTTAGTCGTCATCTGCGGTAAGATGATTGAAAACTGTTGTTGCATAGCATTCATGGATTGCGTCATAAATGCTTGCAGTTTGTTCACTTGTGCGAATGAGGATATAAGTTGTGGAAGGGCTTCAACGCTCCCTGTATTGCACATTTTAAGGCTTTTAGAGCTATTTACATTATTTACAATTTTAAGGTTATCCACTGCCCATTAGAAAGTAGATGTGGGGTATTACCGACTGGTTTTAACTTTTTGGATGCCTTCTGCACCCTTGATAATTTCCCTGAAGATCCCCATCAGAATTTGCGCATATACACTTATTGTCTTTATTTAGGGTACATTCATTAGAGAAATGTGGTTGAGCACATTTTAGCATTTTGGTGTGGCCGCGCATTTTGATTGGAAATGTTATTATAATATAACTGGCATCGATGGCATTGAGTCGTTCTGCTTTTATTTTTCTGCGATTCCACCTTTATGGACATGTCTAATATGCGCAAGTCAAAAATAGATTTTTCTGTTTAGGTAATATGACCAATACAAGGAGTATTGGTTTACCACTTTTGTGAAACCATCTGATCACTCTCGATTGGTTGAATTTTAGGGCTTTTAACTCGTTCATATTTTACCTGTGGTCAATTCTTTTAGAACGCCCCTTAGAAAGATTTTTCTTCCGCAAAAGCTAAATGAGTGGAAGGGTATGTTTTGTTCCTTGAAAAATTTTGTTTTTTTTTTCTGTAATCCATAGGGGTTGGAGGGTTTAATTTAATGCCCTCTGTTTGGTTTCGGACATTACCAAAATTAATTTGATTCTTTCTAAAAAAGGCTATTGCGTTTGAATATTTTGATTTATCTCTCAAAATTATTGGGGGGACCTTTAGGGTTTTATTAGCATTCTAAGACTGGGAACTGATTGAGTGTTTTAAGTAATTATATTATTTGAAGAGCCTGCAACAGAATTTTGACTGGGGTTTAAATCTTTGTTTGGGAGTGGGTGGAAATTTGAATTATTAGGCTTTTTGATTGCCTGGCTTGAGTTCGGGCTGGATTCATAGGAATTACGCCGTTTTTTGCTACGGGAAACGGTCTCAAATTTACCACCAGAACCCTCGTCCATCCTGGAGGCATCATCATCCTCTGATGAAATTGGTTGATGGAGTGGATTAGCAACAATTTGGGAATTTTTTGAAGTTCACCCACCTGTTTTTCTAATGCTTCTATCCTTAGTTGGCATTCACTTTCTTTTTTCTAGAGGTATTCCCTTGAATTCTTCATATGCTCATAAACTGCTAGTTAAGTTCGGCGAATTGCTTCTCATATTGGCTAGATTTGGCTTCAATGATTTTCTTAACCTTTAATTCGGTGAACCCGATCACCCTTGGGTCATTGGGTTTTATTTTCCAGAGGTTTTGTTCCCCATGGCACAGCGAACAAGACACGCTTTTTTTGAAACTTGTTAGTTTTCTCGCAAATAATTACAACTTCTGGCTTTGATAGCTGTCAGATCAATAATAAGCCTTGGGGCGCGCATATATACCCTTTAGAAAAGGATGGAATAATTTAGAAAATTTTAGAATAATCTAAGGGTGAAAAGAATTAAGCGTAACCTCGTTACATGGATAAAAATTAACATAAGTCTACTTTATTAAAATAATAAATAAGTTCACCTAAAACTTAACAAAACTATAACTAAGTCTAAATTCGCAACAATGTGCATACTTTTTTGAGCCCTCTTATGTATATTTTACTTTTTTTAACGACAGTACCTTAAGCGTTACATTACTATTTTTAAGGTTGCTTTGTCAATGAGGCTTGTTTTTCTTATGGTAATAAAGCTTATTTTGTTTGTTTGTTTATTCTATGACCCTTCAGAGTTTTGTGTTCATTCTCGCCTTACACCTAAGATGTAAATTTTGTAACAAGTGATACAACTGATACATACAAGTTAATTTTTTTACAACACCAAAACGTTTTATTCATTTTCCTCTTATATTTCGATACTTTTATTTGTGTTAACTCATGTTTATCAAAAGACAATAGAACAGTGTATCAACAATCAAATTCAATTGTGCCAGCCAATAAGTACAAAGTTAATAAAAAAAGAAAAGAAAAATTGGAATCAATTAATAGTTTTAAAGCTGCTCAAATTTACTGCCCCCCTACTCAGTTTACAAAGTCAGTATCTCCAGAAAAAAAAGTATCAGATAATTGCAATGTTTTGTATAAGTTTTTGTTACAATATAAAAAATACTAAAGCCAAACCTGTTTACTCATTTTTAGCCACAATAGGATTCACCATAAACATGAGCTAACATAAAAAAGGGGAATTCCCTTAACAGGTGAATTTAATGGATAAGAATAAAATACAATATTTTACTGGACTCTCATTAGCTAATTTACATATTTAAAGGTAACATAGTAGTAAATGATAAGAGTTCCCTTTTTTTTCCGAATAATTCTATTTTCCCTAATAACTTGATTATTCATGATGCAAAGTTCTTAACGTATTTCAAAAATATGTACAGTTCTTCACCAGCATCAAAATAGTACCAATCACATACATTATTGAAATAACAAAACCTTTCAAAATCACAATTATATACAAGAGCACAAATGCTTATACACACACACTTTAAAGTTTTTGGATGTGTTCTGTTGTTGTTTTTTAATATTAGGTTACACATCACACAAAAATATATTTTTCCTATTCTAAGGACTCTAAAACGTCGACTAAACTTATATTTTTAGAAAATTGTTGTTACTTCAATACCTCATTTTATAGCATACATAGTGTATACAATATAATACAATATACTGGCTGTTATATATAAAATAACCCCTTTTTATACGCTTACCAGTGGAATTTTAATTCTGAAATCTATATTTAGATAATTATTTTTTAAAGCTATTGATAAAAAAATCGTCATAAAATCTTTTTCACGTAAAGGAATATTGGAATCAATGTATACATACATTTCACTCCTATAGGAGTTAAATTTTGAAAAATCCTTCCCTAGTAGATACATATGTTATATAGGATTTCTAATATGCTCTGCACATTATTTTAATAATGTTCCTTACCCCAAAACACTAATTCTCGCAATTAATAAAACTCATAATAATAGGCTGGTTAATTTCTTGTTTTCTAGGGAAGATGGTCGTTACCCAGAAAGAGGCTTCAGCCCTGATGTGTTACTAAACCAGGTTAATGTAGCTACACTTGAAAATCATAGAAAATACCTCTTCCTTACATTTTAATTTAAACTAACAAATAACTTATTAAACTGCCCGGAATTACTACAACAATTAAACTTCCACATAAAGGCATCATATACTAACACCAGGAAAAAAGCTCCCTTATACCAAATTTGTAACTACAACATTAGCGCCTATATTATAGACCTAGATATTTTCAATCACAGTTTGTATAAATTTAAAAAGACAGCACTACGCCTTACTCTATGATGGAAAGTATTTTCTTTTAGCACTTACTATGATTATGTATTATTCCTATATTAGCTGGTTATTTTTGTAAATCTTTGTTTTATTATTCTACTGTTATTACTTTGTGTGTACTTATTTAAACAACACATTAAAAGTTAAATACGTTATTGAAACTACATATAAGTTAAATTGTCTTGTAATTGGGTGATTTATCTGCCTTTAAGATGATACTATATAAATAAAAAATAAAGAAATATAAGAAAACTCTGTGCACAATTCCAAGTTTCTAGAACCGATTAAGGGGGTGACCATTAATTAAAAAAAATTATCAATAAAATCAGATAGATGAGAAAACAACAAGTCCAAAAACATATTAGATCTACAGTTCACCTGAAACAAATTCAGGTAGGTGAAGGCCTCAACAACACCTCGAGCAGGATAATCTTCAGGGCAGAGTGTCATAGTATATCATAAACCGGGCAGAGTGTCACAATACACTATAAACAGTGTTTTCCCAGGAGGCCCTTGGTAAGTTATAATCGCCAAACACGGTTAAATCAGCTGAAGTTATTCATAATCACATCCTGTACTGATAAACAGTGCTCTTCAATTTATCCTCAGAAGAGTTTAGAGGTAAATACACCCCTCCAAAAATTCTTTTGTCCAACTTAATCTCAACAATCACTTGTTCGATACTTTTAACTTCCTAGACTTAAGTTTGTCAGAGACTGCTATAAGTACACCTCCAACACTAAGTTTATCACTATTCTGTCTGATTCTGCGATGATAACGATACACATTAAACCCCTGAAAAGATACCTCACTTGATGAAAGACTATCATTAAGCCATGTTTCAAGAAGAATAATCACGGAAAAATCACATAATCTGATTGAATCACGCAGGTACACAATTTCGTATTATCTACAGACCATCAACATTCAATAATTAAGATGGATTAGTCGTTTTTTCGATTCATGTTTTGGGAAGGTGAACTGTTTATTTTTGCTATCTAAGGATTACCCTCTTTATAGCGAATAACCAAATTTGGTTCGCCATTCTCTTTTCATTGGTTAAGAATGGGATTTCTTGGGGAGCAGTATTCATATGAAGAGATAGAGAAATAGAGAATCTGTTAGTGTACCTGGTAATATCTGTTTTATTGAGAAAAACATAGAAATTTAAGATTATTTTATATCAGGCTCTTCTAAGAGCATTTTCAGAATTTTATATTTCTGTAGATTTTGCCTAGCATTTAAAATATTTTTTGTGAATGTTTTAAATGTTGAAATGTATGGTGTACATAGAAAGTTAAATAAATAAATATTACTTCACTTTTGTGCAAAATTTTAGGTAAATTGGTTAAGTAGTTTTTAGTAATTTTTTTTAACATTTCAGTAGGATGCCACTTTGTTTCGTCATATTGGATTTCTACCAAAATGTTACCAGGTTATCTCCATATGACCCTTAATTTTTTATTAAAATTTCAAGTTAATCAGGTAATTAGTTTTTTAGGTATGCCAGGAATAGAGAGACCGACAGGCACGCAGACTGACGGAATTGAGAAAAACATGCTTTTTAGCATTCTGAATTCGGTAGCATGATTAAAGTCTATTAACAAATACACAGTTTTAATAAAAACAAGAACACATTGAGTATAACATATTCAAAAATGTTTAAAATCTTTAAACAAATAAAAAAGTTATTAAGGTTCAAATTGTGTTCCAATTTAATTTTTTACCGAGAGTATATATCACACCATTGCGAAGGAGACCCAGGAGTGCCAGTGTGATATTCTTTCCTTATCATGGCTAGGATAAAGAGGTCAGTTCAATTCAACTCTTCAAATTTAATCACGAGAAGGCAAAATTCATTTTTTTATGATTATCATTAGTAAATGCACTTAACCATGATGCCTGAACTCTCTCCAAACCTTCTAATATATTATTCACCTGGGGCACATGTGTCTCTCCGCGCTGCATAAGTGTTAATATCGGGTTAACTCCGCTCAACTCCCGTAAAGTACTTTACAGGCAAATTATAAAAGTTCAGGCACGCATCGTCGTTAATGTATAGATCTGAAAAAATCTCGGAGGGGAGCTCTAAAAACAGCAACCTTAATACCCGTGCATAAAAAGGGAAAAGAAACAAATATGGACAACTATAGGCCCGTGGCATTACTTACCATCTTCTCCAAAATATCTGAAAGAGCCCTATATAACAGGCTTATGGAATATTTAAATCACTTCAATTTCATTGGAAATGATCAACATGGATTCCGACCTGAGAGATCTACAGAAACTGCAGCTCTGGAACTTATTGAATTCATTCACAAAGAGCTTGAAGCAGGTCAAATAGTGATTGGGCTTTTCTTCGATCCATCCAAGGTATTTGATATACTCAAGGCATAAGGGGACAAGCACTCTCGCTTATACAATAATTTTTGTTTGACCGCAAATTGTTAGTAAATGTTAACAACAACACTTCAAAAGAAGAACATGACATAAATATAGGCACACCTCAGGGATCGGTGTTCGCTCGCTTGATATTTTTACTTTTTGTAAATGATTTGAGCCTTCCTGGGGTAACCAAGTTTGCTGATACTTCTGCTGCCATTTCTGGAGAAAATGAGGCTGATGCATTATGCAAAATTAAAGAAGTCTGTGAAAACAAGCAACCAATTAATTTTGAACTCAGAAAAAACCGTTACTGTCCACTTTTACAGGAACAATCCCAGAGTAAACTTAGATGCAGCAGCTGGTGAGGTTAGATTCTTGGGTACATTCCTGGATTCAAGATTCTCCTAGGAATCACAATTAAACCAAGTCTGCCACTCATTAAATGGTGTATATTATGTCCTTTTGAAACTAAAGCAAACAGTCCACTTAACACTTCCTACTATGCTCTTGTCTACCCCGATCTCTCTTATAATTTCTTACTGTGGGGAAGGGCAGTGAACATCAGTAGAGCATTTGTATCACAGAAGAGAATAGTGAGGCTTATTTATGGATTCCATCCACAGGAAACATGCCGGCATTCTTTTAGGGTCCAAAACGAGACTAAATTTACACAAAATAAAAAGTTACATTCATATCCTAATAGAACCAGAGAAGAATTAGCTATGCCCAATCATCCTACAACCCATTATGAGAGATCTCCACACTATGCCTGTATGCAGATATACAATTGACTACCTAACAAAGTAAAGGAAGCACCAACAGTTGGTAGATTTAACAAATTTTTAAAACAATTTTTGTATGAAACTTGTTCAACTTCAACGAGTTTCTCTATCCACTAAACATTCCACGTCTTTGACAATGTTCTGTTTTATATTACTTATATAACATATAATTTCAACTGTTGTACTAGGTTTTATTTTTATGTATTTTGACCTATGTATGTCATGTAATGTAATTTATTAAGATAAATAAAATGCATTGAATTGAATTGAATTATTGTTAAACAAAAAAAAATTGTTCCACAGAGTCAATAGTGACTGTAATGTTATCGTTATTAAATTTGCTAACTTTAATAATTACGAAAATATCAGACACATTTTCTTATCTTCACAAAATTTAAACATTTCATATGGACTAAGCTTAGAATATTAGGATGAAAAATTTAAACAATTAAATTAATGTTACGTATCAACTAAAAATTTTCAGGATATTTTTATAATTTATTTAAGTACATAAAAGGGTGAGAAAGAAATACTAAACTGATCAATTATTGCTAGAATAACCCATATTGTGACTCAGCAGTATGACAATTATAATAAATATTGCAACATAATTCGGCTCGTGCATTTCTTTCTATTAATAATATAATAATAATATTTATTTGTCTAGGGAAAATATACATTTTCATAGATATGTCATGATTACAATCAAATTTATTAATTTTGATCGGGCACCTGTTATTTTTTTGAACAGTAGTTCACACATGTCGAAATTTGTGCACCATATTGGAGCACCTATTTTGAGTTTTTAAATTTGGATTAAAGAACTATAACTTGCATTTTAAATATCTTGGGAAGTCTTCAGATGTTGATTTTCAGCCAAATGTATGGAAATAACAAGATTTGTCCACCATGTTGGCGCCATTTTGAATTTGTAATGTTGATTAAAAATTTATAATTTGCACACTTAAAAATTCCTTAGATATACCAATTTTCAGTCTAATTGGAACACAAATAAAAATACTACCGATTGTGTGGAAGTAGATGAAAAATCCTTTACAAGTGAATCGAACAGACATACATACATACAAACAAACAGAAGTGGAGCTAATAAAAGAATAGTAAAAATACAGTATATTTTTATGACAAAACTACAAATCATATTTTAAGAATATGATCCTCCTATGTGAGAGTGATCCAGATGACTCTTTAAATGGAAATATGTCGGTTATATATTGTTATTTAAAAGTATTTAAATATTACTGACCATATTTAAATGTATTTATGTAAATACTTTTTCTAAGTTTGTACACCTCTTTATGGAATGTCCTTCCCCTTGGGTTAAAGTGTTATGACCCAAAGTGGTTTTGAATAAACTGTACTTTAATTGCTCACTCGTACTGTTTTTATAGAATAAATCAGAAAAAAATTATTTGATGGAGAGATTTTGTATATATAATGTTGCAAAAGTTATCTAAACCGCAATTTACCATCCAGTCACTTCTTCTTTATTAATTGGCAAAACTTTCTGTTCTTTTGTTACATAATATTAATGTTTAATACATCATATTTACTAAGATGATATTAGAGTTCTGATTGAAATTTTACAAACATGTAAAGGTGTTATAGAACACTCGGTATGTACGGGGTGATCCAAAGGATAGTGGTCTGCCTGCAATATAGATAAAACAGCATTGCCTACCCTATGAAAATGGTTAGGTAATCTATTTTGTCATTAATTATTTTAAATTATTATGGCCTTTTTTCCATAAATTTAATATAAAATCCACCATTTATCATCAAAAATTAAAAAAAAAGTGTCAAAGCACTTAAAATTATTCTGCCACAAAAGTATCCAATAGGCAAGCAAAATTTGATTACTATTAAAAACCTTACGAGAACCAAAAGCAGTGTTTTTGTAAGAATGCGAAGAGGATATTAAAAGAACCTTAGCCAGTTGGGTTGATTGATTTTTGATAGGGGAATGGATTCAGATAGGTTTCTTAAATGCAGATTAAGTTAGTTACTGTAACAAATAAACAAAAACTACATTGAATTATTTTTGTTAACCATAAACAATATTTTTCAAGAAGAAATAATTAAAAGGGGGGATTTGGACATTGTATTGGGTGAAGTATGAATAAAAATATTTTTTAATAAGGGACTGTGAAGTTAATACTGTCTTCAAGACTTATTTCGATTTTATGTCAAAGCAGTTTAAAATAGGTTTTTTTTAATTTTACATATGATTTTCACCATAAGTTAATTAAGTATATTTTAAACAATGAGGCTTGAGAAAAATGTTATACAGTTTTTCTTTATATTTATCAAAATTTGAATTTTATTTGTATATATTTTGACATCCGTAGTACAAATTGTATGATTAAGCATATCAAGGAAAAAAAGTTAAATAGGACTTTTTTATTAACCCTAAATAAAGGTGGCTGTCCATCCATGTGGTTTTCCACGTATGGATTGTAATTCTTTGCTATGGTTCATTTTTGGTTATTTAAAAATGTTTTCCTGCCATTTTCGATGCAGGTTCTTAAAAAAGTTCAAGAGAATTGAACTAAAACTGGCTTTTTTCTCACATACATTATTTATTTCGAGTATATAGTCAGAAAATGAGTTTGGGTTATCATAATTATATAATGAAGCACCATCAATGGAGAAAAAAGGTGGTAGTAGGTTTGCTAAAATAAGAAAAGAGTCATTATTATCACTCTTCAAGGAATTACATAATCATGACGACCAAATGTAATTTAGCTAAGCATCTCCAAAGAAAAGTTTCTGGTTCAGGTGGACTTGAGAGAAGTTTTTTTAAGCCTATTAATTTAATACCCAAATGAAAAACCGCGTGGTGGATAGTCGACTTAACCCGTCAATTTTCTCTGATGTCGTGCTTTGCTAAAAGTTTTGAAAAAAGAATATTTTTGTTTTTACTGAGGCTTGTATTTTGTTAATTTTTGGGTCTTCATATATGATAGATGAGAGACCAACTCTTATCATTAGGTTTGTTTACAGGATTTCCCAAAAATAAAAGTTTAAATTTTGTGTCCATGTCATGACCAGCATCCGTATTGTTAAATGTAATACTTTTAACTAAAAACTATTTTTATTGGAAAATGTTGCAATATACATATTTTTAAGTACATCTAAATATATCTTAATGCATGAAATATATGTAAATACTTAGTACAAATAAATACTTTTAAATATATATAAATACTCTCAAAAATACATAAACAGATTTAAATGCAATTAATTACTCTAAAATATATCTAAATACATTTAGTTATTTGTATTTATAAATAGGTGTACAAATTTTCATAAGTGACCTTCCCCTCGCTTTAGCCCTACAAAATACTACTTTTTTGATGAAAATAACAATACTAGGAGTAGTAGTCACTTAATTTAACAAACATAAGATATCTCGATTGTTAAGATTTTTAGTATCTGAAACTTGGTTCTACCTTGATAAGAGCTGTCATAGTTCAATGAGTAGAGCACTAGACTTGCAATGTGAAGCTTGGGTTCTAATGCTGGTAGAGAGCGTTTTGTCAAATCTGGCAATTTTGTATATAATTGTATTTTAAATTTGCACTGCATCTTTGCTTAGCTCAAGTTAAGATTTTTTTTATTTGATACCCCCAATTTGACAACATAAAACACATTCAGATTTACCCTAATAGATAAGTAGATTAAAATACAAGATTCTTGTAATAAAAAACATAATGATCACCTATTACAAGAGCATTGTATTTTTATCAGTACTTATATATTACAAATAAGTTGAAAGTTTTTTATGTTAACTGATAAACAATAAGTAAAAGATTTTATTATTATAAATTCATAATTATTTACACAAATTAAGAATTTTTAGTATAATGTTTGATGCTGTTAATAGCTCTAAAATTTTGGTCAAAACTAGATGGTTACTATTCATTTTTTGAGAATTTTATAGAAAGAAACAAATAAAATAAATAAACTTCATAAACAAAAAATGTCAACTTACTGATAAGCACATAAATCCTTCTGAGTTTTTGATGTAATTGTTAAATGAGCAACATGTGAAATACTTGCCAATGCTTCACCTCTGAAACCGTAAGTAGAGATTGTATGCAAATCCTCAAACTCTCGCAGTTTTGATGTAGTGAATCTTTCACAGACAATTTCAAAATCTTCTTTACGGATACCAGTTCCATTATCTTGAATCTAAATATTACATGCGCACTGAAGGAATTCTAGATATTATTAATATTCTTTAATTTTGTTATTTACCTGTAACAATTTAAGACCTCCATTTTTAATAGTTATTTGGATATTTGTCGATTTAGCATCTAAGCTGTTTTCAATAAGTTCTTTTAATGCGTTAGCCGGTCTTTGAATAACTTCACCTGCTGCAATTCTATTTATAACTTCTTGTTCTAATTTCTGAATTGGCTTTGGATCCATTATATTCCTATCATACAATTATGTACCTACCATAATAAGTATAATATACATATAATCAAAAGGCGCCAAAAATTTTAATTTAAACCAAAATATTAAATATCAAGAAAACAAATTGTGGTTATGTCATCTTGGTCTTGGTCTACTGGCCACAAGAACGAAGCAACGAAGAGTGGGGAGACCCGCCAATCAGAGCCATTCGCAACAGCTGACTGCATTAGTGATGAGCGGTACCGTGATTTTGTAGTAACAATGTTATTTGATACCGTGATTTTTTGGTATCAGTAAATATAAAACGTGACGTGATCACCGTTTTGAGTAATCTGTTAAAGAGTTATAATGTTTTATATTGAATTAACAGTTTCTTGAGTCTCTTTACAGACTGGAGAAAGGTATTTAAGTTTTCGTAGGGATTCGGCAAGGGATGACATTTTTTAATAAAACAGAAATAACGTTTTGAGAATTATGTTAATAAAAACCTAAATATGCATTATTATCATTTATTATAAATATTAACAGGGAAAACAAAGCAAAAAATCAACTAACAAATTCAAATAAAAAAGGAACGCCTTATATTTTATAATAAATTGACATAAAACATTTCCACAACTCTTTTTTTTTCTTAGAAATAGGTGCCATTTTGATCATGTTTTATCTCACTAACTATTTTTGGTTTTCCTAGTACTGCTTAATAAACTGTGAAATACTCTTTTCCGAAACTATTATCTTCCCCAACTGACAAAAAGACAATAGAGAGCGGTGTCCCGTGCGGTCCATATAAATGTTATGGTGTCAAGCGAAAATCACCCTAAGAATGTAAGACACGATGTCGCTTAAACCCCTTTATATTCTTCCGCTGCTAAACTAAAGCCGATCTTATTAATATAAGGTGCCGTATTAAGTCACATTCAGGGAAAAGGGTCATCACGGAAGAAAATAGAATAGGATTAGTTGTATTCGGTTCTATTACTGAACCGATAACGCGCTGTAGCAGTGATCACGTCACGCTTAAGATTATCAAATAGTAACTGTGACTAAGTGTGAAATTTTGGTATCAGTGAAAAAGTCACACGGGAAATTTATTATGTGTTTTTCAGTGTTTTGTTAGATAATTTTTTTGAAATATAGGATTTAAACGTTATTGTACTATGTGTATTTCCTTTTTAGGGTTCGTTTTTGTTGGTTAGTTTTTACGCTAAACGTTTACGGGCATTCTAGTCTAGAGGTAATTATTATGACTTTAGGGCCCGTTTATCTAGAATCGCCCAGTTTATTACCAAATTTTTACTAAGTGTGCCAAAGGCAAATGTGACAAACGTCATGCTTCCACCCATAACATCAAATCCCGGGTTATTGATTGAAAAAGTTTCCGTCTTGCGTCGTCCGTTTGAGCTAAGCGTTTACGCTGTTTCTTAGCCTATAAACTGCAAAAACTTAAGCTAAAATTTGTAAAGACGACGGTTTGATAGCACACATCAACAAACTAAAACGTAAACATCAGAAAAATAAGGTCCCAAAAATGACGTAGTTCCGTCAAAGCCTGTTAACTTAAAATAATGCATGGGGCTCTTTCCTGTTGCTAGAATGCGAAGAACGTGAATTAAATGAAAAGGATATTTCATACTTAAAACAACAAATCATTTATCTGAAAAGAGAGGTACTATTAAAAGATTATATAATTAAGGAATTAGAAGATAAAAACTCCATTATGGGTGAAAACAATAAGATTTTGAAAGAAAACAATGGACACCTAGTCGAAAAGATTCAAAAAATGCAGTAGGAATCCAAGGAATTTAATACAAACAATAGTGACAAAAAACGGACACCACAACAAATAGCCGGATTAATGTCGAACAATCTTCAAAACGTCGCAGAACACAATAATGGTGCTGTTCCGAGGAACTACTCCAAGTCGGTTAAAAATACATTCCGAGGAACTACTCCAAGTCGGTTAAAAATACATCGGCGGTCCGAAACCTACGCTACAGAAAACTATGATTAGGATCTCTGTGCCTACGCATTAACTTACCGAATTTACCTCCCAATCGAGAATGCCCAGCTAGTTCACTTGTTGACCTGTCACCGGCACTTTCTGACAGTTTCCGAATTTTGAGTTTAAAAAAGCAATAAAATAACATAATTACCCAAACAAATGGCCAAATAGAAAATTTGGACAAATATCGGTGAAGGATGACTTTACATACCCTGATATTTTCCACTTTTTTGGTATTGTTTTGATGTATTATCGTAAATTAGACACTGGTACCAGAACGGAGGGTTCTGGGAATATACGATGTAACGGCAGGGCGAGGTTACATCGTGTTTGTTCCAGATAGGTCTGCACTTACCCTCCAAACCATCATCGCTGAGCATGTGTTACCTGGCACAGAAATCTGCACGGATTGTTGGCGTGGGTACCAGGGCCTTGCTAATTTAGCCGGTGTCTCCCCTTATGTTCATAAAACAGTAAACCACTCCCGAAATTTTGTAGACCCCCAAACGGGGGTTTGTACAAATCATGTCGAAGGATATTGGTCGCGCCTAAAACAGAGACGTCTGGGAGTGATGCAGTCTCCATTTATACCTGAATATATTGACCAGTTCATGTGGTGGCCGGTTTATGGGAACACTGCATACTCCCGGTTTCGAAATTTAATCGACCAGATTTCACAAAAATATCCTTTTTAACTTTGGTGTTTTTTTTTCAAGTGTGTGTTTTTTGGTGTTTTGTTAATAACTTTCTTTTTGACATTGATTGTACCTACTTACCGTGGCATATACTTCAGGAAAATCAGGTGAGTTTGGCAACGTCGCAATAATTTCCTTTCTGTATTCTATCTAAAACCTCATAATGTAGAGTTTTTGCATTGAAAAGTACTGTAAATTGTGATGTTTTTATTTTTTTTTCCGAAAAAAAGTGTGTTTTACAAGCAACTTTTGCTTTTAATCTACTCTATACAGCATATACTAATGTTTAAAATTTAAAAAAACCTAAAAGGTGTGGGTATGTAGAGGCAACAAGACCCCAAATATCCTAAGAAGACATTTAAAAAGAGGCTAGGAAATGCATCACCAGAAAAAAATTGTAATTTTACAGGCGGGGACCGCAAAGTATGGCTCTATATAAATAGAGTAAACAGAAAATGTAATGAAACCGATATACACAACTACATCCAAAGAAAACCAGGTTTTGAAAATTTGTATATTTCGTTCAAAGAACTTCCAACAAATGAGAACAAAACTAAAATGTATTGTAGTTATAGCACCGTTTGATAAAAAAGACATTGTTTACGATCCGGATTTCTGGCCAAAATTCGTCGGAGTAAAGCGTTTCGACTTCAAGAGGCATACTGAATTCCTTAAGTCCACATCAGGTTCTAATTTTTTAGCCAAAACTTAAATCATGAAACTATATAAAACGGTAAACACAAATCAAACAATATTCTAATTCTTCACCAAAATATACAATGTATAAAAAATAAAATTTTAGAAATAGAATCTTTAAATTTAAAGCACAACTTAATTTGTTTTAGCGAACATTGACTAAATACTTGTGAGGATAATGCATTTAAAAATTGTAAATTTTAATCTCTTTACTTTTTTTTGTAGAAGAGAGCATTCTCATGGGGGTGTGGCAATTGCAATTAAAGAAAATTTGTCAGGAAAATTCGAGATTAGGGAAGATATAAATTTACTCTCATCTGAATTGCATTGTGAATTCTGTGCAGTGCAAGCTAATGAATTACATCTTATTGTTGTTACTTATTACAGACCTTCTCTGGGTGATTATAAACTCTTTCTAGGTATATTTGAGCAAGTACTTCAAATGATAACCTTTATAGAATTTAAAATATTTATAAATGGAGATTTTAATGTTAGGTTCGAATTAAATTATGAAAAAACTTTGAAATTAATTGATCTAGTAACTTCATACGGCCTTGAAAGGATGATTTTCTCCCCAACAAGGGGTCTCTCATGCCTAGATAACATTTTTACCAATGCTTCCGACTCAAAAGCATATACATATGATCAGAATATTTCAGATCATTTAGCCGTGGTGGTGGCAATACCCTCTGAACAAAAGGTTCAGATGGGCTCACTATCAAACAGGTCAAGGCCAATCACAAAACAGGGCATCCACAGATTGCATGGACTTGTTGACTGCATAACTTGGGATTTTATCAATTGCAATTCCATAACAACAGAAGACAAATTCAACCTATTTGTAATCTTTCTAGAAAATAATATCAACCTAGGTTTTCCTGAAATTGAAAAGCGTAACAACAAGGACGGTCTTAAAATAAATTGGTTTAACCAACAATTAAGAGAAGAAAGAGAAACGTTAAGATTAATTTCCGAGCTGGCTAAACAAAAAAATGACCCTGAACTATTTAATCTAAAAAAACAATATCAATGTGACTTGAAGTTTCATAAATTAAATGCCCATGAAAACTATCTGCGTTCTAATCATTTTAGCACCAAATCTATTTGGGAGGTAGTAAAAAACAACTAATATTTCAAAGTATAAAATCTGCAGGGAAAATTACCCCTTCTCTGCAAATGACTTCAATAATTACTTCTCCAATGTTGCATGTGATATTGTAGACAACTTGTCAGAACCACAAGTAGTGTCCTCAGAGTCATATTTAAAAAAGTTTACCTCAAAAATAAATATCCCAAATCACCCTCTCAGGTTATCTGAAATAACTATAATTGAAATTCGTGATTTAGTAAGGCAAATGAAAAACAAAGAAACTAAAGACTGTTATGGAATAAATATAGAAATTAAAAAGTCCATAATTAATTTAATTGTGTCTGCTCTAACCAAGCTCCTAAACTTGTATATTAAGAACTCTATCTTCCCAGAGGTACTAAAAAAGTCTTGAGTTACCAGAGTACCAATTTTTAAAGAGGGTTCTACAGATGAACTTACAAATTACCGCCCCATCTCCATTGTCCCGATCCTTTCAAAAATATTTGAAAAAGCTCTGTCTCGTGGAATAACTAAATATTTTGAAAAATTTAATTTACTTAGTCCACAACAATTTGGGTTCAGAAGTTCAAAATCCACAATAAGTGCAATTACTAGATTTGCAGAATTGGTAAATGGGGGTATTGATAGGGGCGAGTACTGTGGTGCCTGGTTTTGCGACTTAAGCAAGGCCTTTGAGTGTGTCTCCTTCAATATCCTTTTAAAGCTCAAATATTATAATTTTTCGTCACCGAGCATTGCATTATTGAAATCTTACCTAGTAGGTAGATCACAGATTGTTGCTTCGAGAAACAGTTTATCTAACTCCTGTGAATTAAAATATGGAGTCCCACAGGGATCAGTGCTGGGAACACTGCTTTTCCTGATTTATATCAATGATTTGGAGAGCTGTGATTCCAGCGCCCAACTGTTGTTATTCGCGGACGATACAACTATTCTAAGAGCGAGTGGTCTGAATGAATTGCAGGAGGGTCTGGAGGAGACACAGGGAAGGGCCATAGACTCGTTTCTCGCAAACCAAATGAGCATGACTCAACACGAGTTATGAATCTACCAGATGCTAATGAGCCAGTTAGTTTTCTGGGAATGCGGATTGACGCCGGGCTTACTTGGAATTCCCATATAGACTTGGTTTGCAAAAAGGTGGCGTCTGGCATATATGCTCTCAGAACGATAGCCTAGACTGCCTTTAGGAATGCGGCACGTGTGGTTTTCTATGCGTGTGTCCAGTCTAGAATCTCATATAGGATCCTGGTTTGGGGGCACGCGGCGAATTCCAAGCCTTTGCGCTGCAAAGGAGAGCAATACGAGCCGTAAGCAATATCAATTATAGACCTGACTGTAGAGCATTCTTTATTAACCTTAATGTTAACAGTACCGTCTTTATATATTTATCAATGTTTGATATATGTTAAAACCAATTTATCTCAATATAGAACACACGAAAACGTCCACCTACATTGCACAAGAAACCGGACCAATATTTACACAAATTTCCATAGAATCCGCAGGATTAAAACGGGGGTCTGTTTTTATAGTCCACAATTTTACAATGTCTTACCTGAGCCTGTGAGGATGCTACCTCTAAAAATGTTTAAAACTAAAATCAAAGAATATCTTATAAAAAAATGCTTTTATTCAATAGGAGAATATACACAAAATAACTTTAGCGATTTATAAACTAAATTACCCTTATTTTATTACCTTATTTATAGTTTTGATGACCTGTGTAAACTTTTATAAAGTATGGAACCAAAATATATTGTTATTGTTGTCTATTTATTCAAAGAGCTGACTATTGGCTTCAATGGCTTCTTGACTTCTATAGCGCCAACAGTTTAGTTCGGACGTGTATAAACAAGGAGCATTAAATTTTCATTATAAAATTGATGGCTTCATTGTTTTTGAGGCGATGTAAAAAAGTTTATCTATATTAAAACAAAAAGCACGTTTTTTTTTAACAAAGTCTATACTGTTAGGTATAGCCTTAGGTTAGCACTGGGGTTGTCAATAGAGCTATCATTAAATCTAGATTTATCAAAACACTAACAACGTCACATTTTTATGGAACCCGTGATTTTATGGTATCTCCGTTTGTTTCTGTCTGCATAGAAATAAAAGTGCAAGATTTTTAAACCTTTATTTTTTAAATTAATGTTCTTTTTTTTACAATATCTTTAAAAAAAATAAGTTTTTAAAACGACATATTCGTCAGTGGCAATTATTTTCTAAAAACCAATTGCTGGATTTTTTTTGAAAATCCACTCTTAAGGGAATAAATAGGAGTGGATTGTGTTTTTCCTTTTTCACAAAATCTCTTTAACTCATTGTAGTGTTTCCATGTTTGAAGGTACAGCTTTAACTAAAAAAAAATACATATCAAAATCGACAATGTGATAGCAGCTGGCGGACCAAAAAAAAAAGGATTTTCTTGGATTTTAAATAGGTGGCTATCTAGATTTTACATTGAAAATCGTTTTCTACACTGAAAATCTAATTACCTGCACGTAAAGCAACAATACAGAACACTAACAATTGCACCAGTTACTTTAAAATGTATAGGGGTTCGTTTTCTACGTAAATTAAACCAATTTCGCAGCTTTGTAAAATTTTTCAATACACTCGGAAGTTGTAATGACTATTTTACTGGCCGAAAATTAAACAAAACTACTTAAAATTTGAGTACATTTTTTTTAATACAAATAAACGTTTTAACGCCTGGGTTATAGATTGAAAAAGTTTACGTCTTGCGTCACCGTTCCGCTGTCTTTGAAGTTTACTTAACGTGAAGCAATGGGTACGGTTATATTTTAACGCCATACGTTTGAGTTTTCACTAGCGAAAAGATGGCGATTTTTGACTTAAATGGAAGCAGCAAGCGGTTAATCGACGATTGCGTTAAGCTGCGACTAATAAAAATGCTGGATTTTAGAGGGCCTTTTAAAACGTTCGTCCTTCGTAATAAATTTGACATTAATACATACACATAATATCCTAAGGCTGGGTTATAGATAGAAAAAGATTGTGTCTTGCGTCGTCCGTGTGAGCTAGGCATTTACGTTGGTTCTTAGCCCGTCTTATAGATTGAAAACGTTGGCGCTATGCGTCGCCTGTGGAACTAGCCTTACTTCTATGTTTATATATATATGGCTTTTTTGTGTAATTCAATTTTGTCTTGCTTGTTTTTAAATTTATGTGCGGTTTTTTAATTTGCTGAGACCGGATAATCAAAATCATAGTAATGATGCTTATTAAAGACTAGGCATTGTGGACATATTAATGTGTGCCTCAGCTGTAAAGTTGTTGAAGAGAAGGTTGCAAAGAAGGTGGCTTAATTGGGGTAGAAGTACTTAAAACTCCTACCAGTATTTTCTTAAAATTAAAGACAATGACCCCAAACAAATTTTTTTAAATGGACGAGGATGTTATTTGTATATATTAATGTCAAATGCACTACAAAGGACGAACGTTTTGAAAAGCCCTCTAAAATCCAGCAATTTCATTGGTTGCAGCTTAACGCAAACGCCGATTTACGCTAGCCGCTTCCGTCAAAGTTAAAGATCGCAATTTTTTCGACGATATGCGGAAACTCAAACGGATGGCGGCAAAAATGTAACCGTACCCATTGCTTTACGTTAAATAAACTTCAAAGACAACGCAAACGACGACGCAAGACGCAAACTTTTTCAATCTATAACCCAGGCTTTAAGCTTTAAGTTTGCGTCTTGCGTCGTCCGTTTGAGCTAAGTGTTTAAGCTGGTTCTTAGCCCGAGTTATAGATTGAAAACCTTTGCGCTTTGCATCGTCTGTTTTTGTTTTGCTTGTTTTTCAGTTTATGTACGCTTTTTTAATTTGCTGAGCATGGATAATCAAAATCATAGTAACGATACCTAGTAAAGACTAGGCATTGTGGATATATTAATGTGTGCCGCACTTGTAAAGTTGTTGAAGAGAAGGCAGCAAAGCAAATCACGAATTTGGTCTGTTAATTGGGGTGGAAATACTCATAACTTCTACCAGTATTTCCTTAAAATTAAAGACAATTACTCCAAGCAGTTTTTTTTAAATGGACGAGGACGTTATATATATATATTAATACAGGGCCGGCTCGCCAGGAGGCGCAGGTAAAGCGCCGCTTCACCTACATTTTCCAATCAATTTACATAAAAATAAAAATATTTTTAAAATATTAAGCATTTTATAATCTACATTTCTATTATAAAAATGTAGTACGTTTTATATAAATTTACATTATTTACTTAATTATTCCATTATTTTCTATCAAAACTAGTGCGTTATATACTCAAAAAATAATAATGACTTAAATACGTAGCGCGCTAAACACCTTTTCATAAGAGCGACCCGTTGAGGAATCATAATCATCGGTTAACAAATTCCGCTTCAGACTCCCCTCGCACGCCGGCTTTCATTTGTTTACGGCAGCTGTTATGGCAATACAATGGTAAATATCCTTAATCCAAATAGAGATAGAAGCAGCAAAAAAGGGCTGCTGCAGGCTGCAGGCGCTTGTTCGCTTGTTATAGAATTAATGTAAATTAGTGCGTTCGGATCATCAGAGGCAAAAGCAGTTTTGCATCGATCGAATCGAATCGAAATGAACTTTAAGATATAGGTACGTAACTCTTTTTTAAGAACAAAAAAATATATTTAAAATCTTATAAATTGATATTATTTCCCCTAAGTATTATAAAACGCTCCAAAGCTATGAATAATTAACATCATAAAACCCTGTGCGTCTAGCTTCGCTGTGCTTCACCCGTTCTTAAATCGAGCCGCCACTGTATTAATATCAAATTTATTACGAAGGACGAACGTTTTAAAAGGCCCTCTAAAATCCAGCAATTTCATTGGTTGCAGCTTAACGCAAAAGTGGATTTTCGCCAGCCACTTCCGTCAAAGTTAAAGATCGCCATCTTTTCGACGGCTACCGGAAACTTAAATGGATGTTGGCAAAAATATAACCGTACCCATTGCTTTGCGTTAAGTAAACTTCAAGGACAGCGCAAATGGCGACGCAAGACGCAAACGTTTTCAATTTATAACCCAGGCTTATTACACACATCTAATTAATATAAATGTTGATTAATAAGTTGTGTTGTATGCTATAAGACGTAACAAACACATTTTTGGTCGTTTGCATTATCCTAAATACAAAAAATGGTCAGTTGTGTAGCGTGCGGTTGTATCCGTATTAAAAGTACAAGGAAGAAAAGAATTTCGTTCCAGCGGTAAGTAAATTTGTATTTCCGTAAGTAAAAAAATTAACTAGACACTTTTAAATCGATTTAAGGGCAAAAATAATAATTATTATTATAATGAAAATCATAAGTCCAACAATCCGATCTAAAAAAACGTGATCAAGGAAACTATTACTGAACTTCTGCTCGACAACGACGAACTTGTAAACAAGATGGTTAAAAAAATAAACTGCTCTAAAATTTTACCTTCAAAAAATATAAGTCACTATATTTGACACCTATAACTAGCGAAGAAATCATAAATAATATAAATAGGCTTAATAAATAATTCAGCCCCAGGAATGGATCTTGTTTGCAAAATAAAATTTGCAAACGACTGCGTTTTATTTTCAATCTCGTTTTCTTTCCTAATGAACTTAAAAAAATCCTATATTTATCCTATATACAAAAACTCAATTTGGCTTTCGGCAAAACTATTTGAGGTAAGTAAAACAATATATAATTCTGTAGAAAATAACAAAAAGCAACTAACATCTTTTTAAAAAGCCAAAAAAGATTTTCGTTTGTCAATCTAAACGCAACAAATATAGATAGGCTTTATCAGTATGGCATAAGAGGATTACCAAACAGATTACTTAAAGATTACCTTTCGTATAGAGAACAATCTGTCAAAATCGGTAATGAAATGGGATATTTTGGAGTGGTCAACTGTGGAGTACCACAGGGGACAGTATTGGGACCACTTTTATTTACCCTGTATATAAACGAATTAGTTTTTAGATACTCGTGCAAAAATAGTTTCATATACAGATGGCACTGTTCTGTTGGCAGGTTGTGACAACTAGAATGAAGCAATGAATATTGCATTTACAGAATTTTCGAAAATCTCCCAGTGGCTCGGAGAAAATTTACTAACATTAAATATAGATAAAGCCAAATGTATGTGTTTCAGTTTTTATGATGTGCATCAACCACCTATCCAAAACTTACAAATACATTCTTACCAGTCTGTTGGAAATAATAAATTAAACTGCCAATGCAATACAGAAAGTAGATAAAATAAAGTATCTAGAAATTATAATTGTTAAAAACCTAAAATGGGATGAACATATTAATTACATAAATTTAAGAATATGTAAATTGATTTATAATTTTTTTTATATCTGTAATATTATGCAGGTATATATCATAAAGATGTTAATACATCGCTAGTTGAAAGCATCATAAGATATGGAATATCTATTTGGGGAGGTACTTTTCCAAGTATCTTAGAACCGCTAAAATTATCTTAAAAATACATACTTACGTACAAAAAAGAAAAGAGATATCCAACAGTAACTTTTCCAAGAAACAAAAGTTTTCAATATCCATCAACTATATACAAAAGCAGTCCTAATCTTTACGTATAAAACACCCTCTTTAAGACAACCATTTTATTTTGGTAACACTAGAAATAAAACCTTTGGAAATCTACACATGCCCCTCTTGAGAAAAAAAACAACTCAACGTTTTATAACATATTTTGCCCCCAAATTTTATAACGTATTACCAATTGACTTAAGAAAAATAAATAACAAAAACTTATTTTCTAAAAAGGTCTCTCTTTTTATAACATCGAACTATTTTGCTTTTCCGTAAGTATTCACTGCAAGCGTCAAGCGTCAAGCTCAGGTTTTACTTTTTCTTCTTGGGTAGTTTGGCATTTTTACTGATCCTGGGTACGTGTATTAGTTTCAGATTTACCTGTTTATTTATAATTTGTAAATAAATATGTTTATTTAGCGTACAACCATTTTTTTTAAATATTTTATAGCAGTAAAAACAAACTGTTTGTACACATACAGATATTTTATCTAGGTGTATATTGTTTAACAATTTTATTACCAATAAATAAATGTACAGAAATTTGAAATAAATTTGAATTTGTATTTGAATTCAGTTTGGTAAAAGAATTAGCGACTTCTATATTTCCTAATATATCATAAATATTTCGATATAACATATATATTTGTAAAATAAATATATAAATTATTTGAGTTCGGCAATGATCAAAGTCTGATATTTCTTGTAATTTGTTTTTTTAATACTTGTATAGTTTGATTTACTCTAAATTCTAGAATAATTTTAGAGATTTCTTGAAAACTTTTTATAAAATTACTAAGTAAGGAAATTTGTTTATCTATTGACAATTTAATATTATTTTGATTTTATTTCGTTATTTGTTGTATTATATTAGTTGTACTTTTAATTATACTTCCTAATCTATCAATTAATCCACGTTTATGTCTGGTTTGTTTATTTCACTTATCTGACGTATTATTTTTTTGTTTTTGATTTTCGTTAATTATATAAGAATTGTAATATTTCGTATTATTGACAGATTTATTTTTCAAATGTAATTTTAGTATATTATATTTTAAACTTAAACATCTATACTCTTTAATTCTACCTTTTATATGAAATATTTGAATAAACGTCCAGTGATTGTTTGTTTTCTGGACATGTCCTAGTTTGTAGGGTAAGATGCCAGGGTTTTGGTTTAATTCGTGGTATTTTGGTTTGTCTCCTCGGGCATCGGGCCACCTCTAGAAAAAGGTCGTTTTAATTCTTTTACATGTATAATTTCCGTATTTTTAGGATTTTTAATATTTTAAATTTTTACCCGATTATGTTTAAGGATTTCTTTTATTATAAAATGTCTACTAAACTTCGCTTGATTTTTATTTCTTGGGGATAATTTTTTATATACTTTTTGATTTTTATTGGTAAGGTTTAGCACCTTTAGGATTAGTTTTTACCATCATGGTTTCTTTTTGAGTTCCAGTTTTCTCTGTAGCCGTATTATAGACTGAGTCTATTTTTTGTTTATGAGGTAAAACCTAATCTGAATAAAATGCAGTTGATATTAAATCAAAGGGTCACGCGAATTTGTATGTCCTAGAACTAATTCATGAGATGTATATTTAGTCGTAGTATGTTTTAAACTATTATATGCTATAATTACATAACGTAATAATTCAGGAAATTGGCCTATTTTTGTCTATACTTCTTAGGAGTCTTAAATGTTCAATTAGGGTAGAATGAAAACATCCTACTGGTGAATTATATTCGTGATGTCTTGGAGTTGTAAAGTGAATATTTAACTTTTTGGCTTTTAATAATTCTTTTACTATTTCGTTATTGATTTCAGAACCATTGTCACTAACAATTGTTTGTGAACATCCAAAGAATGAAGAATAGTTTATAAGTCGGTCGCATACTGACTTATCTTATAAATAACACGGCAAATTTTGAGAATTTATCAAATATTGTAAGAGCATTATGATTTTTTAAAATAACTGTATCTATAGGAATTATTTGAAAAGGCTAGAAGGTGTCTCGTATGATTTTTGTGTGCTATATTTTAAAGTTTGACCTGTTACACAATCATTTATAAAGTGAGAAATATCTTGTTTCATTTTAGGCCAGAATTAATTTTGCTTTAGCCTGTCATAGGTTTCTGTAATTACTTTTACTTTGATTTTGATGAGTCATCAATAAAATTTTTCCATCTTTGTCTTTAATATTATTGACTAGTTTTGTACATCTTATTATTTTTGGTTTTCTAACGTTTTGTAACACGTTTTTTCGTTGACCATGTAATCGCGAATAAATTCTTTAATAATATCAGGTAGTCTGTTTTCTCTAGTTTAGTTATTTCTCATTTAATTAACAAAAGTAAGTATTTAAAATTTAAGTATAATTATATTTAATTAAGTTCATATTATCATATTCGCATATCAGTATTAATAATTTACTTTTAATACTCTTTCCGCCATCTATACACTAACACAATAGCCATTCATATTTTGCATTTTTATTGCTATAAATTCCTTACTCAAATATATCAATATTGTTTACTTTTCTTGCAAGAGGACTTCTTCAAAAAACTTGTTGTATGCCGCATGTATTTTCTCTTGACATACAGTAGAATATCTCTAAAAAAACGCACCGAAGAAAGGACTTGACAGTAATTCTTTTTTTTAATCAGTTCACTGCTAATTTGATTTTTGACTTTAATATTTTTTTTATTTTTGATGATTTTATAAATTATTTTTACTAAAGCAAACCAATTTTTCGTCCATTGATTGCTATCGAAGCTGTATAACATTACATTTATTGGTCCTATCGCGAATCAGGATTTGTTTTAGTGTATAAATAAGGCATAGTTTTTAAAAATCAATAATTCCATTTCCATTATATATTTTTATTTAATTATTTTAAAATTGTGCCATATCTAACATCTATTTCATTCATTCAGCATACTGGGCTCTCTTATCAGTACCACATTCTTTTGCTATTTTATGAGGTGTTGGTAACAAAAAAAAACTTGGTTGGAACAAGGTGATTTTGTGATATATTCGCAACTTAGTTTTGTTACTCAAAAATGCACTAATTTAGGTTTGGAATAACCAGGGCGTACCGGGAGTCCGGGTGGTTCGCTCCAGCTCTGACTAAGCCTCAGATGCAGAGCAATCTGGCAAATGAACTAGTATTCGCTCCAACAATCTAGAAACAACAACATATTACACTGATCAGTCTTCCGTTTCGTCTCGTTGAAGGCCTCTGTGTTATTAACATAAGTGGTTCCATGTGTTCGGTTTTGCTGCTTTATTTCCGGGGGAAGCGGGAGACTCAAACGATCAGAGTGGAAACTAACGACCCTTCTAGAAAGGGAGCAGACGCTGTGACCGTGTGGGGCCTAGTTGCTCCTGCATTCTATCCCGTTCGTCTGCCGCAGTTCTACATAGAATATTAGCGTAATGGCCGCTATGTGGCGGGAGTGGGAGGGGTAAGGGGATAGCTTGAAAGAAAAGGTCACCTCGTGAGACCAGTAGTACTCTCAAGGGGCATCTAGTGGAAGCCAAGAGCATTAGAACAGTGTATTAAGAAAGACACATTAAAAAATATTGAAATATACGGGGTGACCGAGAGCTCAGAGCTCGCCATCTGGACATCCCACCGATAACGCCTCCAAACCGGAATAAGGTGTAAATTATCTGGAAGGGTCGCTCCAGTTCTAAATAAGCCCCGGACGGAGAGCAATCTGGCAAGTTGCGAAGTGCAGTGCCAAAAACATAGATTGGAAAATTGGATATTACACTGATCAAAACACATATTTTGCCATTTATAAAGAACTATGAGGTAATTTATGTCCTTGTTTATAGATATATAGTTTGCCAACCATGGTCGTCGAGAACTCCTGACATCTGAAGTCTATTATGGGAACCTAAGCATAGTTTATTTCTACTCTGACTTTAGTTTATGAATGAACCTAGAAATTAAGTGAGGAGCCAGGGATGATATTAAAGTAGGTATACATTTGTTTGAATAATTGATAACCAGTAACTACGTTTACATATTTTTCTTTTTAATGTCAGTTAAAATTATGAGCACTGAATTTCGATTGCATTCATTCACATGACTTGTAATATTATTAATAAATAAAATCTTTAATTCGAATAAACTAAAAACATATATTAATAAAATGGGGAATATAAACTTGTGTTATAAGTGTTAGTTATATTTTATGGTTTCTGAAAAATATAGATATTTACAACTTGGTAGTAATTACATCTTAAAAACCGAGTTTTTAAGATAAGTGGAATTATAACGTGTTCTCTATAATATGTTCTATTATAACTATACTAGTAAAATTTGGTTTAGTTTGGAGTACTTATCCAGAAAAACATATAGTGAATAACTCATGTTCAACATCATCGTACTGTGAAGTAAAATTAACTTCTAGCGCTTCTTAATCTGAAAATGTTTAAAACTAACGTACTTTGTTTATTATTTGTAGATTGCTACACAATTTCCAGAGAGATTGACTGCAGAATTCTATAACAAGGGCTAAATTAATCACAACGATTTAAAATAAAAGTTAATAACGGACCACGTTTTCATGTCATTAATATTTTAAACATTTAAACAGTTGCGGAGATATCGGCATATCTCTTATTTAGCTTTTATAAATAGATGTTAGACACGATTGATTATATTAAAAAATTTCAATTCCTCGTTCAACATAATAAAAAATAATTTAAATTTTTAATAAAAATTGTAGCATTTTCGAAATATCAACAATTTTTGGTAGTGCAATAATACAAATAAAATGATCCTTTTTCACACCAAAATTTTTTAGATCGTAAAATATATAAAGAAAAAATTCTAAATAAATTTGCAGTTGAATAAATTTGAAAAATTGAACGAAGATTCCAATGATGAAGAGATTTAAAAACGCCAGTGGCGTCGCACATTTTAAAAAATTGAATAAGAGCTGTATGTCGATATCTTCACTACTGTTTAAATTTAAAAAGAATAATTGTATTAAAACGTGCCAGGTTATGCCTAATAACAACCTATAAAATTTAATTTTTTGATATATTTTGAACTGTTTAGAAAAAATAAAATTAAAAATATATATACCGGGTAATACAGAAGACATGTAAAAGAGAAATATTTTTTTAGTCTCAAATATATCAATTCGAAATTTCGCACACTTATATTACTCTATATGAGACTTTTGATAACAAACTTTTTTTACGTCTGCATGGTTTTATAGGTAATGACCTCTAGTTTTTTATTTTGAATTAAATTTTATATATTTTTACAGGATAACATATACATGAAAATAGCTTTTCCACGGCTTATAAAACATATATAATAAATTGTGATTGTATCATCACCGATAAGAAGAAATAAAACACTTAAGTTTTGTGAGTCTTCAAGAATTTGTACTATCCATTTTTTCAGTTTTTGTCACAATAGGCGTATTGTAAAATAGGTATTTTTAATGTGCTTATAATTTTAGTGATTAGGATTAAAAAGATCTTTCAGAAGAAGCGTGATCCAAAAAAGATCATTTAGTGTAATTAAAGTGTGCAAAATTTAAAATGGTTATCCTTATTGGTTCACAAAATCTAAGGGGTTAAGATGTTATAACATATATATAGATATATATATATATATATATATATATATATATATATATATATATATATATATTCAATACAATCTTTTTACTCAATATCAAATTTCAATTTTTAAAAAGTATTAAATAAAAGTTAACTTTGGTTTACAACATGGCGATTGAACAGTCATTTTATTGAAAATTAATGTACTTAACAGATTGAATTCAAATTTGTGCAAATATTAATTATGGAATAGAGATGAACTGGAAAAATTGTGGTACAAATTCAAAAAATCAACTTGTTCAACTGACTTTAGATTTTGCAGAAACATTAACTGTGATAAAGGGATAAACTCATACGAATTCACTATGATCGAACAAAATTGCGATGTGTGTCAGTGTAAAAACTACTAGGTAGAAACTGGTAAAATATTAGTAGGATCCCAATATAGTGGAACAAAATGGTACCCAATATAATAGTTCGAAAATACAGTATATATATATATATATATATATATATATATATATATATATATATATGTGTGTGTTACTAACTGACTATGCAACGAACTAAATTGGGTCACACTTCGCTACTATTCCTAATAAAGGAAAAGATTCATAGCGAGGGAAGTTTCGGGTAATGGAAATTTATCGATTTTAAAAGATGTATCGCCTATTAACTTTTATTTTCAAAATGACGATAAAACAACCATTTGGTGCCACTAGAAATTTTAAACTAAATTGCTCTTTCGATGAAACAAGAAGTGGAAAAAATATAAAATCTATTGTTACCGTTACCCAAAAAGTTTCTTAGATCGAAGTGTTCTAAAAAATAAAAAAAATACAAGTATTTTATTGTGAATGATTTTCTTTTCATAAAGCTGCAATGATTACTTTTCAAAAATTCAACCCCAAACCCAGTAAAACCGGAAATAGTATTTAATGTTTTTTTTTCATAACAAAATTTCTTGCATTGAGTTATATAGGTATGAAAAATTTCAAATTGATATGACTTCTTACATGTCTCCTTCGTCACCTGGTATTTTGAAAATATGTGTTTTCAACACCCTGTATCTCCAAAACAAACTATTTGTGAACCCCTGTTAATACATATTTTTTTGTTATTTTTATGATAATAGTATTTATCAGCAGTGTGCGACATCACTTAATTACCACTCTGTATTAAACTCTGTTCTTGCTCGAGCTAATTAACTACGAATTATAATAATAATAAGTTAATCTAGGGACTAATAAATATAAAACACTCTATACAAATAGTATTAATGGGCATTACTTTAGCTCAGTGTTAAAATGAGAGAAAAGCAAATCTATAAATCAACAATAATTTGTGATACACTATGAATAATAATTTCATCAAGACGCTCTACAGACCGAATTTTATACAGTGTTTTACATAAATCAACCCATTTATATTTGTATTATTTCTCAGTGCCCCAAAATTTCCCCTTTGTTAGCTTGAAATCTGCCCAACCTAAGCACCATTTTCCCGAAAAATTAATTAAGGGGTTATATCACATATAAAAAATTTAGGAAGTTTAACTGACACCGTTTTTCAATGTAATTAGTGCCTCATTTTGCATTTCGTCGCGGTAGAAATTAACCTTTTTAAAAATTGGAATTTTATACTGAGTAAAAAAATGTATTGAATATATAATGTCGCTGGGACATGTAACCCATTTTAATGATGCGCTGCACTGACTCTGGCTCACTTTACTGAGTCAGCTCACTGAGTCGGCTCAATTGAGCTGCGAAACGAAGGAGCGAAATACACTCCTAACGCCGTTTGATAAGGCTCCTAACTCATGATTTGAATCCCGGACCACGGTTGTGCCACCCTGGCGGCTCGTAGTTGTAAATGACAGTGGATGGGATATCGTGCTCGGCTAGTATTGCGAAGAATCACCGCGACGAATTAGTCAAGTTTACTGTTTTAATTTTTAACGTTATACAGTCTATGCAGAATTTATGTTGGAGATTTATCAAATAAATTAGGCACTTATTTATTTCGTTTAAGATAGGTATTAAAACTTGTAGATATTTGTATAATTTATATTAAAAATGACTTCACGATATTGCGGAAAAAAAGTCATCATATGTTCTTTTTCATAACGTCAGAATAAATAATATTTAAGTTTATTGCATTTTTCAACCTACGTTATTTTCTTAAATAGTAAATTGCCCTGTTTTATATGTGTATTTACCAATAGGTAGTTCCAACCATATCTAATATCTATATTTTTATTTATTTTACATCTAAACAGCCGAAATAAAAAGATAAAACCTAAAGAGTTAAGGCCGCTCAGTCGCGCCGCATCGAGAATGTAACAAACACTACATATTGCAATGCAATTCGACTCTTTCGGTGGTTGGTGACTCTGCGGCTCTTCATCGTCGCAAGTCGTTCCCGCTCCGTTACGCTGTAAGTGAGAGGTGAGTCAGAATAGAAAAAGATCTGTACCGCGGAGCTGCTTCAGTGACTCACTTAACTGAGCTGATTCTTTGAACCAGCTCACTCCTGAGTCACACATCTTTAATATCTTGCCCCCTTAGATTTTGTGAACCAATAAAGATAACAGTAATACACTTTAATAACACCAAATGATTTATTTTAGATCACGCTTCTTCTGAAAGATATTTTTAATTTTAATCATCAAAATTATAAGAATATTAAAAATACCTATTTTAAAATACGCCTATTGGTAAATGTGTCAAAAACTGAAAAAATGGATAATACAAATTCTTGAAAACTTAAGTATTTTATTTCTTCTCATCGATCATGATACAATATCAATTTATTATATATAAGACGTCAAAAAGGCTTTTTTTAATCGCTTGTTTTTTCTGTAGTCTCGTTTTTTAAACACCTTACCCACTCGACACGGCGATATATTCTAGAAGGGTCCTTCTGCGTAAAACTTTAAGCCTCTCCCCCCTCAGACAATTTTTCTGGCTACATCAGTTTTTTTTTCTTCCAATTTAATTTTAAAAAGGGGTTTCCAGCTCTGTTTAAAATTAAATTAGACATTTTTAAAGGCATTTGTTTTATATTAAAAACACATTAAACATTAATAAGAAATTAATTTTTCCTCAACTATTTTCGCTCTCTTTATGTGTTCTGAAATCTGAACAACTACCAAAATATTATAAAAACAAATATGCACGTAACAGGTTTTCACAAGTTGATGCTGGTCAGCGCTGGGCGGTGACGCGCTCACTTGGCCAGACCATCACGACACATTCCGCTATTTGCCGGCGAGGATCGGAGACCAGCAATCCATTCCGGCGGCGTTCGACGGCGGGTCGCGCCGTGCTGGTCTAGTAGGTGTTAGTCCATTTATCGTCATTGTTTTAATTCTATCCGTGCTGTGCTGCGACAGGCAAGTGGGCAACAACTTTTAGTCGCTCGGGTCGGTTCATTTTTAACCGACTTCAAAAAAGGAAAAGGTTCACAAATGGGCCTGTATGTATTTTTTTATGTTTGTTCGCACATATTGTTTAAACTGCGTGATCCATTTTGATGACTCAAACGCTCTCTGGTGGTCCCATATATTTTGATTTGAAATCCGTTCATTCAGTTTTTTTGTAATAATAATATAAAAAACACAGGTCTGAGGGCGATAAAGGCAGCGAGTTCTATAATTATATTTACTTTTTTTTAAATACCATTTTCAAACTAAAGCCTTGAAGTGTGTAATAGACATACAACCCCATTTGCTAAAAGGTATTTCTTTTGCTATCCCGTTACGTAATTGTATAAATGAAACCTCAAAATCTAGTATTTTACTTGACATTTTCGAAAAACGAACATTCGGTATGAATGAAAGGTTATTAATGGACTACGCCGCGATGGTTTGACCAATTTGGATGAAATTTTCAGAAGATATTCAGGATATTGTCAAAGTAGTTGTATAGCAAGCATATTAAAAAATGTTAAAAACGGCGGAATTGCGGCCATTTTGTTGTTTTTTTTTAATGTTTATACATCGATTACTCCGCGGTGATTCGACCAATTTAAACGAAATTTTCAGGGGATATTCAAAATATTGCCGGAGGGGTCCCATAACAAGAATATAAAAAATGGCGGAATGGGTCCATTTTGTTTTTGACGCCAAGATATATTGAAAGAAGTTTTTTAATATTCTACTCAAGCGTCTCGATTCTACGCGTTCACCTTTATATCAGGAAGAAAATATTATGCAGTAGACCATTTTTTAAATTTGATTTTTACAATAAAATTCGTATAGATAAAACTAAAAAGGATAAAATGAAAAATTTTATAAAAAATAAAACCGACTTCAGAAAAATGCACTAAAAAATGAAAAATAATATTTTATCCCTCCCTGAAGTCGGCGCTAAACTTGTTCTTAATTATTTAATCACAAAAATATAATCATGTATACAGTCAATTGGGTGTTTTGATGTCTAATACTACGCGGTCTTATTATAACACACTACAGTGACTTTATACAGGACAGTGGCGAAAATAGAGCCTAAGCTCCGCCCATCCGCCATTAATGGGCTAAATCTTTGTTGTTTATATGTGTGTAAACGGCGATTTTGCTTATTTGTTTTGCGTTTTTAAATAGTTTGGGCCTGAATATCTTCAGTTTTAAAATACCAGTGTTGTGCATTTATGTATGAAGTTGGAGTCTCAATTAATTATTGTACATTTAGGGGAGTAAGTTTTTAAAAAAATACTGTTTTTATAATCCCTGTTTGTGGAAGCCTTCCTTGTGAAAATATTTATTTAGTAGTAAATTATTAAATTAGAGTTACCAGATTTCCCTCGGCAAAAAAGAGGAAACTAAAATATACAATAGACTTATATTGATTTATAAAATATAGTGATGTAAACTACAAATACTTACACATGTAATTGTAAGTATTAAAGCATACAGTTTTAATTAGTTTAATTAACTAATTAACTAATAGTTCATGTTCTATTTCAAAATAATTTGGTATAAAATGATCCGAATAAACTCTCTAAGTAGGTACAGTATGGTAAAAGAACCCTTGTTTGTGAGGTCTAGTTGAATATGAACATATATATTCGTCTAGGCATGAGCTAAAGAGCCAAATGTACCATAAAATGTAATCAATAAATCTAAAACAAAAATTAAAATTCAAGGCACAGACACTAAACACAGTTGTGAGAGATGGAGTTTTAAGTTTTTTAGCTTAACTTACAAATATATAAAAGCCCTAAAACAAATTAAAATTAAGTTTAAATAATGTTTAAAAACCAAAGAATCCTAATGGATATAATCAATATTAAATTTGTTGTATAGCTCCTATGTTGGAGGAAATAGCCTATAGACGTATATAACTGAGTTTTTAAGTTTTTGGGATTTATTATAATGTTTAAAATTTATATTTTTATCAAGCTTAAACCTTATTTTATGCTTATGAAATCAATAATAAAACATACCTTACAGTATTTGTTAAAAAACAGGCCTTACTAAATCATCACATTTTTGTAAACAGCTGAACCCAAGCGACATAAATATTGCTAAAATACCAAAAGTCCAAATAACTAGCTTTCGATTAAAGCAAAAATCAAGTAACGATATATTATAAATTTGCAAATAAACTGAAGTAAACTAAACAAAATTCCCATAAGATCAATGATAAACAATAAAATTTTTGCCCATTAATGGCGGATGTTGGCTCCAGCCAATCAAAACGTTAACCACTATTGTCGCCATTGTTCTCGTATAAAGCACACTTCGTGAACTCGCCATCTAGTAGTGATGTGCGGTACTAACTTAGCGTTGAACAACTATCTATACATAAACAAGGCTCATGTATACCAACTACTTTTAAAATAAAGTCACAAAAGGAAAATAGCTTATTCACAAAGAAAACGTAGTCAATATAAAATGACTTCAACTGAATAAAGCCTCAAATTGTTCATCTAATGAAAAAACAGGCTCTATCCATCATTCATCATTATTTGGTAATTACTACAGTTCTTTTCCGTCTCTATACATATATATATATATATATATATATATATATATATATATATATATATATATATATATATATATATATATATATATATATATATATATATATATATATATATATATATATATATATATATATATATATATATATATATATATATATATATATATATATATATATATATATATATATATATGTTATCTCTATTCTCACCAGTTATTCAGAAAGCCAAGCTTATCTCAATAACAAAGTATCACATATCAGTTAACGACGTAGATTATCCTATTCTCATAAACAGCAGGTGTTACTTGTTTACGAAAACAAGTCTATACCAAGAAAGCTTCATTAGCAGAACCCACGTCCTGACCCAAGTGTTCAAGAACGAAGTAAACAGTTCCCACTGAGTCAGCATAACGAAGCATATAAATAGTTATTTTTCTTTGTATACAGTTCAGTTCAGCTCGAATTCATTTGTTAAACGTTAGTCTGTAATTTTGCAAATTCGAATGTATATATTTAAATTTGTATTTTTCAAGTAATAAAATAATTTTTTAAAAAGTAATTTCGCAAGGAAGTGATTTAACAAACTGGCGCAGTCGGTAGGATCTGAAAACGTCTAACAGAACACGAAGCCTTTGTGCACTCTAACTGTCGACGGAGGATCCCAATCCATTGTTCAGAAGAACCTGTGAAAACAAGAAAAATACAAAAAGTACTGTACCCAAGAAAAACAGAGAAAATCACGACCCGCGTCACCAACTCGCAGTCAATCTACGGATTAGGAACACCTAGTGAAACCCCTGGTAGAATTTGCTGCAGGGAACACGACGAAGTCTGATGTTTCTACTAGTAACGTAAGTCTGAATCATCTCGTTTACTAATTTTCTTTTTTTTTCTCAATTTTCCGAAAATATTGAAATTTTTATTCAAATTTAAGGAAACTGTTCGATTTTTCAATTTTGATAATTAGTTAACGGAAAACTGAATTCAAAAACAAATTTCAAAAATCCAAAAGAATATTTTAATTTCAAATTTTGATTATACAGTTAAGCAAATTTCAAGAAAAGAAAAAAAAACAACTTGAATTTTGTAGATTTTAGTATTGCTTTAATTTACGTTGATTTGTGTACTACTTTACGTACTGCCAATCAACCTAAATTCTTAATTTTAAGTTCGTATCCTTTTTATATAATATTGTGTGCCTATATTATTTCATTTTGATATTGTGATATATTGAGCAACCATGACTGATAACGAAAGACAAAATGTCCCTGAGACAACCGAAATTGAACCGTATAAATTATCTGAAATATTTTCGATAATTCCTGAATACGATGGTGATCAAATTTTTCTCCAAACATTTCTCAATGTTTGTGATTGTGCTTACAATATGTCTACACGCGATCAAAAAGATTTATTAGTAATCCACATAAAAAATAAATTACGTGCAAGAGCAGCGCAGCTAATAAGCTCTCGCAACCCTATTTCTTACTTAGGAATAAAACAACTTTTAAATTCTCACTTCGGAGATGCGCGAGACTTGTCTTCTTTAATACAAGACTTACAACGTATCAAACAATTACCAAATGAGAGTCCTTTAACCTTCCTCAACCGACTTCAGGTGCTAAATGCAAAAATACACGCTAATATACCAAAGTCTAATCTCACCCCACAACAGAAACAAGCTCAAATAACCCTGATCGAATCCATGTCCCTGAGTACCCTCTTAACTGGTCTCGAACCCCTTATTGGACATATAATTCGTGCCAGTAACCCAAGAGATCTTCTTGAAGCCCAAATACGTATTCGACGTGAACTTCAATTGTCCTATTTCGAATCTCAAAAAGTTTCAAAACCGAACCCACCAAAGCCATTCAATCAACCTTTGAGAAAACCAAATTTTCAAACACAAAAATGTTTTAAATGTGGACGTATTGGTCATTCAGCAAATCAATGCCATGCCAATAACGGACAACCACGTCCCAATTTTTCCCAAAACTCAAATTTTCAGCGACCCCAGTTTGCCCCGCAAACAAATTCTTTTCAGTCACACAGACCAAACATGCAACAACAAAGAAGCCCAAATAAGCAAACCCCAAATATTACAAATAACCAATGAAATCAAAATAATTTCAACCGAATTTTAATTATTCTCGACCCTCAGTAATTCAGAAAAATCCCAATTTTAAAGCTCACTTAGTTAGCACCGATAACAATCAAGAAAAATATTTTAATGACTGTTATCAAGACTATCAACAAGATTACCAAGATCCCTCATTCTTTTCTTTATTCGAAAACGAATACGACAATTCTGATGAGAATCCAGATCCCAATTTAAACTTTAATGAACCAATCGAAGACTACCAAAATTTTTCAATCGAGGAAAATCGAAATTTTCTTTTATCCCCAAATCAAAACCATCCACCCAATCAAGCCCCTATAGAAACAGATCAAACACAAGCCCAGATCGAAACTCTCACGCTAGACGATATGAATCCTTCACTCAATTTCCCCGAACAACAATTTCTTTAAATCCCTTCCTTGCCATAAATCCCAAAAATCTTTACTATATTAAAGACGCAACAAATACTTCTGGTGCAGGTATTTCAATTTTCAAAGAAAATACAGTAAAGAACTTTCCAAATCGTTTCCCCGAAAATGCAACAATTCAAGGCATTACCGAAAAAAAACTTTTAATAACTGAATCAACTTTGATAAATTTTAACAACGGTAACCCTCACAAAGTCTATATTTACAACTTAGACATTGATTTTGACGGAATTCTAGGTCTTGACTTCCTAGAACACTACGAATGTACAATCGATTTAAAGAATAAACAACTTATTACCAATTTTAAAACACTACCACTCTATAAAGTTGAGGACAATTACTCTTCAACACAACTAGAAACATACGAGGCAAATAAAAATAAAATAACTATACAAGGTAGAACAGAACAAGTTTTTAAAGTAAAATGTCATCTAATCAATACCGATGCTATTTTATCCCGAAAAGAAATAGAAAAAGTACATATCCCAAATGCCGTTGTCCATGTCAATCAAAAGGGTGAATTTTTGACAATTATCAATGCGAATCCGATCCCAAAAACAATTGATTTTTCAAATATCGAAATAGAACCATTTTCGATATACACACTTCTTTATTTCAATTTTCCCGAATCTCCCGAATTTCAAACTTCAAATAGAATCCCGACTATTAGATCCCAGCTTAGACTTGACCATTTAAATGAAGAAGAAGAAGAAGAAGAATTAATCACAAATCTTTGTGTCAATTTCAAAGACATTTTCTATCTAGAAGGTGACAACCTTTCCTTCACAAGTGAAATCAAACATAAGGTAGACACGAATAATACAAAGCCCAAACAAACAAACAAACAAAAGTATGCTTTATTGCCGCAGAAAAATTTTACAATTTTATGGACAAAGCAAAATATACCTAAAAATAAGACATATCAAAACATTAATCGAAAATAATTTCGACAGGTCAGTGCTTTTTTTTTTAAATGTAAATTATCAATTTACCAAATCGTAAAACACACGTTAGAATATAACATAACATTGCAAACAGTAAATGAATCATGATAACCTTATAAAAGTAAACAAACACACATGTACGAGGTGAATAATTTCGATGACATTGAAATCAAAATTGCAACTATGCGACCTTAAACTCTATGTTATTATAGTTATACAAATAATTGTGATGTTAAACAGAAGGTATATTGAACTAGTGTAGAATGTAGTATACAAAAAGAATTAAATTGTTTTTAATCCAATACCTAACAAAAATAATTAAGTTTTAAGTGAATGTTCGACAGTTCTTTTCCCTATATAATGATTTACAAAATTCTATGCAACGAGTTAGGACATGACTCACAAAAGATTTAAGTAAACAAGCGAGTTTAGTGACAATTTAAAGAGACTTACTCACTGAAAAAAAAAATCATTAACGCTGCAAAATGGTCTCTCAATGAGGTATGCTTTGGTGTTTTTTCGAAATTGTGCAAGCATAGGGATAGATTTTAAATGTACTGGCAATATCAAGATTTTTGTGGTAGCCTTATCAAGGCCCGTGCAATTCATGCAAAAAGATCGTTTACACTCGCCACTACAACGAAGTTTATTGTATTTGTCTTTCTCTGAAAACTCTTTACGGCAATTGTCACACTTGTATTCAGCCATATTTAGAAAATGAAAAATTCGAAAGAAAAATACACAGCGAAAACAAAACAGAACAAACACACGTACTGCGAAGCAGCTCGACTGCGAGGAACGCAAAACAAAGCACACCCGAACGGTACCGCAGTCGAAATAACCCATTTTTACTAAATCTTATAGATATCCCCAAATACATAAAAAAGAGGTTAAAACGCAGGTAAACAACATGTTACAACAAGGTATAATTAGACCATCAATTTCTCCCTGGTCATCTCCCGTTTGTGTTGTACCGAAAAAAATCGACTCTAGTAATAAACAAAAATGGAGAATCGTAATAGATTATAGAAAATTGAACGAATCCATTGTTCATGATTAATATCCACTTCCTAATATCTCAGATTTACTTGACCAATTTGGACAGTGTCAATATTTCACTACTCTTGATCTCGCTTCTGGTTTCCATCAGATAGAGATAGATCCTAAAGATATTTCAAAAACAGCGTTCTCAGTAGAAAACGGTCATTATGAATTTATACGAATGCCCTTCGGACTAAAGAATGCCCCATCTACATTCCAACGTGTTGTGGACGATATTATAGTTTATTCCGCTCCAATTGACGAACATATCCATCGATTACGCGAAGTTTTCAAACGACTAAGAAAAGCTAATCTTAAAATACAACCAGACAAATGCGAATTTTTACGCAAAGAAGTAGCATATCTTGGACACGTAATAACTAAAGACGGTGTTAAAACAAATCCAGCAAAAATTGAAAGTATTCAAAATTTTCCCCAACCAAAAAATCCTAAGGATATAAAATCTTTCCTTGGCTTAGCAGGTTATTATCGACGATTCATTCCTAATTTTGCGAAAATTTCTAAACCACTTACTCGTTTACTCAAAAACGAAATAAAATTTGACTTTGATTCTGATTGCAAAGAATCTTTTGACGAACTGAAAAAATTGCTAATTTCTGACCCAATTCTTATATACCCAAATTTTGACGAACCATTTCTTTTGATCACAGATCCTAGTGCTTTTGCAATAGGCGCTGTGTTATCACAAGGGCCTGTAGGAAAAGATTTACCAATTGGCTATGCATCTAGTGTAAAGCCGAAACAAATTATTCAACTATTAAACGTGAACTCCTTGCAATCGTATGGGCAGTAAAACATTTTCGCCCGTATCTTTTTGGCAGAAAATTTAAACTAATCACAGACCACCGCCCTCTTACTTGGCTTTTTTCAATCAAAGACCCAGGTAGTAGACTCACACGCTGGAGGACAAACCCGGTAAGATCAATAAAAACGCAGACACATTATCAGAATTAAAATTAATCATTTTAATCAATACGCAAAATTCCAATCAAAACTTTCTATTTTTGCGACAAATCAAGACGATGACGAAAAATCTAATAACTCAAATTTAAATTTCGATGATGAAAAAATAACTGAAGATTACAACACATTTGCTAATATGTACAAAACAAAATCTTTAATTGATTATTCAAAAATTGAAACTTCAAACGAACAACTTCTAAATAAATCACATAAAAACATAATAACCTTTTTTCAACAAAAGAATTTATGAGAATTACATCATGAAATATTAGAAGACATTTTTGAAGAAAATGCAGATTTTTCAATACAAAGACTAAATATTTTCTCTAGTAAAACAGTTAAAAATCGGAAATATTACATAATTCCTTTGTTACTCGATCCAGAAAATGTAATCCAACATCTTTTCTATATTATTTTTTCAGAACAAAACGAATTTGACCTTTCGTCAACATATTTTCTCGAAAATAAAATAGACTTTCCTATTCTTGAAATATTTTCTTTTATCTTTGCAGACAAAGATATTAAAATATGTATTTGTCAAAATATTGTAACCATCCCAGATAAAGACCAAATACCAATTATATTGGAACAATACCATTTAGGTAAAAATAACTTACACCTCGGCATTAACGAAACTTTAAGACGCATCAAAGAGAAATATAATTGGCCCAGAATGATTAAAGATGTAGAAAATTTTATAAAAAGTTGTGAAACATGTCAAAAAATGAAAATATGCCGAAAAAATTTAAGCAACCCTTTAGTGATAACAGAAACACCGAAAACACCATTTGAACGAATAAATATCGATATATTTGAATATACATCTAGGAACTATGCTTTGACTACGAGACGAACTTACTAAATTTACCCAAGCTTACCCAATTGAAGATAAAACGGCAAAAACTATCGTTAACACTATTATTTTATTTTTCCAACATTATGGTACCCCACTACGAATCCATGGTGATTATGGCCGTGAATTTAATAATACACTAATGAAAGACCTATGTGAACTATACGACATAAAAATAACATTTTCAGGTGTAGGTCACCCCCAATCAAACGGCTCTCTAGAAAGATTTCACGCTACACTTAGCGAAATGATAAGAGCTAATCAAACCGAAAACCCACATGAACATCCGGTCAACGTACTTCCGTATGCTGTTATTTGTTACAATAACACGAAAAATAAAACCCACGGTTTTACGCCCTTTGAACTAATTTTCGGACATACTTTTTCTAGACCCCCTGAAATCCTATATAATGAGAAAACTCTTATATCAAAATACATACGTGATTTAAACAATCGTATGCAATTTCTTTATAAATCTGCTCGTGATAAAACGAAACAACAAAAAGAAAAAGCAAAAGAACGTTTTGATCAACGTATGCTGTTATTTGTTACAATAACTCGAAAAATAAAACCCACGGTTTTACGCCCTTTGAACTAATTTTCGGACATACTTCTTCTAGACCCCCTGAAATCCTATATAATGAGAAAACCCTTATATCAAAATACATACGTGATTTAAACAATCGTATGCAATTTCTTTATAAATCTGCTCGTGATAAAACGAAACAACAAGAAGAAAAAGGAAAAGAACGTTTTGATCAACATGTTCCCAAACATCCTCATGAATATAAGATAGGTGAAAAAGTATATGTACGCGAATCCCAAATTAAATATAAAGCTCAAAACAAATTTAATGGCCCTTTCGAAATTCTCGAAATTTATCAAAACTCAGCCCTCTTATTAAATCCTAATACCAAACAAAAATCTAAAATACATTTTGATAGATTAAAACCATACTACGAGCAAATTTCTCTTCCAGGACCATCCTCGGACTGTCATCAGTCGTCCAGTCCCAATACTCCATAAGTCCAATTAACAACACGCTAGGAGTCTTCTTCCACGAAGAAGCAAAAATAAGAATCTCTAATGACAAATGGACATTACTCGTATATAAAGACTTAGAACCAATTAAGGATACAATTGTAAATAATGATAGAATTTTAGAAAAACTTATTAATAATATCAACGAAGACGTACCACGAATGAAAGCATTTAAATCTGAAGTATTAACACATATTAGTCTCCTTAGACAAATATCAGGAGCTGTAAATCAAAAATATACAGAGATAATGGCAGATACTAAAAAATATATTGTTAGAGAAAAACGTGGAATTTTTAATGGTAATATATTTTGGAAAACAATTACAGGAAACTTAGATCCGATGGCGAATATTTTAATGACTGTATAGAAAAAATAACACATGATTAATATCAAATCGAAAATCTTCTTAAAAATCAAATTTCAGTAACTACCTCAGCAATAAAAGAATTTAATTCAACTATTCAGAAACTTAAAATTGACGAAGAAACATTCAATAATGATATTATAGAAATTCGAAAATCAATAATGGATATTTCTGACGATCTGAAATATTATTCCTCTCAAATAGAAATATTAAATATTTGCGAACTATTAATGGAAAGTTATTCATTTCTTGAAAATTCTATGAATGATATTATAAATTCAATTGTTTTCGCTCGTTTACGGATTTTACACATTTCAATTATTACACCTTTTGACTTAATAGAATCATTAAAGCACATATCTCAATCATTGCAAAAAAATAATTTACCTTTGTTAATTCACCCTTCAAGTGTGGCTCAATATCTCGAAATCATAGAACTAAAGGCATATCAATATGATTCAAAAGTAATTTTTGTTCTCGAAATCCCATTAGTTGATCCAGAAAAATATATTCTCTTTCATTTATATCCAATACAAATTTTGGATAATCGAACAGGTCTTCACCACATTCTTTCAAAAACAAATAATTTAATTGCGCGAAACGATGATTCATTATTATATATCACAATTCGCAACTTGGAATCATGTAAATCTTTGAGCAGCCGGACACTAATATGTTCCAACATCCTGCCATATCCAATAGACAGTGACGCTGTTTGTGAAGCCCAGTTACTACGATTAATCAATCGCCTTCCAAGAACGTGCCAAGTTTCAGTTATCCTAGCCAAAGACTATCATGTGCAAGAACTTAATCAAAACTCCTGGTTAGTTGCCTTTGCAGACCCTCTACCTGTGACTATTAAATGTGGTTCCAGAGACGTTGTTACCCAAACAATCAGTACCAACGCCGTAATCAAACTTCAACCAGAGTGCAGTGCATTTATTGGCAGCACCAAAGTTCTAGCGAAGAAATTTGTAAATATTTATGACAATGTTACCCACAGCAACGTTCCAATCCAAATTCCATATGATTGCTGCAGCCATTATCCTGAGAAGATTCATATACCAGACTTGAAGCCTCTTAAGTTACACCACATTGACACAGAAAACTTAAATATCGCTCAACATAAATTAAATGAATATTCTGATCAGTTGGACAGACTAATCAATCAACCATTCGTAAAGAAACATATCGGTTGGTTTACGATCCTGACCATAGCTCTGATCATCAGTCTAATTATCCTGTACATATTTTCTAAATGTTATAGGAGAAAACCTAAGAACCTCCGTATTGGAATTGTCAATGCCAATAGTGATGATTACTCACCTTCTCCACTAAGGTCCAGAACAAATTTTGCACAATGTAGAAGAATATTTCCAAAAAGGCGACCAAACATACGTGTTGGTGAACCAACAGAAGAATCTGAAAAAATAGAACTTAACCTGAACAAACATTCAGCTTGAAAGTTGCTTCCACGTACCAACTTTCATCTTGATGGGGGAGTTGTTATATCTATTCACAACAGCTATTTCATCATACAAGTTATGTTAACCTTGGTTCCCAGACTGTCACCCGCCAACGCAGTTAATCAGAAAGCCAAGCTTATCTCAATAACAAAGTATCACATATCAGTTCACGACGTAGATCATCCTATTCTCATAAACAGCAGGTGTTACTTGTTTACGAAAACAAGTCTATACCAAGAAAGCTTCATCAGCAGAACCCACGTCCTGACCCAAGTGTTCAAGAACGAAGTAAACAGTTCCCACTGAGTCAGCATAACGAAACATGTAAATAGTTATTTTTCTTTGTATACAGTTCAGTTCAGTCTAGCTCGAATTCATTTGTTAAACGTTACTCTGTAATTTTGCAAGGAAGTGATTTAGTTGTGAAAACTGAAACATCATTGCTACTATAATGCAGTGAGTTGTTTTTGTTTCCAAGGCCAATAATATCCTTTTGAAAAACCTCTCTATGAAGCGCGAAACGTTAAGGAAATAAATAATTCTTTTAAGAAAATAAACCAGTACCCAAGATATATATATATATATATATATATATATATATATATATATATATATATATATATATATATATATATATATATATATATATATATATATATATATATATATATATATATATATATATATATATATATATATATATATATATATATATATATATATATATATATAGTCACTAAACTAGGCGGTGGTGTAAGAAAGTACATAATTTTCTTAAAGTAAACTGCATTTTGTAAAAAAATCTTTTAGATATTTGTAACAAATCGAGCGGAGGTGCCAATTTCGATGTACACAGAAAATTACAATTTAAAAGGTCCATTTTCCAGGTTGCATTCCTCTATTTTCATTCGTTTGAAACGAATGAAATAAAATAGGTATTTTCCATTAATTACACAGTTTAATACCACTTCCATCAAATTTATGCTAAAATAAAGGACACTTTCAATAAAGAAAAATTAAAACGTAAATTTTGAGATCTTGTAAAAGGATAACTCAGAAATGGAACGTTGCCGAATCGATTTGGCTTCGGATACATGATCAGCGACCCAAATTATTCCAATATGTCAAAAAATCAGCGAGAAGAGCTGATGTAAAAACCGTTTTTTTACACGGTTACGCGCGAAAAACAACGAAATACATATACAAAAACGAAACTTAAAAAGGAAGTTCATATTTTTGGTTAAAAAATGGGTGATAATTGTAATGTTAGAACTAAATATAATCGTTAATAAAATATATCAAAAAAGTATCTATCGAAAAATACAGAAAGAAAAATGGAGTTTGACGTATATGGATGGAAACGAATGACGTAACTTTCATTGAGTTCTGCGATTAAGTGTAAATTGCTGTGAGGCAATTTTGACTTTTTTTTAATAACTTAGTTTTTTTTAACGCAAGCCATTTATGACGTCATAAAGTAAGTTGGCTGGTTGTTTCAATAGGAAAAATGAACCGTAGCAACAAATAAATTTTTCTTTTTTTATCTCTATGTAATGATTGTATAATGTGAGTAATGATACTTTACTAGTAACGAAGAATGATGGTTAAGTAGTTAATATAACAAAATATTTACCTTTTCATCTTTTATCATATCAAGAAATTAGCCGCTGCTTTTTTAGAAGATAAGATAAAATAAAATCTATACTGTTATTAGTGATTCGTTGGCAAATAATATAAAATATTTGCATGTGTTAAAAATGTCAGAAAATAGAGAAATTTCGGAATCAGTGTTTGAAGATCTAAAAAATCGAATGAAGTTAATATCAGAAGCTGATCCAGAACAGTATCATAATGATTTCTCATTAAAAAGGTACTTGAGGGCTTTCAAAACTGCTGACAACGCATTTCAAGCAATCTTGAAGACCAACAAATGGAGAAAGGAATATGGTGTTGCTAGACTAACGGTTGACCACCCAGTGGTCACAAAGAATTTGGACGCTAATAAGGCTAGAGTTTTAAAGCATCGTGACATGCAAGGGAGACCTGTAATTTATATTCCTGCAAAAAACCATAATGCTAGTGAACGAGATATAGATGAACTAACCAAGTTTATAGTCTATTGTCTTGAGGAAGCCTGCAACAAGTGTTTTGAAGAAGTTATAGATAATTTATGCATTGTTTTTGACTTAAAAGACTTTGGTCTAAACTGTATGGATTACCAAATGATCAAGAACTTGATTTGGCTTTTAAGTAGGCACTATCCAGAGAGACTGGGAGTTTGTCTTATTATTAATGCACCCACAATATTCTCAGGATGTTGGGCAGTGATCAAAGGATGGTTAGACGAAAAGACTGCTGGAAAAGTGACATTTGTCAATTCAGAAATTGAACTTTGCACTTATTTGATACCCGATATCTTGCCTACGGATGTCTAACAGATTGATGATGTTAATTGTCTCAATCTTGATTTCTGCAATGGTTTGATATTTGTATATTAACTATAGGAACTTTTTAATTGCGTTAATAGATAAGTTTATATATATATTTTTTATTCTTGATGTTTTGTTTGCCATACAAAATAATAATATTTGTAATTATAGGTGACACCTCTAAATGTAAATAAATACACTTCTGTATTGTTTTCACAATTGTAATAACTTATGTTCATAGATCTAAAAGATCAATTGCCATATTCCTTTTAGAAATGCATATTTCTTATGTCTGTTATCTCCGAGATAAAAATAATTAGGGTCATATATGGTTTCTATTCCAAAAAGCTTGCTAGTCTTGGTAAAGTTATTATTATTATTTAAGAGAAGAACATGCATAAGCCTTCTTTAGGGTAAAAGTTTTATATTATTTTTTCTTCAGAACTATAAATTCTTTAGATTGTTATTATATAAGAAAGCAAGTCACATGACACTTATTTTATATTAACAGAAAAAAACTGATTGCAAAACTTCAGAACTTAAAAAAAACTGGTTATTAAATTTCAATGTGATAATAGATATTTTAAAACATTGTTATTTTAGTTTTTGTTAAAGCATACCATCAGATAACTGAAGTAAACCATCATTGTTCCTTAATAAATTGTGAATTAATTTATTTTAGATTCTGTGCACAATATAGGTGTACGGTGCTTGTCTATGTACTTTAAGTATATCAATACTAATTTTATTATTCTCATTGCAGTTTAGTAATTGTAAATTTAGGCATAGTAATCTCATTAATATCTTGAATTGATAGGTGTAGTATTTTTAAATGTGTTCAGATTATTTGTTGTGTTTAGATTGACAAACAAAATCTTTTTTGGCTTTTTCGCAGCTGAATAAAAATGTTTAACTTTAAATTAATTGAAGCAAATATTTAATAAAATTACGTACCTCAACATGTAGACTAGTCTGTCTATGGAATGTTTCGATACATAATATAAACAAGATTATTTATATAATAATATTGTTTATATTATGTATCGAAACATTCCGTAGACAGACTAGTCTACATGTTAAGGTATGTATGTAATTTAATTAAATATTTGCTTCAATTAATTTAGAGTTAAATATTTTTATTCAGTTGTGAAAAAGCCAAAAAAGATTTTTGTTTGTTAGGTATAGTATTATTATTATTATTATCTCTTTCTACTAATTATTTTATTCAGTCTATTATTTAAAAAAACAACCATTCTACAACAGTTCTTTCCACATTAAAAATGTTATCATTTATCAGTAAAACATGTATAATATTGATTTCCCCTGCACAAATGAATTAATGTCTATCTGAATATGTGTATAGTATTTTCACTGTATTTTTAAGTCTGGTTGAGATTGCCTGCAGCTTTTGTCAATGAATCCAGTTTTCTAGCTAGGCAAAAAATTTCAGCTCCAATTTGCATCTTCGCAGAGCAGCTGATCAAACTAAACTTTTATAGAAACAACCAGTCCACAATGATTTTATCATTTACACTACAAATGTAATAAAGTGAAAATACAAAACTCAAAATCAAAAACTATTGATGGACACAAAATCATTTGGTACTTTTTTGTAATGAATTAGTAAAAACAAACACTACACATAAATAGATCTGAAGCTTGTAGAAAGCCTGGAAAAAATTCGATAAACAGCAGCAGTCAATCTTCCATTTTCTAAAACTCCTGGGCTCCTACCCCAAATACTAATAATATATATATATATATATATATATATATATATATATATATATATATATATATATATATATAGTTAAAACCTTTATTCTTCTCAGCGGCATAAAATTCCTCTGCTCGTTTGTTTTTTTATTTTGTGTTTGTGAAGTAACAACAATATGTATGTCTATTTAGACTACATAAGTAATTAGAATTTACTAGCCCTGATGATGGCACAAATTGGTGCCGAAACGTTGGCTTAGTAATAAACGTTCAACTCTATTGTCCAAGGAAGCTGTTATTGTTTCATTTCAATTTTTATTCGTTTTAATTCTTCCGATATCGAATTTTTCCGGATACCGATTTTACCCAATGACATTTTTATAATACGCAATTTCTTTGCAGACCATTTCAATTGATACCACAAAAAAGTAGTTGTTTATCCTAAATGATTAGCCTGGTATAAGGTAACTGGTGGTATTTAATATGCGTTGTTTTGATTTCGAATTTTTATTAATGTCGATTCTTGTGAATATCAATTTTCATTGAATGCAGCCACCTTGTTTCAATTTTAATTATCGGACGTGGAGCGATCTATTGCAAACTAGGGACAACAAGGGCAGAAATCTGTAATTTTTAAATACCCGAGATTCTGACTAGGCATGGGTTCGAAGATTTAAAAGTGCATCTTAAATTAACCGACTGTGTTGTGCTGACGTCATGACGAGTCGGATGAGAATAATGAAAAACATATTCGTAGGTAATCAATGACAGTTAACTTGTTACAGTTTTGACTTAGTGTTTATATTTATACCAGAATAAAGAAAACAAGGTTTTGAATTTCCCAGCACCACACACTAATTTGTAATAGCAAATTGCAATTTCTCCTGGAAGCTGTGTGCCGGCGACATGCTCTACTGTAGGTTTTTTTGGCTTCTTAAACGTGATTTAAAGTAGCCTGTCCAGATTTTTTTAAAATGAAAAGAGTATAATAATAATTAAGTAGTCTTGTCACTTTCGCAGAATTCAATGACTTTCAATAATAATTATAATACACATAATAATATGGACTAAAAACAACAAAAATAATTAGAAAATGGCACCAGATTTCGCAAAATAGAGATCATTTGTCCCAGATTTCTCGTAATAGAGGATATTTGTCGTATTTATGGAAATAGGAAGAGTACCAGAGTACATTGACCCGAAACAGAGAACATTCCTCTTAAAAAGAGTACACCCTATTTAAAGCAACCTGTAGTAAGCTTATATAGGTATATCACTATATCTTTATTTACATTATTTGTTTAGGACCCTATTTTCATGTTTGTCTCCCTTGTTTAATATGTGAGTAATTATTATAATTTATAGGTATGTGCACTTCACTTTCAAAGCTGCGTGTCGATCAAGATACGGATTTACAAAAATGAACACATCTACCCAGTGGTGTATTTAGAATGCCGTCTTAGAGGGGAAGGCAAACATTTGATAACTAAAAAAAAGTTCTAGGTTCTTTTTGGAACAACATAAGCATGTAGACTAAAAAAACAAACTTCTCAATGTTCGTGAGGTAAAAGTCCTGAAATGCTTTATATAATGTAGTTTTTGCTTGGGTTATTAGCTCGGGGGGAAAGGGGTGCAGGGTGCATTTGTCTCCTGCACGTACCCAAACCGAAACTGTCATATGTTGGAATGCAGAACATGTTATATTGAAGAATACCCCAAAACGAACACAAAGCATGCATGCCCTATTAGCTTGGTAATTTTGTTCACAAGGTCTCTTTGCTCAATACACAAGTATAATCTACAAAGCTGATTTTTTTCTATTTTGAGTTCTTACATTCTGGTACTCACGCACATATTATGGATGTAAGACAGGGCAAAATATGTGATAGTTTTATAAGTCATAAAAACCGATTGATGGTTGTGTCTTGTATTAGATTTAATCCCTCCACATCTAACTGTAATAACGGTAAATATTCAAAGCAACGTGTACTCTTCTTGTCATGTAGATATTCTAGAGAATCTTTCGATACGAATCCACGACATGGTGATTTCTGTCTGGATTCAAACCTGGAATTATATTTATATGTACCTACTGTATTTTTTATTTAATTATTAAGAAACGTTCAACCTGCCAAAACTAACGATGTATTATACTCAATGTTTGAACAGTAGATTTAAGATTTTTCCATAAAATACAATGTGTTAGAGAGGCACAGAAAACCACAATCTCGCCAAATTCACAAAGGAAAATTTTAAGTAGTCTAAATGAATGAGTGCATTACATCATTGGTTTTTAGAAACCAAGGGCTTTTAAAAAACAAAATAAAACTGCAGGTCTATTTAAAAAAAAATAAGTTGATCTGACCGCAAAGAAGAAACGTCGGATTTCAAATCTATGTGCACCATCTTGTTGATAATGAAAAGTAGCTATAAAGATATAAAATTTATTTTGTGATATCTCTTCAAATGCAGCCTGAAAAAATAAAATGTATATAGCTGATTTTTCGGTACTTTACGTACCTATATCCTCAGAGGTAGTCAGAATTGTCTAACTTTATCAACTACTTATTATTCGATGTTAAATTGCGCAACTTTGCCTTATTTTAACCGACGTTGTATCTTTTACGGTTTCCAAGATCTCAATGTTTGTACCTCGAATTTGTAACATCCTGTATATGTTTGCGTGTTTTGATTCATTGGGACCATTCCGGTATACTACCTCAATGGTTGAGATATTCCAAGTACAACCATATGTAATTCTCACATTGAATGCTATTTTTTAATTAATTTTTATTTCTCAATCTAGAGTGCTGTGATTTGGCAAAAACTATTAACTTAACTCCAAGAAGCCTGAGAAAAATAAAATTATCTGTCTATTCACTAAACATCTTTTATGCCCATTTAAATATTAAACGATTTTTTTTTAAATCTTTTTTTTTAATGTCGCTCTTCGGGTTAGTCTCTGCGAGTAATATATAATAATACCCCACAACAATATGCAGTATTTTAAAAAATCGGCCAATAAAGGCATAATATGCATTTAAGCCTAAGCAATTTCTAGTCACCCTGATATATGAAGGTTCTGTTTTGACACGTCATGGTTGAAGTTACAATATCATAGTAAATCAAAATAATTGAAGTTATAATATCATAGTAAATCAAAATAATAAACAAATATAGGGCGCTCCAATTGAAAAACAAAAGTTAATAGCAGAAATTCGGAACTAAAAGTAGATACGGCAACACTGTTACAGTAATATATATCATAAAACAAAATAGGTAAAAACTCAAAGTGGAGGTGCTACAGATAGAACGTTTAAACACTCATTTCAGAACATAAAAATAGCTTTTTGGATACAAAATCAGATTCAGATTTTGCTGGAAGAACATTCATTGCTTTATTTTACATCTACCAATAAAATAAATGTTGTATTGTTTGATTAATTGTTATATCATTGTATAAACGGAGGCTTAACAATAATGGTTATATGTATATATATATATATATATATATATATATATATATATATATATATAGCTTGTACAAATTTATTTAAAACTAAAATCTCGAAGTGTTGAAAGTAGTTTGCCAAACCGTCGGCGTCCCACGTCATGCGAATACTATTTTTACCTTTGCCCTCCCACTTCATATACTCACGGCCCGCCACTGACTCAGGCCCCCGCGCGCCGTCGCGTCGGCAGTGGCCCCAGCACAGAGCTTGCGCGTCATGTTTTTGCGAGGATTTAATGATTGAAATGCAAAGGCCACAATGCGTAAGGCTCAAATGTGATGGGGCCTCGGGAGACATCAGCGAGCGAAATAGAAAACTGAGGATCTTTTCTTTTTTTTGTCATCATGTAAATTTTGAGTTGCGGCCGAAGGGCCACCAAAAACGTCAATGGGTTGACTGTTTTTTTGTCATCGCAAAATTTCGCCTCGGCCAGATGAGCCCCAACCATCGCAAGTAGTTAATTCGGCCTTCTTGCTTCTATAACGCAACATACGAGTCTCCTTTTACTACTCATTGTTTATAAAATTATCATAAACACCACAATACCCTTACAACGGTATGCCCACGCCGCACGGCGGTCAATATGCGATAATTAGCAGGACAAAAGTCTGATTTTTATTTTTTTATTATTGCGTCAATTTTTGCGTAGGCGGCTTAGAAATAATCTAAATAATACCATAGCAACTGGGCAAGTCCTGACATATATTGAAACGTAAGCTTTGACATGTTAAAGTTGTCACAATTTTCATTTAATCAAGGCAGATTATTTATTTATTTTGTGTAGGAAATCAATTGAAAAATTATTTAAAGGTCTAATTAATATTTATTGTCACTCATCTGAAAAATGAATAACGAAGCATTGAATGGTAAGTTTTTGTTGAATATTTTGTTTATTTGTCTCAGTTACATATAAAAAACCTGTCTTTCAAAAACTCTACATTTTATAAAACAAAAAATAATAATTAAACATTTCAAGGTGCAGCAAATAAAAGTTTTATAAGATTTCACTTACATTTACAAAAAATATATTAAAATAAACCTTTATAAATATATTTTATCATATGTTGAAACCAGCTAGTACCAGCTGTTATAGTTATGAATTTTTTTAGGAGCTAATGCTACTCGTGTTAAAAGGCTGAACGTGTACGATTTTTTGAAAAGGCATAATTTTATATCAAATGCAACTAGTCCCCACGTTTTAACGGCTGTTTTTAATTATGTAAATGCTAAAACTATAGAAGCAAGCTCGTCTACTAACACGGAAAAGTTAATCTTCGATCAAATTAAGATATTTTGTGGCAATTTGGTAACTAGATGGAAAAAATGTCATCAGTGTGAAAAGCGATTTTTAAAAAAATACTCTACATGGCTCCAAAAATATTTAATAAATTCCGATAATGATGAACAAGTTAACTTAAAATTTGGTCGGCCTGAAAAATGTTTTACCGAAAGCAGTGTGAAAACGAGAAAAAGAAGAGTGTCGTCTTTGGCAAAATCGAAATCCCCTGAAGAACTTGCTTTGGCTACCCAACTAAGTTACAGAGCACAAGGTAAAAGAAAAATCGCCAAACAAATAGAAGAAATTACACATTCCGATTCTTCAACAAAAAAAACTTCTCCCGATAGTGCAACTACTGTAAAACCATATACGCCAATGGAAGCCTTAGCCCTGATAGTTGATCTGAAATTAACAAAACATCAGTACATTTCAATGCAAAAAGGGGCTGCTGAAAGAAATGCAAATTTGTACCCACCTTACTATTTAGTTTTAAAAGCAAAAAATGAATGTTATCCTAATAATATAAATATATTGGAAAATTTTGCCGAGGTAAAACTGCAGAGTTTGCTTGATCACACCTGTCATCGTTTAGTCCAAGTACAAGATGAGGTATTTTGTCAAACTTTTCAAAGCACTCAAACCGTTTTTTGTCAATTAAATTGTAAATGGGGTTTGGATGGTAGTGGTGGTCAAGCAAACTATAAACAAAACTTTTCAGAGCCATATGGCAGCATATCTGATAGTGACGTCCTTTTAACAACATTAGTGCCTCTGAATCTCGTGTACAAAAACGAAAATAATAAAGAAGTTATCATCTGGCAAAATCCTAGAACATCTTCAACAAGGTTTTGTAGGCCTATTAAAATTCAATTTATTAAAGAAACCGCAGAAGTAATTTCTTCAGAAGTAAACAATATAAAATGTCAAATCTCAGATCTCAATCCAACTAAGGTAATAACTTCTTTAGGCCACAAAATCATTATAAATCATGTTTTATGCCTAACTATGCTGGATGGAAAAGCTTGTAACGCTGTAGTCAAAAATTCTTCGTCTCAAACATGCTATATCTGCGGTACAAAGCCAAAAGAAATGAATAATTTAAGTCAAATAAAAAATAGGCCGTTAAAAGACAACGCGTGTGAATTGGGTTTATCTACTTTACATGCCCATATAAGATTCTTTGAATGTGTGTTACATATTTGCTATAGACTAGGAATTCAAAAGTGGCAAATTCGAAAAAACGATAAGGTAGCATTTGAGACAAGAAAAAAAGAGATAATAGATAAATTAAAATTAGAGTTAGGGATTTTAGTAGATGTAGTTAAACAGGGATATGGAAGTACAAACGATGGCAATACTGCTCGGAGATTTTTTCAAAATTTGGAGAAGGCAAGCGAAATTACTGGAATAGATAAAGACCTTCTTAACCGCTTTAATGTAATTTTACAAATTTTATCCAGTGGCTTTTCTATTAAAACAGAAGAATTTAGAGTATATTTACATGAAACTACCGAGCGATTTGTACTTTTATATCCCTGGTACTACATGCCTGCTTCCGTACACAAAATATTGTTACATGGAGCAGACGTTATTAGCTCATTTGATCTACCAATAGGGCAATTATCGGAAGATGTTCAGGAGGCAAGACACAAAGAATACAGACATTTCAGAGAACACAATACTAGAAAAATGTCCAGACTTGAAACAAACACAGATCTCTTGCACATGTTCCTAATAACATCAGATCCAGTAATATCTAATATCAGAAAATTACCTAGTAAAAAATATAGTGTTTTGTCTCCTGAAGCATTGCTTTTTCTTAAATGTCCAGATTAATGTTTAGTTATAGATTATAGATTAGTTTCAACACTAGCGAAAATTCAAATATCAATACTGACACAAATATTATTGATGTTGAACTAGTCAACTATTTTATAGCAGTTTCAAAACGGTTTTCGTACGCGTTGGAAATAATCTTATAGTTCGTTAAACCTGCAAAAAATTATGATATTACATAAGTTCTTTATTTTGTTTTTTCTATGTTAGTCAAGCATTATATTTGAATTAATATTTTATGTTTTTAGTTTATTCCTTTATTCTTATTGAAAACAGAACAATCGGTAATCTTCGTGCATTCAATTATCAAGTGAGTATTATACTGTAGAATACTTAAAATCAGGAAAAAAATGCTTATTTCCTAAATTATACAGTATGCGAAAACACATTGACTTTTTGTACGCACTATATACCTAAATTAATTTAAGTGATATTACTGTTTTGCTACTTTCCGATGTTTGCTATTAAAACTGTTTTTCATAATTTGTAGACTTAGGCCCAAATTATCCATCGTTTGTTAACTTTACCAAAACGATAATTGTCATAGAAACGATTGTCTCAACAATAGTTTCCAATACAATTATCCTCTTGGTAAATTTAACAAACGATTGATAATTTGGGCCTTAATCATAGTAATTTTCAAATAAGTAATGTCAAATTTTATTAAGTTAAATGTACCTTAAATTTATTTATAAGTTTATTTAAAGGTAAATGTAGAGCCTCTTATTAATTTTTTTTTACTAGTGCCTATTTTTAAACACCCTGTAGATATGGTAAAAATGAATTTCAACTTTCAACATTATATAAAACATATTTTTGATTAAAATAACATACAAAATTTACTGCTTTTTTATTTGTTTTGCAATATTTACTTCTGTCCTGCTAATTTTCGCATATTGACCACCGTGCGCCGGTTTCTTCAGCATTCAGCAAGAAAATAAAATTGAATTTTACAAATATCAGATTATCTAAAGTGCTCATCGTGAGGATTCGTGAAATTTATTTTGATTAAAATAATTAATTAATTTAAAATAAAAGTTAAGAATGCTGCAAGTAAAATAATTGCAGGGGAAACTTCCATTCATATTTTATAACATTTGTTACTTGAGTTGCTGCACTAGTGCCGTCTATTGACATTTTTAGTTTTTACTTGCAATTGAAAAATACAAACCAGGTTCAAAAGTGCCCTATACAGGTAGCTGAAACCATATTATTCTATTATTATAGTAAATATATCCTAAATTACCATTTTTTAAATTGATCTTAACAGCTTGACGGTAAGCAACAATCCACATTTTTGAAAATGTATTATTTTGGAAATTTGAAATATCTTATCTCTGTCACTTTTGTTTTTTTTTATTATAATTTCAATCTCGATTTCTATTGCTGCAACTGCACAGGTAGAACGTAATAAACAGTATTGAAAATAAAATCTATAGATTCAAAATAATTAGTTTAATAATTTTAAAAACATTTTATTGAAGCGTAAATTCTACAAACGTTTTTAAATGACAATGCATTACGGCCTATTTGACTCCCAAACGCTGTACATCGATGTGACGTACTTGCGCGTGAAAGACGAGTTTAAATTCGGTCCGTATCATCGTTTTTTATTCCATAGCTATATGATTTAATTCGAGGGGGAATCCGCTAGCGAAAATGTGTACACCAAAATACATAATTGCGTTGGAATACAGGTAAAATACATGAAATTAACGGAATACATGAAAATCATGATGGAATACACAGAATACATGGAAAACATGATGGAATACAGTGGACTACATGAAATATATAGGAATACAGAAAATACATTGGAATACAAGGAATACATTGTTTGCTGTCAACATAAATATATTATATTTTCATTTTATTTACCGCAACACCTTTTAAAGTAATTGTTAAGTCACATAGTATTTTTTTAAGTTGGCTGGCACATTGCGGCTTAGTGAAATATTTATAAATTCAGTCTAAAAAACTAAAGTGTCTAATTTTAAATTGTGTACCATAAATAATTGTGGTATACAGATAAACTAGTAAAACTGTGGTACTAATTCAAGATGGCGGCTAAATAAAATATTTATAATCGTGAAAAAATCGCTCTTCCAGGTTTTTTAATTTTTAAAATTATTTTAAAAGATAGTATATATATTATGTGTTACTAAATGACTATATACAGAACTAAATTGAATAACACTTCACTATTCCTAATAATAGGAAATTTTCACAACGAGGGCAGTTACGGGTAAAGGAAATTTTTTTTGTCAAAATTTGTCAAGTCAATCGGGTAGCAGTATTTAAGCTATATATTGCGAATTGACAGACAGACGGATCGACGAAATTGATAAACCATGTTTTTTTTAGAATCTAGGGACGCTAGAACTAGACTAGTTGATATCTATACCACAATTAGTTATGGCACACAATGTGAAATTAAACCATTAAGTAGTTTTTTCAGGTTAAATTTTAAAATATTTTATTAAGCGGCCATCCTGGATTCGTACCATAATAATTTGATGTGCAAAATTTGAGATAAATTGGATAAGTAAGTAGTTTTATAATAATATTTTTTTAACATTTCACTAGGCCTCCATTTTGTTTCGCTATATTGGATTTTTACTATAATATTACCAGGTCATCCCCATGTGACTCTTAATTTTTGATAAAAATTTGAAGTCAATCGGATAAGTAGTCTTTAAGTATGCCGCGAACTGAGAGCAGAAAGATAGACCGACAGACGGATCGACGAAATTGATAAAACGTACTTTTGGTATCTAAGAACGCTAAAATGTAAAGATGTGTAAAACCTGAGGGTTATTACAAACATTTTATTTGATCGCCATTTTGTTCGGCCATCTTGAATTAGTACCACAATTTTACAATTTGCCCTATACAACAATTAGATAGATTATAGATTGGATAAATAGTTTTTTAATAATAATTTTTATAACATTTCACTACGCCGCCATTTTATTTTGCCATATTAGATTTTTACCAAAATGTTACCAGGTCTTCCCCATATGACCCTTAATTTTCACCAAAATTTGAAGTCAATCGGGTAAGTAGTTTTTTAGCTATGCCGCGAACAGACAGACAGACAGAGCATTTAACCAATTTTATGCCAATAACTTGCACAATTTCTTAAGACAAATCATTTTACCGCATTAACAAAAAATTTAAAAAATTTGGCCCTTTTCGCCGTTTAAAATAAAACATTTACTTTTTTTTTCATTTTCATTCATAAAACAAAAAAATAATAATTTAACATTTTCCCGTTTATCGAAATTTTGTATTATTACTCTTTATATTTAAAAAGAAGTATCTACGCCAATGACTTTTACAATTTTTTGATGTCAAACAGAATATTTACCCCAACTTTAGGGACTCCAAAACCCAAAAAATCCCAATTATATATTTGGAAAATGTTTGCAATACTTCACCTAATAGCTCATTATAGTAGATACATTAATAATAGAATACTTGTACTATTACATGGCGAGGTAAAAACAGTCCGGCAAATATCATTACGAATATATTAGATTACATGGAATACATCGGAAAATAATAAAATACAGATGGAATAAATTGGATTACATGGAATACATTGGAATACAATGGAATACACAAGGCTTGTACACCAAAATACATCAGCAGTTTCCCCCTCGATTTAATTATAAACTGGATATTGTCTAAGTTTTGATGTTTCGGCTATATACGATTTAATTAATATCTATGACAGCTATTAATATACGAGCCCTAACAACTATATGTTGGAACAAGCAGTTATTTTTCGAATAAAATGCCAGTTTACCGAAATTTATTTATTCTAATTTTTTTTAATTGTAAATATGAAATTATCAACATGTTTTATGATGTATGGAATTATCTTTATGGTTTAATTATATATTTTGTTGTTGATTGCTATTTAATTAATTGTTTGATATTCAAAAAATGCTGACAACTTAATATTGGAACATGTTTTGCATTTCTTCGTGAGTTTTATCATTCTGACGCGAAGGAGGCTTTGAAATAAAACATAAGTGTGTTGTCAACAAAGATTTTAAAACGTCATTTGAGTATTAATAGTTAAAGTAAGTAGGTATTGTTAGATTTATTACGAGTAAAACACGTAATAATGGTACCTGGAAAATCTACTGAATCAAAAGTGCGGGAAATTATTATTCATCAGTACCATAAAGGGAAAACAATGCGTGAAATTTCTAGTGAATTGACGATAGCAACAACTACTGTTTTTAATATAATTAAAAAATATGGTGAAACTGCCAGTACTGATGTTCGCGGTAAAAGCTCAGGCCGTCCAAAAGTTGTTTCTCAAAGGAGTGTAAGGCATTTAATAAGAATATGTAAGTCAGGAAGAAGAAACACACTACGAGAAGTAACTGCAAGGTGGAATAGAGAAACTGGGATGAATATTTCAAGAGAATGCTGTCGCAAATATATCCACAAGAGCGGTCTTGGTTTTTATAAGGTATGTTTGATAGGTACTTCTTTGCGGTGTAAATTTTCTATTTTTTACTTTATACTCGTAGGCCAAAGAAAAACCGTTGTTGACGGAAACTCAAAAAAGAAATCGTTATAATTGGGTTAAATCAAAGCTTTCGTGGACCAAACATGACTGGGACAAAGTTATCTATAGCGACGAAAGCAAATTTGATGTCTGTGTGGGAGATTACAGAATGCGCGTGATTCGGGAAAAAACAGAAGCATTCCAAAAGGATTGCCTCAAAAGGACGGTAAAGTTTCCACAGGGCATCATGGTGTGGGGCTGTATGTCGGCCAAAGGGTTGGGAACTTTACACTTTATTGAAGGTACAGTAAACGCAGCCAAATACCAAGATATCCTTAACATTCGCTTTTACCAAGTGCAACAAAGTTATATCCATCCGGAGGTTTTATCTTTCAGCAGGACGGAGCCTCATGCCATACGGCTAAGTCGACCAAAAAATGGTTGGGTGACCATGACATTAAGGTTTTGTCACATCCCTCTAGCAGCCCGGATCTTAATCCAATAGAGACACTGTGGCACAAAATGAAACAACACCTAAGAAATAATCCCCAGCGTACTTTACCACAATTACGTGCTAAATTGCAAGAAATATGGGATAATTTCACCCCTGAATTCTGTGAAGGCCTAGTTGATACAATGCCCAATAGAATTCAGGCTGTTATTCGAGCTAAGGGCGACGTTACGCCTTATTAATTTTTGTTTTAATTTGTTAAAAACCATTTGTTCCAATATTAAGTTGTCAGCATTTTTTGAATATTAAACAATTAATTAAATAGTAATCAACATAAAATATATAATTAAACCGTAAAGATAATTCTATACATCATAAAAAATGTTGCTAATTTCATATTTAGAATTAAAAAAAATTAGAATAAATGAATTTCGGTAAACTGGCATTTTATTTCCAAAGTAACAGCTTGTTCCAACATATAGTTGTTAGGGCTCGTATATATATATATATATAATAATAAATTACATTTAAAATTTCATAGAATGATGAAACTCGTATATAAAAATTTCAAGGAGTTCAAAAGTTACCACTTCTTTTTATAACATAATATATGCTTTACTTGACCTGTTAACTGGAAAATAACTAAAAAAAATAAAATAAATTGTAAAATATTTGTAATCGTGAAAAAATCGCTCTTCCACTCTACTTATATTCACGTTTTAGAGTCTCTAGATGCCAAAAAATATGTTTTATCAATTTCTTGGGTCAGTCTGTCGGTTTATATGTCCAAAAATCAAGTGTGGCATAAGTAGCAACTGTTAAAATATTGGTAGAAATCCAATATGATCTAATAAAATGGCGAAGAAAATTATTTTAAAAGACAGTATATATATTATGTGTTACGAAATGACTATATACTGAACTAAATTGAATAACACTTCACTATTCTTAATAATAGGAAAAATTCGCAACGAGGGATGTTACGGGTAAAGGAAATTTACCGGTTTTTTTTTGTCAAAATTTGAAGTCAAAATTTAATAACTCGGAGAAGTTTAGCCGTTTTTTGGAATATCACCTCAATTTTATTTTAAATATGTATAATCGAGAAAAATTAAGTATCTAAATCAATGACTTCCATTATTTTTCAATATTAGAACATTTACCCCACCTATTTCTGTTTTCAGTTTGGCTATTATCGATTTTGCGTCACTTACGCACACTTACACTTTTCGCTATTTCTCAAACTTTTAGGATCCATAACTTCAAAAAAGCGCGCCCGCCGTTTGTCCTATCAATTAAGAGCACCACTGCATTAAGTGAGAATATCAACGAAAAAACGCGCCAAAGCGAAGCATCATTGCCATTCGATCTCGACACCGCTGTCTTTTAACCTTGAGCGAAAACCTGGTCCCCATATACGAACATAAACATTTGCAATGTTAAAAATGTTGCAAACACCCTCACACCTGCATGATTTTGTACAGTCCAAGAGCCAGTAATTTTCGTTTTCGTAAGCCCAGAGAGTGTCCAATTCAACTGGTCAAAAGTATACAAGATGTTAAATTAGAAAAAAAACCTATGTTTATTTCTTAACCAAAAAAAGGAAGATGCAAGAGAAAAATAAGCTATGCACCGGCGAAGTTCCCCCTAATTGCGCCACTGGTTCTGGAGGATTCGAGGAAATTTCCTCTTTCGCATTTAAGGTTGACCTAAAAGGATGTTGTCCTTGACAAGGTTGACAAGCTTAGTATTTTCATCGTCCGTCGAGATCTTCCTCCTACCGGAAACTGGTTTTCCGTTCCTTTCCCCGTAATCTTCAATTTTTTTCTTGCATGATATTGTATTCTTGCTTGCTCTCAATTCAGCAACAATATCTGATACAGGTACCCTGTCCCTCGATCTGGTGTGAATTATAGCTTTTTATTTTACAGTTTTTTTTGTTCTAGTAAATATTTATGACAATATAATATATTATTTGTCAAGTTGACAAAAACAAATTAAAACCTGCAACTTGATATATGTTACGTAATAGTAAAAGAGATTAAAGTAAATTTCTTTGCCCTAGTATAGTGTTTTTTGGCTAACAGTATTAGTTAGGACCATGCATAAAACTTTTAACAGATGGAAATGATTGTAAAGAGGGAACTCAACATTATATCCATGGGAAGATATTTTGCAAAGTATCAGAATCAGAAAAATCATTATAAAAGAGATATCTATAAAATGTCAGAAATAGATCAGGTCTATGAGGATTAAAAAATATCAAAATATGTTTTTAATTATTTGCCTATGATGCTCCGGAAAAGAAACTTTTCAGGACTGCTAGCACTGAAAAGTAACTTTTCCGCGCGATTTGTTAAATTGATGAATATCTTATCTAAAACACTCGTTAAAGTGAAATACTTGCAAAGTAAGTATTTTTTTTTGTAAGAAGCCCAATAATTTTTGTTATTACAGTACATTATTACTGAACTCAAACCTAATTGACGTTTACCTAAGGACTAAATCGATCGTAGGAAAAAATTTGTATCTGACACATGCGGAAAGTGTCTTTTTCACCCTTGACGGCTTAACCGTCAACTGTCATCGTGTGCGGAAAAATACCACTTTCCGCTCTTGTTAAATAACTATTTAATTGATCTCTTTTACTGTAGTTATAATTAAAGAGCTATATTGTTTCAAGGAATGATGACTGTTGTGATCCTTCCTGCAGCATTTTATTGGTATCAATATTATGATGCAACTGTTAACATTAATTGTTCATGTTAATAGCCATGCCCAAGGTCCATCTTCTTAGTGTTAAAGGTACATCACTTCTGTTGTACCTTGGACACTTTTTTTAAATATGATTTTTTGTGCAAACACATTTATGCTATGATATCCAAGTAAATATATAATATGCACAAGAATCACTATAAACAAACAACCGTATGAATAAATAATTACAGATTCTAATTTTACATCAACATAACGAAAAAATATGTCCGAGGTACAACATGTATCCAAAGTTAAGGTCGACGTACGACACTGAATTCTAATCTTAAAAATTGTTAAACATGAATCAAATTACAATTAAGTAGAAATTAGCTATATAAGTTAATACCTGGTTTTGAAATGTCTCAAAAATACCCCTTCTCGAAAAAACAGTAAAACAATATTTTACAGTAGATTTTTTTTTTCGGTTTTATTTTCTAATAAACCTACCTGGTCCTACAAGCTTTTTGTGCATACAAAGTAAGCAATAAAACTACAAATCCTTGCAAGGTTTTATTACCAAACAATAATAGTAAATAAATAAAAAGCACTTTAATAATACATTTTAAAAACACATTTACTTATTTTTTTCTGTCATTAATAACTGGTCTTACATGATACAACTCTAGGGTTTCATCAGACACCTCACAAGGTGCTTGACTAACTGGATCTTTGCCTTCTAAAGTTTTAGGGAAAGCTATAACATCTCTAATACTGGTCATGTTTAAAAGAATAGCCATTAGTCTGTCTAAACCTAAAGCTATTCCTCCATGTGGTGGACAGCCAGATCCTAAAATTTTGCAAAAAATTATTTGGTTCTAGAAAGAAATGTCATCAAGAAATAGTTAATGAAAATGTGAAACGAATAGATAAAATTAGAAATTTACTTGCATTTTTTATTAATATTTGTAAATTATAATTTTTGTTAATAGCAGCTGAATGTGTCTAAGAATTAGAAGAAAACCGTTATATTTTTCTTTTAAATAATATATTATTGTAAATATATGTCAATTCTGACCAAAGGAAAATATAAAGTTAAATTTACACTACAATGCATAATGTTTCTGTTAACTTACCTAACATATCAATAATATGTTGTAAAGAGTCCGGTTTAATATTAAGTAAATTTAATACTTTTTCTTGTAAAGCTGGTTCATGAATACGAATTGACCCCCCTCCGACCTCATTGCCATTCAATACTAAGTCATAAGCTAAAGCTCTAACCTGAAAATACAGTAAATGAAAAAAAAATAGAGAAAAAACAAATCCAAATAAAAATATATTCCATGACAATTATTTTACACGCAGTTATCTTATTACTCAACAGCAACAACTTTCAACATCATTGTTCATCAATCTGTTGACTGCTTTTCAAAATGATTTTCAGGCTTGGCAAAAGCATTGAACTGAGATAATTAATTTTATACACATATATCATTATTTCTTACATGTAACCAGCGCAGCGCCCCAAAAATAGCGTACCTTCAATGGATCTTCATTTAGTAATTTCATATCCTCAGGATGAGGTGCCGTAAATGGGTGATGGGCGGACTTCAACACTCCTGTATCTCCATCTATTTCAAATAGGGGAAAGTCTACCACCCAAAGGAAATGAAGCCCTGGATTTCTGATCTTTAACTTGGAAATTTGTTCCAGGAATTGCACATACTCCAATCTAATTTTTCCCAATAAACTTCTCTAAAATAAAACAAGTTTTTTTTAGCTAAAATATATCTTGAAACAGTTTTTTATGTGTTATTTTGCGTTAATAATACTTTTGTGTCAAAATGTAAGAAATAATCTGAAAAGTAAATATTTTAGAAGGAAAGTATATTTTTTAAGAGATGTAAAAGTTGTACGATTATTCCTGAACCTCTAGGATTTTTTATTAGAATAAACAAATGAACATCGCAAATCGCATAAAAAATGCCAAATTTTGTTTTTCTTTTAATGGAATTCCCTGTTATGTTTTTATTGCAATCCTCGTAATCTCCAGATTTCAACAAAATATATCTTGCCTACAAAGGTAAAACAGCATATGTGAAAAAATCGATTTTTTTAATTTCCCGCTTATTTTAGGTTTTCTGTCCTGCTTTTTCTAATGCAATTTTCGCCGTTTCTCTATCTCAAATAGTTTCCATAAAAATGCCCTGGCAAAAACGTATAAAAGTTCATATAGCTACAATCAAGCCAAAGCAAAACTATATAACCAGCAAATTGGTTTAGGGGTAGAAAATGATATAAATATTTTATATTTATTATATGTACAAGTTAATATAAAAAGCTATGGCAGAGAAACATATAATTAGCATAGTTGCTTAAAGCGATGTTTAGAAATGGCGGCTTTTAATAATTTTCAATGGTAAATTCAAATATTTTTACCGTGCATATTTTTGCCAAACAAAATAAAACTTACTATGGTAAAACAGAATATATTCTTATATACTCTTTTTCCATGGGTCAATAGCAAGGAACTATTTTTCTCTCCTATGGCGCAATAGTTTACACCACGTATAAACTTGTTTTCAGTTGTATGTCAACAGCTTGTGTAATTACCGGTGTGCAATATTTTATGGTGTTAATCAGTGGCGGCTATTCGGAGAAAGTAGGGGAAGTGCCTCTTCCCCAAAAAAAAACCTGGCAAATTATTTTTTAACACACAAATTTTAACAAATTATCAATAATTGCAACGTTAAATTGAATGCATGCCGCTCATCAGAAACCTAGAGCCAAACACAAAACGAAATGATATACTTGCGCATATTAAGCAAACCCGTATGTGCGCCTACCGCACCGGCAGCAAACTCGTTTGTGTCGATCCACCAACGGAAGAGCCACGTGCGAGCTCCATAAAAATCTTAAGCGAGAAACGAAAACAATGCCTGAAAATAATGCGTTGCTACGAAGACCGCGCCTCGAGGGAAGAGCCGCAGTTCAACGCTTTCGTTCGTATTGTACAGGGTGATCAGTTAAGGGTAGCGAGCGGCCATATCTCATAAGATATTGGTCGTATAGATTTGAAAAAAAAATCATAATAAAAGTCGCCAAGAGAAATTGCTGAAAATTATTTTCGAGTTTGTCAAACGGCCGCTAGAGGGCGTAACAACCAACACCAAGTAGAAAAATGGGGTTTTTATAGAATTTTGCCTAATAAAAATATATCGATGATATCATTTTCATATTTAGTGACCATTTCCCGACACTTTTTGTCTAAAATGTTTTGTTCTATATATCAAAATAAAGCGGTGGGGGAAGTTCAATTGTTTTTTCAAACAAACCAAGATGTCTCCCGTTTCTTTTGACCGATTTTAGGAAACTTAGGCTCATATGAAAGAGCATAATTTGCACTAGAAAACGCTTATTTGGTTTTGAATTTTTGACTTTTGCTGGCGTCGCTAGATGGCGTTAACTGAATTAGTAGCATATTTTTTAGTTTTTTTCAAAAAAAAACAAATGTAATGGTATATTCATTTTTACATATTTTAAAAGGGGATAAATTTCTCTATAATTTAATGAAAATAATTTACCATCTACCTTTTTTTGAACCGTTGATATTGACCAAAATATTATTTTATTTTATTAAAAAATGGCACGCCACTGTTTTTTGTCAAAATAAAAATCATTTTCGTAATCACTTATTAGTTGCTAACAAAAAGAACCTCTTGACTTTTTTTCGTTAGACGAACGGTTTTGGATTGAAAAAATAAGATGTTTAACAATGAAAAATCTTAATAAAACTGTCCAACAACAGCAGGAGCAATAACACTCAAAACAAGAACATGGAACTTTAAAAATAAACGTTAAAAATAAATTAATAGTTTTGTCGTAAACGTTCAAAATGTTCATTATTTTGAATGCACTAGTCCAATCTCTTCTGGGTGGAGTTGACAGCTGTCTCAATTTCCGCTCTTGGTATAATATTTATGACGTTTTGAATTCGGACTATCATGTCTTCTCGAGTAGTTGGTCGAGTTTTATACACCAAATCCTTTATTCGGCCCCACAGATAAAAATCAAGGCAGGTTAAATCGGGGGACCGTGGTTATTAGTATTAGTATCCAACGGTTAAGAAAATGCCTGTTCAAAAAATCTTGCACATTTCGTGAATAATGTGCCGGGCACCCGTCTTGTTGAAACCACATGTTTCTTCTTACTTGTAAAGGCACATTTTCTAAGAGTCCTGGTAAATCGTTAAATAAAAAGTTCAAATACATGTCACCGGTTAGATTGCCATTAAAGATGTGCGGACCTATAATAGCACCATTAATAACACCGCACCAGACGTTGTCGCTCCATCGACCCTGCTGATAATCTTCACGTAACCAGTGTGGATTAGTGTCCGACCAGTAATGCACGTTATGAAGATTTACCCTGCCATTACTGCAAAACGATGCTTCGTCTGTCCACAATCTTTGTGACAAAATATGATGGTTTTCCCTAATGAAGTCTCTAAGCCAGTAGCAGTAATCGAGCCTACGTTCAAAGTCAGTGTCATTCCATTAATATTTTTTGCACTGAGCCATAGGATATTCCTAAATCTCTGGAGATCTCTCTTATGCTTAAATGGGGGTCTGCATGAATATAAGCCAACAAATTTATAATGTTATCTTCTCTTCTTACTCTACGATTTCTTCTCACAGTTGGAGTTGGTTGCACTTGGCCATGTTGCCTTAAACGTAAGGCTAAACGATGAAAAACCATTCTCGAATGGTGTCTTCGGAGGGGATAACGCAGTGCATACTGCCTAGAAGCAATCGCCGCATTTTCAAAACATTGAAAATAAATTCTCAACATATCAAAGGCTTCTTCATTCGTAAAAGGCATGATTTGTTGTAAAAATACTTTTTACATAACATTAAATTAGTTGTCAATAGCAGGAACTATCAAAATGAATATCAACGTGATTGACAATTTGGTGTTTTGTTTCTTAACGTAGATCATGGCCTGCTTCGCTTAAATGCTATGTTAGTTAAGTTTGATTTTTAATTTAATTTATGAAATAATAATAATTATTAATAATAAATTATGAACTAAAGCATTCTCTCGCTAATTAAATGATTATTAATGACAAAAATAATAGGTAATAATTTTATTATTGTGAGATGTAATATTTAAAAATAATTTTGAACCTTATAGTTATCATTGTTAAACATCTTATTTTTTCAATCCAAAACCGTTCGTCTAACGAAAAAAAGTCAAGAGGTTCTTTTTGTTAGCAACTAATAAGTGATTACGAAAATGATTTTTATTTTGACAAAAAGCAGTGGCGTGCCATTTTTTAAAAAAATAAAATAATATTTTGGTCAATATTAACGGTTCAAAAAAAGGTAGATGATAAATTATTTTCATTAAATTATAGAGAAATTTATCCCCTTTTAAAATATGTAAAAATGAATATACCATTACATTTGTTTTTTTTGAAAAAAACTAAAAAATATGCTACTAATTCAGTTAACGCCATCTAGCGACGCCAACAAAAGTCAAAAATTCAAAACCAAATAAGCGTTTTGTAGTGCAAATTATGCTCTTTCATATGAGCCTAAGTTTGCTAAAATCGGTCCAAAGAAACGGGAGACATCTTGGTTTGTTTGAAAAAACAATTGAACTTCCCCCACCGCTTTATTTTGATACATAGAACAAAACATTTTAGACAAAAAGTGTAGGGAAATGGTCATTAAATATGAAAATGATATCATCGATATATTTTCATTAGGCAAAATTCTATAAAAACCCCATTTTTCTACTTGGTGTTGGTTGTTACGCCCTCTAGCGGACGTTTGACAAACTCGAAAATAATTTTCAGCAATTTCTCTTGGCGACTTTTATTACGATTTTTTTTCTCAAATCTATACGACCAATATCTTATGAGATATGGCCGCTCGCTACCCTTAACTGATCACCCTGTACGTAAAGTAGATTGCGGCTATCGCGCTATATTCAGTATTTTATCGGCGGTCTTTAATTTTATTGTTTTGATGAGTGGCGCGTGTGTGTGGTTGAAAACGAATTCGTTTGGACCGTTAGTGACATTGTTTGTAGTTTGTTAGAAACTCCCTTTTCCCGTTGGAAAGGAGATAACAAAAAGGACCTTTTAATTACGGGTTGACAAACAAGTGTGCTGACAATTAGTGCTAAAAAAGACATTAAAAATTCTGGTAAATCCTACAATATTCATTTCAAAAATTCTTGCTTTTTTGAATTTAAGTGGCTGTGTAGCAGTGCATATTTGCAAAAAATGTTTTGCATGCGGTGCCCATTTTAGACCTTATCTGTCCTACTTTTCTCTAACACTTCCCCTATTTTTGTACTATTTATTTTAATTCACTCCTAAATAATAACTTTCATAGACCGGAGACTTTAGCTGCAGATGTTCGCTTTTTTGCGAGTTTTGCTGTGTAAAATCATTGAATAATCAATAATCTTATTCGTCTACCTACAATATTACCTACATAATTTTAAATCTATATTTACTTCCACATCTTTAAGAAATCGTCTTAAAATGAAATGTGTAAAATTCACAGATCTTGCACCTTACGCAAATATCCTACGTATTGAAAATACCTGACACAACTTCTAAATTATAATGTTTTATTGTGTGTAAAATTTTTTTAATTTTCAATCTTTTATGATTATTAAATTGATGCCTTTTATTCTTAGATGGGTCAAGAAATGGATTAAATTAAACTAAAATCTATAAAAAAACCCGTGGCAATCTAGAAACTTAAGCTTGGGTATTAAAATTTTGTAATATTTAATAAATTGCTTACATTTTATGTTTATAAAAAAAGATTAATGGAATCTATAAAAAAACGTGGCAATCTAGAAACTTAAGCTTGGGTATTGAAATATTGTAATATTAATAAATCGCTTGTATTTCATATTATATAAAAAATATTATTAAAATCTATAAAAAAAACGTGACAATCTAGAAACTACCCTTATTTTATAATATATAAAAAGAGCATTACAATCAAAATAAAAAACTAGGTAATCTAGAAACTCATATCTTGGGTATTGTTCATCAGATCTTGTGACATTTATAGCATTTTAGTATTATTAATAAAGATGGGTTAAATGTGACTATTGAAATTATGTAAAAAATGATAGACCTCCCTATATTTCTTCTTAATTTGTCGGCTTTGTCCCTGTCTCAATGTTTTCAAAAAACATTGGATGCGATTAAATTCTCATTCCATTTACATTTAAATGTTAGATTAATATACATACGTGTAAACAATTCCTTTTCCTATGGCCTTAAAACTTAATATTTTGATTTATTTATTATTACTAGAGAATTCTTTACTGTCGTGCTGTCACAAAAATGCGTACCTATTAATAATTTCTGTAGCATTGATAAGTTACATAATAAGATGTGAGTCCAAAAGATAAGACGTTTTGTAAAGTTGAAATTAAATAAATAATTTGTGGCAAAAATCGGTTCAAATATAACATACATATAATAATAAAAAATTAAGTTTTGAGATCGGCTGCAATCATAATTTCGTGCATTTCCGTACGTATTTAATGATGGCTGCCTTATTCTAATAAGACTTGAAATTTTGTTGTACACATAACAAAACAATGGACTATTTTATTTCTATATAAAGTATTCTATATAAAATTTTTTCATCTATGCCTGTGTAATCTGATGACCTCATCTTATAATATTATCTTATTTATTCATTTAGTGCGTACGCACTCCTAATCTATATGTATTATTTTACTGAACCGATTATCGCAGTTTCGGTATCGCGATTTTGCCTTGTCAAGGTTACGGCATGCAATGTTGCATGTCGTAAATAAATATTATTGGGTTCACTTTGATGCAAAGTTTGCATCAAAGGGAACCCAATAATATTTTCAATACTAAAATTAGTTACACACAATATACACAGAAACAATGGACTATTTATTTCTATATAAAATCTGTTCATCTATACCACAGTTATTATATATCTAACAAAGTCCATACATGGGCAATCCGATTACCTCATATTATAATGTCTTTTTATTCATTTAATGCGTCGGCACTCCTAATCTATACGTGTTATTTTACTGAACACGTTATCGCAGTTTCGGTGTCGAATTTGTGACAGGCTATGTTAAGTTTCCTTAATAATGATCCCAATAGTATTTTCAATACTAAAACATCATTTCAGTAAAAAAATATCTGTCTCTCGCGATAACTTTCGAAAGAATTGAACTATCTACTTGAATTTGGTACCCAGGTAGTATTGCATATGAAAATGGTTCGTATTGTTAATGAGTAAAATGGGTTAAGGGGAAGGAAAATAAATAAGGGGTTAACTAGTAAAAAATAACAATTTTTCGTTAATAGTTGAATAATATGTATGTCATTTTATGAGTTTTTATGTATGCAAATTTGAATTATAACACCTGTTTTTTTTGGTAGAAGTGGGAGTGGGTTAAAATTAAAATGTATTTAAAATATAGAGTAGCATGTCTTTTTATGGGTTTTGGGCAGGCATATTTCAATTAAAACACCTGTTTTACATTTTAGTGAAAAATAAAAACATAAACAACCAGTCAGATGAAAATAACCTTGACAATTTTGTGGTTGCTTCAAATACAGAAAATAGTAAAAATGTAAATCCAAATAGTACTACTACAACGAAGCCAAAGATAAAAGTTTTAAGAAATATCATATTAAATTTTGATCACGTAACTGCCAGAGATGAAGAACTCAATGAGAATTAAAACAGAAACAACCAATCAGGCGAAAATAATCAAAGTGAAAGCACAAAATCGGAGAAAAAATGAAACAGGACACTAGAAAATCAAATGAAAAGCAATAGCTCTAAGCATTTTGCTAAAGAAAGTTGTGTATGCAAGATGAAATGTTTCGAGAAAATCTATCCTGAACATAGAACGCTTATAAATAATGAGTACTGGAGTATGAATAGGTATTTACAAAGAGTATGGCTTGCTTCCAAAGTAGATGAGGAATTATGTAAAAGAAAGCATCGCACTGGAAGGAGGGATATTACGCGAAAATATATTTTACCCACTGAAAATACTGATGGGACACTAACAAATGTAAATGTTTGTCAGAAATTTTTCTTAGCCACTCTTGGATATGGAAATGCAAATATCCTTACCATTCTTCGGAAATTTTTTACTGAATCTAATGGTAATAAAGGATTGATACCAAAAGAAGATCAACGTGGCATGCATCCGCCACCAAACAAAAAGGATAGGACTGATTATAACACATATCCATTCTTTCAACCCGCTACCATCCCATTATGCAAGAGAACATGCTCCTCATAGAAAATATTTACCACCTGACCTAACAATAAAATTCATGCATGTTGAATATAATATTAAACATCCGGAGTCCAAAGTGTGTTATGAAGTTTATAGACAAACCATTGACAAACTTAATATTTTCGGCCCAGCACCAAACAAATGTGCTTTCTGCCAGGAAATAGATATGAATGATAACGAGGAGAATAGGAGGTTAAAGTCAGAGCACTTGGAAAAGGTAAATTTCAAGAATCTTTTATTGTTCCTAAATATACAAAGAATTTGTTCTTATTTATCTTTTTAGGTTTCCCAAATTCGACAATTATGCAAGAAAGATACGGATATTCCATATGAAGAAGACAGGACATTCACAGCGGACATGCAAAAAAGTCGTTCTTTTACTAAGAATGCCTGACGTTAAAGAAACATTTTTTATATCACGACTAATTATGAAGGTGTTATCCGATCTTAATACATCCTACCATATTCCCGATGAGTGTCGGCAATATTAGCTCCATTTGTAAAATAAAACTGCACTATGTTAGGTTTTTTTTGCGTTGAATATCCCACATTATAAAGAAATTAAAAGAAACGTTTAGTTTTGATAATCACAGTTAATCAATCTAGCCGGTGAGCTCGTGACAAAAAAAATGCAAGAACATGACTCATATTTCAATATGATGTAGTATTAAGGGTGTACATATGTCAGCAGCCACTCGCAAGATCGGCACTTATCCCATTGCCTGATTTTACGATTGGGTGCTGACTCATGTACAACCTTAATACTACATCATACTGAAATATGATCTTATAAAACTCTTCTTCCAGTTTTTTGTCACGAGCTCTCGGGATTATTATCTGCAGTAGGGGCATACCAAAACCCAAACTGAATGGGGGAGGGGGTCAGAATGTATAAATTTGTCAACTAAAAAAAAAAGGTTTTTTTTTCGTTTCTGTATTTCGATATAGATAACCTATCGGGAGTCATCGCTTTTGCGCTTGAAATATTTTATCGAGAAAAAAATAATATATTGATTGATATAAACGCTATGGCGGGAGTTTAACCCTCACCCCAGGGTAGGTGTGATCAGCATGTCACACAAATTTCAAGGTAGGCTATTTTTTCTTTGATGTAAAATATTGAAAGAACGATTAGATTAAATATATAACATGTGAATGTTTTTGAAAACGGGAGATTATGAGCATTCCAATGAAGGAATAACAATAATACACAAGGTATTCGATTTAGAAAAACAACATAAATTTTGAAAAATTGAGGAATATTTTTCTTTTTTAAGGTTCTATAAATTGGGTTCCTTTTTTAAAATATCTCATGGTATTTTTCGTAGTTTGATAATTTTTTTAATATATTATCTTAGTTTTTTAGAAAACTGTAACTCAATACAAATCATGCCGAATTTTTTTTTGCAAGTAATATGTTTCTCCCCATTAGTTCAATAAATACCCATAAGGGAGAAAATCTAAACAATTTATTTTCAAAAAAATATAACAAAAAAGGATCAAGAAACTATATTTCTGCTGAAATAGCATAAATATTATGTACAATATCGAGTTTTTTAAGTTAAGTCTATAGATGGGTCTTTTTTACGGGTCATAATTTTGTCGGCTGTCATTGCCCTCTGCCCTCTTCTTACTGGAGTTTACAACTTTTTATTTTTGGACAAGTGCAGTTGATTATTTTTCTTATTTGTGGGAGTTGCTTGAGTTGTTTCTTCCTCTGACGACTCTACTTCACTTTCGGTCTACTCCGATGTCTTCTCAGCAGTATACATTTTATCACCAACCGTTTTTCATGCTTCGCGGAATAAACAATTTTGTCATCGATAATTTTAATGATTCTGGGCTGATGAATTGAACCACTTTTTACTTTCAATTTTACTATTTACTCAGATTTTTTACTACTCAACAAAATCAAAAACATCTTTTATTTTCAGCTGATTACACTCGCACTCTTTGTCTGTGGCGACATGTCTCAGTACACAACAGTACAAATATAAAATAGGGAATACATCCTCAACAACTACAGAACTAAATTTTACTTAGCTTTATATAACTTATTAAACTGTCTTTATTTTTATTTTGAATTCTTAACACCTCCAAATTTTAAGGTTAGGTTTCCTCCAACAATTAACAATAAACAAATAAAATTTTTAAACAGAAAGCACAGTTTTTAAATGGTTTTACATACACATATAAGTTACCCTTTTAAATAGTCAAACTTAGTTTTTCCCAGAGGCTTCGTTATATCTGCTACTTGTCTTTCCATTGCACAATACTTTAAAGTTATTGTAGTTTCATGCACTTTTTCGTTTATAAAATGAAACCGAACATCAATGTGCTTACTCCGACGATTAATTACTGTTATAGCACTTTGGTTGCCTATATTTAAGTCAATTTTTATGTCACTTTCGATGAGTTTATCGATCACTGATTTTAAAAAACAATAGTTCTTTCACACAGTTCGCAGCCGCGATATATTCAGCCTCGATGCTAGACAACGACACTATTGGTTGTTTCCTAGAGCCACACGATATACGTTCCCCACAAAAATATATTATATACCCTATAGTACTTTTACGAGTCTCAGTATCTCTAGCAAAGTCCGAATCACAATAAGCAATTCGTTTTTCACAGTCCGAGTCCTTATTAGAACTTATTTCGTCGCGTTTCGTCTTCACTAAATACCTTAAAATACGTTTTATATGTGTGTATTTTAATTTCAATTCCTAAAAACTTGTTTGGATTTTCACAAACTGTTATTTCAAATTTTTGTTTTAACTTTGTTATTAAATTGGTCAGTTCATTTTCACTTTTAGCAATTAAGATTCTATAGATAGCTAGATATAAGCTACATTCTTTGTTTCTAAACAAACAATGATAACTTTTTAGAGGAATCAAGTTATTTAATTTTAAAAATTCAGTAAACCTTTCGTTCCACTTTAATGGAGCATGTTTACTTTGTTTTTATTATTATCATTTTCATAACTTTCAGGAATGTACATAAAAATATCTTCTGACAAACTGCCATAGAGAAAGGTGGTTTTAATATCACATTTTACAATTGTCATGTCAATTTCCACAGCTAATGCAGATGAGATTCTAAGAAAACTCATATTTACGACTGAACTAAAGGTTTCATTGTATTCTCTGCCACTTTTCTGCTGACTAGCCTTATATTTTTGGTCATCTTTTATACGGTGATTATTTTTCTTCGATTATTGCTTCTGCCCACCACTCTCTTTCTAGTCCTGTGATTGCTTCTTAGTATGTTAGTAGTGCTTCATCTTCCTTATTTAGTTCATATTCTTTGAGTCTTTCTGGTACTTTTACTTTTCTTCCTCTTCTGGTTTCATAGTCAACTTGTTCTGCTCTTTGCCCTTCTTCTAAATCTGAATTTCTATGGCTTTGTTCCCTTCTTTGATTATGTTCTTCTATTTCTTCAAGAATATCTTCCTCCTGTCTCTCTTCTTTTATTTCTTCCTCTTTTTTCATGCTTGTTTCCACAGTGTTTGTTTTTATGGTATTCTGCATCACTGCAAGTCCTTTTTTAATTCCTTTTCCTTCTTCCATTGCCTAGAATTCTTCTTTCTTGTAGTCTTCTATTTCTTTTTATTATGGTGTTTAATGATAGGGACCTTTGTCCCCCTAATATTTTTTAAATTTTGTTTAAATAAAATTACACCATTTCGTATCTCTCATTAATGGAATTTTGTATAAAAATAAAATTATAAATTCACGGCGATTAAAATATTATACGCTGGACACATACCGACGTGAAATCTTATTTTAATATTTCAAAATCTTTTTTACTTGATGCTGACTCGATAATATTAAGGATGAATCATAAAAATCCACAAAACATTCATATTTAACCTTACCTCTTCATTTCTCTCGTAAGAAGAAAATATTGTAATCGTTCGAGACATAGCTAAAAGATTAAGTATATAATTGACTTCAAAATCAAGAGAGATGAACTGGTAATAATTTGGTAAAAATCCAATATTGGGGGATAAAATGCCGCCATAATAAAATATTTGAAAAGTAATTGTACAAAATCTATTTCTTCAATTGACTCCAAATTTTGTACTAAAGTCCAGTGCGGTAAAATTTAACTGGTAAGATTTTGATACAAATCTAATATGGCGGAACCATATGTCAACCTATTAAAATGTTAAACCGTGTTGAAAACTATACTTATTTCATTAAATTAGAATTTTGTACATGAATTGGTAAAATTTTAATACGAATCCAACGGAACAAAATCGCGGCCTAAACTTTTAGAAAACCAATGTAAAAAACTACCCTTTCACTTGAATTTTGTGCAAAAAGTAAGTGTGTCGTAGAAATAAACTGGTAAGATTTTGGTACGAATCTGATATGACGGAACAAAATGGCTGAATAAAATCTTAGGAAAATCAGTGTTAAAACTAGCTATTTAATTGATTTCAAATTTTGTGTGATATAGTGATGAACTGGTAAAATATTGAGGAGAATCTAAGACGGGGGAACAACATGGCGGCCAACAAAATTTTTAAAGATCTCAGAGTAACGATGCCTTTCCTTCATTAAAAGAAATTATAGATTAAACACTTTATTTTATTTTAAACTAACAAATAAAAAAGGCAACAGACAATGACGAGTATCTTGCCATTGATGGCTGATTTGTGTTTTGTGTAATGATTGAAGAAATAACAAAGCGACTAGTTTGCAATTTGTAGCTCAACGTGTTATGAAATATAGAATAGGATGAAATTCTTGTATCACTTCTAAAACAGTTTAATAAAACAACTTTATAAGGATACGAGCACAATATAAACCGTCTCTTTAGCTTTACTTTGATACAAGTGTTCTAGTGGCGTTGGCAAACTTATTTCACGCAAGGCGTTTACCAACTTACTACTTGAGATTTAGCACCCTCCCAGGTTTTTTCAGATCTTCAAGTTTTAGGTCCCTAGATGCCAGAAAACATTATTTCTCAATTCTATGGGTCTATTCGCGGTATAACAGAAAAAGTTTTGTAATGGTGGAAAAAATTATCCTCCAAGGTTTTACGTTTCTCCACGTTTTAGCGTTTCTAGATGCCAAAAAATATTTTTTCTCAATTCCGTCTGTCTGTAGATCTGCCTGTCTGTCAGCTCGCGGCACAGCTAAAAAACCACTTAAAATTAAGTCTTATAGGGATAAGGGTAACATTTTGGTAAATATCCTATATGGCGGAACAAAATGACGACCTGGTGAAATGTTAAAAAATTTTACTAAAAAACTAATTATCCACTTTACCTCCAATTCTGCACAAAATCAAGTGTAGCAGAGAAATGAATTCATTTTGGTATAAACCCAAGATGTTGAAAATGGCGACCAAATAGAGTGTTTAAAAAATCACGTAATTTTTTTTTCTTATTCAATTGACTTTTGTACAAAAATTAAATGTTATATAGGAATAAACTGGTACAAATTCAACAAGACGGAACAGAATGACGGTCTTAAAAACTTAGTGTAAAAACTACGTGTGTCATAGGTAGAAAACGGTAAAATATTGGTACGAATTCAATATGGCGGAACAAAATGGCGACCAATAAAAATGTTTGAAGACTGTATATGTGTATGTGTTATTAAATGACTATGTGCTGAACTAAATTGGGCTACATTTCAGTATTCCTGTTAAGAGGAGAGATTCATAACGGGGGAAGTTCCGTATTTGTATGTATGTATATCGAATACTCCGCGTCCCGTTTGGATGGAATTTTCTGAGAATATTCACGATATGTCCGAAATGGTTTTTATCCGAAATTTCCCTAGTTATGATTTTTTTCCATTTTAGGAATAGTGAAGTGTGATCCAATTTAGTTCATTATATAGTCTCAGTATGTGTTACATATACTGTCTTTCTACCTATGCCACACTTGACTTTTGGGCATAATTTGAAATAAATTCAATAAGTAGTTTTTACATTGACACATACCGCTATTTTGTTACGTCATGTTGAATCCGTACCAGTTTAACCCATTTTTTCAAAAAAAGCCAATAGAACAAGATTTTTCGCCATCTAAAAGTCGTACCACAACTTTTCCAGTTTATCCTTCACACTTAATTCTTGCATAAAAATCAAAAATAATTTAATAAGTAGTATTTTCAGACTGATTTTTTAATTACTTTATTAGGCCGCTATTTTGTTTTTGCCATCTTGGATTCATATCAAAATTGGATAATTAGTTTTTTTAGTAATACTTTTTTAACATTGTTCCGCGATATTGAAAAATATTACCAGGTCATCCCCATATGACCCTTAATTTTTGACTAAAATTTGAAGTCCATCTGATAAGTAGTTTTCAAGCTATGTCGCGAATTCACAGACAGGCAGAGAGACCGATAGACGAACCGAAGGAATTGATAAAACATATTTTTTCGTATCTAGGGGCGCTAAACCGTGAAGATATGTAAAATCTGAGAGGGTGATTTGTAATTAAGCAGTTTTTTCAGATTGAATTTTTAAATATTTTATTACGCCGCCATCTTGGATTCGTACCAGAATATTACCAGTTGATTCCAACATAATACTTTATTCTTTTTACGAGGGAAGTAAAAATGATAAGCATGACGGAGTGGTGCCATTTTGAATTATTTATGCGACCATATTATCAAAAAAAAATATGTGTGTTACTTATGCAATGGCTATTTGTTAAATCTGATTTTTACAGCAAAATTCATATAAATAGAACTAAAAAGGATGAAATAAGAATAAATAAAACAGAATTTAAAAAAATGCACTAAAAAGTGAAAAATAATATTTTATTACATCTCGAAAATTTTAGTCTGTAAAGTCGGCGCCAAACTAATAGAAATAGTAAGACATTATACTCGTGGTATTAGACTTCAAAATACTAAATACATAAACATACTTTCGTGATTAAATAATTAAGAATTAGTTTGGGGCCAACTTCCCAGACTAAAATGTTCAAGATACAAATTTCTTTGAAATCGGTTTTATTAAAACAAATATTTGAACTATTACAAGTCGTTGGGATTATGGTGTGCTTGAGTGAAACAATATTAAACAAAACCCGTTAGTTAAAAACAATGACGTCAAAAAGAAATAGACCCCGTATTTCATTCATAAAAATGAAATAAATAGAATCAAACATCAATTTGCTGTTTTGTATGAGTGGAAAAAAGATGGACTGATCGCATAAAGAATAGTTTGCGGTGAAAATTGCAACGCTGTCAGATATCTTCGCGAGGCGTACCAGTGGCGTAGCTATTTTTGAGATAATGTATTATTTGCTATATTTTTTTGAGCCCAAATATTAGTATGGTGGATACGACAGTTTTTTGTTCTAAGATGAATAGGAACGACTTCACATTGCAAAAGGGAGAGTTTTAGTAATAACTTGAAAACAATTAATTTAGATATGTCGTGGAAAAATCTGCACCAAATGGGAAATTTTTTTATTATCAATTTCTTGAAAAATTTTGTTCTTGATAAAACTTAGTGCTTATCGAAAAAATAGTTTTCACAATATTCAACTTTAAGTCAGATATACAGGGCATTCGACAAATACGAAAAAATTTATTTCAAAAATTAAAATTTTTGTGACTGCCGCGGCCGTTTTAAAGGCCATAAAAATCGTAAATAAAGGTTTAGTATTAGTTATGTCATATTAGTTATAGCTAAGGAAAGATTTAAATAGAAAAAATGTTTTTTTGCTGTTTGACCTTAAATATCTCCATAACTATAATATAAAAGTGTTTACCCAGTTTACATTTACGATTGGGTCTTAAAACTACCGTCACAAAAATTTTATTTTTTTTGAAATCGTTAGTGAAATCCACTTTTTTGAACATCTTGATTTAAAGTTTATTACTATCAAAAATATTTTTTTAAACCACCAACTTTTATCAAGAAATCAATAATAAAAAAAGTAGATAAACGTATTATATTTAACACTATATTTGAAACTTAATTTTTTTTTATAAAAATTTAAATAACAAGGTTGAAAGTGATGCTGCACTGCTTTTTAAACTTTCACCCGGACACGTGGTTTATAAAAATAAAACAAAGTTTAAAAGTTTGGTATAATTTATTTATAAACGGTTTGATATAATAACAAATAACTATTATTATCGACAAAATAAAACTAACAGCATATTAATTTAATATTTCATTATTTATATAATAATTAAACTCGTTGTCTATTACAAATTTAATGATTCAGTGACATTTGTAAAAAACGGAAACTTTATATATATATATATATATATATATATATATATATATATATATATATATATATATTTTTCCGCCACAAAAATCTCCTGTCATAAGCAAAATTGCGATTGCGTCCCGAGACCAAATTTATGATAATTCCAACAAAAATTATTATTATTAAACTTAGAATATATGGTAGCTACTGAAAATTTCTGATCCATTTTCACACAATTTAGAAGTTCTTAACTTTACGTATACAAAACACGATTTAAAGAATAAGAAAATTATTGAATTTACCTTTGGGGATTGAAAATAATTACCTCCAAAAAATATTCGATTTTGACAGTGAGGGATATTTAGAATTCTCAAAAAAAGAAAAACTTTTAAGTAAACGCTCATTAAAAGTATGCATTTGAAGATTTCCAGAGTAACTACATATTTAGCTAATATCATAATGTTTTAGAATTTCGAGAAAGTACTAAAAAGTAAGATTTATGATTATAGAGAGAGAGAAATCCAGATTTTTAATGTAACAATATGGTTCCAGACCCTCTATGGAAGATAATACCACATTACCCTCGATATTAACAAAGTGACTAAGCACTTATTTATTAAAATACTATTAAATATATAAAACCTAAAAATATTAAGCAGTCGCCAAGGTCCTACTTGCTCAGGATATACCTACAATTTTTTACATTTTCATAATTGCTTTACCTGCAATGTTTTTATAGATATTGGCAAATAACTAATTTTTTGCAACTTTTTTTCATATTTTGTTGTACATGCAGGGGGACCAGCAACAAGTGAAAAAAAGCATTCTTCTTCTTTTTCAGTGAATTGATTTTGCCAGGGTTGGAGAATTGAAATCCTGGCTACGTGCCTGCAAAAGACATATTTATGTAATGGTTCATGTAGCAATATTTATTATTAGCAATAAGCTTAGTCATTAAAGAGTAAGCATTTCCATGACGAAATACAACCAATAACAGGGTGAGTTCTTATTAATATTGTTATTAAAGATAAAGATAAAACTAAATTTTGTTACATGGACCCACTTTGTGTTTTGATGTCTATACCAAGAGCTTATTTAATACATTTCTTCATCAGTTTATCGCCGACTTCATAGAAAATATGTAATAAAATATAATTTGTCACTTTTTAATGCAACCTATTTTTTGAAATCGGGTTTGTTTTTCAAAATATTTTGATTTCACTTTTTTTCTAACACATTTTAGTTCTATTTACGCGAAGTTAGGTACAAATTTGGGTCCACTACTTTTAAAAGTTTGCCAAGCTCGCGGCAAGTAATATTATATAAAAATGCACCACCTTTACATGTATTGGATCTATTCATATTTACAGAAAATCAGCAATAAACATGGCTCAATATTAATATGAATACAAAATTGAACTTCGTATCCCTAAAAACCACGAAAACCATATTATGAAAAACAATATTTTTACAGTATTTATCCTCAATTTACCCCCTTTTTTCCCCACCATCCACCTTCCCCGCTATACACTTCACTTATTGACAGTATAAATATTTTGTGCCAAGATGTTTAATATGTTTAACATTCACTATAATATATTACATTATTATTTATATTACCGAAATCACCTGATAAAAACAGATTCCCCCTAGTTGGGATAATGTACCTCAGGATGGTTTTTGTTTACTATTTTGATTACTTATTTTTAAAAATCAAATTTTTAGTCAATAAAGTAAAGCATTTCAAATTTATCAAAGAAAATCTCTAGTAAAATTGAAAAGTAACGCCATTCCGTTTTCATTTTTTGTATATGCTTGCGATATGAGAACTCCGACACTACCTTAAATATTTCTTGAAAATTTCATACAAAATGCAAACCATCCTGGAGTAATTAATGACATACATAAAATAATGGGTCTTACAGCTTACTCAATTAAAATTTATTACCTATGCTTTACCAAATAGTATATTTATGTTGTTTATTAACCCCTTAAAAAAGGTGGTTTGAGAAATTTTAGAGGAATATTTGAGACTTTTCACAAATAAATATATAAATTAGCAAAACGCTGTACTCCGTTTATCATCAGTATCTTCGACTTTATAGATAAGTTGAAGTTATAAAAATTTAATTTAAGCCCAACGGAAATGTGCAATACAAAAACAATATTTCGTTTGCAAATATAAGAAAGCTATTAGACGGTGATTTTACCTTTCAACTACAGCACTGGGATGATATAACCTTACTTACCTTCGAAAACAAACTTTTGGGTTTAAATCGTCCCTTTTTCTGCAAACAAAGCAAGTGCGCACCATTTTCTTAAAGTTTTTTAAGCAGATTCTTGAAAAATAGCTACACAAAACACTTGGATTTCTGAAAAACACTTATCTCACCAACTAGAACTATTACAACGCCGCACATCAAATACGTCGAAATCATGAATGACTTCGACCGTCTTCGGCGTATTCCGAATGATCCCGAAAGAAATCTGTAGTCAACTCGAAAAAGGTAGAATTCCGACGTTGCCGGCTATTCTGGGCTTTATTTCTTGAAATAAGAAATAATATTTACAGAAGATTTAAATTACATTTAAAACACATTCGGTTTGAGTTATTTATATTAAACTATTTAATTATCAGTTTTAAAATATTCTATATGGAAATTTATACTGAGGATTTCTGGAATTCCTTGTTTATTTATTAATTAATCTGGCTGCAGTAACGGTTTGGCAAACCAGGGTTAATGTTGGATTCCTCCAAAATGTAAACAACTGGGTCTGTGTTATTTCCATGTCATTGGTTAAAAACAATAACGTTCTATCTTTAACATTTCTATAAAATGTTCAGTGTATTTCTGAATCAAATTAAACAAAGTTGAAAAAGAAAGACACATATTTAAAAAAGATATCATATTTTGAAAATTAATATATCAAAATACGGAAGATTAGTACAGTTGATATAATTTTGATAGATAGTCTTGTAGTGGGTCTATTTATACAAAAAAGAAACTTGAAACTGGAAAACAACTCCTTCGTTATTTAGTAGTAAGTATAGAAAACCAAAGAGAATTATAGACAATTTATAGTTTTTTGATAATAAATATTCCATATGGTCGTGCAAGTAATATTACCAATCTTCTTGCGAGATGTTGCCTTTGACGGTAGCACGATTTAGGTTTAGGTCTACATAGAGTAAAACGAATTTCCATCCAGTAGTTCTCAGAATGCCAATGTCTCCAAAGATAAGCAAAATTGGGCAACTTTTAGAAAATCTTTTAGTTTCCAATTGTTAGATCGGCCAATCAGGGTATAATCATTCTTTAATATTACAGTTTTGTCTCGTTTTAAAAATATCTTTCTGTGTTTATATGTTACCAGTCCAGGCATACAAATCTGAAAATGTTAATTCAATCATTCAACGGTAGGAAACACTTGCCAATGGCAGATTTGCTGAGACTGAAAGTTAAGTTCGCTTACCGCTCATTTAAAAAAAGAGTGGACATTACGGCAAGTATTAGATCGACGAAGGAAGTAAGAAGCAAATTTCAATTTGAATATTTTATCGGTATAGGAGCCAAAAGCCATAAAAGCCTAAATTCAAAATTTTCATTCGGTTTTTATTTTTTTCACATATTTTTATGCGCCTAGACAAATTATTTAGTCCTATTGAAAAGACCAAAAAAATTAAACTTTTGACTACCAAACAATTTCTAGATAATTTTAAACCATTAATCATTTTATTGATAATCATATCTCGACCATTAACATAACGGAGTGCTTGGTAGGAAATTTCTTAAAAGTGTCACATATGGCTCTGTCCCAAAATAAAAAAAAATGATTAATACATCGGAAAAAATAGAAGATGCGAAAGGCAGGGGCTTCTAGTATAATAATATGGAAACCACTTATTCCAGGGGTCAGGTATCAGTGGGAATAGGACGATATAAATACATGAACCCAGCTCATCGGTGATCATTCGGTCTTTTGATCTCACGCAGTCTCTAGAGATGCTTTGGTGAATGGTAGGGAAAAACGTCGGAAAGTAATATCAGGACATGGTATAGAGCCAAGAATTATGTTTTCTGAATAGACTCCAGGCGTGAAAGCTTTAGTTTCTATGTTTCTAATGTATGATTTTAATGTTGCGGATTTTCCCTGTGGCAGTCGCCCAACGGCACGGATATCTAGTCTAAAAATTTTAGACATTTTAAAGTTTAACTCTGCGAAAGCGTTCTAGAGCCCAGTAAGTTTTTTAATTGGCTATAGTCACATATTATCTGACTATAACCACATATCTAACTAGAGCCACATCACATAGTATTCGACTAGTTAGATAATGTGATCCAACTATGTGACCATAGTTGGATAATTTCTGACTTTATTGAGATACAAAAATGCCCAGATATGGCCTCCTAGACATTCAGTGTGTGTATTCCCAGAAATGTCTTGGCCAGTTACCAAAGATTTTAACAGGCCAGTTTAGTAAGACTATGAAAATTCTATTAAATTCATAGTGACAGAAAAATCTGGAATTAATACATATTTGAACGAAAACATTTTTAAACCGCGGTAATTGAAACGTGAACTTATTTGTTTATTATTAAATTATATTAACTCAAATATTTTGAATTTAAAAAGAATAATGACCAAAATCTGAATTCGTCGGAAATTAGCGTTTCACTGCATAACTTTATGCTACTATCATGTCTAAACTATTGCATATTTTTAGAGTAAGATATGAATATATTTTTAATAAGCCAAAGGCTCTATGATATAATGGGAAGAACGCAATTTAAAGTCAATAAAACTCAAATTTATACTCTGGGGATATGAGTGATGTGACCTCACAATCTTTTTATAATAGTAGCAAGAGCAATACTTCAAAAATCCAACAAAAAAACGTTTACTCGATTAACTTGAAAAAACCAAATATGCGATACCAAGCGAAGAGTCCCTTTTAAAAATCTCTTCCGGAAAAAAAAGAAAGTATAAAATATATGCCCGTGTCAAAAACGGGTGACTCTCATTGGCCCTGTTCTTTGGCACATGGGTTATTCCCTCTTTCATGGAACTTTCTCTTTGGGTTTTTCCCAGGAAATTAGAGAGTAATAAAATGTACTAGTTATTGATATCGCCTTAATAGACCGAACGTGCAATGAAGTTTAGAAAAGTTTCCACAAAGAAGAGTTGTGTACTAAACAATTTATTCAAAGAACATTGCCTTTAAATGTAAATTGAAGCCGGCAAATATACAATATAATAAACACAAAAATATACAGTGCTGTAAACGGAAAAATACCTGCTATGAACATAGAATTACTTAAATTATTATATATCTAAATAGTGAAAATTTACATTATATATAAAACGAAAAATTGATAAAATAACAAATATATACAGTTTGATATCTACACTTTTTACACCTTTGGCACACAAATGTGGGAGATTGTGCTAGATTCACGAGAATCCAGCCTGGAAGCGGTTGGGAAACCGGACATGTCCGCCCGATCCGGTTTGTCTGTATGGTAACCGGCTGATGGGTTCTGCAGGAGCCCAGTTTTCTTCTGGTGGCTCGTATGTTGTCCTCTCTCGTTGCGAAGCAGGGCGTATCGTTTTATTATTTTCTGCTGGTTGCAGGGTGGTTTGATCGCGAGCAGGGGTTTCTGCTGGATGAACGACGTATTCTTTTTCCATGTCCTGTCATGCCATCTGTTCAAGACAAAAGCTGGTTTAAGTCGATCAATACTGACGGTGGCGTGTCGCCCTCTTATGTCGAAAACGAACGCCTTATCCCGCCGGCTAAGGACGCGGTACAGGCCGTCGTATGGGTGTTGGAGTGGGATTCAAATTGCTGGCCCTGATCCGTGTTGAGACGGAATGGAACTCCAAACCTGCACGCCCAATTGTCATAGAATGCTTGTACAATGGTAGTTGCTCTCTAATCTTTTAGTGCTATAGCTTCAGGCCGCCTGAAGAACCTGTCTATCATTGTCAGACAATATCTATATCCCTCGGATTATCACTATGTTGAGGTAACATGCTCCAAACGGGTAGATGGCGGTGCAAACGCTTCGACTAGGCTACTAACATGACGCGTGACGTTCGAATGCTGGCATTCAGGACAGTTCCTGCAGTCACTCTTTATAGATGGCCAAACATGGCGCTGGGTTACTAATTTGACTGAAGCTTTGACACCAGGGTGGATTAGGTAGCTTATGCTGTCAAAACTGGTTTTTTGAACGGCTTTGTAATGAATGGTCTAGCTTTTGAAGTTGACATATCGCACCAGATTGTGCTGCTGATATATGGAAGTTGGATTGCTTTTAGCTTGAATTTCGGCGTAATCGGGTCAGTTTTTCGGCGTAATCGGGTCAGTTCCTCGTCACTTTTCTGGGATGTTGCTAGAGCATCGTACTTGACTGCCTTATGGATGCCTTATCCTGGATACATCTGTCGTGTGAACTGACTTATGAAATCCAGCCACCGGAACTGACGAGGTGATACTTGACTTTTCTTATGGCGAAATGCATACGTCAATGGTTTATGATCTGTGAAAATACTAAAATTTCGTGCTTCCACCATGTTTCACGGATAGGTATGCGGCTAGTAGTTCACGGTCATAAGCGCCATATTTACACTCTGTTGGGCTAAGCTTTTTGCAGAAGAAGCTTTGGTTGCCACTCATCATTCACCCTTTGTTCCAAGGCAGCGCCCACGGCAAAGTCCAAGGTGTCCCAGCATATAGCCAGTGGAGCGTTTTACATTGGGGTGCGACAACGAGGTAGCCTGGGCTAGTGCTTCCTTGCTGCCTTCGAATGAGGTCAGAGCTTCGGTGGTCCAGCGCAGCGGTGTTTTTCTTTTTATATTGTCTTTGAGAAGATCTTCAGCGATGCCTAAATTGTTGCTGCCCTGGGTATAAATCTCCAGTAGAAATTCACCATACCCAGGAAACGGCGAAGTTGCTCGGCCGATTCGTGCTTTGGGTAGGCCCGTAGGGCTTCGACCTTCTGTGGCAGACGTTGCGTGCCCGCTTTTGAGACTAAATATCCTAGAATTTTGACTTGGGGCTGACCAAAACCACTTTTACTGGAATTAACGATGACGCCATATTCCTGAAGTCGGTGGAAAAGTGTCTTAGGTGATTCAGGTGCTCTTCATGCGTCGTTGAGGCAATGAGGATATCGTCTATATAACGTAACAAAAGTCCAGACCTAGAGTAACCTCATCCATGAAACGCTGACATTCGAAGTCCAAACGTCATGAATAGAAATTCGAACAATCCGAATGGAGTAGTGATTGCTGTCTTCAGAACGTCCTCTGCAGCTACTGGTTGACAGCACGGATTAGGTCGATTGTGAAGAAAACCGATTTGCCTTAGAGTTCTTGCGCAAAATCCTAAATATGACGTACGTTATATTGTTCAGAACAGATACGGCTATTAAGTACCCTGTAATCCCCACAGGGCCTCCACTCCTTATCGTTTTTTGGTATTAGATGCAACGGCGAGGACCAAGGACTTTTGGATGGCCTAGCAAGTCCCAGTTTGAACATGGTGTCGAATTCCTTTCTCGCAATTCTGAGTTTGTCTGGAGCTAGGCGTCGTGGTTTTTAAGTAACAGGCGGACCAGGCGTGGTAACAATATAGTGTTGGGTTCCGTGTTTGATATCTTTCGGAGCACCGTTTGGTTTGATGATGATTTCCGGGAACCTTTCCAAAACAGCATGGAAGCGGGACGCACCATTAATTACTTTGACGGCAGGTGTGGACCATTCCGTAACCTCACCATGTGATGCCAGTTGGGTAGTGGAGTCTCGGAGTTTCCCTTGCTACATATAGGATAGGTCTAGAGACGTCAGCTTCCATTGGCGGCTGAGAGTGATTTATTATGGCAGGTGTCATTTGCCGCCATCAATGACTGCCCAGTTGGTTTCCCTAGTTCCGTGAGCACTGTGCATTTGTGGGCTTCCTGCTCGTAGCGCCAGTGATATCAGTATAATCCGGCGGGGCGCGGTTCCCTACTCGTAGGTGGCGATCTCGGGCGCGGCTGGGATCGGGATCCAGAATGCTCGCGAGGGCCTCGCATCCTTCTGGAAACGTGCACCTCCTGCTTAATGCTAGCTAGCTCTCCTTTGATGTCAGAAAGATGCTGTGTAAGTTGTTGCATACCTATATTCTCGATGCGGAATATAGAAGCCACTTTCGCTTGAGATTTGCCGGTGCTTATCTACGTCATCGATGTTAAGACTAATACTGGTATAATTAAGTATATGTCATTAGTTTTAATTTCTCTCTTGCGGCTGTCTCGGAGAGCCTAATTAAAAAATTACATTTTAAGAAATGTTCAGTTTTTTAACCAAACCGTTCCTATATAAACATTGGTTTGGGAACTCTTTGTTTCTGAGATAATGCAACACTAATGAACAAAACCTATGTAATACTCTTAAATAGTTAATTAATAATTTCTAAAAGTGTTAATTATATAAAAAAGGACTAAAAAGGGCAAATTAGGGAGTGGCTTTTTAATTTGTCAAAAATTTTACAATTTGTTGCCAGTCATCTAATGAATATTTCAGTTTTAACGTAAATTAATACAAAGATTCAGCAGTTCGCTGTATCCATACTCCTGCCAATTTAAGCTGTTAAAGGGAAATATTATCAAAGTTGCCGAATATTGTCCCAATTTGGAAGTACGGAAAATTGACTATATATTAATATTAAAATAAAAAATATCACTTTAAATCAAAAAATATACCATCAATAGAAAAATCACATGAAAAATCTGGTATTCCATTTGAAGAAATATCAAATGACCCGTAGCAATTTTATTTGATGTTCCGTTGTTTTTCACTCATCATTTTCAGTTTCCACGGAAAGAAATATAATAAATGGCTACCTTGGTTTTGCAAATCAAGACACCCATGACAAGAAAAACCGTCTTGTCTGGTTCTCGATAACTCTGCACATACGTGAAATATTTGCGTTAGGTGAAACATATTAATGACATTTTTTTTGCTTATTTTAAGTTCTGATACCAAAAACTTGATCAATATTTTAATTTAAATCGCCAAAAACCCTTTTGCTGGACATTTATTTAAATTTAAAAATATCTTAAAAACGGTATAGTCTTGAAGCGTTAAGCAAAAGATATATATATTTTTACGTAAAACTATTCGTAAAGAAACTGCTCGTTAAAATATCAAATTTTTAGAGCCAAAAACATGTTGACACTATCCTGATTTACTTCCTTCCTGTCATTCCACCGTTTAACACCATTACCCAGAGTTCCCGTATTTGGAGAGTTGATGTAGCGGACCTGTGCATAAAATAAAATTTGATTTTCGATAATGTCGGGCCGACGATGCATGCCTACGTGAAAAAACAGAAAATCGAACAGAGGGTCAATGGCGCACTATTTTATTTATTTTTTTGATTAAAACAATAGAACGAGGTAAGATTAATCTAAAAATTAATATATCAAAATACCAAGTGCCTTAAGGTATACTCGTAAGGTTATATTATCCTTGTCAACCACTAACAACACTTAAATTTACTTGACATACTTTTGTGCTCCATTTCATTTAGTAAAACTTCTGCAGCTCTATAAGCAGAATGTTAAGGTGCGCAGATCCTTAATGTCTGACTATAGAAGAAAATTGACATGTTGATTAGGTTTCTACTAACGGATCAGACAATGTTAACAAGCTGGAAACTTATGTATTTATCAAATTGGCAGGTTGACAGTAAAAATTGTGAAAAATCAAGACAAATGATTACCAATTATTTGGCTTAAAAGAGAATAGATAGTTTTACTTAAATTTGCATCAGAAAAATAATTTAAATTATTTATAACACTTGAACAAATCTTTTGTAACACTAAAATACATTTTTTAATAAATATTTTCTGGAAATATTTAAACATTTTGTTTACGAAGATTTTGAAATTAGATACGTTTTGAGAACTTTTCCTTCTTGTCATCGTATTAGTAAAAAATAAAAAATAGTTTTAGTTTCTACAGAATTGGGATTTATTTTTCTAAATTAAAGCGCTAAAATAAGCAAATCGCAAACAATCCGGCTGTAGTAGCAAAAGTATTGTAGTTAGACGAAATACATATTTTTGGTACTAATTCCCTATTATGGCTATTGGTTGTCTTTATTGTTATTTAGTTACTCTGAAATTTGTTATTTATTTGTTTACGACATTTTAGTGACAATCCACATTTGTAATTGAAGTTTCCCCTAAATATTTCGCCTTTTTTTAACATGTTCCAATATTAAGAAGGGACAATAAATAAATATGTATAGCAATATTTTATAACTAAACGTTGTGTCTCTGGACACTTTGAAAGTTAAAAGTCACATTTTCTTAATACTACCACATTTTCGTGAAAGCATCACATTTAGCTTTTTTCAACTTTTTCCTTACCAATAAAAATGTTCGACTTTTACTCCATGTAATACATTGATTAACAGCTTTTTTCGCTGTTAATAAACCTTTAAAAGACTTTCAATTCAAGGTGAACTGCTATAGGAAAATAAAATTTTAAAGAATACTTCGGGTTTAACTCGTTTACTACTATATTTTATGAAAAAAAAAAGAAGAAATTGTATTGTTATAAATAAACGCAAAAAACAGGTACGAATTTATTTTTGGTAAGATGTGTACTACAAATAAGTGTGATCTGCGTCTTAGACATAAACTCTGCAATAAATCATATCTGTTTCCCTTTCCCTATATACACGCCTATATACCTATATACATATGTATAATATTCTTGATAAATTAACTTCTTGCAGGTTGGAATGTTTGCCAAGTTTTCTAACCCTAAGTTATACTTATTACAGCAACTTGGTTGTTTTTGACACCAGCTGCATCACCCCTCCAAATATAGGAACCCTAACATTCCCCAAGTATGTAATTTAATACAAAAAAATCATTCATCTTTTTGGCAGCACCTTTACAGGTCCGTATCGCAGAAATGAAGGGTTGTGGACCGATCATTACACCCTGTATATAGGAAATTACCTATCAACATATTAAAATGAATATATAATATATAATATACCTACAGCATCATTCCGTGATCCATAAGCAATAAATAACACAGATCCATCAGTGATATTAAATGTTTCCAAAAGACTATTTGCTTCTTGATTAGAGAATAAGTTTTGCATTTTGTCGGCCCAATCTTTCCTTGTCACCTTGGTTTGTATCAGTTTTGCTTTTGGATATTGGCTGGCTATTTTTTTCATTTTTTCTTTTACGATCTTTGTTAATTCGCAGGAATTGTGCAAACTCTTGGGATCAAATGTCACGATGTAGGCGCCAAAGTTTTGCACAGTATTCAACTTTTGATTCCCTTTAAATAATTCTGTACAATTCTGCAGCTGAAATGATTCAAAAATGTGGTTTCGCTTTAAAAAAACTGAAATATAATTAATTACACTAGTTTTTCTGGGGTATTAATATGGATGAACTCTGAAAAAATAATAGGTAAAAACATTTACGAAATGTTCCTTATTTAAGATGCCTTTAACTATGGCTAATTATACTTAATAGAGATACATGCATATTTCCATAAAGTAATTACCTTATAATCAAAAGTAATATTTGGCTGATCACTGCCATAAGTTTCTAAAGCCTCCTCATATGGCAATCTTAAAAATTTAGTGGGAATACCATCATAGAACTCTGTAAGGGCATAAAATAACAATTCTTCAATAAGTCTTATAACATTCTCCATGTTTGTAAAAGATAATTCTAAATCTAACTGCGTAAATTCCGGCTGTCTATCTGGCCTAAAATTTTAAATTGTGCTTCTAAAATTAATGTTGTTTATTTGTATTTAAAATACAAATAAAATTAAGATTTACTGGACTTTGAGAAGAAATATCACAACTACCTAGAACCTTCATCTCGATAACACCTGGCGATTTGAAAGTATCTGTCCAATGCTCCAGCCATAAGCATCTGTTTAAATTGTTGAGGGCTCTGTACTAAAGCATAGAACTTCCCAGGATATCTTGTCGGAACCAAGAATTCTTGAGCCCCCTAAACGATATAACATATTACTAATTATTTAATTCCAAATTTATAATTCATTAACTACCATTAAGGGTGATAACTTACTCCTGGTGTGGCTTTAAATAATGTTGGGGTTTCCACATCAACAAAATGATTGTCAATTAAAAACTCCCTCATGTTCATTAAAAGTTTTGATCTAATTCTTAAATTTCGTTGCATCTGTGGAAATCTGATGTCCAAATAACGATACCGCATCCTCAAAGGTTCTTTTGCTTTTTGGTATTCTCTTATGTTAAAGGGCAGAATATCTTTTGCTTTATTTATTACTTGAAACTTTTCTACTTCTACCTTAAATATGCCAAACATATCGTTAAAAAGAAATATGTCAAACATTTATATATTTTAGTCGATAGTACTATGATATATAATGTAAATAATTTTAATACTGATTTAATTTAAAATAAAAAAAATTACGTCTATTGCTTGAATTATGAAGAAAAAAGTTTCTTTTTTTCAGTCTGTAGAGAATATTATGGATCATTGTAACTTTTCCCAGGTAAGACCCCTGGTATTCCCTTTATTTTTGAAAGATTCAAATCATTACTTTCAATAGTTGGAATGCAACGACTATTACTAAATAAGTATTTGGGGGATATCATTTTAATATTTATCAGGTATATGTTGTGGTACTTTATTAATGAAGGTGTGCTGTATTACTGCATAATTATACTACAATTCGGGGACATTTTGCGGGACGTTTGGTTTAACGGTTCCAAAAAATGATATGCTGGACTATCCAACATAATGCGGGGCGGATTGTAAGGTTACCTTTAACCACTTAAAACTCAGTAATCTAGTAACAATGTGAGCGCGAACGTCTTCAACTAAAACATCACCGAGAATATTATTGAGACGTTGCGAGCAAACTCTAAAGATCCACTATTATATACTGAGGACCTACAGGCAGAAAAGCCGTTTTAAATTCAGCAATGTTTCTTTTATAGAAATTCGAAAAGATATAATATCTAATTTAAAAAATAGCCTCAGCAAGGACGCCTATAATTATCACAACTATAAAAGAAATTGTTGCTTTTCGCTTATGATATTGTGGCGTTTGATAGTGATAACAGTCAGGCAAAACAAACTACAAGAAATGAAGTGGCTTGCGTTGGTGACTGGTTCCTGGGAATCAGGAGCGAGCGGCCCATATACGCAAGGAAAACATTGCTTCCCCTAAACTCAAATAAAAAAAATTAATTCAAATATTGTTAATAGTTCATTAAAAATCGACCGAATTAGAGTGCGAGTGACTGTACAATACAACAACTAAAAGCAGAAGCAACATTTCAAGTTAAACATCAGGATGCACAAAGAGAAGAAAATAATAATTCACTTTGTCTTTGTCGTGCGAATGAGAATGCACATAGTGCATCTTCCTCTTTCCCTTTCTTTGCTTATTACTTCATATGCAAAACTTATGAGGTCAAACGAAAGAGTGGAGAGGTTACGTTGTGAGCGGTTTGTCACTGAATAACCAATATTAAAATTAAATACAAGTCGCTTTAGTGCAATTTTAGCGATGGATTCGACAAGTATATGTGCGGCAGACGCGGGGGATTTGCCGGTAAATAATCTAGCGGCCGATGGAACTGTACAGTTTTGTAATTATGTGGTGTGTTTTTTATTAAATAAAGGGTTTTCTTCCCACAGTTTTTGTGAAAAGGCAAATATAATAAATACGGGCAGGCCAAAGCCCTAAATGAACAACAAAAATTAAAATTCGTGCGCGATATTTTAGTGGCGATAAATATTATGGGCAGTAAGTATATGTGGCTGACAGGTTGTGAGATAAGAAATAAACTTTTTTGTTGGCGTTGTTTGCTTTTTGTTAATGAACATGTTGTGTGGAATTACAACGGATTTGGCGACTTAAATAATTTACATAAAGTAGTAAAACGACACATTAGCTCTAAGAATCACTTGCAAGCTTTTCTCAAAGAAAAATTTTTGGAAAGACACGAATCGAACACGCTTTAGATAAACAGTTAGTCATCAACACAATAATGAATTAGTTAATAAAAATAGAGATGTGCTAAAAAGGCTTATTGATGTTGTGTGCTTTCTTGCCTAAAAGTGGGAGAAACTTATCTGTGTGCGATTTTTATACACTGTTGTGCACATAAATTGAACTTAGTTTTGTCTCAATCAGTGATGAAGATAAAATAATGTAAAATGTTTTTTTGCAACTTTGAGTGGATTGGCTGCTTTTTTTTCCAAATCTACCAAACGCATACAAGCATTGGATACAATTGTTAAGCGAAGATTACGGAAAGTTGCTGCTACGCGCTGAAATTACAATGGCAGGCTAGTATTAACAATTTTTGAACATCGCGAGTCTTCAGTTAAATTATTGGAAAGTATATTGGAGAATAGCGATAAGTGGAATACAGAAACTTTAAATAGCTCTAGAGGATTTTTAGATAGTTTAAAAAACGATTTTAACTTTAACTTTTTACTTCTTGTTTTTTCAGAAATTAATATTTCCATTTTCTGATAACCTGTTTAACGTATTACAATCTAAAAAAAATAAAAAATTGTGAGTTTAAAAATATAATAAACAAAAAAAAAAGATGACTTTGATAAATGTTAGGAAAATACGAATAGTATCGATTTGAAGCCACAAAGAAAACGCGTAAGCAAGAATAACGTTGGAGATATTGAAACGTGTTATCGACGACTTTTTTTTTCAAATTTAGACAACAGATTTAAACACTTTGAGTTAGTGTTGACGATTCCAGCTACTAGTGCCTCGGTAGAACGTAGTGTTTCTGCGCTTAAACGAATAAAGACTTATTTACGGAATTCGATAGGACTAAATCGTCTTTCGGATGTGTCCCTGTTAGCGATTGAAAACAATCTTGTACAGACGTATCCTCGTTTCTACGACGAAATTATAAACTAGTTTGCAAAAAAAAAGATTACAGCTACATTACAAATAGGTAAGTTTTGAAAAATTGCTTCCTTTGTCCCAAATTTCACCGCACGTCCCTGCTGAGTATGGAACGAGGAACGAGATAAAACCCAGAAAATTTGTTTTTCACAAAGACCTATGCCCGCGACTGGACAAAAAACTGAGTCCAAAAGAGTTTCCAAATTAGAAACACCCAAGAACAATGCTCTTTTTTATTGATATTTTCAGCAGCATGCAATACTGTGTAGGAGTCATTCCGCCCATGCTTTTCAGTGCAAAGAAGGTGTATGAGAGTGATTGCTAGCTTGGGCGTGATTATGTAAGAGTGCATTTCTGTTACTGGCAATTTCAACAGTACCACGTGTGTACATATTGTCTTGTCTCTTACATGTGAAAAAAATATAAAAAAGATTAAACGGGCTTAAAAAGAACATTAAAAAGTAAAACATATTTTTTATTCCATCGAGCTTGGGAATTTACTTCATGAAGCTAGCGCCCAACTACGACCTAATAAATAATGGTAAATGAAATGCTTTCACGGCTCTGGTCAATTAAGAAATCATGGTTCTTGAGATTAGACCGTGTCACATTGGAATTACTATCCGACGTTTCGCCTTCGATTTCACGAGGCATCTTCAGGGATCTTTACAATACGAGATCTTATCACTGAATGAGCTCGAAGAGATTCAGGCAGGCTTTTATGTCCGACTTGTGCTCGCCGAACCGTGATCGTGTGTTAAGATCGTTATCCACGTGTGACGTAGACCGTAACCCGTATCTCTACTGGAATTTTTTGTATGTTTAAAAATTTCAATAAATTCTTTCATTTTTCGTTTATAAAATCCTGGAATCGATGCTAGAACCTTGGCTTCCTTTACATTTATAATTGAACAATTTGTTTCTTTTTAATACATCGTTCATGTTCCTCAAGTCTAGTTGATATTGAGCGTCCTGTTTGTCCCACATACAATATCTTTCGGGAATCGCAAGCATTATCCAATCTTCTTATGAGTATTGAAGATTGTACGTGTGTTGGACCACCGAAGTATTCATCCTATTTTGTCTGTAGTGCCATGTATGTAGGGAAGAACAACATTGCTTAACGGTGGCTGCTTATCATTCTCATTTGACGGAGTTGGATTACTATATCTTTTAATTGAACGCCCCTGTTGAGCATTGAACCTACGAGTCAAAACCCAGAAAATGTGTTTTTCACGAAGACCTATGCACTCAACTGGACAAAAAAACTGAGTCAAAAGAGTTTCCAAACTAGAAACACTCAAGAATAATGCTTTTTTTTATTGATATTTTCAGCGGCATGCAATACTGTGTAGGAGTCATTCCGCCTATGCTTTTCAGTGTAGAGAAAGTGTATGAGAGTGATTACTAGCTTGGGCGTGATTATGTAAGAGTGCATTTCTGTCATTGGGAATTCCAACAGTACCACGTGTGTAGATATTGTCTTGTCTCTTACATGTGAAAAAATATAAAAAAATATTAAACCGACTTAAAAAAAAACACTAAAAAGTAAAACATATTTTTTGATTGCATACATCTTGGCAATTTGACTTTATGAAGTTGGCGCCCAGTCATTGGCAATTCCAACAGTACCACGTCACACCACGTGTGTACATTTTGCCTTGTCTCTTATATGTGAAAAACATATTTTTTTTATTCAATCTGTCTTGGGAATTTGACTTTATGAAGTTGGCGCCCAACTACCACCTAATAAATAATGGTAAATGAAATACTTTCACGGCTCTCGTCAATTAAGAAACCATGGTTCTTGAGATTAGACCGTGTCACATTGGAATTACTATCCGACGTTTCGCCTTCGATTTCACGAGGCATCTTCAGGGGATCTTTACTCCACGAGATATTATCACTGAATGAGCTCGAAGAGATTCAGATTGACTTTTGCTCACCGAACCGTGATCCTGTGTTAAGATCGGTTTCCACGTGTGATATAGACCGTAACCCGTATCTCTATTGAAATTTTGTTTAAATATTTTAATAGATTCTCTAATTTTTCGTTCATAAAATCCTGAACCCGATCCTAGAACCTTGACTTCCTTTACATTTATAATATGGCCAGTGGTATGCTGGTGTTCAGGTACAGGAACAATTTGTTTCTTTTTAATACATCGTTCATGTTCTTCAAGTCTAGTTGATATTGAGCGCCCTGTTTCTCCCACATACAATATCTTTCGGGAATCGCAAGCATTGTCCAATCTTCTTATGTATATTGAAGATTGTTCGTATGTTCGACCGCCGAATTAATCGTCCTATTTTGTCTGCAGTGCCTAACAGTGGCTTCTTATCATTCTCCTTCGGCGGAGTTGGATTACTATATCTTTTAATTGAACGCGTAATATTTTCAGTGCAATAGCCATTCCCTCTGAGAGCTTCGGTCAATTTCGATGTTTCCGATAGTAGAGAATCTTGATCAGAAATCGAAAAAGCTTTGAATACTAGTGAATTAATAACCGATTTCTTTTGTGCTGGATGGTGATGGAAATTTGCATTTATGTATCTATTTGTATGGGTCGGTTTTCTAAACACGGAATGTACTAATGTACCATTCTCCTTCCTTTACATACATACATCTAGAAAGGGAATCGTTCCATTAGATTCAATTTCCATTGTGTACTTGCCCAGCAAGCAGCAATCAGAAGATTGCAGTGGAACAAGCCGATGAAGTCAGATATGAGACAGTGAAGACCATTAAAAATTTGAAACCAACGAAGTCGAATCTCTCCGCAGCCGAAAAAACAGCAATGAAGACCTTAAATGAAGACGCAAACATTCTGGTATTTTCAGCAGATAAAGGCAACGCCACAGTCGTCATGAATAGAACGGAATACGTGGAAAAGGTAACTCAACTTTTGGACAACAACAACTATAAGATTATGCAGGCAGACCCTACAAGCAGAATAGAAAGACGCATCACCAATCTGATTAAGGTATCCAATCTACCACCAGCGGAGAAGAAATTATTAAAACCGAGCAATTCCAAGATTCCCAGGTTCTACGGCTTTCCAAAGATAACAACAAGAATGTACCACTTCGGCCGATCATCAGTGCAATAGACTTGCCACATACAAACTAGGTAAATATCTTTCAAATTTTCTTAATCCATTCACTGGAAAAACAATCCAAGTTGGATCCGGAAGATATTTTGGTCAGTTTCGATGTAGAATCACACAAATGTTCCTGTCAACGACTCAGTTTCCATTATATCAGACATATTGGATCATAAGAATCTTGATAACATCTCAACAGACCTATAGACCTAGTGGAAGCGTCTTACATCTACTTATTTATTTTTCAAGGAACTTTTTATGAACAAACTTGAGGGGCAGCTAAGGGATCTCCTCTATCACCTGTGGTAGCGAATATCTTTATGCAAGCCTTTGAGGATATTGCTCTAACATCCGCTCCACTAAAATCAAAACACTCGTTCGGATATGTAGATGATACTTTTGTTGTTTGGCCTCATTGGCAGGAATAACATCAAGTTCACATTGGGAATTAAATCTAATGCAACGATTCACTTTCTAGATATATGTGTTCAAAGGGAGGAAAATGGTACATTAGGATATTCTGCGTATAGAAAACCAACCCATACAAATAGATACTTAAATGCAAATTCCCATCACCATCCAGCACAAAAGAAATCATCGGTTATTAATTACTAGTATTCAGAGCTATTTGGATTTCTGATCAGGATTCTCTAATATCGGAAACATCGAAAATGGCCGAAGCTCTCAAATGGAACTCCGCCAAAGGAGAATAATAAGGAGTTAGGTAATATTGTTCTTCCCTACATACATGGCACTACAGACACAATAGGACGATTACTTCGGCGGTTCAACATCCGTACAATCTTCAATACACATAAGAAGATTGGACAATGCTTGCAATCCCCGAAAGAAATTGTACCTTTCCAAACAGAAGAAGTGCTCCTGTGGAGAAGTGTATGTGGGAGAAACAGGACGCTCAAGATCAACCAGCCTTAACGAACATGAACGATGTATTAAAAAGAATTAAATTGTTCAATCTGCTGTAGCTGAACACTAGCAAACCACTGGCCATATTATAAATGTGAAGGAAACCAAGGTTCAAGAATCGGTTCCAAGATTTTATTTTATTTAAATTTGAATATGTAATTGGTATTTTAAGTTTTTTTCATTTTATTTTATGTGCACTATTAGCCTCTAGTTATTTGATTTTAATGGTTTATGTATTTTCATACTGTGATAATTTTATTCTTATTTATTTTGCCCTGTTAAGACAAGACGTCATATGTGATGAAACTGACTTTTGAGAAATTAATTTAAATAAAAAAAGGTCTGCCATGGAGATTTATTTGCCAATACGGTTCTTCTTTGGTATACGAGCCTGATTTATTTTATCATCGCATCAGCATTTAAGACCATTTTTGAATTTCAGGATTATAGTTTATCAATAATTTCGATTTCTCTTATAAAATTGAAAATGGATTCTTTATTTTCTTTGGAAAAAGTATTTCTCATATGTCCAATATTATGTGTCCATATATTATATTTATTTCTGAGATTTCGAAGATGGTTGCATTTTTTAATGTGTTCAGATTATTTGTTGCGTTTACAATGACAAACAAAAATCTTTTTTGGCTTTTTCGTTACAAAAAGAACGTATATCTATATAGCTGCTGTTCAGTAAAAATGCTCTATGTCGAATTGTATCGAGAGAGAGAATAAGGAATCTGAGGCTATTACCCAGTGTCTGGATTATGTTGCTGTATACATTAATGATTAAAAAATTGCATAAGGCTCATCAGTAAAGTCACTGGTGTAATTATTCACTTAAAATCACGCATTAAAAAATTATTCTGTTTTGAAGGGCTGTAGAATGCTGAACCAACTTGGTTTGGAGACCTGGAGGCATCAGTGTAAATTAGGCTATTACATGGGCAGGTTACTTACAAGCTGGTTAAATTTTGACAATAGTAATTGTAGATTTGTGCTATGTTTATCTAATCTGCAAAGGGAAAAATTGGAATGGTATCATACGGAAGACTCAAGGAGTAAATTTGAGTGAGAAGGGGGTCAGGGAAAGGGAGCATACTAACATTATGTTCAGTAGAGAAGACATGATAACGCACGTTGGAGCTTAAGGTGTTCTGATTTATTTTTAGTGATCACAATAGTAATTTTAGGGAGGTGTATTAGGTTGCATGATGGTCAATAAAACGCACATAGAAAATGAAATTATACAAAATTAGTCGACGTTTCGTTATATAGTTTTTTAGGAGGCAATATTCTTTAGAAAATGTATATGAGAAATAGAATGCATATAAAAACAATGTACATGGAACAACACAGTTAAAATACAATAAGACTTATATAGGGATAAAATAAATTTAAATTAAAATCAATCTTGACTAGCAGGCATTATCATACTTACATATAAATGTAAGTTTCCGTATGAAACTTAAAAATATACAATGTGCTGAACAATATTTAGATGGAGGGTATTTTGTAATGTTGTTGGTACCATTTGCTGATCTTGAGTTTGGTCAATAGGTAGGCTTTGAATATTATCAGTGTTCAAAAAAGAAAAAGAATGGTCTAGAAAGAAGGTTTTTGAACCAAGTATTGGTGGCTTTTAGAAGTAGCTACCTTCTTCTGTATAAAAAAGACATGGTTTGTGTAATGCACTGTAAATTTATTACAGTACTAGTACGAAAGGCTCCGTTAGCAAGGCAATGGCAGTTGAATTGTAAGGGTTCTAGATGATCAATATATGATGCTCTAGCAGAAGAGTATATAATACGACTATAATCCAGTTTTGATCTTATAAATGACTTATAAAATTTTACAATTATAAAAGTGCTGGGATTTGAGTTGCAAAAGTAGGCCACATCATTGAACCGTAATTAAGGCAATAACTTATTGCAACAAATGTTCATTACAGCTTTTTCGATTGTTGTAAATATGGGGTAATAGTTTATAGAATAATCCACTTACTGTTTAAGTAATTAACGAGGTTAATCTAAGTAGATTTAGCAATTATTGTACTTGGATCCACACTCGAGATCTGAATAAAGTATAAACCAGCAGTAAGTTCAGATGTTATTATTTTCTTAAGCATGTAGCTCGAACCCGAATTGAGAAGTTATCACATGGTGATCCTCCCAGGATACGTACTAAAGTTGAAATAAAAACAGTTATGGTGTCCTAACAAAAAACAATGGGAAAACGCAGTTAAAACAAGAAGTTATAATTGCCCAGGCAGGAAACAGTGGTAGTACGACTGCAGAAGGTGACATTAACCATTCCTTTGCGCGGTTTGCGAATTTGTAGCAATAATGATAGCAATTACCTTATTGGTTTTATGGTCTTGCCGTCGTAGTAAAAAGGAGTTAGAAACAAAAATACGACTAGAAATTAGACGAAGCCAAGACTTAGAGACAAGAGCCAAAAAAAAAATCACTGCGCAAAGTTGTGATTAATGGAAGCCCCAGTCTAGGCGAATATGGACACTATGGAATTATCTTAGGCCACTATGGACAATAGACATATTTAAGAATAAACATAAGCAGTAAGTTATAGTTTTATATTAATTTTTTCAGCATAAATATAGATAAAGTAAAGAGGTGCATTAATCCGATAAATTAGAACACTTCAAAAATATTTATTAGAAATTACGAAAAACATAGATAAAACTAGACATATTTTATCAGGCCGGTTAACTGCCATAAAAGATAAAAAAAAATACAGCTCGCAGAGACCAAAAAATTGATTTTGCGAACCGCAGCTTCTTTGTTGCCGTCTATGGACGGTACCAAAGAAACTACGAAAATGTTAATTGATGCCATTGAATTATATAACGACGTGCTTGACAATAACGGCAAAGAATTTTTTATTAAATATGTTTTAAAGGCCAAATTGACACAGAACGCGAAATTAAGATTACAAACGACATATAATAATGTGGGTGCTTTGGTCACGGATATGAAGAAACATTTTCTTACAAAAAAATCAGCAAATATGGCTAATCAGTTGCATAAGGTTAGACAAGACACTAAAAGTATTGTTAATTGTGCAAAAACTATCGAGCAGCTTTTATGAAATTTCACTTTAGCGCAAGCGGACGGTGATCAGAATTCAGCAAACATTTTACAGCCGGTGAATGAAAAATTAGCTATCAATGCTTTTGCGAATGGTTTAAAAAATTCAGATTTAAGAACAATAGTAAAGGCTAGAAACTACCAGAGTTTAAAAGACGCAATAACGGGCATAATAGCAAAATTTATAGACACCAAAACAATTCGCTGTACCAAGGCCGAGGTCGTTCAAGCTTTTGTAGGTCAAATTTTTGTCGAAGCCGCAATCGTCAGCGTTTTGCAAATAATCATGCATATTTCGTTGAAAATGTAGAAAGTAACAATATAAACAATGAGGAATCCCAAGAAAATATTTTTTTTTCGTTCTTCAATTTATATAGTTAGTTTAATATGAATGCTTTAAATTATGTGCGTGACATGTTTTGTGTCACACTGGCGCAAGTATTAGATGTTTTTTCGGAAATTATTTGAAAGATGGTAATATTATAAATACAGCAAATAAAGTTAAAATTAAAGGAATTGCATGCTGAACACATTCTGTTGGATCTGAAAATATTTTATTTACTTACTTAATAACAATGAATATATTTCTCATGACTTGTAATTACATACTGCGGTACCAGTCTCACAGATGAATGAATGAATGTATCATTTTAAATGATGAATTATGTGAAGGAGTGTTGATTACGAATAGTCTTGCAAGACCGAAAAGGTAAAATGGCTGTAAGACTGCTGAATGTGAATGAAAGGGGAATAAAATTGCGAAATTTTGAGCCGAAAATTGAATATCTATCAAAATATGATATTTATTCCTTTGCAAAAAATAAAATATCTGCTGATACAATTTTAGATCTTATAAATACCGAAATACTTAACATAGAAGAAAAAAATTCTATACAAAAAATATGCGGACGTTTTTCACTTAGAAAACAATTTATTAAGTTACCAATTTATATAAGCACAAAATAAGATTAAAGGAGGACGCAACATTCGTATACATTAAACCTCATATGTTACCTCATCCTCAAAAAGAGGAAATTAATAACTAGGTTAAGGATATACTAAAAAAGGGTGTCATAGAGAAAGCACACTCTGAGTGTTCCTCACCTCTTTTATTAGTTCCCAAAAAAAGGATGATGACTGTAGGAATGGCGAGTCTAAGTTATGACGCATGTTTCGTTTATTTAGACGATTTGATAGTTTTCGGACATTCCTTACAGAACCATCATACAAATGTAATTAAAATTCTACGACTTAGACAAGTAAATCTTAAACTTAATCCTAGTAAATGTGAATTTTTTAAAAAGAAAATATTATATTTTGGCCATTTAATTTCATCTGAAGGTATATCACCTGATCCTGAAAAAACAAGGGTTATATGTTAGTACCCAGTTTCTAAAAAATCTGACGAAACCAAGCGCAAATTATTACAGAAAAATGTTGCCGAAATTGCTTATCCTTTAAATAAACTAGCTAAAAAAGGAGCAATTTTCAATTGGTCTGAAGAATGCCAAAATTCATTTACAACTTTAAAATAATGTCTTATTAATCCGCCTTTGTTACAGAATCCATATTTTTCAAAAGATAATCAGTTTATTCTTAGAACAGATGCAATTGGGTTTGCGTTAGGCGCAGTACTCTCAAACGCAGATGATAGACTTGTTGCCTTTGCATCTAGAACTCCAAATAAAGCAGAAATAAACTATTGTATAATAGAAAAGGAATTATTAGCGATCGTTTGGTCATGTAAACATTTTAGACCATATTTATTTGGTAAAAAATGTATATTATCGGACCATCGTCCCTTAATATACTTATTTGGCATGACAAATCCTTCTAGTAGACTCACAAAATTTAGGATAACTCTAGAGGAATACGATTTTTCAACCCACTATTTGAAAGGTGTTGAAAATATTATGCTTTGTCGCGTGTATGCATAAATGCGAACGAATTAAAAGAAATTAATAGTAAAGTGAGTGCCATTATAAACGCAATCACTTGTTCGGAGACAAAAAATAACTAAAAAAACCTAATATGACAAGTAATAATAATTCCATAGAACACAGGATTGATCACCCTGCTGTAGTGGAAATATTAAAATATCCTAAGGCTCAAATAACAGGGCTACGAACGGTATGTGAAAATGAATTTACTAAATTAAAGCTAAATAAACAATAAAAAACTGAATATGAAAATTTAATATATGACATCAATTCTGAGATAGTGTACATATCCCAGAAATATCGATCAACGTCAGACTTAAATAGGTCGTGGAGGCACCTGGAGAAATTATGTGAAAAATATGATATTCCGGAATTAACTATTTAAAAATAATGAATCTAATCAGTTTTTAAATGACATGCCCATGTAAATATAAATACGAAAATTTAAAGACTAATCTTAAACTCTGTATTATAAAAGGTAAACAAAGGATAGGATCTACGAAGGAATTACGACAATTAATTCTTAATGCTTTTCATACATTGCCAACTGCCATGAGGGCTAAACCGGATGTATAACAATATAAAAAGATATTACTTTTGGAAAACTATGAAGAATGATGTTGAAGATTTTGTCAAAGGTATAAGCATTCAAAACCAAATAAATACCCTATAACAATATCAACAACGGCTAGTTCAGCATTTCAAAGAGTATATCTAGACTTAGTAGGTTGCATAACCAATTGATATCGAAAATAATCAATACATACTCACACTTCAATGCGAACTAACAACATTCGTAGAAGCATATGCGTTTGCAGTCATTTGTAGAAAATTTTATTTTGCGTTACGGTATTCTTGATTTTTGCGTAACCGAGAAGGGAACTGAATGTTTATCTGAGATATTCAAAGAATCTTGTAATCTGCTTAATATTAACTAATTAAATTCCACGGTATATAATAATAGTGTACACACGTCAACTCAGTACACACCTTATGAGTTCGTGTTTCGAAAATCCAGTAACATTTCATCTAGCATCGTTAATCAAGCCGATCCAGTATATAATTTTGATGACAATCCTAAAGAACTCAAATTTCGGTTACAAACAGCGTAGAATGACGCAAGAAATAATTTAAGGACATCAAAAATTAATCGTAAAATCAAGTATGACAAAAATAATTGCACAAACCAAACTTATAATTTAGGAGATATGGTTTTAATAGAAAATAAGGGAGAAACAATAAATTAGAATCATTATTTAATGGCCCATATATATAATGATTAGTAAAAATTAAAAATAAGAAAGTAGAAATTCATAAAAATAGGGTAAAACGTTATTTTAGTTAACGTCACATAAATATTCTATTTTTTTTGCTTTTTGCTTTTCGGGGAAAGTGTGCTGGAATTTGAGTAGCAAAAGTAGCCCATATCATTGAACTGTAATTAAAGCAATAACTTATTGAAACAAATGTCCATCACAGCTTTTTCGATTCTTGTTCTCACATAAGGGTGTCGGAGCTCAATGAGAGTGAGACATTTGAGTATTCTGATGACAGCTGAGCATTTGGAGAGGATAAATAATGTGAGCTTTCCAGTTTAATTTATTATCAAAAAGAAGACCAAAAATCTTGAAGAGGGATTGTAATATATTTAAATGAAAGGTCATCAATGTTAGGAAAAAATGTTATATTGCAGAAATGGATGATTATTTTGTGGAGAAGAAGCAGAGGCAATAATTACTGTTAGAGAAATATGCAAGGGAGTTCAGACAAATTTAAACCTGACGGTCACTTGTACGGGGACTGTGTGAAAAGTAGTAAATAACCAAATTATCTGTATAAGGCCTGTAGGAGACTTAAGAGGGTATATTTAAAGCGATCAAAAATAAAGACCATTTTCACTTTGAATGATCGATTTGAAAGAAACTAATTAATACATTTTGGAAGAGGGCCTCTGATGTCCCATTCATGTAGTGTAATTAAAACATTATATCTCTAGGTAACATCGAACGTGTTGAAAAGATCAAAGAAGATCGAAACTAGATGGTTTTTTCTATAGACAGAGTTGTGGATATCAATGTCCAGATCAACAAAATGGTCGAGAATTGACCTGTATTTTCGAAATCCGTACGGATGCTTATCTAGATACCAGATGAGCCTAAATCTGATCATTCTTTCCAATATTTTGCTGAGGTGGCTTGTAAGAGAGATATTCCTCAGGATATATATATATATATATATATATATATATATAGTATGGGAAGTTGTTAAGCAAATTAACTGTTTAAGAAAGTTAGTTTGCTATTCCTTTCACACCACTAGGACATTATTTTAAAAGTATTAATTTAAACATTTTCTCTCTTGAGACCCAGGGGCTCGACCAATTCGAAATTTATAATATTTGTCTCGAACCTCAAGACAGGAAAAATTTATTATCAAACAAAATAAATATGCTCGGATTTCAAAAAGAAGGATATGTTAAACTTATCTTGCGAATTTTCAGACATATTTGTTTTAAAAACGGATATATTAACGATTAATAATTAGTATGAACACACATTAAAAATCTGGGATACAAACCTTTTTACATAAAAAATTATGACGCCTCATACGCAAAAAGAAAAAATCAAGCGGCAAGCTGATAACGTGTTAAAAATAATATGATCGAGTCATCTATTTCAGAATACAATAGTCCGGTATTACTAGTACCGAAAAAGGCTAATAATGGACAAAAGACGTGGCGGTTGGTAATAGATTTTAGAAATACCCTAAACAAAAAAAGAATTGCTGATAAATTTCCAATCGACGATATTCTGAATTACCATTTTGACTATCTGTAAGTCCTAACAGCTTTCAAAGGATAATGTCTATAGTATTTGCAGGGTTAACTCCCGAAAGGGCTTTCTTACATATGGACGATCTAATTATAAATGGTTGTTGCGAAAAATCATCTGAATAATTAAAGTTTTCAAAGCATGTAGAAAATATACTTCAAAGTCAAATCTGCAAACGTGAAATTTTTTAAAAAAGCAGTCACTTTTCTGGGTTATAAAATTACTGGCAAAGGCATTTTACCAGACGATTCAAAGTACGATGTTATTAAACATTATCCGAGGCCGAGTCAGCCGACGACATAAAGATTCGTTAGATTTTCTAATTATTATCGGCTATTTATCCATATTTCGCAGAGGTCACCAACTCGCTTAACAAATTAACATGAAAAAAAAATGCTGACTTTGTTCGGTCTGCAGAATGTCAACATTCTTTTAGTTACCTGAAAAATGCCTTGGTTAGTCCAAGAATATTGCAGTTCCCAGATTTTTCTAAAACGTTTATACCAACTACGGATGCCTTAAAGGACGCGTGTGGCGTAATACTTTCACAAAAAATTGACAGCATTGACCTTCCAATTGCTTACGTCTGAAGTACTTTTACACAAAGGGAATTAATAAAGCGACAGTTTTGAAGGAGTTAACAGCCGTTCATTGGACTATAAAATGCTTACGATACTATTTATGCGTCCAAACATTTTTTGTAACAACCGACCCCCGGGCTTTAGTATATCTATTTTCAATGAAAGATCGCTCATCAAAATTGACTAGAATTATTTTAGATTTGGAGCATTTTGATTTTGAAATGAAGTATATAAAGGGCAAGGATAAAGTGCGGATGCATTACCTTATCAAAAATAAGTATCGAAAACCTGAAGGAAATGCGTGTTAATGTATCTGAAGTACTTGCTGTTACCCGCTCTATGTCTAAAATTGAGAAAACGAATATGCACTCGCCATCATCCATAACTACTATCGTAGTGCCGCAACCTAAAATATATGAAGCTATAGATAACTACGAAGTTTTAAAATTGCCATTGTTAAAATTTCATGTGACGTCTCTTACTTTGATATTATCCATATCATACAAAAGAAAACTGAGAGCTCAAACTATACTACCGATCACTAATGATAATATTGCATTAGAGCAAGTAATATCTAAGCTATAAACTAATATAACATATTTACGCAGTGCACCGTAAATGAATTTAAAGAAGTATGTCTTAAGATACTAAAAAATATTGCAATTATACTGTGTTCTATGAGCATTGTAAAGCATAAAGACGAAAGACTTTTATTGGTGAGGAGGTCACTACCGAGAAAAAAAACCTCTTGAAAAAATTAAAAGCGTTTTTTAAGTAGAAAAATGTCACGGGATGTCGCAAAATATAACAATGATAAAGCTTAATTTCGACATGTAAAACCCTTAGTTTTAACCCCTACCGCAACATGCATTTGATATTGGCTGTGTAATAAAACAACAAGTCCTTTAAAAAAATCTAATCAAGATAATTCATATGATGTAACAATTCAATGCGAATTGACAAAATATATTGTTATTGGGCCCATACGTAATAAAGAAGCTTCTACAGTTGCCAAAGCAATTTTTGAAAGTTTCATTCTTATTTATGGACCTATGAAATAGATCAGAAAATATATGACCACAGACTATAGGAACGAAACTTTCAGGAATCTTGCACACTTACTAACCACAAGACACTAAATGGTTCACAAGTAGACCTCTGTATCGTTTTAAGTCATATTGTTCATTTTAGGTTGTACATTATGTTATTGTTATATTATGCTGGGTATATGTTTATATTAATGGAATGGAATCATTCGTATATATTTATATTAATGGAATATAATCTTGCGTACTACATGAATATATTGTTATATTCCCTACAAAAAATTACCCTCACAAGTCCATAGTAAAGGTCATTCTCCGAGAAAGGGGGGTGTAATGCGAGAAAGGGAGGTGCAATGATCTTACGCATTCACACTGAATTAATGATATACATTGTTGCCGTAACCTACTAAACTGTTCATACTCAGCATTGCGAAATAACTTATAACATCCTAATTTGAACACCTTTAGTTTTTACGATTCAGCATTTTGTAATTATCACACACTTCAATAATGTATAGAAAGGTGGCCGCTGCTATAAGAATCATTAACAACCTCACAATAGGGTACGATTTAAAATAAATTCAATATGTAGTTTTTACATTGACACATACCGCCATTTTGCTACGTCATGTTGAATTGGTCCTCAGATATTTCCTAAGACCAAATAATACACCACTCTAACAACAAGAACCATTTAGAAACTTAATATCTGGGAAATATCTGCGAACCAACTGAGTAGGTAAAGACTGATAATATGGGTTTCATGCAAGATATAAAATCTATATACGTGCTGAGAACGAAACCGTCAAAAATTTAAACAAAAAACTTTTAATTTCTTTTACTGAACGCTAACCCCAAATAATACACCACTCTATTATAAAAACACGAGGATCGTTAACGAAAACCATTTAGAAACTTAATATCTGCGCACCAACGTAGTAGGTAAAAACTGATAATATGGGTTTCATGCAGGATATAGAATCTACATGTGTCTTGACGATGCAACAATAAAGTTGCGAAACGTCGACAATTTAAAACAAGTCTTTTGTTTCTTCACGTGAACCTAACCCCAAATAATACACCACTCTAACATAACAACAGTATTGTTAACGAAAACCATAGAAATTTAATATCTAGGAGATCTCTGCAGACCAACGGAGTAGGTAAAGACTGATAATATGGGGTTCATGCAGGATATAGAATCTATATATGCCCTGAGGATGCAACAATTAGTGGCGAAACGTCGACAATTTTAAAAAGACTTTTTTACTGGATCTTAACCCCAAATAATACACCACTCTAAAAACATTTAAGATTGTTCCGCCATATTGGATTTTTACCAAAATATTACCAGGTTATCCCCATATGATCCTTAACTTTTGGTCAAAATTTGAAGTCAATCGTGTGAGCTCGATCAACTGCTGGATGAAAGCCTCCCCGTGCAGTCTCCACGCCTGTCGATCCTGCGTAGTTCTTCTCCATGTTCTTCCTATAGTTTTGCAGAATAGTGTATCCCATCTATCGTGAGGTCGCCTTTTCGGCCTAGGGTATTGCCTTGGGGACCAGTCTATAACTCTCTCGGATCATCGGTCGTCGTTTTCTTCGAGATATGTCCAGCCCAGCTCCATTTTAGTCGGCAGATCGTTTCGATTATATCTTTAACCCTAGTTTGATTTCGAACCCATTCATTGCGTTTTCTGTCCCGTCTGGTGATGCTTATCATAGATCGTTCTATAGCGCGTTGGGCTGTTTGCAGCTTTTGGATTGTCTTAGCTTTCGGTTAGATATTTCCAGGTCCATATCCGGCCCAAGTGTTATTTCGTGTCCAAGGTAGTTATAGGACGTAATAACTTGCACTTGCGATCCTCCAATGTTGAGGGTTCTCTGGTTAGTATAAATTCTTCCCATGACCTCGGTTTTCTTAAGATTCATTTGTAATTCTATATCTTGGATTTGCCTCATCAATTCCTGAAGGGAACTTTCAAGCTCCGTAAAATATATATATATATATATATATATATATATATATATATATATATATATATAAATATAATATATATGTATATGTATATATATATATATATATATATATATATATATATATATATATATATATATATATATATATATATATATATATATATATATATATATATATATATATATATATATATATATATACATATATATATATATATATATATATATATATATATATATATATATATATATATATATATATATATATATATATATATATATATATATATATATATATATATATATATATATATATATATATATATATATATATATATGTATTTATATAAAATGACAACACGAAATAGCGGGGTTGCAGCCTAATAATCCTATTGATGTTACTGGGACATTAAATAGATGACTCTATTTACTTTGTGCTTTCGGATTTATTTTAATCCTTCATCAGTCACACTACAAAATGGTTTGTTAATATAAAGTAAATTATTAAAATATTTTAGACTGACTGTAAGTGAGGTTACAAATATAAACAGCTATCCAATAGACAATTCATTTCTGTATTATTCTTATATCACTTTTATGAGATATTATTCTATCTTTTAGAGGCCTTGAGGTTTGCCCTATGCAATAAAAAATACATAGGGCAAACCTCAAGGCCTCTAAAAGATAGAATAATATCTCATAAAAGTGATATAAGAATAAAACCCGAAGCATGTGCCCTTTCCCAACACGTAAGAGACACAGGTCATTCAGCAAATTTCGAAGAGGCGGAGGTTCTCGAATGTGAAATTAATTATTTTAAAAGAAATTTCCTCGAAATGGTGCACATAAATAATCAGGAAAACCCGATGAATAAAAAATCAGATATACAGAATCTCAATATAATATATAGCAATTTATTAAACCTTAAAACCAAATAATCGTCCTTGCCTTCAAAACACAAAAGAAGGATTATTATTTTTTTTGCTATCTGAAAAAGAAACAAATAGGTGCATATATTTTATTCTTAATATTCTAGTTAAGCCTCGACTCCGGTCGAATACATTGGAAACCTACCTTTCAACGGTTTCGTGTGTAGTCAAATTTTTTGTTATTGCTTTTTTTTCCTGTCTCTTTGTTTTGTGTTAAATACTTATATAAAAAGGTGTTCCTTCCATTCACAGAAATGAATTTCCTATTGGATAGCTGTTTATATTTGTAACCTCACTTACAGTAAGTCTAAAATATTTTAATAATTTACTTTATATTAACAAACCATTTTGTAGTGTGACTGATGAAGGATTAAAATAAATCCGAAAGCTTTCACAAAGTAAATAGAGTCATCTATTTAATGTCCCAGTAACATCAATAGGATTATTAGGCTGCAACCCCGCTATTTCGTGTTGTCCATTTCATTTTCAAACAGCCGTGAAATTATAAAGAATCTGTTAATCAGGAATGGGGTTTTACCAGGAAATTTCTACTACATATGGTTTAAATTGAGCAAATTACTTGAGAAACTGGGCAAAACTCAACATCAAACTAGCTTCGCTGAAAAATAGGAAGATATTTCTTCTCCAGTGCAGACGTCTTGGGTTAACCCCTAGGCATATTACCGATCAAATCAAAGGAGTTACAGGCCTCGTGAATGTCCAAGAAGGAAGAACTGGACAGATGATTTTTAGTTTTAGAAACAAACTTAGCCGTAAGATTTTAAATTTAGAGATTAAGATAACACACGGAAATGTTGAAAGAATGGAAAAGGCACTTAGCACATATCGACTGAGAATAGAGGAAAATATACCTATAAACATTCATCTTGAGTTTTTCCGGAGACAAAATATAGTGTATAACCAGGCTTTTTACAAGACAAAAAGCAACAATCTTAAAAAGATTGACGAACTTAAATCAAATAAATTAAATCGCATTAAAATTAAGGACTGTTGGTTCAAAAATCTTACACCTGTCGTTTTTCCAACAGAAGCAAAAAATATCCTATCATTAGGGCCCAAGTTTTGTCTCCCCGTTTCCAAAAAGGACGTCTCAGTCCCACATATTTTAGCAGACATTGAATTAACAATATCACACGTAGACAATATCGGTGAAAAAAATATTTACAGTGCACAGGCGGCCAATGTCATCACCAATTATTTTCATACAGAAGAGGTTACTTTCTCAGAGACAACTGAATGGTATAATAAAACCAAGATTTTTTTAAAACAACACCCAGATATCTACATTACGAGATCTGACAAAGGCAACGTCACGGTCGCAATTTACAAAGAACAATATTTACAACTGGCTATGTCCTTACTTAGTGACGAAGTTTATTACAAAAAAATTCCACGCGATCCTACATCTACAATTCAACAAAAAGCCAACCAAATAATTTCAAAATTGAAAAAATCAAAACAACTATCGGACGCTACTGTGAAAAAATTGATGATTTATAACTGTATTTGCCCCAAGTTTTACGGTTTACCAAAAACACATAAACCCACAATTTCTCTTAGCCCAATAATATCCTCCATAGATTCCCCAACTGCTAAACTAGCTGGTTTTATTACAGAGGTTTTAAACACTGCATACGATTATAATAACGAATACTACATAGCAGACTCTTTTAATTTTGCAAATTTTATTAACGAGTTTCAGCTACCGGAAAATTACCACATTATAAGCTTAGATGTTACGTCTTTATTTTCCAATATCCCATTAGAATTAGTCAAAGTTAGTATTAAAAAAAATTGGTCCAAAATCAAAGATCACTGTTCTTTAAATCAATCAAACTTCTTAGAAATAATAGAATTTGTTTTTAACAATACCTGTTTCTCTTTTGACAATCAATTTTACAAACAAGTTTTCGGAACTCCTATGGGCTCAAAAATGTCTCCCATTTTAGCGCAATACGTAATGGATGATTTATTATACGATTGTATCCCAAAGCTGAACTTTGAAATACCCTTTTTAAAAAAATATGTTGATGATTTAATTTGCGCCATTCCGATTGGAAGCGAAACAGAGCTACTCAATATTTTCAATAATTATAATCAGTACATTAATTTCACAATTGAAATGGAATCTGAGAGAAGTGAGCCATTTTTAGATACAAGACTTATTCGAACCAACAGTAATAAAATTATATTGGACTGGTACATAAAACCAAGCAGCTCAGGTAGATATCTAAATTATTTCTCATACCATTCAGAAAAAATGAAAATAAACCTCATACTTGGCCTAAAAAATAGAATTTTGTCAATCTGTCATCAGTCATTAAGGGAACAAAATCTAAAACGTCTAAATAACCTACTATTGGACAACTCTTACCCTCAAAGCCTGCTAAAGAAATTAATCTATTCAACTGACACTATAGTACCAAACAATTCACCAACTGTTTCCACTAGCCCTCCAATAATAAAAAAGTATGTTTCCTTTCCATACGTTCAGGAACTAACCCCTAAATTAGCGAACATATTCAAAAAAGAAAATATTGTTATAGCCAATAAAGCCGTTAAACCTACGAGCAAACTTTTTAGTTCTCTTAAAGATAAAACAAAAAGGCATAACAAATCAAATGTAGTATATAAAATAGGTTGTTTACATTGCAATAAAAAATACATAGGGCAAACCTCAAGGCCTCTAAAAGATAGAATAATATCTCATAAAAGTGATATAAGAATAAAACCCGAAGCATGTGCCCTTTCCCAATACGTAAGAGACACAGGTCATTCAGCAAATTTCGAAGAGGCGGAGGTTCTCAAATGTGAAATTAATTATTTTAAAAGAAATTTCCTCGAAATGGTGCACATAAATAGTCGGGAAAACCCGATGAATAAAAAATCAGATATACAGAATCTCAATATAATATATAGCAATTTATTAAACCTTAAAACCAAATAATCGTCCTTGCCTTCAAAACACAAAAGAAGGATTATTATTTTTTTTGCTATCTGAAAAAGAAACAAATAGGTGCATATATTTTATTCTTAATATTCTAGTTAAGCCTCGACTCCGGTCGAATACATTGGAAACCTACCTTTCAACGGTTTCGTGTGTAGTCAAATTTCTTGTTATTGCTTTTTCCTGTCTCTTTGTTTTGTGTTAAATACTTATATAAAAAGGTGTTCCTTTCATTCACAGAAATGAATTTCCTATTGGATAGCTGTTTATATTTGTAACCTCACTTACAGTAAGTCTAAAATATTTTAATAATTTACTTTATATTAACAAACCATTTTGTAGTGTGACTGATAAAGGATTAAAATAAATCCAAAAGCTTTCACAAAGTAAATAGAGTCATATATTTAATGTCCCAGTAACATCAATAGGATTATTAGGCTGCAACCCCGCTATTTCGTGTTGTCCATTTCATTTTCAAACAGCCGTGAAATTATAAAGAATCTATATATATATATATATATATATATATATATATATATATATATATATATATATATATATATATATATATATATATATATATATATATATATTATATATATTATATATATTATAATTATAATTAATTCTTCTTATTGGATGTAGTCAATTTCGTGTCGTGCATCGTTCGGGCCTATACAAGTCCACTTGCGTGATTCGGGCTTTCAAAATAAACTGTTCGCAATATGTAATTGTTGTTGTTCTGCAAATTGTATTAATCTATCTTCTCTTTCATTCCTCCGACCAAAGTCGAAATCGCCAATCAGACTCTCACCCTGTCGTCGGCATCCGACCCTGGCATTAAAGTCACCCATCACGATCTTAAAGTGAGCATTTCCGGAATTATGAAGGTAGGTCACCTCTTCATAGAACATTTCTATTTCTTCATTTGAGTAGCTAGTTGTAGAAGCATAGATTTGTGTTGTTGCTAGCTGGTATCTTTTTGACAGTTGCAAGGTGATTTTTGCTACCCTGTCGGAGGTACCTTCGTACTTTATTATTTTATCTTTGATTCTTTTATGCACCATGAATCGTACTCCGTTTGCCCTTCCTGTGTTAGTGCCTTTGTAATAGAGTTGGTGACCGCTTTGTAGCTGTATGAGGTTTTCATTTTTTCTTCTTACCTCGCTTAGTCCATAAATATATATATATATATATATATATATATATATATATATATATATATATATATATATATATATATATATATATATATATATATATATATATATATATATATATATATATATATATATATATATATATATATATATATATATATATATATATATATATATATATATATACATATATATATATATATATATATATATATATATATATATATATATATATATATATATATATATATATATATATATATATATATATATATATATATATATATATATATATATATATATATATATATATATATATATATATATATATATATATATATATATATATATATATATATATATATATATATATATATATATATATATATATATATATATATATATATATATATATATATATATATATATATATATATATATATATATATATATATATATATATATATATATATATATATATATATATATATATATATATATATATATATATATATATATATATATATATATATATATATATATATATATATATATATATATATATATATATATATATATATATATATATATATATATATATATATATATATATATATATATATATATTTATATATATATATATATATATATATATATATATATATATATATATATATATATATATATATATATATATATATATATATATATATATATATATATATATATATATATATATATATATATATATATATATATATATATATATATATATATATATATATATATATATATATATATATATATATATATATATATATATATATATATATATATATATATATATATATATATATATATATATAAATAACAAAATTTTTATAGCCTTCTATATACTGCAAAATTTGGGATAATTATAAAAATTAGGATTTTTGTTGTTGTTTATTAAAATAGACCCATACTATCATATAATTTTGAAAAGCTTTTAAAAGGACAAATCAATTTCTGGACAAATATACAGGGTGTCCCATTTAAAAAAACACAACTTTGGGTCATATCTAAAAAATAACAACTGAAATGAAAAATATGACTACGCCACTGGATCCAGCGTAAAAAACTGCATAAGCAGCAATTTTTCCCTTTGCGTTAAGTTAAAGGATAACCGAGATACGAGGGGGGTCCCAAAATGCAAAATTTTATATTTCGCCCTGTATCTCATAAACGAAATGAAAATGAAAATGAAAATTTTGTTTACGGCTTCATGAGTTTCACAAAAAATTAGCTCAGGTTTGTGAAAACCGCAAGGTTCTATCTTTAAAAATAAGCGAGATACCCTGCTTTTGCAACCAAATCCGGACACCCTGTACATCTTTTCACAGTCCGGGTGCAGAATGCTGTATACTCCGTGGTTTTCCAGTTTGATTTTATCTTTTGGGTTTCCAAGTAGTTTACATATAGTTGTTTGTGGCTTTTGTATTATTTGTATGTTTTCCTAAGAATTCTTCCGATTCTGTTTATTGTACCTTTTATATATGGTAAGACTACTTCTTGCTTTCCCGGTTCATATTTTTTGTCGGTCGTTGTTCGGGAATCCCTGTGCATTAATAGCTTTCTTTATGGTTCGATTTGCCTAGCCATTTTTCTTTAAAGCACGAGATATTATTAGATATGATATTAAGTTCATTTTGTGTGTGTTTCATTTAATAGCACGGATTTGGATATTAGGGTATTGGCCACAGCTTAAATTTGTGCTGGGTGATAATGTGATCATGCATTTAAATATCTGTCTGTATGTGTTGGTTTCTGTTTATCGTGTATTCGTTATGCAATTTTGTGACCAGAACATCTAAAAAAGGAAGTTTGTTTTTTCCTCTAACTCTAGAGTAAATTCTATTCTGGGGTGGATTGAATGTACGTGAGTCAGAAAATTTTCGAGCTCTGTATGACCATGTTGCCATATCATTTACATAACGAATCCATAATTTAGGCTCTCAGATACCATTAAAGATAATAAGTAATACACTGTATATATAATTTGGTATTGATTCATGATCGTGGTTATTAACCAAACCTAGTTAGGCAATTATAAATATGCTGAAATAAGCTAGCACAGCAATAATGTAATGTTCCAATTATAGTAATCTGCAGCGAGGATAATTAATAAAGAAATGAGATGTTCAACTATATACGTGTTATTTAATTACTCAACTAAAAGGCGATCCTGCCACAGGTATGGCCTGTGTTGGTTTAAAATAGCTCCCAAGTAGTAAAATATTTAATCAGTTTATAAAGATGTTTTTTTGAAATAATTTAAAATGGGGAATAGTAAGTCAACAGAACAAAAGGTGCAAGAAAATAATGTCGTATATTCCAATTTTATAGCGCAAGAGCAGGAATACAATATAACCAAAGTTGTTAAGGTGAAATTATACCTGATTCCAGCCAGTTTGTTGACACTTATACTCATGAAGCTAATTCGGGCTTACCTCAAAAAGATTAAAATATAAGCTGGAAATATCTCACAGAAGCTGTTTCGGCATGTGTGTCGAAAGCTGACCTAAATATTACATAGGTCCGGTATACAATTCTAAAAAGCAGACAGTAAAGTAGTGAGTGATATAATGAAGGTAAAAAAACAAACAATGTAATTGCGATTGAATAGTCCCTACCATGGTATGATAGCTGTAATAAATAAAAACGTAAGTCGATATTTTATATACATCATTTATCTGTCTATGACGCATTTTTATTCTAATATTCTATAATTATTAAATATTAACAAAATAGTTAAGTCTATGCCGAAGTCTAATGAAATAGTGCAGGTATTTTTAGTGAAACAGTATCAAGAGGCCACAAACCAAGCTAAAAGAATATACCTACAACTAAAGAATACGAATACGAAAAAATACGAGACCAACTGAGTAAGTAATTCAATGAGCTTACTACTTTTCTTGCCACTCATTGTGACTCTTTAGATAAATTAGAACGCAGCAAAAAATAATTTATTAAAGTTAGAGATAAAGTTATTAAGTCCTTTCATGTATTAAACGTAAAATATAAAACTCCCATAACGCCGTTCGAAAAAATAGATCCATTGATCTTAGATGAAGAACTGTCTAATAATTCTGGAAGCCAGTCTGAAATTTTTGAAAAAATTGCTTTAAATTCAGTTTAATTTTTAAATTTTGCAAGCAAGATCTTCCCCAATTCTTTTGATGGATCTCCTAACAACCTTAGATCATTCTTGGATGCCTTAGAATTGCTAAAACAAAATTCAGCTGAACATGACGGTAGTGCTGCCGCTTTTATAAAAACCCGTTTGATAGGTAAAGCAAGAGATTCAATTAGTAATGAGCAAATTATCATTGAAATCATTATTAAGCTTAAGTCTGGAATTAAAGGAGAAAGTACTCTATTGTCAGCAATATAAACTATGCCTCAGAGGTTGAAGAATTGGCTTGTAAACTGAAACAGGCTTATATTAAGGAGGATGTGCCTTCTGAGGTAGCCGAAAATTGATTAGCGGAAGCTACAATTTGCTCACTATGTCAAAACGCTGCTTCTAACAGAGCAAAACTGATAGTAGAGGCTGGTAATTATTCGACTATCCAGAAAATCTTAAGATCAAACAGATTCAAAACAGAATAAAATAAAATGTTTTTAATCTTGAAAAAATCACCAGGTTTTCACATATCGTACGTACATTTTGTCATCCCTAGATGCCAAAAAATCTCTGTCTGTTTTGGTCTGTCAGTTTGCAGCACAGTTTGAGAACTATTTACCCGATTGACTAACCGGTACGAATTTAACATGATTGAACAAAGTAGCGGGGTGTGTCAATTTAAAAACTACTTATTCAATTTATTTTCAATTATACCCGACAATGAAGTGTGGCATAGGTAGAAACTAGTAAAATATTGGTAGGAATCCATTACACAACATTACAGTGCAACAAAATGGTGTCCAATATAAATGTTTGAAAATACAGTGTATCTGTGTTACTAAATGATCATGTACCTAACTAAATTGGCCCAAACTATTCCTAATAAAAGGAAAGATTCATACCGATGGACGTTCCGGGTATTACTTCCCTCGTAAAAGGGAAGTATTGTAATTGTGAAAAAATTATCCTGATTATAGATGCCGGAAAACATGTTTTCTCAATTCCGTCTGTTTGTCTGTTTGCGGTATAGCTAAAAAACTACTTACCTGTACGACTTTTTCTGGTCAAAAATCATATGCAGATGACCTGGTAACATTTTGGTAAAAATCCAATTTAGCGAAACAAAATGGCGGCCTAATTAAATGTTAAAAAAAATTATTACTAAAAAATTACTTATCCACTTACCTCAAATTTTGTACAAAAATCAAGGAACAGATAGTAATTTTGGTACGAATTCAAGATGACCAAATAAAATGGAGACTTAATAAAATATTTAAAAATTCAGCCTGAAAAAACTACTTAATGAACTGGTAAAATTGTGGTGCGAATTCAAGAAGTCGAAACAAAATGGCGGCCAAATGAAATGTTTGTAATCGTGAAAAAAAATCCATGTTTTACATATCTTTACGTTTTAGCATCCTTAGAGGCCAAAAAAAACATTTTTTCTCAATTCTATTGTTCTGTCTGTCATTTCGTGGCATAACTAAAAACTACTTACCAGATTGGCTTCAAATGTTGGTCACATTTACACATAAATTAAGTGTTCCATAAGAACCAACCTGTAATATTTTAGTGCGAATGCAAGACTGCAAAACAAAATGGCGGCCTAATAAATTATTTAAAAAAGTGAAAAACTACTCATAAGATTAATTTCAAATTTTGGGCATCCATTAAGTGTGATAGAGAGATTAACTGGTGAAATTTATTATTGTTATTTAATATTATTCTTAACTGTTAGTTTATTATAATGTTAGTATTGTTAGAATTCCCTGTAATGAACTTATACAGTTGGTTAGGAATGTTGAAAATAAATAAATAAAAATAAAATTGTAGTAAGAATTCAAGACGGTGTAACAAAATGGAAGCCAAATAAAATGTCTAAAAAATCAATGTAAAAAAATCATCTTATTCAATTGACTTAATATCTTGCAGCAAAATTGAAGGTGATACAGCGAATAACTGGTGCGAATTCGAAATGACGACGGAAAATGGCGGTCTTAAAAAATCTGTGTAAAAACTACTTATTGAATTTATTGTAAATCATGCCCAAAAAATAAGTGTCGCACAGGTAGAAACTCGTAAAATATTGGTACGATTCCGATATGGTGGAACAAAATGGTGCCCAATAAAAATGTTTGAAAAGACAGTATACTAAATGACCATGTGCGGAACTAATTAGGTTACACTTTACTATTCCTAATTAAAGGAATAACGGGTAAAGGAAATTAACAGATTTTTGAAAGAACAGTTAAGTGTGCAAGTCAGAGTTGCTGATTATTTAAAATTTTAATAAACAATCGCAATTTCTTTAGACCAAAATCCATTCTCCTACAACGCTTAGACGTAGATATTTTGTTGGATATTTTGTAATTATATATATATATATTTCATTTGGCTCTATGCCCTTCAATAATGATATAATATATATATATATATATATATATATATATATATATATATCCACTAGTACATTTGATACTAATCTAAATATACATTTTTCACATTGCTGTATGCTGCTTTGTTATAGAAATAATTGATAGATAAGAAATTATCGGCACGATTTTTTATTAAGCGCATCAAGGTCCTAATTGCGAAAATGAATTTTACTGACAGCCACAACATGGGGCTAAAAAGATGTGTTGATGAAACACAAATTAACTTTTTTACATCAACCAAAAAAAAAGTTTAACTAGAGCCAACCAAAACGCAGCCCAATATTTAAAACAATACATTTAAGTATACAAACTTAACTGTTTTGATAGGAAAAAATAACATCGCCCGACGGGGATAAAACAACACACAACTTTTGCAAAGAAAGCCAAAATGCATAACGGACAACCTAGACAGCTCCCAGCAAAAAAGCAAATAAACCTTGTTTTGTATTTCTAAATTTTATAAAAGACTAACAAAGAGGGCGCCAGAATAGGAGGCGTGCTGTGGCCGTCAGTCCGTCAGGGAAATTCATTCTCGCGTCCTGATTTTAAATAAATATGGATCGCAGAACACTACCTTTCCTCCTCTTCAAAAGACAAAAGACCCATGGGTTGTTCCCCATTAGACTTCGTACCAGTATATAAAAATTATACTAAGCTTTTTGTCGCATACTTGCATTAATACAGGCATATTCGATAGAACCTTTTCGAAAACTCTCGTCATCATCTATCTATCTGACTTAACTTTCCGAAGAATTATTTTTGTTACTATTAGGAAAAACTCTTTCGAGATTTTCGAAAATGCTCTATTGCATATGCCTGTAAAAACAACATGAAGCGAGATATAACATTTTGTAATAAAATTTTTTGCTTTTCCGAGGAATAAACAACTATGCCTAAGGATGTACAGACTTCCACAAGAATACCACAAAGATTTCCTGGGATATCCAAAGACATCCACCGAAAGCCTATGACTTCCAAAGATTACCAAAATATTTTCTTTCAAGTGTACAGGCATGCATATTCGGTAGGGCCTTTTCGAAAAACCTCGTTGCCAGTAGGCAAAATTGCCTTTTTAATGTTATAATATGTCTAACTTTGTTTAGTTTTGCGTTCGAGTACAATTATTAGAAGAAATGTACAGGTTATACAGAAAGGAAGGCAAAAGTTGTTAAGCGATCATTTTTTTTTTCAAGTTACTATTGCAGCAAGATGTATTTTACACCTAGACAAATCTATCTGGAGGGGATGCCTACGCCTTTGATACTTAAAAAATGGTAGATCCTGATTTCTTTTAATCTGACTATTATTTTTTTGGGCTGGCATCACTAGTGAAAGTAACAGGAAATTGTTTCATTTCATGACAGTAAGTATTTTTTTTAACACCCTGTGTCATAAAAACGTAATCATCAACGTGTCTACATGAACTTTTTGCTTGATATTAGGTAACTAACTACTCCTAATATCTTACATTCTGAATGCACTGTGCATTCGTTCTACTCGTTTGTTCTTAATTCTATTTTTTTATTTATACCATCTATGTTTAGTGTCAATAACTTCTCATTATATTTTAAGTTTGTTTAATCTTACTTGAAGAGTTATATCGAAACAAATTTTTATCTTTATTTAAAAAAAATTGTGAGGTTGCAAACTAGTGGTTAGTCAATCTGTTTGTATTAATTAGCCTAAGAATTCAATTTATGTTTACTATTAGGCAGAACTCTTTAGAGATCTTTCGAATAGGTTCAACCTATAACAAGGATCCTCTTATTCCTGCAACATGTCCCATAATGCTACAAGCGCAATGTTTTTTAATATGATTGTAGAATGATTGACTGAAAATTACTAGAATCTTTCATTTCAAATAATATACGGAGTGTCAACGGTTTGACTCCGGAAGGCAAAAACTTTTTATTTGTGGATTAAGAACAAAAAGTCTTCTTTATAAACCTACTTACGCTAAAACGTTCAAAAAGTATTACTTTCACACTTTATTATTATATATTAAATTAAAATATTAATGATTTATTAATTAATTATAAAAAAAACACATATCGGGTAAGCAAATTATTTTAAAGTAACACCACTTACTTCTTCAAACTGGAATATTTTGAATGGTTTCGGTCTTTTTAAGACTGGGGTTAGCATATACTTTCTTCTTTAAATGCCCCCACAAATAAAAAAAACCGAACAATTGCTGTATCGTGGTAGCGTGTGCTGGGTGGATATCTTGCTGAAAAGGTGCACTTTCTACTTACTTACTATTAAGTAATCTAGCGTCATAGAATTTAACATTTCCAAATATGTGTTCCTTTTCATACTTTCTTTAAAAAATAGGGACCAATAATCCCGTTAAAAGACAACACACCAAACATTATTTTTTTAGAATATTGCCTCCTAAAATTAGTATGAAAACTTGGATTTTCCATATTTCAGAAACGTAGATTTTGTGAACTAATAGTCCCAGTAGCGTTGTCTAAAAAAACATAATATTTTTAAAGAAATTATGATTAAGTAAGAATCTAATCTCTAGGCCTTACCATCCTTTTTCAGTGTATGGATACATTGAGGCTTATATAACTTTATATTATGTATTTGCTTTATAAATCACCTGCAAATCTAATTGACCAACATTGCTAATTTTACGTATTCTCTGTCAAAGAGACTTTTTTTTGTTGAAGCGCTGATTCCATTGCGATGAGTGAGTTCTACTATTTTCTCTGTTAAGGACATATCATGCCACTTTTTGTGAAACTTTCTTATCACTCTTAAGTAACCATAAGTAGACTATAAAACCTTTTTATTAAAGTATTAGCATTTCAAGGTGGGTATTTGGATGAAGCTGACAGAAATCTACTTAGCCTGGAATATTGAAAACAGTATCACTTCATAAAAAAGTATACGATTTAAAAACCGTACAAGGAAACCTGCTTTCTTAAAATTAAGTAATGAACACACTTAACAACTCCCACTTGCGGAGTTTATTAATCAAGATGTTGAATGTTGAATATGAACATTATTTGGGTTTACCTGAACCATCAGAATATGTTAACAAAATAAACAAAAAACAATTGGAAAGTAGAAAATTCAGCATCGACTCTTTTGTTTTAAATGGACATTTTGCTGACTATAAAAATACCAGGTTTAATACGTTTATCTTTAAGGACAATCAAAAAATTTGACAAAAATCCTGCCATAAGGGACAATGTGTTAGAAAGAATTAGACCATACATATAAATAAGTCATTAGAAAGGAATACACTGCCTCTTATGGCCGGTTTCTAATCAATTTTCTCGGTTGTCATTAAATATAAGGTATCAAACCCGGTATATTTATGATCACCAAGAAGATGCCCATTTATTGAAATAATATTATACAGGATGTTCCATTAAAAATAACAAAGTTGATGCTCAATTTGTTACTTTCCTTGTTTTTTGTTTATTTTGTTGACATATTCCAAGCAACTTTTATATTCAACATTTTCTTCTGTCTTAAATAATAAACACTGTAAGTGGGCGTCAAAATACACGTGTACTGTACATAGGAGCAAGTAGGCAATTCTTGGCATTACACTACTTTTTTACGTCTCCAGAAAGATCAAAATACAAGAGTTCTAACCACACTACACCACAACTTGTTACGTTCTGGACGCGCGTTTCGCTAACCAAGTTAGCATCATCAGCAGATGATATAAACTAAAGTAACTTATACTAACCGAGTAAATGTGGTCACACTTGGTTGCACCCGACTGCACCGTTGTCAAGTAAACAATAGAGGGGACTCTAGGGAATAGGCCCTCTGTCTTTATTTAGTGCTTTCTTACCACATTTAACTATTTCTATACTCTCAAATGCATCCAGTAACCTATTATTAGATACATTTTTAATCAACTTAAGATTATTTATTCCTATTCGGTGATTGTTTTCCAAAGCATGTTGAGCAACGCTTGACTTTTCTGTTCTTCCGTATCTTAAATGTGACTTCCCTGGGAAGTCCATAAGACCTATTGTTTCAGCTGTTGGATCACCAACGTACAATATTTCAAAATGGTTAGTAGAAGATTCAGCAAATTAAATATCTCGTATGATAACTTTGAGGTTACTAACTCGTTAGAATTCTTAGATAAAATTAAGAATGTTCACTTAAAAGAAGTTGAAATTTGAATATCTTTTGATGTAAGCTCATTGTTTCCTAGTGTACCCATACCACTAGCTTTAGAGTACCTAAAGGAACTACTTGAAACCAATAATTTGAAGAAAGAAATTATTGATGAATATTTACTTCTCACAAAATTATGTATGAATCAAAATTTTTTTCAGTTCAACAATAAATATTATAAAAAACTTGAGGGAACTGCGATGGGCAATTGCTTATCTCCGTTCCTTGCAAGTTTGTTTATGGGCAGATTAGAAACCCAATTCAAAAAAGAACTCAAGTATTTCCCAAGGGTGTGGTATAGATACGTAGACGATATATTTGCTATTTTTGATACTAAAACAGAAAATTTGGACACTTTCTTAGAAACATTAAACAATAAATATCCTTCCATTAATTTTACGTACGAAAAGGAGAACAATGGGCAATTACCTTTTCTCGACACGTTAGTTATTAGAAATAACGATAAATTAGAATTTGATATTTATAGGAAATTTACTAATACTAATAGGTATATAACATCCGACTCATTTCATTGCCGTCAACACAAAATGGCAGCATTTCATTCAGTAATAATTAAATGAATCGGATTAAAAATATAGCTGAATGGATATAATGATAATTTTGTACATAAATTAGTAAATAGACATAAGCATAAGAAAATGTTAAAAGATGCCACTACTCTTCAAACACCTGAGTCTTCCAATAAGTTCATAGTAATCCCATATGATCCCAGATATACGCGAGGTCTAGAAAAAGTATTTACAAACGTAGGTTTTCGAGTAGCCTACAAAACGGAGAACAATTTGAAAAATCTCCTTGGAAACCCCAAAGACAAAGTCGACTTGAGGGAGAGGAGTGGCATCTATGAAATTAGCTGTAATGACTGCGATCTAAAATATGTTGGGCAAACTAAACGCTCCATAAACATTCGTTTTAAAGAACACATGGCACATTTAAGATACGGAAGAACAGAAAAGTCAAGCGTTGCCCAACATGCTTTGGAAAAAAATCACCGAATAGGAATAAAAAATCTTAAGTTGATTAAAAATGTATCTAATAATAGATTATTGGATGCATTTGAGAGTATAGAAATAGTTAAATGTGGTAAGAAAGCACTAAGTAAAGACAGAGGGCCTATTCCCTATAGTCCCCTCTATTGTTTACTTGACAACGGTGCAGTCGGGTGCACCCAAGTGTGACCACATTTACCTATAAATAGTCTCGGTTAGTATAAGTTACTTTAGTTTATATCATCTGCTGATGATGCTAACTTGGTTAGCGAAACGCGCGTTCAGAACGTAACAAGTTGTGGTGTAGTGTGGTTAGAACTTTTGTATTTTGGTCTATCTTCCACCACAGGTTCCAGTGTTAGGACGTCTCCAGAAAGAACAATGTATGTGGTATCCAGAAGGACAGAATTTTCAACTTGGCGGTATTTGCAGGTCAGCCTAAGGTGATTAAGTAGCCTTTCGGTTGCTTGGGGATAACGCCAGTACTAAATATTATTATTGATAAAATTTATACTTTTTCCATATGCTCCAATTTCTTAACTTCTCTTTTTAATTCCAGGTGTTTCTCGAGTTTCTCTGCAACTGTTTTTTTATTAATTATTATTATATCAGGTCTATTATTATTATTATCATTATTTTTATTATTATTCAACAAAATACGCTTAGATTTAGAATATAAATTCGATAAAATGCACTTTTGCAACAAGATCGCCACCCAGCATACTCTACAGCAATTGTTCGGGACTCGTTAAATAGATATTTTTCTGAAAATTAGACTGGTCGATACGACAATCCCCTGGCTACCACTGACTCACGATATCACAATAATGGATTTTAATTTGCGAGAATATTTAAAGCAGACATTTTATGCGAATCCCTCCAATAATAACTTAGATTCAGAATATAAACCTTTACCACCTATTCGGTAATTATTTCAAACAAACAAACAAACAAAAGTATGCTTTATTGCCGCAGAAAAATTTTACAATTTTATGGACAAAGCAAAATATACTTAAAATAAGACATATCAAAACATTAATCGAAAAGAATTTCGATACGTCAGTGCTTTTTAAAAATGTAAATTTTCAATTTACCAAATCGTAAAACACACGTTAGAATATAACATAACATTGCCGCAAAACAGTTAATGAATCCTAATAACCTTATAAAAGTAAACAAACACACATGTACGAGGTGAATAATTTCGATGACATTGAAATCAAAATTGCAACTATGCGACCTTAAACTCTATGTTATTATAGTTATACAAATAATTGTGATGTTAAACAGAAGGTATAATGAACTAGTGTAGAATGTAGTATACAAAAAAGAATTAAATTTTGTTTTTAATCCAATACCTAACAAAAATAATTAAGTTTTAAGTGAATGTTCGACAGTTCTTTTCTCTATATGATGATTTTCAAAATTCTATGCTACGAGTTAGGACATGACTCACAAAAGATTTAAGTAAACAAGCGAATTTAGTGACAATTTAAAGAGACTTACTCGCTGTAAAAATCATTAATGCTGTAAAATGGTCTCTCAATGAGGTATGCTTTGGTGTTTTTTCGAAATTGTGCAAGCATAGGGGTAGATTTTAAATGTACTGGCAGATTGTTGTAAAGTTTTATGGCGTTGTAAATAATTGATTTTTTTATTAATTCTGAGGAAGGAATGGGAAGATATATATCATGCCTAGAGTTTCTGGTAGGGTATACATGTTGTGGCCTTTCTGGGAGGGTGTTTATATGTTTTCTCAGCAAACATACCGTTTCCAAAATAAATAATGCAGGAAGTGTTAATATTTCATGTTTTTTGAAATAATATTGGCAGTGAGCTCTATTATTTAGACCAAACAAATAACGAATGGCTCTCTTTTGAAGCATAAAAATACTACGAAATTGCTCGGTGGTATAGCAGCCCCAAAAGGGAAGGCCATAGCGGAGGTGGGATTCAAATAAAGAGAAATAAGTAAGTCTGGCAGAAGGAACGTCTAGTTCTTTTGAAACTGATCGAATGGCGAAGCAGGCGGTAGAAAGTTTTTTAGTTAAGGTGTCAATATGATTAGACTATTTTAGGTTGTTATTTATATTTAAACCCAGGAATTTAACCGACTCTACGTATTCAATATTGCTGTTATGTACCTGAAGTGGTTGTAAAGTTCCCTTATAAGATAACGCCACCGTTTTATCGACATTAAAACAAAGCATATTGGAATCGGACCAAGCCTTAATTATAACCAAGTCTTTGGAGATACTAGACTGTAAAGACGTTGTATCAAAATCACTCCAAGTTATGCTTGTGTCGTCAGCAAAAAGGGAAATTCTTCCATTAATTTTAAGGTTCGTGATATCATTAATGTATAACAAAAAGTAGTAGGTCCCAAGACTGAACCTTGAAGGACTCCACTTGTAATCAACTTACAATCAGAATCGGAACCATTAGCCCTTACAAGTTGTTGCCTTTTCCCAAGATAAGATTTGAACCAATTTAAAGAAGTACCACGAATTCCATAAAAATTTAGTTTGTTTATCAGAATTTCATGACTAACACAATCAAAGGCTTTCGCATAGTCACAAAAAACTGAGGCAGTTGGGTGGTTGTTATTGAGAGATAAGTAGACGCCTCTAAGCAACGTGAACATGGCGTCGCTGGTGCACTTGTTGGGTAGAAATCCGAACTGCTCCGGGGATATTATCTGATGTTTCAGTAGAAATGGCATAAGACGATTCTTCAGTAGCCTTTCGATGATTTTTGATAGCACTGGTAATAGTGCAATTGGGCGATAATTGCAAGAGTTAGTTTTTTCGCCGCCTTTATGAAGTGGAATAATTATAGCTGTTTTAAGGCAATTAGGGAATACATCTTTTATAAAGGACTCATTTATTAATGTTGTAAGGGCCTCTATGACTGGGAGTGGCAAGTTCAGGAATATTCTAATTGATAGGCCATCAGTGCTACACGAAGATTTACTTTTGATATTATTTATTACCTTCAATAGTTCAGTGTTGCTAACGGGACTTAAGAAAAAGCTATCAGCTAAATTTTTTGAAGGAGGGAGAAACGAAAGAGGGTCCAAACTTGGCGAGATACTAGAGGTAACATTTTTGCTTACATTAATAAAATATATTTGTAATGTATTTTTTAGAATAATAAAAACAATTTCCATTAACTTCATTCAAATATTTATCTTAAAAGCGAAGAAGAAAATTCTGTTGGAACCATCGCAATAGATTCAGCGCATCTTAATCCCAAAAAATTGACGTGAAATCGTTGGTAAATCGCATATGCAGGTAATTTATAAAGCAAGAAGATCAAGAGATTATATTTTTGTATATGGTAAGTCAGTGTTTGATGTGGTATTTCTTTTAACGGGATTATGAGACCCTATTTTTTAAATGAAGATATGGATCAGAATATATATTTGTTGTTGAATGTTGAACTCTGTGAGAAAGTACACCCTTAAATACCCGATAAAATGCACTTTTGTAACAAGATTGCCACGCAGCATACTCTACAGCAATTGTTCGGGACTGGTTAAATAAATATTTTCCTGAAAATTAGACCTATCGATACGACAATCCCCTGGCCACCACCTGATATAACAATAATGGCCTTTAATTTCCGGGAATATTTAAAGCAGAAATTTTATGCGAATCCCCCTAATAATAACTTAGATCTTTTAAAAGACCGAAACCAGAAAATTCATAACAGTCTTTTACTGACAAAGTAAAAAAATGTGCAGAAGTAGGTTGATTAGTTATTGTTTGTTTCTTTTTACGATTTATTAATCAATTAATTTAGTATTTCAAATATGTTAGTTTCCCACTTCCATTTCTTGTAGTACATTACACTGATTAATTTCCAAAAAGTGAGTTTCCTAGTGCTGTTTTCTAATTTATGTATATAGAAAAGTAATACTCTTATTGCAAGTTTTAGCCTAAACAGATGTTGTTATACAAAACGGTAAATTTTCTTTACCCGGTACTTCCCTTGTTATGAATCTTTCCTTTTATTAAGAAGAATAGTGAAGTGTGACCAAATTTAGTTTATTACACAGTCGTTTAGTAACACATGTATACGGGCTTTTTTATGCCACACTTAACCTTGGGCACAATTTCAAATAAATTCAATAAGTAATTTTTACATTGATACAGACCACCATTTTGTTACGTCATGTTGAATTCGTACCAGTTTATCCCTATATCACATTTAAGTTTTCTCTAAAATTGTAAGTCAATTGAATGGATCTTTTTACGTTGATTTTTTAAAATATTTAATTAGGCCGCCATTTTGTTTTTCTATCTTGTAGTCTCTACCAAAATGTTTAATTTTAAGGTTAATTAGATAATTAATTTTAGTTTTAAATTTTTTTAACGTTTCACTAGGCCGCGTAAAAATAAAAAAATACCATTTTTATTTTAACTTAACTCTATTCATAATCTTCCAAATCACTTATTGATTCAGGATGGTTTTTTTCTCATCCACTGGGATGGATCAGGCATGATATTCCAGTGGGTTAAGCAGACTATTATTTTTCTTTTCGGGGATTGCCAAAAGTGACTTACATAATAACAAAATATTCAGGTCTTCCATTGCCAAAAACCCTTAAGACACGAAATTCCGGGTAGTTGTAATTATACTTAAAAAGAATACAGCGGGGTTTCGTCTTTTCGTATCTCATCTTTTTTAGCTTTAGTGACGAAAGTTGATTTTCTAAATCGTCTTTATTACGATTCTTAAAAAAGACTGACGCCAATAGGAATGGCCTTTCTCTAAAAAAATTGTGACGTATAACATCGATATTGGTATGTTGTACGACATACACCAGTAATGCAGCAATAAACGATTAAAATTTTGCCCACTACATGTATCACAATATAAACTAATCTCTGTTATACCTTATGGAATTTTTTTTTAACCCTTTTGACCATTTATTTCACCACACAAAACAATTATGTGCACACATTATTGGGGGGTGCCGCTTAATAAATTGTGAAGTTATATGCACATAATTTTAACGAGTAATATATTTGAGATACTCCAGAGGCAGGTATCTAAAGTAAACTTTGTAAGTCAAAAGTAGCGCTAAGAAAGGTATTCCTTTTAGTGGTTTGGATTTTGTCCAAATTTTTCGCATTGATTGCCTCATCTTTTCGTCGTAGATATTCGTTCTAGTTCTCTTCTGTAATTGTCTTGTTTTTATGTTACGCACATATGTCACACTGGCCTTCTTTGGGGTTGAAAAATGCCATATTGTAGTCGTTGCAAAATCTTCTCCGGTATGTCATTTCTGACACAAAATATTCTTCATTCTCTTCTCTTCTGTAAGTAGAGGTCATACATTTTACTAAATTGCTTAGGATTGAACCTGTGTATAGATAATAGCTGTACAAGGGCGGCTTTAGAATGGACCTGTGGTTGAATAAAGTAAATTACAAGGTGGGCTATATAGCCATGAAATCATGATAGCATAACGTTAGATCCATCGTGGAATAGATGTGTTTCTGTGTATATATGTAAAAAAAATAATAAATTAAAAATATCATTTGAAGTTAAAGTTCCCGCAAGTTATAAGGGTCTGTTTATTATTTTGCCTAATGAGTTTCGTAACATGATTCCTTCGACGTTGACACGATACATAGTTAGAGTTGTTATGACTAGTTTAGAGATTTATGTGTTTAGATTAGAGGGGCATGTTAGAATGCCGATACATAGAGTAGTCAGCAAAAGATCGAACTTTGAATTGTAAGCTGCTTAAATATTAAAAATAACCTTTTTAGCGAGACAAACGGCGTTTTTATTTAATTACGTTTAACATACATATGTATCTCTGTTTGTATTTAAATAATGCTTTTTAAAGCAAGAGTGTTTCGGTATCGGTGAATTCTTGGAGTTTATTAAAGCTGTCTCAAGTATAATGAATGACCTTACTAATAAAGTAGTGGCAGGCTGAGTTTAGTTGGTCAAGAAAAAGCCAAGGAAACATGGTGAACAATTTTAAGATTTATAATACAACACATTAACAATTACGTACAGTAAAAAAAAAGAAAATACAATATCTATCTTTTTAGGTGCTTTTGAAATTGACAGTAGCTCGGGTACTTGAAAAAATTGAAGCCGGATATTGAGAAAAGATGTTTTTCGGTATCTAGGGACCCTGAATCGTATAGATCTGAAAAAAATCTGGAAGGGTTATTTTTCGCGATTATAATACTTCCCTTATATTGCACGAGTAAAAGTGTGGGTGTTATTGAAATGAAGAATACTATTACTTTTTGTGGTTACGATTATGAGTGGCACCCCACGCTTTTTTGATGTGTGGATTTTATATATGTGGCCCAAAATTTATTGTCAGAAATTTCTATATCTGGGCTGACATTTTATCGTTTATTTATTAGTTCACATGTGTTATTTTTATTTTGAAATAAAAAAAAAAGCATTTTGAGATCTACCTTTATTCAGATGCCCTAAGCATGAGTTATGAGACCGCCAATATACAGCAGTTCCCATAAGAAACATTAAAGCATTTTCCAAGAAGACTGCACAGACGTTCCCATGAGAAGCATAGGCATCAGCAAAATCTTCATATGTTATAAATATATGTTACACATCATTTTTAATTATTCTTATTCTATTGTTTGTAGTAATGACTCAATAAAATAAATTTCGGTTCTTGAAATTTTTGTTTTTTAAAAAGTTACCAAACTTTCCCCGAAAGTTAAATGGCGCAGTCGGTAAGATTGTTTTAAACGTTTCAAGAAAAATCGACAAAAATCGCGATTCGAAACGGTGTTTGTTAAAACGCGAATCTACAGTGTGTAACGAAAAAACGAAGCTTCAAGAACATGTTCTGGGCAGAGGACAAAAATCGCCGAAACCTAAAAAACCCGGACAGAGGACAAAAATCGCCAAAACCTAGTCGAGGACAACAAGGACAAAAATCACCGAAGTTGGACTCAAATCTAGAATAAGGACCCTAGTATAGGATGAAGATTATTCGAATGTTTTTTTTTTAATTTTCCATGCTAGTAGTATATGTGTGGGAATACCGTACCTATTTCATTTTTGCGTAAAAACTGAATTTCTAGTTTTAGTTTTTTTTCTCAAATTTTACATTTAAATTTAATGTCTGAAGTAGATGATCTAGTCGAACAATTGCACTCTACATTACATCCCGAAAATACTTATTCTCAAACAACAAATCAATCAAATTCACCTTTAGTGATTCAACAGCTAGATTAACAATGGATGTTGATTATACATTTCTGAAATTATACGTAGATATCATTCCGCCATATAGTGGTGATCCTCATACTTTAGGTATTTTTATTAGTAGTGCAGAAAATCTCTTTGTAACATTTACACATCATAATAGTAATGAATTAAATGTCATTTTATGTTAAGAGCAGTGATAGGTAAATTAACTGGTAGGGCTTTACAACTTATTGGTTCTAGACTCGAATTAACAACATGGGATGATATTAAGATGCAATTGCAATTATGCTTTGGTGATCTAAGAGATATTGATTGTTTGATTCCAGATTTATTTTCTTTACAACCTCAAAAATCCGAAACTGCCTATAATTTTGGAATGCGAGTTCAAGACGCCCGTAGCCTTATTATTTCTAAGCTTAATCAATCTACAGTGTTAGACCAAGAAAAAGAAATTAATTTAAAAAGTTATAATAATTTAGCTTTAAAAACTTTTATTAAAGGTCTTAACGGTCAATTGCAAACTAATATACGTGTAAGAAATATAGTTATAGAAGAGGAAAATGTTGCTTGTAGAAAAAATAAACAAACTTCTTTAAATTCACAATTTTTTAAATCAAACGGTAGAGTAATACCTATAAATAAACCTCAAATTCCTCAAAATAATTTTGTAAGACCTGCATTCCAAACTCGTTTTAATTTACCTCAACCGAATTTCATTAATGCAAATTCCCAAAATAATTTTGTGAGGTCGATTTTCCCAAACCAAATTAATGCATCTATACTAAACTTCAGTAATACTACACATGATCAAAATAATTTTGCTAGACCAACTTTTGGTCAATCTTCTAATTTTAGGTCATTTTCACAGAGACCCCCTTTCGTTAACCAAAATAGATTCATGCGAACGTACTACCAAAATTCACAATTTCGTAAAATTCAAAAACCTGAACCAATGGATACTTCATCAGGTACTAAAGCTACTATCAATCAACATTTTATTAATTTTGAAAATACCGACCCTACTCAGAATTGTATCTCAGCTGATCAATACTCTGGCCAATATTGTGACCAATTTGATCAAACCCAATTTTCTTATTTTGATCCCAATAATTGTCGATGTTCCCAAGAATTTGACCCCAATGTACATAATTACGATAATTACGAAAATGACTACATTTTACCCGAAATGTCTGAAACCCACATAAATAATCAATTTACAGGTGATATACCTACGACTTTGCGAGAACCTGAGCAAACAAATGACAATATAAACGTAAATTTTCACACGGATCTTACAAGGAGACAACGTAATCATTTTAAATTTAAATATATCCAATTTACCATATATCTATATTCCAGAACTAAATGCTATTTTTTTAGATACATATAAATATTATAGAAATATCTTTAATGAAAATTTTAATATACAAACGGCTCACCATATTTCATATCACAACGAAGTAGTGTTTTTGCCAATTTTCAAAAATTTTTAATGTTAACGATATTCATAAATTTTATCTTTTTAAATTTAGTGAAAAATATGATGGTTTAATTGGAAGTGATCTCTTAAAACAAATTAAGGCTTCAATTAATTTAGATAAAAAATTATTAACCACACCTTGTGTACAAATTGAAATTATTTATGAATCAGCGGAGCACATAAACTTAAAAAATAAATTACCGAAGTACCGAAAAAATTTGTAAAATACCTGTTAATTTAGAAAATGGTATAGGCTTATTAAACCATATACAATTTGCCAAAAATGTCAAATCACCCGAGCTGTTGTAAATATAAATTTTTTTTGTGCTTTTACATTTATCACAAATGCCGACGAAAGAGAAGTCGAAATTAAATTAAACAAACCTTACGATATCGAACCCCTTGATATTGCTGAAATAAATTTTATGGAAAAAATGGAAACCGATGAACCTTTTGACCAAAATTATGATAACATTTTAAAATCTAACCTAAAAAATATTCGTTTAGATCACTGTAATAGCGAAGAACGGGATGCTATTCGAAAATTATGTTTTGAATATCGAGATATATTTTTCTCTGAAAAGATCCCATTAACTTTCACTAACGAAATTAGACATAAAATTAATCATTCTGACGAATCATCGATATTTACAAAAACATAGATATGCAAAAATCCATAAAGCAGCAGTCAAAAGTCAAATGCAAAAAATGTTAGCACAAGGTATAATTCAAAATTCTTTTTCTCCGTGGGCATCAACCATTTGGGTTGTGCCTAAAAAAGTAGATGCGTCTGGCAAGCGCAAATGGAGGCTTGTTTGTGATTATAGAAAATTAAATGAAAAAACGATAGATGACAAGTATCCCCTGCCAAATATTAACGACATGCTCGATAAACTCAGAAAAAAACCAATATTTTACAACATTGGATCTTGCCAATGGGTTCCATCAAATATAAATGGATCTCAATGACGTACAAAAAACAGCTTTTTCCACTAAAAACGGACATTATGAGTATAAAAGAATGCCATAAAAATCCAATTAGACAAGTGTGAATTGCTTTGGAAAAAAGTCAGCAATTTGGTCATATTATAACACTAGAAGAAGTAAAACCGAATATGGATAAAATACATACAATAAAAAAATTTCCTATTCCTAAAACCCAAAAAGAAATCAAAAGATTTCGCGAATATTACTAAGCCTTTAACACTATGCTTAAAAAAGAACGCAGCAGTAAACATTGACGAAAAATATCTTGATGCATTAAATACATGTAAAAATTTATTAATGAACTGTCCAATATTACAGTATCCGGATTTTTCAAAAAAATTTATATTAACAACGGACGCCTCAAATATTGCATTAGGCGCGGTATTGTCACAAGGCACTATTGGTTCTGATAAACCAATAGCATTTGCTTTAAGAACACTAAACGAATCGGAGCAAAAATATAGACCTATAGAAAAAGAACTTTTATCCATTGTTTGGAGTTGTAAATATTTTAGACCATATTTATTCGGCAGAAAATTCACAATTTATAGAGACCATCGACCTCTTGTTTGGCTGTTCAATTTAGTAGAAACTATTTTGAAATTAGTTCGATGTCGGTCTAAATTAAAAGAATTTGATTATGACAGTTTATAAACCCGGAAGAATAAATACAAACGCAGATGCCTTATAACGTGACCAGATAAATGCTCTAGAAAATTAATCACTCATAGCAAACCACGGCGATGTTGATTCTGTTACTGTAGAAATGCTTCGACACATGTCTGAAAACGTTTTAAATTCCGAGACCGAACAAATACCCTCCACTAGTCAAAATTTACAAGAAAACACAAACATTAAAATTATTTCGTATGTCCAAATTCGACCACTCAATCAATCGACATGTGATACTCAACATTCAACTTCTAACGAGACGACAAATTCAGGAATTAAAATACTAGATGAAATAATAAACAACAAGGTCAATCAAATTTTAGTTTTTCCATGACCTCTATTATTGGTGTAAAGTGCTTTAGACGTTCAAAATCAAGAATTAAATAAACTTTCCAGTGAAGGTATATATGGCCCATATCAATATTCTAATTTTTGGACAATACTAATATATTTTCTGATTACAGCCACCATAGTTACATTAGCTGGAATTTATTTCCGTAGAAGCCTAAGAATCCATTCACAGACTTTAACTCCAGAAGAAGTACAAGAAGCTGAAAGGGCAGTTAGTCAAAATCCAGTTGCATCCCCCCGGATTTGGCTCTAAGGGTGGAGGAGTTATGAGACAGCCAATACACAGCAGTTCCCATGAGAAACATTAACGTTAGCATTTTACAAGAAGACTGCACAGACGTTCCCATGAGAAACATAGGCATCAGCAAAATCTTCATATGTTATAAATATATGTTACACATCATTTTTAATTTTTCTTATTCTATTGTTTGTAGTAAACACTCAATAAAATAATTTTCGGTTCTTGAAATTTTTGTTTTTTAAAAAGTTACCAAACTTTCCTTGCAAGTTAAATCATGTGCTTGTTACATAATATTGCTTTGACTACATTTCTATAAAAAGGTAAGGTAAGTAAATCACATTTTTTTGCTTACAAGATATTTTTGTTGATGTATATCTAAAACAATCGTGATCAGGTTAATCCACATGTCGAGATGCCACCAACACATTGAGAAGTACCACAATGTATTTGCTAATTTTTATCATAGGAAAAAGTCTTTTTAGTATAAACACATAATCATAATTATTAAAGATTAATAAACAAATTTAATTTTAGACTAGTAATTGAAGGCATGATGAAAATGACAGTGGCTCACCCAGTCAGATGAATATGAGAAATATGTACAGATTTTTATATAAGTAGGTACAGTAGGTAAGTACTTTTAATATTTTTTTACTTTCATATACATGGCACCCAACACATACAATTTTTAAAGTTTTGTACATAAAACTGACAACTTGTGTAATTATTATTTAATACTCACTTCAATTTCACCAGTTTTTTGCCTTTTATTAATCATATCTTTTGGACGTGATATCACAGTTCCCTTTATTTCAATTATAGTCTCATATGGAATGTCTTCTAAAGTTTTCTGGGCTTGCTTATGCTGAAATGTAGACACTTCTTCAAAAATAAGATAACAAAGAAAAAATAATTGTATTACCAGAATACTAGATAGTAGGTAGGTTGTATTTTATTAGTTTGTCTTTCAGTTTAAACTATATATGCTCTAAATGCAATTACAATTTAAAAAACGATGTATTATTATAGTTGATGAAAAAAATGTAAATTATTTTATTTAATTAAATAACAAAATATTCTTTTAAATACGTAAATCAAAATATATACACTTATTATTATTATAAAATTACCCTGTACTTAACCCGTAGAAATTCTATGACCGGATTAATTTCTTTGAATATCCTATCTCTAGCTTAGGTCTCCGAACGTATAATTATCTATCCTTTAATGCCCTGAATAGCCGAAGAAGTGTTAGATTGCATAAAGAAAGCCATAGCAATTCAAGTTAATATTGCAATGCTATAAAAGTCTGCTGGGTAAACTCTTAATAAAAAGTTTATTTAAGTAATGTATCTTTTTGTTTAATATTTTGTTTAATTTTATTGTCATATTTTATATTAAAAATTTATTGATATTTAAATTGTCCTAGAATTTTTTTAAAAATATAAGGTTAGAACCCCCCTTTATATCTAATTATGGTTAATAGTGTGAAAATTTGCACATTTTTTTATAAACATATTGAAATGAGTTGAAAAAAAATTATAAATTAAAAACTTTCATCAAGAATACATACATTTTGTTGTTGAATCTATATGGAATAAATTATTTTATACATTTTTCAATTTTGATGCACAAATAGAGCATATTTAAGAAAATACTAACTTGTGTTGAAAAATTCCATTAAAACTATTCCTTTATGATGAAATTTATCCCTTCATAATTATAAATTAATTTGATGGATTTGTATGAGACTTACTTACTTCATCGGGGACTAAAAGTTGAGTTTCCCCATAGCTATCCCTGATTACCACAAATTTATTCATTCTCTGAAACTCTAACCATCCACATAACACAACTTTCTCACCTATATTTTGTATGTTCAGTTCACCACAGGTGTGTGTTCTACTTGCATATTTGCTAATACTATTAGATGTTTTGCAAATACTATCACTATCAGCATCATCTATTAATAAACTTTTTGGAGATTTAACTGTTGAGAATAACTTAATAACAGGTCTTGAAGGTCCACCGTAAAATACCTGTAAAAATACTCAGAATCAGAAATGAAACGAAGGAAAGAAATACAGTCTAATGCATTTAAGTATATTATGCAAGTGAGTATGTAAAATTAGTCAAGTTATAGGAGGCTAGATCAATCTTACAAACAATACATTTTGTTTAGAATTTTTTTAACAGCTCTGGATATTCTCTCTCTACCTTCCTCCCTCTTCCTCTAGTCCCTTGACTGACAGAAATTAGTTTTTGCCTCTATAGACTAAAACTCAATTTAGTAAATCACTTGACAGTGGCACAGCAGCCAAGAGAAACTTATGCTACCCTCACCTCCAGTTGTCAGTGAAATTGAACCGTTTGGTGTTTCAGCACACTTTTACTTTTCTCATTAAAAAATTAATAAAACGTACGTACAAAAAATAATTTGTGTACGAAATGTAACGAATCTCCATTCAAGATTTTAGTCTCGTAGCAGCTCTTAAATCATCACATAGCAGTCAGTTGACTAATGATTAATAGGACTCTACAGACAATGCAGTGACTGTAGGGTTCAGTACACAAAAACCGTTGCTGCAACACCGTTAGCCGTCTGTGCGTCCATTTGCCGAAATCACTGATCCCGGTATTGGCTACTATATTTAATAACGCATGGACGCAGCCAATGCAAGCATCGAACAAGTGGTCCTTATGAAACAGAAACACTACAGAATGCTAAACATAAAATAGTTGAGATTGTCTTGTTCTACTAACAGGAACCAAAAATGAGATCGACTCAAACAATAATATTTCACAGTCAATCTCTCCACTGAATAATTTATGTAGAAAAACAAAAGTGCCTTCTTTCTTTGGAACTCCAGGGTTACGCATAAAACCGCCGACAAACGAAACTGAATAATTGCTTAAAACAGGAAAAGACGCAAAACTATACAGGGTGTCTCAGAATAGGTGGGCAATTTCGGAGACGTAAATAAATTAAGCTAAAATAATGTTCGTTTGTCATATAAAATTTTCTCCTAAACAGCCCACCAACCGAGATATTTGTTCTTAAAATTGGGATCTGGAAAACAAGTTTTCCAAATAATTTTGGTATCGTTTGACGAAACTTTATAATATTTGGGTTATTCATGTAATAGCTTAAGTTATTTAGGAACATGTTAACAGTCAACTGAACGGGGGGGTCGTGAAGGAACTTTTAAATTTCCTTACTACATAATTTTTATCTGCTTAAAAATATTTTATTAAAAACATCTTTTGTCACTCAGACATTTTGAAAGATAAAACGCCCTCCTTATCTATTTCCAAAAATTGACTCGTTTTCGAGAAAAATGATCATTTATGAAACACTGCACTTACTAAGTTAAATTGATTTACCTAAAAATTTGCATTGTCGGTAAAGTCCGGTGACTTCTAATTGACATTGAATAGTGACAGATTTTGACAAAAATGCACTTATCAGTAAAGACATAACGCAATTATTATACAAAATTATTGTTCCAAACATGTATGCATTTTATGTTATTTAGTTGAAAAACATATAGGTTGGTTTTACATTACTCTTAACACTAATATTGGGTTATTTCTTATTTGTTCGAAGTGGAGATGAATTCGAGCCACCAACTCGTCCCTGGTAACAATCGGGTTAGCATATACTAGTTGTTTTAAATGACCCAAAGGTAGAAATCAAGGGAATTAAAGCCAGGAGACCAGGGTGGCCAGGGAATAGGTCTACCACTTACTATCCAGTGGTTTGGATAACTGTATTTAGATGTTCTTCAACCGCCAGGCTAAAATGGGCTAGGGCACAGTACGTTCTCTAATAATTTAGGCAACTGTTCCTGTAAAAATTCTAAATACAACGGTCCATTTAATCTTGGTGGTAATATGAATGGACCTATTAAATTGTTTCTAATTATACCTGTCCATACGTTAACAATAAATTCCTGCTGATAGTGCCCTACAATTGTCGCATGTGGATTGTCGTCACTCCAGATATGCAGGTTAAAGTCTTTCTATCCAGAATTCGGCGATTGGGAAATCGATCACCCTTCCAAAGCATTTGAGGAAGCGAGTCCATACATCAAATGGATGTCCTCTAACTCGTTAAATGTGTATTCCATTACAGCAGATAATTGATTTGAAAATTGGTCCACAAAATGTTCCTAGTCAATGATAATAACTAGATGTTAGTATTAAAACGTCACTGATCAGACATTATCGCCAATGCACATTTTCAGGTAATTCAATTTAAGTATCAGGGACGAGTTGGTGGCTCGAATTAACCTCCACTGCGAACAAATAAGAAATAACCCAATGATAGTGATAAGAGTAACGTAGTCCACAGTTCTGCGGGCAAGTGAATGTAACAGACTTGGAGGTGCCCATGTAAAACCAACCTATAGGTTTCTCAAGTAAATAACATAAAATGCATACATGGAACAATAATTTTCTATACTTTTTTCATAATAATTACGTTATATCTTTACTGATAAGTACATTTTTGTCAAAATCTGTCACTATTCAATATCAATCAGAAGTCACCGGACTTTACTGACAATGCAAATTTTCAGGTAAATCAATTTAACTTAGTAAATGTAGTGTTTCATAAATGAACGTTTTTCTCGAAAACGAGTCAATTTTTGGGAATAGATAAAAAAGACCTTATATCTTTAAAAATGTCGCAGCGACATAAAAAAGATATTTTTAATGAAATATTTTTAAGAAGATAAAAACTGTGTATTAAAGAAATTTAAAAGTAGTTCCTTCTCGAACTTTGATCCTTAACATGTTCCTAAGTAACTTAAACTATTACATCAGTCACCTAAATATTATGAAGTTACGTTAAACGATAACAAACGTAAACAATAGTAACGCATAACAAACATATGCAACCAGTGCAGCATTGTTAAAGCAAAATGCCACTAAAGTTCTTTCCACCTTTGAACCGTTCTAGAAAGGCTATTGGAATAGCCGGGATCGGTCATATGCGCGTACTTTAGCTTAACGATAGCAAAAGTAAACCAGAGTTGGATCAGCTTGTGAACGAAATTTAGAATCGATACCATAACTTATTTACTATTATTCTTATAGGCTAGGTACACATTTTTGTAATTTATGGGTCAGAAATCCAGTAAAAAAAAAAGATAGTATCGTAGAACGGGGTTACTTTTTTGGACTTTTTCAAGCGTATCATAGCTAATATTACCTGGAAAAAATAGGACACCCCCAATGGCCGTTTAAAAAAATTTTTACGGGCTGTCCAAAATAACTCTATAGTTCAAGAATATTTTGGAATTGCTGAATATATCGCAACATATAAAGTTTCCTCGTGCGTGGGGCTATTGCAGACAACAAAAAAGCATATTTTTATTGTATAGGGGCTCCAAGAATTAATCTGAGCCCCCCTGCAGTTAGAAAATCCTGTAAAAAACATAAAACAATTAAACTTTTATTTTATTAACTAGGTAAAAAAACAAATATTAAAGTTTAGAACACATTTAAACACAAAAACAAAAAATTAACATATTTAAGAAAATCTAGGCTAATAACTACCCACTCACAGTTCTTTAATGTTAAAAACAAAAAAAAAACATTCTTTTCCCTGTGACATCTACTTTTGGAGACTGTAAGAGCTTCTTGATCTTGGTAGCAGAAATATCGTCTACATCTTTCTTCGTCGATATTAGATACCGATCAGTTTTGTTCGATTTCTTTAAAAAGTTCTCTGTGTATAGGTGCTCAGAATGTGGTGAAAAAGGGATAAAAAATTGTCTCTGACTAAAAGTTCGTTCAAAGGGATCATTTTTTTAGGAGCCTTTAAATATTTATTGTATATGTTATACACATCTCTTTCTAAAGAATTTATAAATAATGTATCACAATTTTGACCTCTATATTTTTCAAATTTAGAATAATTATCGTCGAAGGAACATTTAATGTAATAGGCAAATGAATGTGGAATATGTTCATATTGTTTTAAGGTGTATGAAGTATTAGGATTTTTATCAACATTGTCATTATTTAAAGGCTTTAAAATGCATTCAAAATCTGCATACACCACGAAAGGAACTTTCATTTGTTTATGATAATTTACAAATTTCAAAATATTATCATATGAATAGTTTCCAAACTTATCTTTTATTAATTCTTTAGAAGGTAGGTTAATTCGTAAATGATCACAATCATAGCTATTGTGTTGTAATAAATTTTCTTCTGTAGGGAAATATTGTAAACAACCATCGCAAATATATTTTTTTCCGTGATGTTTAGAAATTTGTGCAGAAACTAGTTTTGATAAATCTTTAATATAGCAATAATGAAAAGTTTTTTCATCATCATCACTTATTAACAATAAATTGACATGTTGATTTTTTTTATTCGATGAATAATAAAGTGGACCAATTACTTCATACCCCTTTTTAGGATTTATAATTTCTAATCCATATACATTAATAGAAATGTTATTTTTTTCTTCAAAAATCTTAATGTTCTTTAGCAACATTGGAAATTCTATACCTGACATATCCAAAACAGAAGAGTAGTGTGGGTAGGATGAAGTTTCAAAATCTAATCCGCGTGGTTGGTGAAGAGCAGACACAACTGCCCAGGCGAAGCAAAAGTTGTCATCATTCCTAATGTTGATCACAGCTTGACGTCTCTTGATCTCTTGAGGAAGTTCGATAAAAGATGAGGCTCTCAGCGGATTGTGCTTGTTAACATGAATTTCCAAATGAAGTAAATTCATCAAAGCCCATCCTGCAACGTAAAAATTAAAAAATTACTTTTTTTGTTGCTGTTGTAAAATCGAAAATAAATTCTTTACCTGAATCTCGTTCTGCAAATTCGTCAGCTTTCTGGTCAATAATGGTGCAGATTTGCTCTAACAGTTCTTTTTTCTGATATCCCTGGCAAATGACTTGGAACGGCGCATTAAAAGATTTGACATCATAGCTGTCGCTGCTGGGGTTAAAATAGAAACCGAACAGTTCCATATTTAGCTTGATACATTTATGTTTCTGCAGTTCTTGATCTATTAGATGTGCAATTTTGTATTCCAAATGTTGAAAATATTCTTTCACATTTATGAAGTTTTGGTGTGAGGAAATCCTATAAGATATTATTCGTTCCCTGAATGCTGACTTGATAATTTCAACACCTTCCTCCAAGCCTATTTTGGAATTGTTCTTGTGCACACTAGATCGAAGATGTCCACCCCATAGACTTTGGTTTATATTTTTCTTGCATTCTTTACAATATTTTACAATATTTGTAGAATCTATATAAATTAAGAAAAAAATATTTTACAAAATATAACATGAAAAATAAAATGTTCTTACCTTTAACAAGCTTTGGTTTTTTCAACCAACTGTTGAGTTTTGTGGAATTTCCGTTAACATGTTTTTTAATATGGCGCAGTAAATTATCCTTTCTAGTAAAGACTTTATTACATGTTACACACTTATGCATTTCTGAAGTTTTCTGCATAATAATAATAAAATTAATATTGTGCAATTCTATTTAGTTATAGTCAAATTTTTAATATTGTGCATTTTTATTTAGTTATAGTCAAATTTTGAAAAAAGCAATAGAAATTAATTGACTTTATGAATCCATTTCTTCAAATGAGTCAACTAATTTGTCAAAGGCCTGTTTAACATAATTCACCGTACTTTCGTCTCCCTTTTTAATTGTGATCAAATTAGTTAAATTTTGAATAGCGAAACCCAGACACTTAAGGTTTGCTATTTGTTTTTTATTTTTTTTATTAATTTTAAATTTTTTTTTAATGATAAATGATGGTTTCGAAATTGAATTTTGTTCAACTGGTGAATTATTAGGAGAAATATCCGAAGTTAAATTTGCATCAATTTGTTTTTCTTGCGGATCAGAATTTACAATAGCATATGGTGAATTAATAGAAGATATAGCCAAACTTAAATTTTGATCAATTTGTTTTTCTTGCGAATCAGAATTTACAATATCATATGGTGAATTAGTAGGACAAATAGCCAAACTTAAATTTTGATCAATTTGTTCTTCTTCCGAATCAGAATTTTCACTAAACAAAAAGGGAGAGCAAATTGGTCTCGGAGAATTAATTGGCGATTTTAATGTTAAATAATTTGGATTAGATTTTTGAAAACAAACAATATCCTCATAGCTAGAATTTTGAGTTTCGTCAATGTCATTCAGTTCTTTAAGAGTTTGTTTAGTTTTTGTTGTAATTAAGTCCGTTTTGTTGTCAATAATGTCATTAAGATCGTCAAGAGTTTGTTGTTGAGTAGCTGTAAATAAAAATTTTTCGTTGTTGTGTTTGTTGGCATTATTCTGAACTTGGCTATTGTAAATAATTTCATTCAAGTCCTGAATAGTTTGTTGTTGACTAGTTGTAAATACTTCTGTTTCATTGTTTTGTTGGTTTGCAAAATTTTGCATTTGAGTACATGTGTAGTCAAAGTCATTGTCAATTATTTTGCTACTCGATGCCAAAAAATTGTCCATTATGAAAAAAATCGTAATAACAAATAAAAATGCCACAAATGTACATAAAAATGTCACCAATATATATATAAGAATTAAATCTTGCCAAATAAAAATGTTAGAAATAAAAATAAAAATTTACCAAATAGACACAATGTAAACACCAGAAAACTCGCGAGCTCTGCACAGTGTGAATGCAGAATCAATTGCATTCGTCTCTTCGCTGAGGCGATTTTATATGCAAAAGTTAATCACATGTGTCCTACTTAAAGTTCGACAATCTCTAAAAACCACTTTCCCAAGCCGATCAACAACCTTACCCCCCTTCCCCCCTCCCCCCCGGACCCCTGAATTTCCGAGACTCAAATCCCGGTTCCCCAATTTCGGGCTACCCTCTTCAGGTTAAGTTAAGTTAGGTTGGGTTAGGTTAGGTTAGGTTAGGTTAGGATAGGTTAGATTAAAAAAGAAGAAAAAAAAAGGAGAAGGAAAGAAAAAGAAGAAGGAAGGAAAAAGGAGAAGGAAGGAAAAAGGAGAAGGAAGGAAAAAGGAGAAACATATAAAAAAGAGAAAGAAGGAAGGGAGAGAAAGAAGATAAGGTGAGGGTGAGGGGGGGTTTAAGGGAGTCTCCCCCCTTATGGGGGGTTGGCGGAGCGGGGAGGGGGGCGAAGCCCCCCCCCCCCCGAGGAAACTGACAGGGAAAGGGACAGCGAAAAAAGAAAAAAAAAAACTTAAGTATTGCAGGTAGTAAAAGTGGTGGTCGATGGGATATATACTTAAGAACATCCACTCGACGATCATACAGTATCATTCGCTGTAATATCAGTTGTCGATATTATTTATAACCTATAACCAAAATTGTTTTTTATCAAATATATCTATCTAAATCTAAAGCTCCTAACGATGGCAGAAAATATGATTGGAAACGCTGACCAAATTGAAGAAAATAATGTGGAGAACGCCGCTCAAATTGAAGAAAGAGAAGAAATTTTTATTAACTTGGAAGGCGATTCCATCACTTATAAACATTCATTTTTGGACAAATCATCTAGGCTTGTTAGAAGATCATTCTTGTTTAACATCGACATTAATTATATTGAGGAGGAAGAAGAAGAGATGGAGGAAGATGATCAGGAAATTGACGAAGGAGTGGACATGGATGGACAACTGCTAAATTTAGGAACCGAGGCTGACGTAAAAGTAAGCAAGTTTAGGGCTAGTGAATTATTTAATAATTTTGAAGAAAAAGATGTATGTGTTATACAAAGCTACTCTAAAATTGAAAGTCGAAGACTAGGAACATTTGCTATTTGCCTTCCTTGTAGTGCAATTCACATGAGATATTTACGGAGAGGGGAGTCCGATCATGTGAGCTGCCACTACAAAAGAGCTTATGTTGTTAGTGCTTCTGATTTACATTGTGGTATTTGTAGGATACATCTTTTTCTACTAATTCCTGAACATGCTTGCTTTTACTGCAATAAAAATGAAAAAAAAGAGATAGAAGATTATGTTGTTAAATATTAATAATAAACATAGTTTGTAAAGGTGATGTGTAGATTACTTCAACAATATTAATTTTAAATATAGGTTATAAACGTAATGGGTAGATAATGTCAAAAATATTAATTTTAAACATAAATTGTAAAGATAATAAGTAGAATACGTCAACAATATTAATTTTAAAAAATGTCAACTGTTACTATAAGCGGTTATATATTTTCAGTGCTATATGCAAAATACTTCTTTTTATTCTAACATCTGACACTGTATTTGTAAATGAAATAGCTAATCATATGTAAAAAAGTGTCGATTATGTCAACTGCCACTATAAGCACTCATATAACATTTTGTTAACGCTTGTTTCTGTATTCAATTGAGTTTTCTCTTACTTGATGCAAATTATATTAATATTATTAGTATAATTAAAAAGTAGTAGATTAGGCTATGCCGGTCCGACAATCAAAACCGTCATTTTTACATGTAAATTCCCATAAGAAAATTTAAGCTTCCATTTGCAAAAGTGGTGCCATTTTAGGGCGTGGCACTTTTTGTGTAAACCCATAACAATTGTTTTGTTATGTAATGTGAAAATTAGTATGTATTAAAAAACTTGTTAGATCATTGTTGTCGTTTCAATATAGGAAAAGGAAAAAATGTGTGTCAATTATTATATATATTTACATTTACTTTTTTTTACAAAATTATTTGTTACCAGAGTTTTCACAAACACAAACTATAAAAAAATATTATCCTCTTTTTAAAATTACAACAAAATGATGTCTAATTACATCTTTGAAGATTTGTACCAAATAGTAATATCTAGTGCGACATACAGGACAATTGTTTACCATTATAGAACAACCATTTTCATCATTCCATCTTAAAATACATTTTAAACAAAAAATGTGGGAACATGTATTTGGTCTACATGAATCATAATATTCGATTATTTCAAAACAAATAGCACAAAACACTTTTTTCTCTTCACTCTCAGTTTTATTCAAATTTTTTAAAACAATCCCATTATTTTCTTCTCGAACTAATGGTATATTTTCTTCTTGAACTCCTGGTATAATTTCTTCGAGGCTAATTGTCTGAAGCGGAATGGATCGATTTCTTTCTCCAACTGATTCACTCATTTTATTTTAATATTATTATTAATAGATTTATTCAACAGATTTTTTTCCTTTAACAGTCACTCGTACCTTAACATACTAAAATGATCTTGATGCACCTATTTATAAGACTTAAGAATGCAAAATCAAATGTGGGAGAACAAAGAGAAAAAATTAAAAATATGATGCGAATGAGAATAAAAGGGGAGGAAGTTAAGAATGAGGGACATGAGAGAGAGGAAGAGGAGGAGGAGGAGGCGCTCCCCTATTATAACTACTAATGGCATTAAATGTTTTATCTACTTAGATGATGTAGTAATATATGCAAATAATTTAAAAGAACATAATGTGAGATTAATAGAAATATTTCAAAGACTTAGGGAAAATAATTTATAACTTCAATCTTCAAAATGTCAATTTTTACGTAAGGAATGTTTATATTTAGGGCATATTATTACCTAACACGGTATTAAACAAGACCCAACAAAAATTTAATGCGTATCTAAATTTCCGCAACCAAAAAACGCAAAGGACATAAAATCATTTCTAGGCCTAGTTGGGTACTACAAGAAATTTATTGAAAATTTTGCAAAAATCGGTAAGCCTTTGACAAAATTATTAAAAAAAGACGCAACTTTTAATTGGGATAATGCATGCGAAAACTCATTTCAAACTCTTAAAGAAAATATCATTTCTCCACCCATTCTTCAATACCCAGTTTTTTCCAAAGAATTCATAATAACTACCGACGCCAGTAATTATGCAGTAGGAGCGATTCTTTCACAAGGTAAAGTTAATAGCGATCGACCAATTGCGTACGCCAGTAGAACTTTAAACAAGGCTGAGCAAAATTATTAATTTAAAATTGTAACCGATCATAAACCATTACTCTATGTATTTAATATTAAAGATCCGGGTTCACGATTAACAAGATTTAGGCTTAAATTAGAAGAATATGATTTTGAAATCATTTATAAAGCAGGCAAAATAAACACAAATACCGATGCACTTAGTAGAATAATTAGCACTGTTAATGGCAACTTAATTACGAATTATCAAGAATTTCAAAAATACCTACAAACCCATATTGTTATTAATTCAAAAATTATAGAAAAAAATACAAGTACCTCATCCAGAGAGCCTCACAAGCCAAAGAATTCATAATAACTACCGACGCCAGTAATTATGCAGTAGGAGCGATTCTTTCACAAGGTAAAGTTAATAGCGATCGACCAATTGCGTACGCCAGTAGAACTTTAAACAGAGCTGAGCAAAATTATTAATTTAAAATTGTAACCCACCATAAACCATTACTCTATGTATTTAATATTAAAGATCCGGGTTCACGATTAACAAGATTTAGGCTTAAATTAGAAGAATATGATTTTGAAATCATTTATAAAGCAGGCAAAATAAACACAAATACCGATGCACTTAGTAGAATAATTAGCACTGTTAATGGCAACTTAATTACGAATTATCAAGAATTTCAAAAATACCTACAAACCCATATTGTTATTAATTCAAAAATTATAGAAAAAAATACAAGTCTCTTTAAAATACCAAATTCTAACCCCATCGCAATATTTCTACCAAAAAATTTAGACATTAAGCATTTACGTGTTAACAAACAACTTAAGTATTTTTTAGAATCTTTTAATAATACTAGTCAACTAAATATAGCCTCAGTTTTTCATTATCATGACATTAATTGCAAACTGTTTTTACTCGTAAATGTAATGTACGTACGTACGTAAAATGTAAATATGTTTGATAATTTTAGTTACGAAAATATTTGGTCCGCATTAATAAGTCTACGAAGTCTGATCTATAATGATAAATTAAAATTATCCCTTTAATTTAATTAAATACCACTATAATCCTTCAATAAAATGGGAAATCATAATGCCAATGATAAGGTATATTTTTAAAGATCTAGATGTTGAAATAACAGTATAAAATAATAGCTTAATAACTCCTTCAGATCCCGACAAAGAAACTTTATTACATGAATTTCACAACTGTCCCTTGGGGGACATCAAGGGGTATCTCGGACGTATAAAATAATGTCACAGTTATATACTTAGAAGGGCTTAAAAAAGATATCAAAAGATTTATTAAAAAATGCGAACTTTGTCAAAAAAATAAATTATCTCGTAAAACAAAAATGCCAATGACAATAAAAACTACAGCTTCTAGACCTTTTGAAAAATGTTTTTTTGGACATAGTTGGTCCATTACCAAAAACCGAAAACGAACACAAATATATTTTAACTTTTCAGGACGACCTTACTAAATATATTATTAATGTTCCTATGAAAAATCAAGAAGCTTCAACGGTTGCTCATCATTTTGTAAAAAACATAATTTGTCTTTTTGGAATTCCTGAATCATTAGTAACCGACTAAGGTTCAAATTTTCTTAGCGAACTTTTTAAAGATACATGTATACTCTTAAAAAGAAAAAAGTTCCAAACGAGTAGTTACCATCCAGAATCGATCGGAGCATTAGAACGATCTCATAGGGTTTTGGAAGAATATTTGAGAAATTTTATAACAACATCCCAAAAAGACTGGGATACCTGGATACCTTTTGCAACTTTCACATATAACACTACGCCGCATACTGCAACACAATACTCTCCTTTTGAGCTTTTATTCGGTGTTGTTCCCAACTTACCTACATCAATTAATCAGCCTCCAAAAACACAATATACTTATGATGATTTTGTTAGTAACTTGAAACAAAAATTGCAATATTCTCATCAATTCTCCAGAGAAAACTTAATTAAAAGCAAAAATAAATCGAAAGAAAATTTTGATAAACATTCATTTTTAAGAAAATTTGAAGTAGGCGATAAGGTATTATTATATGATGAATCCGTTCGAAGAGGTAGAAGTAAAAAGCTTTCTTCATTATGGGTTGGACCATAAAATAATAAAAAAGAATTCTGATGTAAATTATACAATTCAAAAAGGAAAAAATAAACAAACTATTCATGCAAACAGGCTAAAATTCTTTTATGATTAACAAATAAAAAATATATATATTATAAAATGTTCATACGTAATTTAATAAGTTAATAACAATTTAAAAAAAATGTGTAAATTTGTGTAAATAGGATTATTATTTTAGGTTCAGTATTTTAACGATAATAGCAACCATAGCTTTGACCTACTCCGAGTATAACGTCACGTACTACGATTACAATCCTGGAATACATTTTGAAAATTTAGGAGAACTTCGGCTGTTTAATAATAAATGGAAATTAGTTCCTTATGTAGATTTAGACAATGTTAGCAATAAGTTGTTATCACTAAAAAATCATTACAAAAATACGGAAGAATTGTGTAATCATAATAACGCTCAGTATCACTTTTTCACATGCGAAGTTTTTTTAAAATCATCAAAGTATACTTTGGAAAAAATAGAAAAAGAATTGCAAGTTTTGCATGAACTCGTGGGTCATAATAGTTTAAGTAGAAATAAAAGAGGATGGTTCAATATAATAGGAAAAGCAACAAAAGTTTTATTTGGAACTCTAGACGAAGATGACGCAAATTATTATGAGAAAATTTCAGAAATCACTAAAGACGATCGTTCAGTTTTAAATCTCTTAAAACAACAAACAAATATTGTACAATCTACTTTAATAAACTTTAATAATACAATAGGCACCTTAGACTTTAATGAAAATCTCTTAAAAAATAACGTTAGACGACTTAATAATGAATTAAATAAGGAACAAAAAGATGTCCAGTTTTTATCATTTAAGGCTAAATTACAAGAACACATAACCTTACTAAATATGATGCTAAATCAGTTAGAATTAGAAGTTATACGAATTACAAATGCAATTTTAGTGGCAAAGAAAGGTGTATTACATCCTTCAATTTTAACACCCGTTAGGCTCGTTAATGAATTAAAAAAAGTTTTTGAATCCTTACCTCATGGAGAAGAATTTCCAATACCACTAGATCCTAACAATGCAAATCTTCTCAATGTAATAGAATTACAAGTATATTTTGAAGGTAAACGTTTAATATACATAATAAATATTCCCTTAGTAGAATCAAATCTTTTTTATATTTATAAAATATCGCCATTTCCTAAACTATTAACTGCAAATGAATTCATTTTAATTAAACCATCTTCAAAATACGTGGCAATAGACGAAAGCAAACAACAATTTATGACTTTTTCAGAAATCGAATATAATGCTTGTTTAAAAATTTTAAAAAATAAGATAAATTGTAAACAACAAAAACCAGTATTTTTGGCTCACTTAGAAAACAGTTGTGAAATCAAACTACTTCAGGTTACAAATAAAATACCAGACAACTGTGATAAACGGATTATACATTCGGATAGAGCAATTTTTATCCAGTTACAAATCAGTAACACGTGGTTATTTGCAGTACCTCATCCAGAGAGCCTCACAATATTTTGTAATAATAAAAATAAACCTGAAAACATAATATTAAGAACTTGCGGCAGCGTAACACTAGGGAAACAATGTAAGGGTTATAGTGCCTCATCCATGCTTGTGCCTCATGATAATACTTTTTCATCAAAAGTGTTCAGTGAATTTATTCCACCATTTAATATTACAGACAATTGTTGCGAAGAAACAAGAAAGTGTAATTTAAATTTAAGTGAGGTTTTAGTAGACGAACATTATAAAATATTGTCTAAACATATACCAGAATTTAACGTTGCCAGTCATAAATTGGAAGACATAGGCAAAATGGCCGAGGAACTTGAAAAAAACAAAGAAAATGTTAGAGTAGAACTTTCTCGGCGCGGAGCCATTGGTTATGTACCTGCTAGGCGATCAGTTAAATCAAATTAAGATGTCCTATATTATAATTTTTATTCTAAGATAAGGTTTATTGTAAAAGTATTAGTATAAGTAGCAGTTAGTAACAAGTAGCTATTTCGAGTTAACATATTTTAAGAGATTTTCTTCGTTAGGACTCTATAAAATCTCTCACCAAGGGGGGAGGTGTTGTGATCCCATTAATTTTATTACCTTAATACTTAATTAGCATTGCATATATATTTTTAATGAAACTAAATGTATTATAATTGCTCACACATTTCCATACAAGACGCCAGTCGATATTTTTAAGTACAATAAAACTAAGGAAGTTTGTTTAGACCTTGTCTACCCAAGATGTTAGACATATTTTATTCTGAGTATCATAAAATTTAGTATACTTTTAGATCTTGTATAAACAGTGAAATAGAATTATTTAAAAATACCATAACTCACACATAATAAAACCTTGGTTTCAAGAAATGTTTTGGCAATCATAAATAAATAAACTAGGCTATTAGACCCTTTGGGAATTATGTTGTTTTGTCGAAATTACAGAGTAACGGAGCCGACAAAGGGCCCCTCTTAGATTTAACCATTATACCTAAGTTAGTTTATGAATTGCAAAGAAGTGGACGAACAGAATTCTACGGGTTTCTGTCCAGTACAGACACTTCTTTGCTCTTCCCCTATTTACTTAGTTTTTGTTATATTGTTGTATTTAAGTTTTCAATATAAGTGTTATTCTTTTTTTAAATTAAAGTCGTGTTTTAATAACAAAGAATCCCAGTGTCTTAACAGTACTATTACTAGTTTTCTAGATTATATATAATATTTTTGAAATGGAAATTTCCATATCGATAACTCAACGTATTAAGGTTGTATTTCTGAAAAATAAAGTCCGAATTTGCCTTCATAATCATGAGAAATTAAATAAATTTCTTATTAATGGGAAGTTTAGAAACAAACATCTTCTCGTTTGAAATATACACATATTTTTCTCTTTCAAGAAAAACATACACTTCTTACATTTTTTTAGAATACAAAAAGAGGAAGTAACTAAACAAATGATTTTCTGGATCACCTTATGAGTTACTGATATTTTCTTTTCAAATTTAATCTAGCGGATCATGGAATTTGCATAGAGTTAATTGGAAAATTAATAATTAATTTTCCGCTCAGTCACGAGCGTGTTAGACGTAGAAATTTTGAATACCCGATAAACATATACGGTATATTTATTAGACTAATAAAACATAGACGACGCACGCTACCCATTTATGAATAGTAAAAAATATAGCGCTAACAATCCTAAACGTCTGTCCCCAGCCCCGCCATATAATAGAACACAGGCGTAGGTAAGGGGTCACACAGTAGGAGTTCTCAATTAAGTATTGAAAAATGTGAAACCACTTATTGGTATGTAATATTAGTTTAACAGAATTACATTTCATCAACTTGGTTCCTTAATATCACCCTCAATTTTTGTGCAGAATTTAAGATCCCTTGAATAAGTTTTTTTCTTTGCTAAGTTTGTAACATTTTATTAGCTATCCCAATAATATAACCACTGATTTTTCAGCAAAATTTAAAGCCAATCGAAAAAATAGTTTTTCAGTCATGCCGCGCACAGACAGACTAACGCAAATGATAAAACATGTTTTTTCGATATCTTGGACCCTAAAATGCCAAGATCTGCCAACATTTCGAAGAGTTTTTCACGAATACGAAACTTTCCAGTTACGAGGGTAATAATATAATAAGGCTCAACTTGATTTTTTTGTTTGGGGTCTATATTGCGATTGTATCAAACAGTTTCAAATTGGTTCCTGTGTGCATTTTGTCGGTGTTTTTTTTACAATCATGTACAAACCCGATTTTTCGACAACAGCGTGGCATCCAAAAAAATTGGCTACAATTTCTTTAACCTACTTTTCAGTTAAAGCAAACATGAACAACGAGTATTATTAAAAATTAATATATGTGCCTGAAATTTATATGATATTTGCATGTATTTAGCCTGCTTATATTTTGTTTTATTGATTTAGTACAGGTATGTAAAACATTTAATACTGTTCGTTAACTCGAAAAAAAAAAGAACATAGGAACAAAGACGGGGACGGTAGGTTTCCAAATGAATCGTTGTTGATTCAGCCTAACGCCACTGGCCCGTTGTTTGATGTTCAGAAATTTTACACACAGAAGCTTAGGCATATGCTTTATAATTTTACGTCTGTGTTTACATGGACTTACTACATATTGGCCGGCGCTGCCATATTTCGCCTTAAGAATTATTTGTTATAGATCTTTATTAAGAAATCCTTAATTTTTGAAATTCGGTTCTCGTTTTTTTTTTTGAAGCACACATACTATAGACGAAATACATAATTATGATATCTTTTGCCACAATATTAATTTTATTTATCCAGGTGAATTAGATTTTATGATTATAGTTTTCTTAGGAGGTTGCACTAATAAAATGCAAATTTGACAACCTAGGGTCCACTGCTTTTATAACGTGAAGTAATCTTGGCTCCTAAAATAATAAATAGCGTACTCTCTTCTTTCATACTCCAAGGTATATTTATACGAAATTTAATTACCTTACCTTAACTTAAAAGTATTTTTAATAAAATTTACCTTATTACGTTTTGTCTCTTTGCTAATTTTTAGAACAACATAAGAAAGAAGTTTTTTTTACCGTGAATAATTTTCTGATTCCTTGATATTACCTTATCACTTTTTGGAACTCATTACTGTTATCGAATTTTGTTGTTTTAGTAAATTTATATGGGTACGAATCATACCGGAAATTATTACAAGGATTCGGCGAGAAATTGGAACTATTGCCTTCTGACTTCAGAGAGAAGCCACGTGGAGGCAGGATTTGAAATCTTCTGTCAATATAAGACAAAGGAATCAGGTGAGTGTGTTCTTAGTTTTTTTTTATCCTTTGCATTTGCATGCTTCTTGGTAGCACATGCCAAATTTGAGTATTGAATATTTGAAATGAACACAACACTCACCTGATATGAACCATGAATTTTGCCTAACTATACTCTCTGAAGGGTAAACGCTAATTACATGCCAACTACCTCCAATGTAGCGACACACTTCCAGGAGTGCTGAATAAACAGATTTTACCTATATATATAATCGAAATCCTAAACTGAATACCTGTAACGTTCTCGAAAAAAATTGTTTTTTAAAAACACAATTTTCAGTCGCTGTCATTTAATTGGCGCAGTCGTTAGGATCGTGTTTCGGTCCCGGACAAAAATCGCGTTATCGATCTGTTTTTACAGTTAGAACACGAAGAATCGAAGATTCCAAAGTAATAAATCTTCAAAATTGGGAAGCTAGACTGTCAAAGGAACAAGCATCGTCCAAGGTTCTACATCCCGAAAGCCAGTGACCAATTGAGAGAACGACTAGAACTAAGTTCCTGGAATACACACATCGATTCCATTAAGATAAGAAACAACGAATCTCAACAGCTGGGAATGGACATCCTGATAGTTGGATTATTGTAAGAAACTTTGATTTTTCCATTTTCCATTAATTTCCTTTTTTTTTCTAAGCGATATAAGAATAATTTATTAGGTTTTATTTATAAGTATCCTTTTAATATTTATATATGTACGTTAGTAACATTTTTCTATATATAGTGAAACTTTAATTTTTAATGTCAGTTGAAGAACTAATACAATCTTTGGCTAATTTATCTACCTCTGAATCAAATAGTAGCAACATGAGTACCAAAGATATTGGGTTACTCTGGTACCAAGCTGATAATATTCCTCCATTTGATGGCAATCCTAGGCAACTAAATAGATTTTTAACTGCTTGTGGACACTTTTTAAGTAATTTTCAAGATACAACTAACCTTAATAATCCTATAAATTTATGCTTAATAGATACAATTTTAATGAGATTAAGAGATCGTGCTGCCGATCTGATTTGTTCTAATGCCGATTTAAAAACTTGGTCTGAAATAAAAAATCCACTTATCTTAGCTTTCTCAGATCAAAGAAGTATAGAATGTTTAATTCAAGACTTAATTTCTTTAAAAGGTCAAAAAAATGAAACTCCAGTACAATTTGGTATGAGAGTTCAAGATGCTAGATGTTTATTATTTTCTAAATTAAATACTACCGAAAGAAAAATTAAAATACAACATTACGAAGATTTTGCACTAAAAACATTTATTAACGGATTGCCCTATCAAATGCAATTAGTTGTTAGATTGAGGAAACCAAATAATATAGAACAAGCCATATCATATGTAGTCGAAGAAGAAAATTTTGTATATTTTAGTCAAGGTAAAAACCCCCAAGTTGCAACAAAATACATATAAACCTATACCCCGTATCAACCATAATTACCCAAATATGGCAAGCAATGTACAACGCCCATTAATTTCAGCACCAACCAATTTTCAACCTAGTTATGTACCCAATGTATCTAATTTAAACCATCCGAGATTTATGCCTAATTCTCAATTTACACCACGAACCACCTTTGCACCTAACCCTTTCAGATTTACGTCACCGCCAAATTTTACTCCTAGGCCGGGGTTCAATAATTTTACAAGGCCAAATCTCCCAAATTTTAATGTTAATAATAGACCTCAATTTCCAATAAGGCCCCCAAATTTTAATCAGAGCCGAGCAAGCTCGATAGTTCGCCGTAATCAAATTCAACCAATGGATACCAGTTCAGGCAATACGGTTTTAAACCAAACTCCAAAACCAAGATATACAGTGCAAGAACTTTTTGCCCAACAAAATTTTCAAGAAGTGCAGTTCGACAATCTGCCAACGTAATTTATTTAAATAACATTAAATCGGATTTGCCCTACATTTTTATTCCTGACCTAAACGCTTATTTTCTAATCGACACAGGCAGTTCAAGAAGTTTAATGAATCCGACACTTGCTTATACTTATTTTAGGAATCGCATTACTAATGAGGTATTTAATATACAAACAGCTCATGCAATGACATTTGCTTTGCAGTTGCCAATATTCCTATTTTTAATATTTTTAATGCTAAAGGAAATCATAAATTCTATTTGTTTAAATTTTCAAAAAAATTTGATGGCCTTATAGGCAGCGATTTATTAAAACAACTAAATGTTAAAATAGACTTAAAAAACTGTAAACTTTCAACACAAAATGCAGAAATACCTATTATTTATCAAACTGAGAATAAAAATTATATTGAAAATAGTAAACATTATTTTCAGAAGCACAAATGCCAATGAAAACCCTGTCAAAATGGAGATGAATGAACCATTCGAAATAGAAATTCTAAATACTACTTAATTTTTGCGAAAAAATGGAAACGGATGAAATCTGGTCATCGGATCAAGATAATTTACTAAAAAGTAATTTACAAAATATTCGTTTAGACCACTGCAATAAAGAGGAAAAAGCTAGTGTCAGGAATCTTTGTTTCGAGTTTCGAGACATATTCTATTGCGACAAAATTCCACTAACTTTTACAAATCAAGTTCAACACAAAATTAACTTAACAAATGACACCCCTATTTATAAAAAAACATCGCTACTAAAAAGATGGATGCTTCTGGAAAGCAAAAATGGAGGGTAGTTATAGATTCTAGAAAAATCAATGAAAGGTCAATTGGAGATCGTTACTGTCTTCCTAATATCACTGATATTCTTGATAAGTTAGGTCGCAGTCAATATTTCACTACTTTAGACTTGGCAAATGGATTCCATCAAATCGAGATGGATCCTAATGATGTTCAAAAGACTGCTTTCTCAACAGAGTTTGGTCACTATGAGTTCCGCAGGATGCCCTTCGGGTTAAAAAATGCCCCGTCTACATTCCAACGGCTTATGAACAATATCCTTCGAGGATTGCAGAACGAAGTCTGTGTGGTTTATCTCGATGATATAATAATTTTTAGCACGTCTTTAGAGGAACACATAACCCGACTTCGTCAAGTTTTCTCACGCCTTCGTGAATCTAACCTTAAGGTCCAATTAGATAAATGCGAATTTCTTAGAAAAGAAGTCCAATATCTTGGTCATGTCGTCACATCAGAAGGTGTCAAACCGAACCCAGATAAAATTTCTGCAATTCAAAAATTCCCAATTCCGAAAAATCCCAAGGAAATAAAATCCTTCTTAGGACTTCTAGGTTATTACAGGCGCTTCATAAAAGACTTCGCTAAGATCACAAAACCTATAACTTCATGTTTAAAAAAGATTCAAAAGTTCTTCATACCCCTGAATTCGTCAAATCATTTGAACAGTGTAAGCATTTGCTTACCAACGCCCCAATACTCCAGTACCCTGATTTCGATAAGCCATTTATCTTGACAACTGATACAAGCAATTATGCAATATCAGCCGTTTTATCACAGGGAAATGTTCCTCACGACAAACCAGTAGCCTATGCAAGCAGAACTGCAAGCAGAAAACGATAGTGAATGCAAATATTCTACAATTGAAAAAGAACTGTTAGCCATCGTCTGGGCATGCAAATATTTTCGCCCTTATCTGTTTGGAAAAAGGTTTAAAATCTATAGCGATCACAGGCCACTCGTCTGGCTTTTTACTCTTAAAGAACCCAACAGCAAATTAGTCAGATGTCGACTTAGGTTAGAAGAATTCGATTACGAAATAATCTATAAGAAACGATCTCAAAATACTAATGCTGACGCCTTATCCCGAATACAGATAAACGCAATTGAAAATGAGAGTATCATCAACAATCCCGGAAATGTAAACAACGATATACTTAGCTTTTTGCGCGATCTAGCAGAAAATCCCTTTCAGGGCGAAGATCCCCAACCTTCTACTAGTACACAAAATCCCGATATCTCTAATTCAAGCACTCAATGTCCTAAAATTAATGTCATACAAGACATTCAAATATAACCTCCTACAACAAAAATCCCTGAAGATAGTCTGGCAACACCGCATTCTTGTAGTGACCCAGATGTTCTGAATGACGGTATAACAATACTTGACGATATTATAAACAATAAACCTAATCAAATTATAATAACAAAAAATCCGTTTAATAAGCTCGAAGTAACTCACGAAAAATTTGAACACATCAAAATACTAAAAGTAAAAATACCAAAATCAAATGTCTCCCTAATAATAGACTTGCTAAAAAACTACACTACGGAAAATAAAACTTGCTATATTTATTTTTATGATGACTCTATGTACATAGACTTTAATAATGTTTATCTGAAACACTTCCACGGATCGGGGCTTAAATTAATAAAATGCACTAAACTAGTGAATTCTGTTCAAGAAACGGACGAACGAATTATGTTAATAAAATATCAACATGAGGGCAAATGTAATCACCGAGGTATTAATGAAACATTAGAACATCTTAAAAGAAATTATTATTGGCCTTCCATGAAAATCGACGTAAGTAAATACATTAATGACTGTGAAATCTGCCAAACCGCAAAATACTCTAGGAAAAACCCGTACATACCCCTTGTATTGACTGAAACCGTAGGGAAACCATTTCAGCTTATACACATAGATATATTTAAATTCGACGGTCAAGACTTTTTGACAGTTATCGATGCTTTCACAAAATTAGGTCAAGCCATCCCCATCCAAGGGAAAACTGCGATTGAAATGTCCAACGCCCTAATTCAGTATTTCAGATTTTATGGAATTCCAGATAAAATTACCATGGACAATGGCACTGAGTTTAAAAATGACACAGTTAAAGAACTCTTAAAAGCTCATAAAATAAATATTCATTTTACGACCCCTCTCCACCATCAATCGAACTCCCCCGTCGAAAGGCTTCATTCAACACTTATTGAATATTTAAGAATTCTCAGGCAAAAACACCCTTCCGAAAATATAATTCTTCTTATGAATTACGCCATCATTGCCTACAATAATTCCATCCATTCTGTCACACAATTCACCCCTTTTGAACTAACTTTTGCACACAAATTCCAGAGACCCGTGTAATTTAATCGAATCAGCCTTTTACAACGAATATGCTGCAACACACAAAGATAAAGTTAACATTTTATACCAGAAGGATGTCGAAAAAATTGGTGATAATAAAAAGAAAATATTAGGAAAACATAATACCTCAGGCCCCGAACAATATCAATTTAAGATTGGTCAAATAATCTATAAAACAAATAAAAAACGGAACAAAAAAGATAATAAATTTAAAGGTCCCTACGAAATCACGGAACTTATGATCCATAACAATGTTAAAATAAAGAATAAATCTAACAATAAAATCGAAACAATTCACACAAAAGAATTGAAAATTCCTGTTGTTACAGGCTCCTCATCACCGTCCAAGCAGAAATAGACAGTCCCAAACTCCATAATATGAACGAAAACCCAGGACTCCTTCCCTTAAAAATCGGTAATGCTCAAAATATTGCTGACTAGTGGTCATTTGTACAAATTTTCGATATGTGACATTATCCGAGAATTCTCATCAATGCAAGAACATTTTTTACAACTAAAACGTTCTATCGAAAATGTATCCTCTAATCAGCCTGACTTTTCTAACTCCTTTCATCTTATAATGTCCCTTAAAGATAAAATAGAAATTCAAATAAAACAAATTAACCCCTCATATATGACCCGCAGTAAAAGAGGTCTTATTAATGGCTTAGGTACGATCGTAAAAACCCTTACAGGAAATCTCGATTAAAATGACGCTGAGAAATATGATAAGGCTATTCTAACCCTCTCTAACAGCCAAAACAAAATGAAATCACTATTAACAGAACAAATCACGATTGTCGAGAAGTCATCTCATATTTTTGCAAACCTAAGTAAAAATTTATCACATAACCAAGAAATTTTAGAAAAACATATCAAACAAGCTAACATGGTCATTAAAGAAATTCAAATAAATAACACCAACTCTTATGGATATTTCTTAAGTCAAATGCTTATGTCTCAAATCATAAATGCCTTTCAGAATATTTATGACATATTAGGAAATATTGAAATTGCCATTACCTTTTCTAAGCTAAACATATTTCATAGCTCGATAATAAACCCAAAAGATCTTCTAAATGAAATTAATCTTATAAGTCCACATTTAACTATAGGTAAATTGCCATTTCAAGTTACATTAGAAAATATTTTAAATTTTGAAAAGGTAATAGAAATCAAAAGTTATTCTAAAGAGAATCAAGTAGTTTTTATTGTAGAGATACCTATCGTTGAACTTGAAAATTATGTATTATATCGCTTATACCCTCTTCCTGTTCCTATTAACGAAAAATTTCAAATTATCATCCCCCAAAGCAAATACCTACTCCTCAATGAACAAAGTTACATGCTTCTTGAGACCAGATGTCAAGAAATTACACCTAGTAACTTCATCTGCAAAGAAAACAGTCCTCTAAATAACAATCAGGACCCTCTAATTGCCAATTGTTACCAACAGAAGTTAAATCACTAAAAATTCACAAACTAGAACGAGAGGAATGGATGTTAATATCACCAGAAGAGACCGTTGCGATTCAACAATGTGGCCCCAACAAAGAAAATATCCCAGTGAAAGGAACATATGTGTTGGAGCTTAACCCCAGCTGTACTATCCAAATTCAGAACCATATAATCAGAAGCTACCACGACAGCAGAGCCAAATTTCATTCCATACAGCTCCCTAAGTTAACCTTTGAAGCCAATGTCAATCCTAACTACATCGACCTCCAACCATTCAAACTAGACTCCATAAATTTGGATGAGCTAAGAAATATCCCGAGCCTAATTGCTCAGCATCAACACGAATTAGAAAACGAAGCAGTTGGGCCCATCGACTTGCATAGTGTTAGCATATGGACTATATTATTATATATTGTGATTTTTAGCTTCGCGAGTTTCTATATTTACACAAAATTCTTCAAGGCACCTAAGATAGTGTCGACCACAACCGACACAGTTGAGGCCAACCAGGGACAGATTGTCATCTAGTTCGCCTTCATCCCGAGGCTCACCTCTACGAAGGGAGGAATTACATGCCAACTACCTCCAATGTAGCGACACACTTCCAGGAGTGTTGAATAAACAGATTTTACCTATATATATATATATATAATCGAAATCCTAAACTGAATAATCATTATAGTTAAGACCTTAGTTAAGTTAACATACCTGTAACGTTCTCGAAAAAAATTGTTTTTTAAAAACACAATTTTCGGTCGCTGTCATTTAATTCGCTCATATTTTTTTCCATAACTAGATACAACCATATTTAATTATTTTATATTTTTTCTGGATTATCATAATTTTTTGAAAAACTATTTAATAAAAAAGAGGAGGCAAAGAAGAGTGGAAAATTTTTACGTGTGCTTTGGTCTGTTTTGAAGAGGAAATAGTACTAGGTTTATTATGTATACTTATATTTTATATAGAACTTAGACTTAAAATAACATATCTATAATAAATTTATAAAATAAAGAAAAAGATTTCAACACGTATTATCGAACGTTCTTTCTTCTAATACACATACACACACACCTACATACACACCACACACGCCACACACACCACACACGTCACACACGTCGCACACGCCACACACGCTACGTCACACCACAAACAATAATATGCAGCACTAACATCATTTAAGTTCTGTTTTTAATTCCCTCGTAAAAGGGAAGTATTGTAATCGTGAAAAAATCACCCTCCGAGATTTTCTCAATTGCGTTTCAGAGTCCCTAGATGCCGAAAAACATTTCTCAATTCCGTCGATCTATCTGTCTGTTCGCGGCAGAGCTAAAAAACTAATTATCCGATTGACTTCGAATTTTGGTCAAAAATCAAGGGTCATATGAGGATGAACTGGTAATATTTTGGTAAAAATCCAATGTGCCAAATAAATTAGTGAAATGTTAAAAAAATTATTACTAAAAAACTACGAATTCGATTTTTGTCAAATTTTGCACAAAAATCAAGTATTATGTAGGAATCAACTGGTAAAATTTTGGTACAAATCCAAGATGGAAGAACAAAATGGCAGCTTAATAAAATATTTAAAAATTCAGCCCGAAAAACTACTTAATGGACTCATTTTAAAATGTGCGCCATAACTAATTGTAGTATAGAGATGAACTGTAAATCTATGGTGCTAATTCAAGATGGCGGCAAAATAAAATATTTGTAATCGTGGAAAAATCACCCTCTCACTTTTTACATATTAGGTTTTAGCGTCCCTAGATGACAAAAAAAACACACGCCACACTCACCCACGCACACGCAAACGCACACGCGCACACACACTGTATAGATGAAGTATTGAAATCGCAAAAATTTTCGAAAAATATATGTTTAATCGACGTTTTAGAATTCGAAAAATATGTTTACATCATACATTGATAAAAATGTATAATGTCTGCACGGATGTATGCAGGTGTCTGTACGTAAACAAAATGTGCGCCAACCAACGATAACTTGAGACCGATCAATCTGGCTCGTTTCAAGATTGAACTAAAAATAGACTAGGTCAGTGTCAGACGACTAAATTTTGCGTATCACGGGCATAGTAGTTTGTTTCTTCTTTGGAAAAACATTCGCAAATTGAAACTAAAATTTAGGGGACTTTCCAATACCTGATAATTAAAATATGAATTAAACTACGTGTTGAGCTTTTATGGCTGGTTAATAAGTAATGTACAAATTAGAAATAAATGTAAAAACACAAATGCCGTGAAACGTTTTAAGTAAAGGAAGCAACATTTTATTTATAATTCACGTAATAAATGCTATTGAATAAAAAGGATCTATATTTTTTCAAAATTATCTTATCTACTAAAAAAGAATTAGATTTCCTTGTACCCAAAAGAAACTAGTTTTGAAATAGTCTTTAAAAGAAGTCTATAGACTACCTAGTACTTTTTTACAATTTTGGGGTTAAACGTGAAATGAGCTATAATTTTGGTTTTAAACAAATAATTCCAAGTGGAAATAAAAGTGGGTATTAACTCAAGATTTTTGGAATTAGCAATAATTTTCTCTTTAAATATGAAACTATAGCAAATTCTGAACTTAAAATCAAGAATTTAAATGAAAAGTAATAAGTGGCCCGAACAAGCCTTAGTAACCAGGTATGTACGTATATTGCTTTCGTATTATTCAGATTTGACCTTTTAGCAAGATTAATCTGCAGTTATGACAAACATGACGTATATAATAAATGTTGGTTTAGAGAGCAAATTATTTCGATTTTAATTATTAACGTAACAGATGTTTTCAGGATTCTCATTAATACATCCCAAAATTATAAAAAAAGTAAATTTCAATAAAATATCAAAATTTAATATGCATGGCGGTTCTTTAACGAATACTTATATCACCGCGTTCACAGAGGAATAAGAACTTTAAAATTAAAAGTCAAAAATCGGTAAAATTTTATTTACCAGGAACTTCCCTCCTTATGAACTTTTTCTTTTATTGGGAACACAGAAGTGTAACCCAACTTAGTTCCGCACACGAGTCATTTATATAGTAACACTTTTTTTGCGGGTGTCATTTTGTTCTACCTATGCCACAATTGATGTTTGAGTATAGTTTAAAATAAATTAAATAGATAAACTATTTACATTAGTTTTTGAAAAATTCCATTAGACCGCCATTTATATCACATATAATTTGTGTGCAAAATTTGAAGTTGAATAAGATGTTCGTTTATTTCGTAATTAATAGTTCTTCTATATAATATTTTGCTAGACCGCCATTTTATTTTGTTTATTTCTATATAAACCTTGAATTTTATGCAAAATTTAAGGTAAAATGGATAATTAGTTTTTAGTAACAATTCTTTTTAAAATTTCACTAGACCGGCCGCGACATCTTGTGCCGCCAAATTGAATTTTTACCAAAGTGTTACCACTTCATCCCGAAATGACTTTTAATTTTTGAACAAGATTTGAAGTCAATCGGGTAAGCAGTTTTTTAGCTATGCCGGAAACAGTCAGAGAGATCCACATACAGATAAACCTACGGAATTCATGGCATCTAATGAACCTAAAACTTGAAAACCTACCATACTTCCCTTTACAAGGGAAGTAAAAAAGCGGAATTTTAATTATAATAAATCAATCTTATTTATCGTTTTACTCATTGACAAAAAATGTGTTTTATGAATCCAAAGCTCTCCCGCATAGTAGTCAACAACTGTTAAATATAAAACTACCTTAAAAAAACACTGAAATCAAAATATTATATTTTAATCCATCGTAGAAATTTAACTCCAATTAAAACCTAATTAATGTTTAATACCACAATTAAAATTTGCAATTTCTAGTAGTTTGACTTCCAAGATTGAATTAAGTATTATTTTTTACTTCTGAGTATTTTTCTTTTAATCAGTCTCATTTCTTCTGTAATTTTTTAATTTAATCCTTTTCAGTTTCATTTATAAAAGGTTTCATTGTATCTCATGATCAAAGTTTCTGAAGCTCAAACTTAGGTACTGGGCTCCGTTGAGCTTAAAAGATTTGCCAGAATCACGGAAGCAAATAATATAACAAAAAATGCAATCTATACGTAGTTACAGAAAATCAACAATAGAAATTTTCCTTGCAAAAAATTAATATGACACTTCATCCCCGTCAAAATTACGAAAAATATGAAACATGATATCTTGGAACATCTATTTCTTTTATGGCAGAAGAAAATTTTATGTCCAGAATAAACTTATTTAATATTGACAACATTCATTAAGATTTCTAATTAGCTAGAAAAATATTGCCTCCCACTAGATCAGGGCCCTACCACTAATTATGACCAAATTACATTTTATAATTAATTACAGCTTCATGCTCCAAATTTTAAGGGAATATATTAAAGCATTTAAAAGTTATTGCGAAAACTCTCTGGCAGAAAAAAAAATCAAATTACCCCTTCCGCATAAACTGTTTATGCCAAGAATGAAGTTATTTGCTATTTTAAAATATCTAAATTTAAATATAATATTTTAAGCAATTATCCTTACTAGGAAATCAATCCCCCCCTAGGTCAGAGATGCATCACATGATCCGCCTAAATTACTTTTTTATTTATTAATTTCATACACTAAATTTTAAGGCCATATAATAAATCAATTCAAAGTTATGGCGGAAACTTGACTTGAACCACGGGTGGAACAAAGTGCTTCAAAAAATTACACACTGGAGATAATAATTATCAACAGTTTATTATTTGCCCTTTTTTTCTGAGTACAATAATTGTTAAGGTACATTATCATATAAACATATTTTTCTGTTGTTTTTAATTCTTTTGTAGCTTAGTGATAATTTAATAATATCAGGTACAGTACGTCTGACAAAATATAATATTTAGATTCATTACATTACAAAACACACATATTTAAGGACACAAACTTAAAACATATCTATACATATATAATAAATTTTTCATTTTTACGGTACGCACCTTAAAATAGCGATTTACATGTTGTGAGTTAGTACAGTAAATGATATTTGAAGAATCTGGTTTGGAGCATTCCGGATATCATATTTTTTTTGGAGATAATAAAAACGGTAGAATTTATCAGAGGTTTAGCTACAGTGAAAAACAAATAATATTTTTAATATGTATATACAGAGGCAGATTTATTTTCTGTTTAAATTTAACATGGAAAAGAAGACTTTTAAATTTGAAACTGCTTCACTTTCTTTTTTTGTGGGTATATATATATATATATATATATATATATATATATATATATATATATATATATATATATATATATATATATATATATATATATATATATATATATATATATATATATATATATATATATATATATATATATAGTAGCGAAGCAAAGTTGTGTTTTTTCTTATGGGACACCCTGTATATTTTTGCATATTTAGATTCTGCTCGTGATTCTACACATTTTTTGTATAACGTGTCCTATGTCTAAATCTAAACGTTTCTCTAATATCCGCCATTTTGTGAAAAATTATGAATTGCAGTGCCTTTTTCCAAACGACGTGGGCCGTTGGCTTTTTGATATAGGATTATGATTTTTGGCAGGAACATTAACAAAAGTATGGGTTGACTTTCAACGTGAACAAAATTTGTCGGCGTTGTACAGGGGGTCCTAGATAAGTAGGAGAAATAAAAAAAATTAAAAACATCATATCTTCATTTTTTTAAATGGAATGTATAGTATTTTAATATTTTAGACTATTCGTGACCGAAAACCCTATCTTTCGTTATAAATATGTCCTATACCTATTTTGTATTTATTATTTGGTTTTCAATGGCAATCGCCTTAGAATTTGCTTTATTATCGAATTTATAGAATTTTCCGAGGAATCTAAAAATGTAATAATATACAGGGTGTTCCATTTAAAATAACAAAGTTGATATTCGAGGGACACTTCTGTATTTCAACTTTTTCTCTGTTATTAAAAATAAAGGAATTATGGGGGGTGGCAAATATCGGTGAATCACCCTGTACATTAATACACAGTAAAAAATGCAAAATTAAAAATTCAGTCTACTATTTTTCTTTATGTAAAAAGGCAAATAAATATTTTAATTAAAGAGACACAACAGAAAAAGAAGTCCTACAATCACTTGATTAAATGTTCAATATGACCACCATTTCTTTCAACACACACTTGTAGCCAATTCACAAAGGAATTGTTACTCTATTCAGCATCGCGGCATTGATATTTGTACATGCATTTCTAATTCTCTCTATGGTAGTGGGTGGCGTTTGGTAAACTTGCTCTTTAACAAAACCCCACAAGAAAAAATCTAGTTTTGTGAGGTCCGGAGACCTTGCCGTCCATGATACTGGACCTCCCCTACCAATCCATTTATTTTTATAATTCGCGTCTAACCTGCCTTCTAAAATGTGCCGGAGCGCCATCTAGTTGGAACCACATCCGCCTCACTAGATTCAAAGGTAATTCGTCAATCCACTCCTGCAAACTGTTTTGCAGTAAATTTAGGAATTAGGGTGTCTCTATTTTCGAAAAAATAAGGTCCAATGATACGGTTACCGATTATACCAGCCCATACATTAAGAGACCATCTATGTTGGTGATCCAAGGGGATAATGAATCTGGGGTTTTCAGAACTATAATAGTGGAAATTATGTCGGTTGACGTATACATTTTTATGAAATGTCGCTTCGTCAGTAAATAAAATGTTATTGAAAAAATCATGTTCTTCTCTATTTTTTGCTAATGCCCAAGTACAAAATTCAAGTCTTCGATTGAAATCGTCTTGATCCAGCTCTTGTACCAGTTGAATGTGGTATGGGTGAAATTTATGTTTTCTAATTATTCTATTTGCCGTAGATTTAGCAACACCTCTCTCCTTTTGTAACTGCCTACATGAAATATGAGGATTTTCAATTAAAGTTTGCATAACAAGATATTCAGTTTCTTCATTTGCGGCTCTTTTCTGCCTTTCCAATTTTTGTTCGTAATCGACACATCCAGTTCTTTCAAATCGTTCTTTGAGTCTGACAAATGATACCTCATGAGGATGACGTTCGGCATTGCTAAACCGTTGCGCATAAACTCTGCTTGCTAAAAAACAATTTTGATCACTTGCGCCCAAAACATAAATCATGTTAATCAATTCTTCTCTAGAAAAATTAATTTTGAATCAATTTGAACACCGTTACTACACAAATTCAAGAGTTTGACATTTCGCCATGACAACATTTTCCCCGTTTTCATTTGTTTTTACTTTAGGATTGTCTAAGGCATCTTCGTACATTAAGTTCTAACTAAATTTTGACACTACCTACGCTTTTATAATAGCCAAAATAGTAAATATTTAAGAATAGTTGGTAAAATATCTGTTCTAAGTCTTTAGGTCGCGATTCTTAGCACAATATTATGAGCTGAATTTTTAATTTTGCGTCACTTGTAGTGTATTATAATTAGAAAATTCGATAATAAAGCAAATTCTAAGGCGATTGCCATTGAAAACCAAATAATAAATACAAAAATGTCAAAATCTCGGAAACTATGACAAATAGGTATAGCACATACTTATAACGAAAGATAGGGTTTTGGGTCACGAATAGTCTAAAATATTAAAATACTATACATTCCATTTAAAAAAATGAAGATATGATGTTTTTAATTTCTCCTACTTATCTAGGACCCCCTGTACAACGCCGACAAATGTTGTTCACGTTGAAAGTCAACCCTTACTTTTGTTAATGTTCCTGCCAAAAATCATATCCTATATCAAAAAGCCAACGGCCCACGTCGTTTAAAAAAAGGCACTGCAATTCATAATTTTTTACAAAATGGCGAATATTAGAAAAACTATCAAACTTAAACATAGGACATGTGATACAAAAAATGTGTAGAATCACGAGCAGAATCTAAATATGCAAAAATATACAGGGTGTCCCATAAGAAAAAACACAACTTTGCTTCGTTACAGATTTTTGAGACACCCTGTATAAATGAAAATAATTTTAGGTTATGTAGCCCGTATTGTTCTACAACTTTTATAATTGAACTTTTTTTATATCGCTATTCGTTATCAAGATATCAACCGAGAACGCACTATTGGGACACCCTGTATATATATATATATATATATATATATATATATATATATTCATATATATATTCAGGGTTAGTCAGATGTCTGGAAACAGTCAAATATCTCAAAAACCATGTGGTGCATACAGCAATGTTGTCAGATTTTCAATTTTTCGGCAAACTAACCTAACTTTTTTTTTCAATCAAATGATGTTTTTTAAGCGTGATTTATTCCTCGTTTTATCCTTAATATAACTCCAAAATTGCAAAATTTTGTCTTGATCCGCTAAATTTTAAATTTATTAAATGTTTTTAAAAATACATCGACAAATTAGGAATTAAAAAACTAAAACTAAAATAATTTATGATTAATAGGATGTTGAAAATGTTGTCCTCCTACAGCTTGACAGTATCTTAAACGGTCAATAATTTCCCGATTACTGTTTTGGAGCCCTTCCGTGGGTATTCCTTCTATTTCAGCTTCAGAACTTCAAGGTTCTCGGGCTGCTTGTACACGGTCGTTTTTAGGTTTTTCTCTTTCCTAATGGTTTAAGCATTTCGCAGTTGCTATTAGAAATTATTTAAACACGACGTTTCCGGGACGCTGGATTGGAGGAAGGGGGGTTGTTGAGTGGCCTCCGAGGTCACCGGACTGAAATCCACTTGACTTTTTCCTGGGTCACCTAAGTAGGTCCGAGAACCTTGAAGATCTAATGGGAAGGATTAGAGGAATGGCTGGAAAATATTATTCGAGAATTTATTGACCGTTTAGAATACTGTCAAGCTGTGGAAGGAAAACATTTTCAGGATATTATTAATCATTAAATTATTCAATTATTTTAGTTTTTTTTTAAACATTTAATACATTTAACATTTAATGGATCAAGATAAAAGTTTTCAATTTTGGAGTTATACTAAGGATAATACGAGGAATAAATCACGCTTAAAAAACATATCATTTGATTTGAAAAAAAAGTTAGGTTAGTTTGCCGAAAAATTGAAAGTCTGACAATACTGCGGTATGCACCAAACGGTCGGGGAAATTCGGTATATATAGAAGTACCTTAACAACTGTACTCAGAAAAAAAAGGGCAAATAATAAACTGTTGATAATTATCATCTCCAGTGTGTAATTTTTTTGAAGTACGTATATATTAAATACTTTATTTTTATAATTTCACCTAAAACGCAAAAAATCAGACGAATATTATATAACAAATAGAAGAAATAAAACATATGTTGTTTTGTATGTTTATAGGAAAAAAAACACTCTTATTGACAAACCTTACCACTTGGCTTTAATAATTACATAATACCAAAGAATTTTAGCTAAGGCAACAGAAGCCTCCTAACGACGATCGATGAGTCGTCACCAACGGCGCGGCGGACCCTGCCATATCGTTTATGAATTAATTAAATTTCGCGGCAGACAGTTTCGAGCGGAGGAGTGCAACGTTGCCGTTTGTTGAAATGTGTGTTCTTAGATAAGAAAAGATTCCGAACTAATAAATTATATTTTTACTTCAACATCTGAATAGACGGGGACGTATAGTAGCGGCAAAAATGTTTTCAAACATTTTTATTGGCTAACCGCTAAATCGTATAAAATGCCTCAAATCTTTACAAAAAAAAAATCGGTGAATTTAATCTGTCAGTCTATCTGTCGTTCTGTCAGTTAGTTCACCCGATACGTCTCGAAGGAATTGAGCTTTTGACTTTGGTACGTCAGTAGTACGTAGTAAAGTATAATAGAATGGTTCGATATTTATATTTGAGCCAAATCGGTTAGGGGAAGGGGGGATATGGGTTAATTGGAAAAATAACATTTTTTAGGAAAAAGTCACGTAAAATGGCTTCTTAAGATTTTTTTGGTATACCGCTGCTTATTCTAAAATGTTTTGGTTTGTTTTTGAACAAATTTAATTAAGGGGGAGGTAGAAAATGGAGGGTAAAAAAAACAATATCCCGTTAAGAATCCTGATGTCTGATGGTAGAGTGAAATTAAAAAATCGTACGAAATTGAGTGATATATCGTTTTATAGGTTTCCGATAAACAGATGCCTATTCTAAAGATTAAAATAAGGAGAGTGGTGAAAAGAGGGGAGGGTAAACGTGCAAAAATCTAGTAACAAGTCGTTTTGTAGGTTCTTGGGTATACAAATTTTAAAGTTTATTTGGCATTTTGGGTGGGAACAAAAAGAAGAAAGAGTAAAATTGATACGATATGGATATTTGTACTCTAAAACTTTGGCATTTTTAACATTTTTTTTTCTGTAAGTTAATACAATAATAAAACAAAAAGGAAATTTTAAAGCAAAACAGCTGAAGTCAAATGAATAAGAAGATATTTTTGCGTTAACTTTTTAACCGACATTTTGTTCCAACATCTTGAATTTGTACCGTAATTTTTTAAGCTGATATTTAAAATATTTTAATGAGCCGCCATTTTGTTTGTTCATTCCTATGTAAAACTCGATATCTGTGTAAAAATTGAAGTGTTTTCTCAATTCCATCGGTGTGTCTGTTCGCGGCATAGCTAAAAAACTACTTACCTGATTGACTTCAAATTTTGGTCAAAAATTAAGGGGGATGTCCTGGTAACATTTTGGAAAAAATCTAGTTTGGCAAAACAAAATGGCGACCTAGTGGAACGTGAAAAACTTTATTACTAAAAAACTACTTATCCAATTTATTTCAAATTTGGCACCAAAATTAAGTATTATGTAGGAATGAAACTGATACAATTTTGATACGAATCCTAGATAGCGGAATAGAGTGGCGGCTTAGTAAAACATTTAAAAATTCAGCCTTAACTTAAAAACTACTTACCCGATTGACTTCAAATTTTAGTCAAAAACTAAATTTCATATAGTGATGTCCTGGTAACATTCTGGTAAAAATTCAATACGGCGAAACAAAATGGCGGCCTAGTGAAATGTTAAAAAACTACGTATGCAATTTATCTCAAAGTTTGCCCAAAAAAAATTAAGTATTATAAAGGAATCAAATGGTAAAATTTTGCTACGAATCCAAGATGGCGAAATAAAATGGCGGCTTAGTACAATATTTAAAAATTCAGTCTGAAAAATTACTTAATGGACTGATTTCAAATCGCGTGCCATAAATAATTGTGTATAGAAGAACTAGTAAAAACTGTAGTACTAATTCAAGGTGGCGAAACAAAATTGTGGCTAAATTGTAATGTACTCGGGAGTCACCCCGAAATTAGCCGTAATTAACAACACGATATATCTTGGTGAACTACTACTTTATTCCAAACTAAGTTTACAAGAAATGTAAATGTTACTCGGGAGTATTGTATAATACTTAACCTAAATACTAATTAAACAATATCCAACGAAAGCTGTGCTGGACATTCGTAATAGTTAAACATTGCTTAATAATAAAACAGCATAACAATTATGGAGTCAATCTCCTTATGACCCTATTACTATGTCCTGTACACCTTCCACGGGGGAGAGAAAAAAATAGAAATATATATGTATATTTTTTTTAACTGTAATGAAGCTTAACTCAATTCTTATGTACTTCTACGGACTTATTATTTATATCTAATACTACATTTGAATTCAAATCTTTTAAAACTAAATAAGGACCTTTATATATTGGAACCAACTTGTTACTCTTATTTTCATTTAATATTAAGACTTTATCTCCTACGTTATAATTTATGTTACTACTATTCTTATCATAATTTTCTTTCCGTTTGTTTTTTGATAAAACTAAATTACTTTTTGCGTCGTTACAAGCGGTCTGAAGCCTGTACTTTAGTTCTATAGGATAGTCGTCAAAATTGTACAACGGGTCTATAGTATTTTGAATATTTGAAGGTATATTACTTAATTTTCCAAATACAAGCTCATAGGGAGTATATTTAGTTTCAGTATGTACTGTATTATTGTACGCAAAGCACCAATATGGAACCCACGTACTCCAATTATCTGTATGTTTTGACACCTGAATTCGTAAATATGCCCCTAAGTGCTTAGTGAATTTTCTAAGTCCCCAAGGGTCTGGTGATGATATGCAGTTGAATTTAAAGTATTTATACCTAACAATTTACATGATTCCTTAAAGATATTTGCCAAAAATTCCGTGCCTTGATCTGTAACCGTTTCCTGTGGAATACCGTATCGTAGCACTAAATTTTCTACAAACGATTTTGCAACAGCATAGGCTTCTTTGCTATGTAATGGATAACATTCAATGAATTTTGTAAGTTCACACTGAATTGTTAGAATATAAGAATTTGACTCAATATCAGTTTTTATTGGACCAACTAAGTCTAAAAAAATTTTTTGGAAAGCTGAAGTAGCTGTGGAAGTTATTGTCATTGGTTGTTTATTGTATTTACTGTACTTATGCCTTTGGCACTCATCACATTTTTTGACAAAAACCTCAACATCTCTCCTTAATCCAGACCACAAATAGATTTTTTTTATATTACTGTACATGCGGTTTATACCTGCATGTCCACCTGTAGGTAAGTTATGGAAACCGTTTAAAATTAATTGCCTCAATTCCTTGCATTCGACACGTTTTATATCTTTGACAATATTTATTTTTATACCCATAGATTTTATATCATTTTTATATTTCAATAGATTTGCTATAATTTGTTTAGTACGCTCATTTTTAATAATAAATAACTGTGGTATTTTATATTTTTTGCAAATATTTCCAAGGATCCTCAACTTTGTACCTAAGTCAAATGTCGATCGGTGGCCTTGGTTTAAATAAATAATTTGAGATATCTCGTCATACATAAAATCATTCAAATTTATAAAACTCATGTTCCTTTATTTTTATAAATTTGAAACTTATCATTTTCTAGAATTTTTAGTTCTACACTATCAACAGGACACTTCAAAATGTCTACTAATCCAGGGTGATCAAGTCTTTCATTGGTAGAATTTGACATTTCCTGTCGTGTTTTTGACATATTTTGTTGTTTTGTCTGTGCTCTCGTCATAACATTCATACTCATACTCATCTCTGCACTCATGCTTTTAAGCTCATTTGAATCAATTTTTATGCGCGATAAAGCATCTGCAATCACATTTTGTGAACCTTTTATGTAATTTATTGTAAAGTCATACTCTTCTAAAGTTAACCTAAATTTTGTTAATCTACTGGAAGGGTTCGTCATTCCGAAAAGATATACAAGAGGTCGATGATCTGTGTAGATTTCAAATTTTTTACCATATAAATAAGGTCTGAAATGTTTTACACTCCACACGATCGCCAACAATTCTTTTTCCACCGTGCAGTAGGTCTTTTCGGCTTTATTTAAAACCCTAGACGCAAAAGCAATAGGTCTGTCATTATTATTGCATAAAACTGATCCGATTGCATATCCACTAGCATCAGTTTTGAGAATAAAAGTATTATTTTCCGAGAAATCCGGATATTGTAACACGGTTGGGTGTACCAGCGCATTTTTAAGACTATTAAACGCTCTTTGACAGTTCTCCATCCCAAACAAAAATTTTTCCCTTCTTGGATAGTTCATTAAGGGGTTGAGCTATTTCTGCAAAATGTTCGCAAAACCTACAAACGTTTTGCTTCTTAAGCACTCTCCGGGATAGGATATTGAGCTACTAAAGGTAGTAGAAATCTAAGGAGATTTCTCCGGATCGGGGGATATTCCGTTTTCAGAAATCACATGCCCTAAATACAATATTTCTTTTTTCAGAAATTCACATTTTGAAAGATTTAATTTTAAATTTACTTTTCTTAGTCTCTGTAAAACTTTTACTAAATTTTTATTGTGATTTTGTAAGGAATTGCCAAATATTATTAGGTCGTCTAAATATATGAAACATGACTCATAATTTAACCCTGAAAATGCAACAGTCATGAGTCTAGAAAACGCACTAGGACTTACTTTTAACCCCATAGGTTATCTTTTCATTTGAAACTGTCCTTCGTTAGTACTGAATGCTGTATACGGTCTACTATCCTTATGTAATTCTAATTGATAATACCCTTGAGTTAAATCGAGGTGTGAGAAGTATAAAGCCCGGGATAATGAGTCAAATATCTCCGAAATACACGGCAGAGCCATTTTTTCATCCCTTAATACTCGATTTACAAGACGGTAGTCTATGACAGCACGCCAACGTGTTGTCCCTGTTTTATCAGGTTTTTTAGGTACTATTAAAAGAGGCGAAGACCATTCGCATCTTGCTTCCTCAATTATGCCTTCGTCTAGCATTTTATGAACTTGTTTTTGAATTTCCGCTTTTTGGGAAAAAGGTAACCTGTAAGGTTTTACATACACAGGTGTTGCATTTTCTTTTAAATGCAATTTTTGTGTATATAAATTGGTAACGGTAAGAGGATCTCCTTCTAAGTGAAAGACATCCGCGTACTTCGCACATATTTGTTTAATAGACAGTTTTTCCTCTTTATTAAGCGAATTTGTATCAATCAAATCTAACACTCTATCCACTCGTTCTACTGATAAATTATCATTTTCACCAAAATTATACAGGTTGAAATGAGATATAGGTTCTAACTTAGGTCTGAAGTTTTTAATTTGTATGTCTCGATCATTAACATTCATGAATCTCACTGGCACTCTCGCATTTTTGGACTTTACAATGATACCTGCAACGCATACTCCTTCGCATACTTCCTCTGGCAATATAACACAGTCACCCTTAGTATCAGTAGAGCAGTATTTTATTATTTCAGTTCTGGCTGGTATTGAAATAAAATTATCAAATTTTGACAACATAGATATTAATATTCTGTTGTTATTAACCCATAGTGAGAATTTAAACGTTTCATAATTTATGCTTGCGTTATATTTGCTAAAAAATCAGAACCTAAAACACCCTGTATATCTGAATTAAATGTATTTAATATAAGAAACTCGTGTTCAATTTCATGATTATCTAGCTTAAAATTTATAACTGCTGATCCAGTTGAGAAAACTGATCCGCCTATACATTTTAATCTTCTTTGAGGTATCAATAATTTCATTCTTTGAAATATTTTCTAAAAACATTACACTAGTACTAACTCCAGTATCTAACAAAAACATCATATCTTTCATTCCATACTTAACTTGCACAAAATTCATTCCATTTAAATTCAAAACACATTCATTCAGCAATTCGTTATTATTATTATTATCACTCTCATTAGGGACGAAAAAACCTTTGTCCTTGGTCTATTTCATTCGAGTTAAAATTTTGATTATCAGCCATATTCGTGTAAACACGGTGTTGTGATCGTATATAGCTATTTCGCCGACCTCGAAATGTAGGACGGTATGGTCTCCACCGACCTTGGCCTCGAAAGTTTCACTGACTATTGTCTATACTATGAGTGTCATATGTTCTATTACTGTAATTATTATTAGTATATCTACTTCTACCTGAAAATCGCGTTCTATTGCCGCGGTTTCCAAACATAGCAATTTTTTGTGAACGTATGTGAAAAGCGTTATGTACTGGATGGGAAAAATTTAATTTTTCCTCGTCCTTGGCCCCTGAAATGGCATCTTTTAAAGTGGAATAGTCTCTAGCTTTAATTACTGTTCGTAGTTCGTTATTTTTTAACCCGTTTGAGAATGCATGGATCGCGAACTTTTCATTTACATTCCGCAAAATCGGTAAACTATCATCGTTACTGTCGGCCTGTGCTAACGTTAAGTTAAGAAAGAGTTCTTCTATATTCTTTGTATAGTCATCAATTGATTTTTCCCTCTTGTTTAACCAAATGTAGCTCAGTTGCCAGCGCCGCAGCAGATTTTCTTGCAATCTCTCGCCGTATCGTCCTTCTCATGTTTCTCTTGAAACGTAGGTAGCAATAACTAGCGATTGCCAACAAAATGATCGCTCCAAGCAGTAAAGCCAGCACTTCAAACAAAGACACGCCCTTACTGAAGTCCGAAGAATTTGTGGTGCCGCCGCTGTTCCCTGCTTGTGCAATAACAATCTCTTCCTTTGATTGTTTGGAACCCATAATACTTTCTTTGTATGCACTAAATTACACAAAATTACCACTAGACATTTTTCGGCGTCGGCGTCTCAGAAGATCGCGGCTGGCAGGGTCGCCATGTAATGTACTCGGGAGTCACCCCGAAATTAGCCGTGATTAACAACACGATATATCTTGGTGAACTACTACTTTATTCCAAACTAAGTTTACAAGAAATGTAAGTGTTACTCGGCAGTATTGTATAATAATTAATTAACCTAAATACTAATTAAACAATACCCAACGAAAGCTATGCTGGACATTCGTAACAGTTAAACATTGCTTAATAATAAAACAACATAACAATTATGGAGTCAATCTCCTTATGACCCTATTAATATGTCCTGTACAAAATAAAATATTTGTAATCGTGAAAAAATCACCCTCTCAGGTTTTGCATATCTTCACGTTTTAGCGTCCTTAGATGCCGAAAAATATGTTCTATCAATTCTGTCGGTCCGTCTGTCGGTTTGTTTGTTTGTCTCTTAGTTCATGGCATAGCTTCAAAACTACCTACCCGATTGACCGATTTACCTTCAAGTTCGTACAAAAATCAAGTGTTATATAGGAATAAACTGGTAATATTTTCCTATGAATATAAGATAGCAAAACCAAATGGCGGCCTTTTAAAATATTTAAAAAATCCTCCCGAAATCACTACTTATTAAATTAATTTCAAATTGTGTGCAAGCATTAAGTGTGAAATAGAGATAAACTAGTAAAGTTGTGACGCGAATTCAAGATAGCGGAACAAAACGGAGGCCAAATACAAATTTTAAAAACTAAACGTAAAAAAATCTTATCCAATTGTCATTCAAATTTTGTGTGATATAACTGATATAATATAAGAAAATGGAGGTATGTGTTAATATAAAAACTACTTATTGAATTTATTTTAAATTAAATAAATAAAAATATTAAAATAAATAGGTAGAAACTGGTAAAATATTGGTAGGAATCCAATATGATCTAATAAAATGGCGACGAATAAATGTTTTAAAAGTCAGTATATATGTGTTACTACATACAATGTACTAAATTGGGTCACACTTCACTATTCCTAATAAAAGGAAGGCTGCATAACCAGGGAAGTTCCGGGTAAAGGAAATTTACCGATTTTTTTTATATAAATCACTCGGCCGCTTTTTGTTTCGCCATATTTTACTCGCTTCATCAGTTCATCTCTATATCACACCTAATACTTGCACAAAATTTGAAATCAATCTGGAAAGGTATTTTTTTCAGGCTGATATATATACAGTAATTAGTCATGAAACGCCCCCTACCTCGGTTTAACGGATGTAAATGAGACGCTTTTTGGCTGCCATTTTGTTATTTTTCAGCCGATTGATATGAAATGTAGATGACAGTTAGTTTTACTTTTTAATTTAGTGTATAGTGAACTATTTTAAGTTATTCTAATATTTTTTTGTTAGTTTGGGTTAAAGAGGGGCTCAAAGTGGACAACATCACATTTTTCCAAATTATTTCAACAACAATCTAATGATATAACATATTAAGTCAAATTACTAGTGGAAATAAAGATTTTGAATCGAAAAAAAAGGAAAATGGCCGATTCAGTTAAATTTTTAATAGAGCACTCAGAATTATTGTAACAAGTTCTTCTGGCGCCCTAGGCAGTTTGCATATTTGCGCTCCCCTTCCCATCCAGGGATGTCGGATCTCAGATTTTCCATCCAATATTTCTGTGTACTGTAAACTTGACAACCAAAAAAAAAAGTCTAAACCGTGTATTTTCTTCCACCATTAGTGAAAATTACTAACTAAAAAAAGACTTTCTTTTCCAAAATTTGATGCCCCTTTTGTAATTGCGCCTGAGGCAAATACCTCAGTTGCCTCACGCTTGCTACGTTCTGAGGGTACTATGTACAACAAATTCTATATATACAGGTTTTTCTATTTAAAAGAAGGACATTTCTTTCTGTCTTTTCTGGTGAAACCGAAAGTGGCACAAACTCGTCAAGTACATAAAAAATTGTCATTCCGCTAACAGCTAATGCAATACCAAATTTCATTTCGATCGATTGAAAAATAATAAAACGGTAGCCGGAAAGCTCTCTGCTGTGCAATTTGCTAACTAAAAAAGATATATTGTTATCTGAATTAACTATTCATCGTTGACATAATTCTAATTATAATAATAAAATTTAAACATTTTTACTTTTTGATCTCTTCTACTGTTCAGCAATTAAAATATTGGCATAAATATCCAGATAACATTTTCACAAATTTCTGCTGACAAATAAGTAATAATTATTTAGTTACCAAAGCATTATAACATCCAGTATAGTACCAGCGAGTCAAAATATAGGATGATCATTTCTATTTTAACTTCCACCTAGAGGTTTAACACCAGGAATACGAAATCTCATATTCAATTTGACACACTTTGTGACCATCGATAAAAAGTTTTTGAACTAGTTCAATTTCAATTTAATAGTAAAAATCGGAATGTGCGTTTTTATACCTCAATATAGAGCATATACAAATCGATTAATTGAAATTTAATTTATCAAATACGAGCTCAACATATTTTCCTGGAAAAAATTTCTGGGTCTTCACGAGCTAGGGGCCTAATATAAGCCGATATGAATGGATAACCCTGCGCATTTTCATCTAATAATATAGTTTTTTATTTCTTTGACGATGGGTTGGTCGTCGACAGACGTCGCGAGACTTAGTAACAGCGCCATTATCTCCGTTGGTCTTCAACACCGAACATTCTTGTTAATGTTCGGTGTCTTCGGCTACCGATATCCGCAAAGTCGATTAAGACCCGGCTGGGAAAACGCGATCCCAGCGAGGGGGTCGGGTTATTTGCACTGAATAGGTTTTTCTATTGCGTTAGCTAAGATTTTCTTTGATGATACATACATGGCTAAAAATGAAGGTCGTAATTTTCTGCCTTATTTTAGGACTAAAAGTTTATATAATTATGTGTTCGCATGGCCTTCATTTTTGAGATACAGACTGTACAAATTTTATTTTTTTTTTTAGTTTTTTTCATGGACCTCGTACATTTCTAGAGATAAATTATTCAAATTTGGCACACACTATACTATAAGCAATGTCTACAAAATAGCTATAATTCATTTTACAAAAATCTATTGGATGTTACTTTTTTCCAGGTCGCGACCTTTTTTACTTCCTCCGAGGGTAAACCGCGGTCCAAAATCCTGTACACTAATTCCAAGTAATACTACTAATACCGCTCTAATTCCACTACTAATTCTACGAATTCCAGTAGTAATACTACTAATTCCCGCTATAAACTAAATAAGTTTTGGTTAATTATTACGTTTAGAGGTATTTATATAGAGTGTGCACTATTTCTACCTCCGAGAATACTGAGTAAGTTGGTAAATTAGAGAAAATATCGTTTATAGTATTATTTTTTTTTTACCTAAGAATTATAGGGGATATTTTTTTACTAACGGGCCAGAAACGTGTGCATACCGAGTCTTGGAAACGCCGCGAATTAGTGACCGCCACATAATTAAGGCTTCAATTCACTCGGAAAAAAAGGGGAAGGATACTTTAATTATAAATTACCGGAGAAGAATAGATTAAACAGCATTATTCTTGATGTCCAATGGAATTATAGAAACACTGGGGATATAAATGAAAAATGTATTGAGTTCTATAATATTATGCTAAGTTTAATTGACCAAGTTTTCCCAAGAACAGAAAAAGTATATAATAAAACCCAAATAAAGGGTGTGGTTTAATGATAGGGTTTTAAGCACAACTAAGGAAAGATGGTGCATATAGAACACGGAAAATGACCGGGAAGTTAATGTTAACGTATGAACCGGTAGTTACTGTAATAAAAACGGAAAAAAAGGATGTATTATCAACAAAAAATTGATTTGCAAAAGCATAACCTCAGGAAAATATGGTAAAAACTTGACCAAGTGGTTAGTAACAAAAGAAAACATAACACAATTACTAGGATTGAAGTTAATTGGGAGGTCAAAACTGATCGTAGGGAGATGGCCGAAAGTGTGAACGAATATTTTGTAGAGAGTATACATTCGATTATTTCCGATATTGATAGTGATTTAGTATGAGAGGAAAATCAAGGCCTTCAATATTGCCGACAAAGGTTTGCAAATTTTCTGAATTTCTTCTGAATTTAATAAATACATCTTTAGAAACTGGTAGATTCCATCTTTATTGAAGACATGTATCCTTATTCTGAAGGTTAAGGGTCCAATCAGGGTGAATGATTTTAGACCGGTTAATATGCTTGGGACAACTGAAAAAGTATTGGAAACAATAGTTTACCAGCAACTGATAGATTACATAACTTCAAATAATATTTTAATTGTAAATCAATGTGGATTGTGAAACAGTATTGCAAAATGTTATTTATGACTGGAAACACTTATTAGATGACAATTATGCCTTTGGAGCGGTGTGTTTTGATTTACAGCTTGCGTTCGAAACAATAGATATAACTATATTATTACAAAAATTGGACGGTTTTGGCATAGTTGAAGATGTTTTGAAGTGGTTTGTGGAATACTTGAAAAACAAAAACAGGTTAAAAAGATAAACGGTAAAGTATCTTCTGAAATTTCGTGTTATGATGGGGTGACACAGGGTAGTACTATAGGGCCATTGCTATTTTTACTATACATAAATGATATGTCAACTTGGTAAAAACGTGTTCCATTCCTTTGTTTGCTGACGATACTCTATTATATTTTTATTCCAAAAATCTTGATCACCAAAATAGTTTGAAAATAAATATCAAAAAAACTAAATGTATGTTAATTGGAAATAAATACTTTCAAAAAGATTTGATTGTGAGAGATATAAATGTAAAGGTAGGTGATGATATAGTTGACGCTGTTGATCAAATGAAATACCTATTTCCAGGCTACAGAAATTGCAGAATAGAGTGATGCGCATTATTTTGAGCAAGAAACTCCCGTAAGGTCCTATACCTCAAGGATTTAGACTGGTTTCAAGTTCAAAAGTTTTTAGAGTTTCAGATCATGGTATTAATATTTAAAATTAGTAATGGAGTAACACCAACTCTTTTATCCGACAAGTTATGCACAAATGATTCTGTATACCAGTATCCTACTAGAAATAGGAAACAAAGACAAAATATGTTTGTTGACCTCGACCCGATAGCACGTATTTCTCGTGAGCTCCGTGAATATAATAAAAGTTTGTCAATATTTTTATAATCGATTAAAAACATGGTAGATAAAAAGAGAAATAACAAAGCTGTAGAGAAGCGAAAAAGTGCAGAAATTGTAAAAATGGATCTGGAGCAGCTAAAAAAGGTTATTGACCAAACCTTTATGCAAGCAACTGAAGGAACTACAAGAGCAAATAAACGAATGGAAACAGCAGGTAACAAATTTAACAGATAGTAATAAAAACTTAGTAAAGTTCTTACGTCTCAAGAATATAAAAATATTAACAAAAATAATATGCAACTATATAAAACCTCTGACTTTAATTCATTCCGACTTGGATTCGGTAGATTAAAGGAATTTCAAGAACTCGAACATAAAGGACCGAAAAACCAAAATAATATAAACACAGAATTTTGTTCTAATCGTTCTTCACTTCAGCAGCAACAAAGACGAAGTAGAATCAAAAACTAAGATGGGAGACTAAAAACTGTTGGTACCGGCCCAGGGAACTCTAATGATAGCAATCTGTGCCTGAATTTACGCCCGACGTTTTCGACCGGGTACTACAGAAACTTATCTGGGACAGGAGTATATTAAAAAGAAGAGCACTAACGCTTTCTTTAAAATCAGCATTCATTATAGCTATAAGGACATATTGTATAATAGTACCTTTTGGCCTAAAGGAATTATAATAAAAAGGTTTTAATACCGTTCTTGTAAAATAAATGATTAGTCTGACGATGATAACATTTTATCAAAAGACAAAATTACTTATTTTGAATGTTTTACAATCCTTAGCGAATAAAATAAATCTGTTAGAACTATTTAATAATATGTATAGTCCAGACTTTTTAAGCTATAGTGAGCATTGGTTAGTTGATAATAATATTAATGCAGTAGTTATCAATAATTATATCTTAATCTCAAGTTTCTGTAGGAAATTTAGCAAACATGGAGGCCCGCTCTGTATGTTAAACCAATTTAGCTTCTAAGTGCAAAGCAGTATTAATAGTCTATCTGTGGAAACATATATTGAATTTTCCTGCGTAATATTTAATGAGTATGTATGTATATACTGGATATGGCAATTGCGATTTGTTTTTTGATTGCCTCATCTGATATTTTGAGGTTAGGTTTGACTAAAGTTAAATTTTTATTATTATGTGGTGATAGATTCCTTTCCGAGACACGATTAGGGCCAAAATGTTATTGGATATTTTTACCTCCTACAATATGATCTCTTTAATATCGAGACCCACACGAATATCTTCCACAACCGAGTCTTCTATAGACTATATTATAACAAATTTTCCTGAGGCTCCAAAATATTTAAATCTTGATACAAGTATATCAGATCACCATGGGCAATTAGTTTCTATTAATTGTATTGATGTCAGTTGTCAGTCAATTTACTTCCCGATACTTACTGACCGATAATGTTTTTTACACAGTTAGGAAATTTGGAGTTTTATGAACTAATTACAGCAGACTAAATTAAGAGTTTTATTATTGTTTAGTTTAAAGGAGTACTTGAGGTAAATAGCTGTATTATGTCAACGTTTTATACATTTAATGTAAATGGACAACTTTATGTTAAAATTGTTGTTTTTGTTTTGTGTGTATTTCGAATTTTTGTTTATATTGACCTCTTAAATTTTGTATTAAATACTCACCTTGATTGTATTATTATTTCTTTATTTTTTGGTATAATTAGTCATGTATGAATAGGTAATTGAACTGTGTAAAGTCATATTACAAGATATGTTTATATATATATATATATATATATATATATATATATATATATATATATATATATATATATATGTATATATATATATATATATATATATATATATATATATATATATATATATATATATATATATATATATATATATATATATATATATAGTCTGTAGAATAGGATTGTAATGTACATAAAAAATGATTATTAAAATCAGAACTTATACTTTACATAAATGAAAGAAGAAACGGAGAAACATAAAAATGTCAATACTATTTTTTATATAAGAATTATTATTAAAACTATACATATTTACAGTAACTAACATCAAAACATTATATATTATATATTTTCTACTTGTTTTATTAATTTTTTTTGTTTCTTCATTCTGCGAATGTCTACTAGCAGCAAATTGTAAAACTTAAGTTTAAGAATCGCTAATTTATGCTTTTATAGCTAGGGATTTGAATATTATTTTTAACTTTGTTCCTTCCCATACTGATGGTTAATATAGTTTTTAATCTTATTGTCTACATTAAATATTTCTTGGCTGTACAATAAATGTGTAGGACAACGCTTTTCTCTATTATAGATTATTCTAAGAATAAAATTGTGTGTAACATTTAGTTGTTTTAATGTACTGCTGTACAGACCACTCCAGACTACAATACCATACATTATTAAGGATTCCACCAGTGCTCTGTATATCATAATCAAAAGACTCTCAAAGTTTTCTACATACAACTAGAGAAATCAGGACGTTTGGCGGATGTTATGGAGAATGCTATATAACGTGTTTTATTTAAATTTAATGATAACTTGTGATAATCTAACCAGTTTTAAATTTTCCTTACACCCAAATGCATCTGTTTCCTCGCCTCATTCCAACCTTTGCCCAAAAAATAGCAAAACTGTGTCATCTGCATGATATTATAGTAACGTTTATGCCCATAGTAGTCAACGAATTTATATAGGCAATGAATACGATTGGTCAAAGGACAGTTCCTCCTTCCTTCTGGTTTATAATTGATATTTACGGGGATATTAGTCCCAAAACTGAAAACATGAAAAGTCAGCTATATCATCATAGAATGGTAGCTAGACAGTTATTATGCTTATTTGCTTTCTATGGCAGCACAATACGGAGTTGGCTTAGAGAGATAATCCTTTTGACACCAGTCAATCGCGCGACATTGTGCTCGATTTTGCTGTTATTTATTAACTCGAAGAATACAATTTTATAATTTATTAATTTAAAGAATACAAAGTTTACATTTAGTCATGTCAAATAATGTAATTGGTAAGTTTATAATATCTTTTCATTATTAAAATTACAACTAGTAATATTTTACACGTAATTTATTGAAGGCATATTCCAATTTTTTTTTCGTTCAGTTTCTGATTTTTGAAGCATGTCATTAAAAAGTACCCCTTGTATCAAAACGGAAAAATGTTTAAATTAACACATGCTAATCTACGAAATTATTTCGTGGTAGCTCAAGGTGCGTAAAACTGCGTAAGTGTATATATATATATATATATATATATATATATATATATATATATATATATATATATATATATATATATATATATATATATATATATATATATATCCTTTTTGTGGCAGAAACCACGCTGAATGGAAAGCGTATCGAACTTTTTGAATATCTGCGAAGTAATGGTTGGCTCGTAAAAGCTAATACTTCAAAAGTGAGAAGAAAAATGGTCGAGTTTGTTAAGAACAAGTTGCCTCAAACTCGGGAAGATGTTATTAAAACGAAAATAAGTTTCTTTTCAATCAATGTTATTAGTAAGTGGCGATCTTACGGAAGAAATAAACAAAGCTTTCTCAATAAAAATTCTGCTTGGCTAAATCAGACAATTCATAGTCGAAAGCAACTTATACCAATAAAATGTAAAAGTCAAACACTAACTAGAAAAAGTTTTAATAGTGTTAGCACCCGTACTAAAAGAAGACGTTGCTTAAAATTGTTAACCTTTTACAGCCCGGAAGAACTAGCATTTGCTGTTCGTATGAGCTACGTGAAAGCTGGAAAAAGAAATATAGCCGAGTCAATCAAAAATATAACTACCGGAAGTAGTATATTCGTAAATAAAGTAAAAAAGGGTGACCGGTCTCAATAAAAAATTAAGCAATATAAGCCGGAAGAAGCGTTAGCTATAATAGTGGATACTAAAATGACAAAAGCGCAGTATCTGAAGATTCGAAATGGAGGTATTGAAAGAATTTGTGACATATATCCAGCATATGAAAAATCCTCAAAGCAAAAAAAGAGTGTTACCTCGCAGATATTTTAATTTCCGAAAATATAGGTTGTATGAGACTCCAAAGCCTTCTGGAACACATTGCCCATCGACTAAGTATTGTACAAAAAGTGCTTGAAAAAGTTTTCCTTGATACAAAGTTTTTCTCTTGACCTCATTTATAAATCGGGCTTCGATGGGACTTCCTGTCACTCAATGTATAACCAAAAATTCTTGAACCAAAATTCAGATTCAGATTTATTATTGAGACCCATAGTACCTCTGCAGATAAAGAGTAAATCAAACATAGTAATGTGGCAGAATCCCCGTTGTTCTTCTACTCGTTATTGTATACCAATACAAATAGAATTCATAAAACCGAATCGTGATGTAGTTCTTCAAAAAGACCAATACATAGAGAATCAAATTTCTTCCTTAATCCCGACCCGAATTAACATTCACGGAAATGTGGTCTTAGATCATCATATATTAATGAAAGCTATGATAGATGGAAAAATAGCCAATAATGTATCAAATAATATGTCATCCCAAACCTGCTACACATGTAAAGCTACGCCAAAAGATATGAACAACTTGGACAAGATACTAAAGATGTCCATCAATAATACAATTTCAATATGGACTTTCGATATTACACGCAAATATAATTTTTTGAATGTAGTCTACATATCTCATATAGGCTAGACTTGAAAGCAATTACTAAGATTTTGCACTTAGTCAAGAATTTTTTTTCGAAATTTTAAAGTTTTGTTTAATATCGTTGCGACAAACATGAAATTTGTGATTAGCTAAAATATTAAAAATCTAAATTAAATTTTGAAATACGCTTGAATTTGAACAAAAAAAATTGTGCCAGCTTGATTTGATTTTGATTAAATTATAAGCGTGTTTATGTTAAATGCAAAAAATACAAAATCTTATCGTTTAAAAAAAAAGCCTAGAAGGCCATGCTTTGGTATTCCGGCATAACTTGTAATTCTAAACAACTTTTCTTAATAACATTTTGCCATATCTTTCGAAATAAGGGTAGCTCCTTTACTCTGTGCATTTTTTATATTTTATGACCTACCCTGTATACCGTTTGACTTGGAACCATTTTAAATCCACCTAAAATGATAATTGAACATGGACCAACTTTCAAGAATAATTGTGTTTTGGTCGAGCAATAATTATTAAAAAAATCCTATATAATATATCTAATATATTAATAATACACATATAGGTAGGTAATAATATACCTACACCCCCTTGTAGGTAAATTATTACCAAGTAAATCCACCTTTCATATCATCATAAATACCTTAAAAACCTTTCTACTTTAATATTAAATGAGTTAGAAAAATTAGTAAGAAAATATATTTAGCCTGCCCGCATGTACCCCTAATATCGCAAAATAAACCACTGTGCGCCAGTTCACAGATAACATTACTCATACTATGCCCTCCACAACTGCAAATTAATTTTTCGATAGAATATTGTTTTCAGTAAAGAACTTAAATAAGTCTGTTCTTCAGAGGTTTTTCAAAAAATTTTCCAAAATTATTCATTACACTTATAGGCCTAAAGTTGTGGATCCCATGTTTATTACCTGCTTTATGGACAACACGGTCGTTTTAAACTGAGATGGAACAATGTTGGTTCTAAATTTATAACATGAGCGAGTGGCCTGAGGATGTGCATATGGATGCCCTTTATGACCTTTGAGGGCACTACAATAATTCCAGAAGCACTAGCTGTTCTCAATGAATGTATATAATCAATACTACTACTAAATCATGACTAACCGGGAAAGAAACAAAAGAGCAAGATGTATGTTCCATATTTACCGGTAGGATCCTGTCTGCCATGTTTTTTTTTTATATTTACAAAAAAACTAACTAAACTATTGCCGTCATTTCTTTATCACTGTTAAATGTGGTTTCATTATGTATAATATGTTGTAACTCTCTAATTTTGTTACATAGTTTAATCTTTAAGTTTAACATTTATAACGTACTATTTTAGTGCTAATTTTTAATAATTGATATGTTCGCTTTATTTAAATTATATATTGGTTTTATAGTTTAGTTAGATTACCCATATCTCAAGCGAAGATTTCATTTGTTATACCGTATTATTTAATGATTATAATGATTAATCGGTATGTATAGCGCCACCTATTATCAACAACTATCAGTATTCTTAAACTAAAGTAGTTCACCATCCCGTTCTAAAGAAACGTTTTACTGCAAGTTCGAACGTTGTTACATGGGATGGCGATGCCTATATTCATACAATATCATTCATAAATTATAATTATTTAAAAAAACGAAACCCAAATAACATCTAAAGATCTTTGTTTCTTAATATTAAAGAGTAAATAAGCATTTAATTTTCCTAGTCTTGAAAACCTGTTTTGCCTCCTTTATGTAAGTTTTGGCCTTTCATTAATCTTATAACGATGCTGCATTTTCTACTTCAAACCTCTATTTTTGGGACCAAACATATCTTTTCTGTTGCTGTAAATAATAAAATACAGGCAATTAATGCACCGAATTTTTTTTGCATGTAAGGTCAATATTTTGTATTAATACTCATATGTAGGAATTTATATTTATGAAGCACGGTTACTTTGATAAATATTTCTATTTTATATATACATAAGATTGTTTTTAGGCCAATACATGCTTGTTACTTTATTCTAAATTTACCCTATGTTAATTGTATTCCTTTTTAGCCCTGGATATCTAACACATAAGGGCAATATTAGTACAAATTCTTTCACTTAACTTTGGTCTATAAACACATAAAATTTCTCGATTTAAAATCAATATTCATAACTTTTTTTTTCATGGATTAGGTTGCAGTTGCATATTGGTATAACTAAATCGGTTCTGTGTAGTGTTTGGAAAACCAAATTACTTCCTTAAATATTTCCTTTTCCAATAATTTTCTCCTGATTGCATGAGTATTTAGATATAGACCCTTTTATGTCCTGAATTATTACTCGACCATTTTTTGTCTTCTGTGAATTGCCTATATTTCGTGATGAGTAAATCTTTTTTAATGGTAAAATAACAAACTTATTTATATTGTATTGTTGGGAAATTTTATTTAAAAAGACTAGGTACCTTTTTGTTGTCAGAGTTTTTCCACTCCCCCATTTGAAATTAATTCCCCATAGCTTTGTTCTCTGTTTTAGTTGCATGTTGATTTTTCGGGATAGCCTTATCAACTATTATTCTAGTTATCTAAGTTTTGGAAGCTGGAAGATAGATGTTTGTTTACTATTCGTTTTGCCTAGTTCACAGTATAATTTGGGGTTATGGGACGTGTCACTTCCTATGCGCTGTCACTCGCTGCATCCGATATGCCCTCATTCACTAGGCGCATGCTAAGATCCCAACTGTCGCCAAGTTTATTCTCAGGTGGTTGCCGTTTGAATTTTAAACCAATCAGTGATCGGTTTTGTTGCCCTGCAATCTCTATTTTAAATCCTTCCGAGTTCGTCTTGACAACACTGATGTCACCTGGGGCAATCTAACCAATGATAGTTCGGCATCCGAGTTGAGTAAATTCTAGAAGGTACAACGGAGCTGGTTCCAGGCAGGAACTACTTTTTGACTTCACTTTTCTGGTCTCCTGTAACGTTGAAAGGTCTTCAGCTCGAACTAGGGAAAATAAAATCCAAGTTTTTCTTGGAAATCCGTTAGTGGGATTTCTCCTCAGTTTCGTACTAATTTACTTGGGGTTTTGTATTTGTGAATTTTATATTTTGTAACCTACAAGTAATCTCTCTGAGAGAGGATTTTTGTTGCTGAAGTTGGACCAGGCCGCCCTTTTCCTGCCACGTTGTGAAGAAATCTTCCTGTCCGGGGCGAACTAAAGTCCTAGTACGGGGCTTTAAGGCTCACTTTGACGTGAACGAGTAACGTTCCGCCCTACAACTTTTAAGGTCCTGCCTACTGGTACACCTTCCATCGGTTGCAGTGACGTATCACTCTGGGACAACTGGTGAACCTTTTTATTTCACTCTAGTATTTTTTTTCTTCTTTTCTTTTGTTTTGTACAGGTTTTTTCTCCAAAAAAAATTATTAAATAGATTTTATTGTCTTTATTTAATGTGTTTTATTTAGCTCACATTTTCTCTTTTTTTTATTAAATAACTTCTTAATTTTAAATTACATTTTTTTTTATAAAAGTATCAGGAACAAGTGAGTGCCGAACACATCCAGGGGCTTTCCGATTTAGGCCGTAATAAATTGGTGGCGCTTACCTTTTTTTTACGTTTAATTTTTATTTTTTCCCATGCCGACTCTCCGGGATAACCGAGCTTAGGGCATTGATATTGCACGCTCTGTTGACCACGAGCTTGTCTCTTGATACTTTTGCCTTTTTTTAATTACCTTTGCGAGTTTTTTTTATTTCAGGAAATTAATAAAATATTTCCTATTTTATTATTTAAAAAAAATAAGAGCGCAGCAATCTTGCACCCTACGGTTATAAACCAGAGCAAGGGTTGCAATGTATATTATATTTTATTTTGTTTCTTTGTTGGTTTATTGCCTCTGAAACTAATTTGTAGATATCTTTAATATTTTTTTCATTTTTTCGAATTTTGTTCTTAAAATAATTATATTTCCATTTAGCGATAAGTATTTAAGGAATTATGATATAATTTATACTGATTTTTAACTCTTCATTGTGAGACTGTAGTAATCTTTTTTTCATTTTATCTCGTTTTTTAATAGAGCTTAGTATATCATTTGTTATCCATGGCTTCATCCTGTTATACTCCTTAATTTTAATGCATGAATATGTCATAAAAAGTATTTGTTGCTATTGCTGATTCAGTACAGTCCAATACAGTTTGCCACTCTTCAGTACCAAATAGCTCAACTAACTTGTCATAGTCAATTTTTTCTATGTTTATATGACTTACTTTTTTTGTATTTTATTTGTCTGGTTAGTCAGAAGCATGTTTAGTATAATAGGGTAGTGGTCAGTTAAATGAGTATCCAATATGAATGGTTGATATTCCAAGCTTTTGTTTTGTCTTTGAATACTTTGTGAACACTGATCTGGGTATAACTCAGGTTCTAAAACAAGTTCATTTTTATCTATAACAGTATGAGAAAGTTTATCCTGAAATGAATTCCCTCTAAGTATTTTGTTGTTTGATTCTTTTTTACCCAATAGGATCTAGGTTTCTTACCTTTCTCTAAAACAACAGCTTTATGCTAATATTTATCTTTAGAACTCTATATTACTACCTTATCAGCCTTTTTATAATTAGTTGGTGATTTCCTAACCGTTTTATCACAATGACTTTTTAACTTATCTTTTTGATGACATAATTCTTTGTATAGATGTGTTTGAATTTTAGATTCAAATTTTTTGCCTGTTACAGGCAGTTGGGATTTAAGACATCTACTTTGACACTATATACTATACCTGTATTATTGTATTCCATTACTAGTTCCATGTAATCACTGTTTTCTTCTTGACTCTTCTCAAATTTGTTTTCCAACACTAACCGCTTTCTCTGCCAAGTCATTGCTTTGATGATAATGTGGTGTACATGTCGAAACTGTTATGTCTTTATCAGAATAGCAACTTTTACACTTCCTTGAAATAAATGGTAAATTGTCTACTAAGTATTCTGGCTATCCAAATTTAGTAAAAAGATTTAGACATTTTATCTTTTAACAAGGAAATATGTAGCCACTGTGAAAAGTAATCTATTACTATTAAATAAGCTTTGGCTCCAAATTCTAATATGTCTGCACCAATTTTGTTAAACCTATATTTAGGAACACTGTCGGGCAATAGTGGTTCTCTAAAATTGCTGGTCATAAATTGCTCACATATTCTACATCTTTCTATGTAAGAAACTATATCTGAGTTAAATAGAATAGATTTCTTTATTAACAGTTTTGTGGGACTATAATTTTATTATCAATAAATATTATTTCTGCTTCTACATAAATGGAATCTTTCATTTTAAAGTAAGGTTTACGATTAAAGGGGATATTTTTTCTTTTGGCCAACCATTATAGTAAAATTCAAAAATTTTTGATAAAGTTTAATCTTTGCTAGTTGCCACTCTTAATTTATACTTCTTTTGTTCGCTCATAGGTAAATGTTTTGTAACAAAATGTACCATTTCAAACGTTTCGGGGTCGTAAGTATTGGTTTTTAGATTTGATCTTGATAACATGTCAGCGAAACGCAGATTTTTACCTGGTATATAGTAAACATTCACAGTGTATTTTAAAAGTTTAATCCTAAGTCTTTGTAATCTTACAGACCCAATTTTACAAATAGGTTTTTCATAATTGATAATATTGATTTATGGTCACATTGTAGATCAACATTCGCGTTATAATAAAATTGTGATATTTTTGTGTACCCTAGTAGCTAAGTATGTCTTTTTCAGTTTGGATGTAATTAATTTCATGTACATTCATACTTCTTGAAGCCCAGGCTACCAATTTAAGCACTTTATCATATTCTTGAAACATACAAGGCCCTAGACCATTTTTTGATACGTCACGTTATAAAAATAATAAGTTTTATAGGATTAAAAGAGACAAGAGCGGGAAATTTACATATAATTTTTTTTTAATTTTCAAAATATTTTTGGTGTTTCTACCTTTAATTTTAATAGCTCACATTGTGGGTGCAATGGTCTGCCATGTTAGGAATATATCTCCTTACATAATTAAAGGATCCTAATTTTTTTTCTAATTCTACTTTATCTTTAGGACTAGTTTACAAAGTGATTCAATTCAATCAGGATCAATCTCCATTCCCCTTTCTGAAAAAATTTGGCCCATAAATTTTACCTGGTTTTGACAATATTGAAACTTTTCTTTGTTAAATCCAGTTATAATCATGTCATCATGATATATTATGATATTTTTGATATTTCCAAATTAGTCTTCGACTTCTTCCTGAAATAAATCTTGTGAGTTAGATAAACCATATGGTAGTACAATATATCTATACATTCCAAATGGGGTTGTAAAACAACACTTCCACGAAGACTCTTCATCTATTTCTAGGTGGTGATATCCTTCAGCTAGATCAAATACTGAGAAAAACATCTTACTTGCCATTTTGGATGAGATATCTTCAATTCTAATGGGGAATCTGTGTCTGTCTGTTGCCTGGGAAAGTATTTTAGTGTCACGGGACCCTATTGGTGAATTTCATGGAAAGCTGGTAGATATTTCTGACAAAGCCTTTTCAATAAAACAAATAAAGAATAAGTCTAAAAAAACCATGGTTTACTAAGGGATTGAAAGCTTCTTCGAAAAACACGCGTTCGCTTCATTGAATTAGAAAATGTACTGATTCTGTTTATTTCTATCAATACTTTAATGATTATCGATCACTTTATCGCAAATTCATCATTATTTCAAAAATAAATTACTACTCTGATCGTCCTAGACACTCAGCAAATAAACAAAAAGAATGTTGGTATATTGTAAATGATATTCGCCACAACAATGGACTTCAGGGAGCTGTTGAACCAGAACAATCCCCTGATGTCATTAATAATTACTATTGCACCATTGCTGAGAACCTAACGAAAAATATTAAGCCATCTGTAGATCCAAATGATTACATGTCTGGTACATTAACTCCAAATTCATTTTTCTTCTTACCCAAAGACCTAAATGAACTTAAACAAATATTTATATCAATAAAGAACAAAAAAAACTTCTGGAGTTGATGGGTTGTCTGCAAGAATCTTTCTCAATATGCCTGACTCTGCATTGCATGTACTGATACAGGCAATAAACATCTCATGGGAAAAGGGTTTCTTTTCTCCAAGTTTGACTTTACCTAAGGTGATTCCTGTCCACAAGGGAGGTGCCATAAAATTTCCGCCCAATCTCTCTTTTGTCTACTCTGTCGAAAATAATAGAAAAGTTGGCCAAAACGCGAATTATTTTTGGACAGACATAATATACTTAGCAGATCGCAGTTAAGGTTTAAGAAAAATAATAGCACAAATGATGCAATGTTCAACTGGAATACCTGTATAATCAAATTAATAAAGGGGGATTTGCAGCAGCAGTTTTCTGTGACTTATCTAAGGCACTGTGTCAGTCACGGAGTTCTGCTGCGTAAACTGGTATGGCTCTCAAGCAGTGGCTCTTTCCTGGTTTGAGTCCTATTTGTCAGGTCGGAGGCAAATGGTCTTTGTGGGTTCAAGTGCCTCTGATTCCCAAGCTAATAACTGGAGAACACCACAGGACTCTGCCTTGGGCCCACTTATCTTCCTTTTTTACGTAATGCAAGGCAAAAACCCTTGATTCATGTAAACCGCTTTTTACAAATCAAAAAATATTAACCATTGTTAGTTTATACATTTTAGAAACTTTCAATATAGTATACACTTACAGAGAAAAATGTACAGTCCCAAATCCTAGATATGTAACTCGCCACCATCTCAATCTACATTTACCTATTTCTATGTCAAGCTTAACGAAACAATCTATCAGATCAGGGTATTAAGATGTATAATTCTCTTCCCAATAATATTAAAGAACAACCCACTCTAAAACTATATAAAAAGCAAGTTCGGAAAATTCTGGTTGACAAGGCCTATTATAGTCTCACAGAATTTTATAGTGACATGGTGTGATACTGTTAGTATTGACATGAGTCTGTTTTATTTGTTTTTATTTCATTTGATGCCCCGGATTTTTAATAGGTTGCTGTTGTTTTTTTTTATTTGAATTTTCTAATCTATTTCTAATGCTACTTATATTTTGTTAGAACGTTTGCCATTGTTGCTTTTGCTTATAGTCCCCAATTTGCCATTGTTGCTTTTGCTTCTAGTCCCCAAGTTTATATACCTACTTACAATCATTTTTTTTTTAAATTTTTAATTATATCTTGTCTTCACTGAATTCTCAAATTCTTTAATTTTACTGATATTTGTATTTTTATGTATTTTCACTTTAATCTATGATTTATATACTAAATTTTTCGTCTCAAATATTGTATACGTTGTATTTGTTTTTTAGCCAATAGTTTTGACATATTGTGTTTTTACAAGATACAATTGTTTTTACAGATAAACTTGTATATGTTTTATAATTTTTTTATGTTTTATTTTTATTTTTAACTTTAATATAACTCATGCTTTCTCGATAAAACTTTCTGTAGTTTTTTGATAATAAAGCTTATTTTGAAATTTGAATTTGAATTTATTTTGACAATTGCTTTTGTATCGACTAGTCGGTCCAACTCAATTTTTAAACCTACCCTAATAGCCATAGGGATGACTTACCGACTGAAACTCTTTAACAGTAGTTATCTTAAATTTTTTGATATCAGGCTCTTTTGAAATATCTCCTTTAATTTTGTGTATTCTCTTTATGAGACCTAAATTTACATATGCTTTTCTGCTTAAAAGAACTTGAATGGCACCATCAATAAGCACAAAGTCTTAATAAGTATCATTACTGTGCGCCCTTAAAACTTTTTATTATATAATCTATATTACATACTTTAAATTGCTTATTAATTTTTTTGAAACAATATTTCGGAATAATACTTACATCAGCTCCTGTATCAACCTTTAACCTAACTTTTTTGTTTTCTATTTCTACAATCTCATCCCAATTATTATTTTTCCATTTTTTAAACTATCACTATTTTCCATTTTTGACATTTTTCACTCTGCAAGAAACAGCAAAATGATTTAAAATACCACATTTTTTGCAAGCTTTTATATGCTGGGCATTCTCCAGGTCCATGCAGTTACAATGTCTACATATAAATTTTATCAGAACTTATTTTGTTCTTTTCTGTCGGTCTTCTTTGAAGTCCTTTGTAGTCAAATTTACGTTACATTGTGTCCCATTCCCATTTTCAAACTGCAGATTTTGATTTTTCCTTTATTTACTGTGCGGCAAAATTCAATGGCTTTCTCCAGGGTTAACTTTTCAATTCTTGAAAGAGCTTCTCTGGTTACTGAATCTCCTATTCCCATAACAACTTCTCTAAGGGCTTTCTCTTCAACTGACTGACTGGCGGCAATTTTACGGGCCCAACAGCAATTCCCGCCATCCTGGTTTAGACTTCTATCACGTTTTTTTTTTGGGTTCGAAATTATTAATTCTGTAGGGATACTCACTATTTTCTCTATTAATGAATTTTCTTAAACGACTGCGTCATGTTTCATACATTAAATTTGATTTTTTATTAAAGAAATACTTCTGTTTAATACGAATGTATATTGAATAAAATCTACATTTTGATTGAGGTTATAACATACAAAGAATGTTTACAATTTTTCTTAATAACTCGAGAGCTGACTTATGTCTTAAGGATTAAGCTTAGTCTACACTAAACAGGTTACTTTCCAAAGGATAAAACTGCTGGGGGCATTGTGGTGTACAATTGCTAGGCATTGCGGGGCATGGTCGGGGCATTATCGAGCATTGCGAGACATTATCCGATATTGTTAGGCGTTATTCCTTCTTTTAAAACAATTGCACTATTTATATTATAGGGCTTATTGGATTATGGAAATGTTAAATATGGTCAAGTCCGAATAAATGTACCACTGATAAATTTGACATAACATAGTCATATGGTGGTTTTTCGATTTTTCCTTCTTGACACCGTCGAATAAAATCAAATGTTTTCAAACCCACAAATTAAATTTTATTGAATCCTATTTTGGAACTACCTAGATATTCGGTATTTTCAGATAGTTATTAACAAAATGTAACTTTATATTTAATATCTTCAATTAAAGAAACCTGAACCCTGTTACAGAAATTGCAATAGGCGTTCATGATTTACATGACGTATCATTTTCTTAAAATAAAATTGGAAAGAGTAAATGGTTTTTTTGTATACAGGCAGACCTAAATTGGATATGCTTAACAGAAAAATTGGAAACTCTAAATATTAAACAATACTCGTGTTTGGGCTCATTTGGTTTAATCTGACGAGTCCAATATACATTTGGATACTATCGAATTGGTATCGATGATACCACCTACTAAATCCCTCGTGTTTGGGCTCATTCGTCGCACCATCGAGCTGATATGACCTGTTTCATGGTACTAGCTAGTAAACCCCTCGTATTTGGGCTTACTTGGTTTGTTTTGACATGCCTGATACAATATTTTGATACCATCAAATTAATCTGATTAGCTCGATGATTGATACCAAATAGTACCAGCTAGCTAGTAAACCCTTCAAGTCTGAGCTCAGCTCATTTGTTTTGATGAGTCCAAAACATTACGAGTAATATGTTAAATATATTTTAAGAACGAATTCAAGAATAAAAATCAATTATAGTTTGAAAAAACTAGAAAACAAGCTTTTGTAAGTAACACACTAAAAATATTTTTTCAATGACTATGCCAAAAAGCGTGAGGCGCTTTGTCGTTAATTAAAAGTACATGCTTTTCATGCTGTTTGGTTACGTTTCTTAATTTTTTTTACTGAACAAAATATTGTTCAAATAAGTTAGTGATGTTCAATTTTTGCAATTTTAAAAAAATTCTTTTAGTTTTGAATAGAAAATCTGTGGAGCAGCCAATCTTTTTTAAGATGCCGTTTTTGAGATATGACACGAACATATACCGTGTGTCAACGGAAGCCGGGGTGCCCCAAAATTCTTTTTTTTTTAGTCAAAAAATTGAAAATTTGAAATTATTAGTAAGAGCAAACGCAACTATATGCTGTTAAAAAAGTTTTACCCACTTCTGGTTTGACTGGAAATGACACGAACTTTATATGTTGAAATGGAACACCCTGTATATGTTAACATATTTCGATTCGCGGTTCAATACTGTACACGCCTAGTAAGTTTTGACAACCCTGTTAATTTTTATTGAATTTTATCTTTTGCATCTGGAGCGACATGAAGTAGTTAAAAACGCGCAATATACGTTCCTCAAACATGGAAATTTTTCAAAGTAAACTCCACGTTTTAAAACATTCATGTCGTTTTAAATGCAAAATATAAAACTGAAATAAAAATTGACACGGTAGTTAAAAATTGACAAAACTTAGTACGCGTGTACCATATTGAACCGCGAATCAAAATTTGTAAACATATGCTCCATTTAAAAATATGAACTTTGTACCATTTTCGGTCAAACTGGAAGTGGGAAAAACTTTCTTTAGATGCATAAAATCGTTTTATTTCAGTCATTTATAATATAATATATACATTTGTTTTCAAAACCAAAGATTCTTGTTAATTTTTAATTTTATTTTGTTAAAGAGAAACTATATTTACGGGATACTTATTTAAGTACTGGGTTATTCAACGAGGACAATGTGAGAAAAGCTAAAATAAACATTTTACTTCTTGTTGCCATAAATTGTTAATAAAATTCAAATAGGCACAAAAGAGCTATGACACAGAAATTATATATTTTTTTAATGAAACTACATTTTTTTATTTCATATTTGAAATCGTACCATGTCTTTAGATATATTTTGATCAATAGAATAAACGTTTATAATTATTTTAAAATGTGTTTTTAAAAAAATTGGAAAATTAGAATAAATATTGCAGCAGGTAACCCTCAGGTATAACAATGATTAAAATTAAAAAGTCAAAGTTAAACAGCTTCTTGGGTTTCATTAAAAACATGATTTTTATGTCTTAGCTTTTCGTTTCGGTCATTGCATGGCAGTTTGAAATTCTCCTGAATATTTTAGTTTTCTCACATAAAAAAGTTAAGCAGAGAAAATAGCCCGGCTTAGGTCTCGTTGTATGACCCCATACAGAATATTTTAGTTTTACCTATTACTAGCGAGTATCCGCGACTTCGTTCGCGTATGGCGATAAAGGAAAGGATATAAAGAGGTACTTGAATCGCTTTATTTAAAAACCTCTTTATAAACCACGTTTTTTGTTGCTTTTACTTTAAATTTCAACCTATTTCAGCTTTAACTAACTGTTTTTTAAACAAACAATATTGTAATATTTAAGGGGCGGTTTCATCCCCACGAAATTTGAGTTTTGAAAAATCCTTTCTTATGAAACCTCTACATCCTACAGTCAACCTGTAATCCAAAATTCAACTTTTTATGTCAAATGGTTTGATCAGAATCATGATTAAAGTGACCAGATTTTTGAATCACCCTATATAAAAGAACCAGTTAAATTTAATTAGCGCCTCAACGTTTTTTTGTCTGAAGTAGAAACTATTAATGATTTGGGAGTGATTTTTGATACAGAAGTCAATTTTAATGCAAACATCATACGAAAAACTTACAGAATGTTAGGTTTTATAGAAACTGTGACAATATTAATGACACCAAAGCTTTGAAAATCTTATACAATTGTTTAGTTCGTAGTATTCTTAAGAATAATTGTATAGTGAGGTCTCCATATTACAATTTACATCAAATTTCTTTTATTTAAAATGCATTTTCCTTATACAGATATTACTTATCAAGTAGGAACTCTCTTGATTGGATTGGTCACTTTAGAAAGGAGACGGCGTAACGCGAGGATGTTTTTTTTTAAGCTAGAAAATGGAGTGATCGAAAGTAGTGAATCTTTATTAAGAATTTATTTCAAAGCTCCAATGAGAATAACTCGTAACAGACATTTGTTTTATGAAAGGCCAAACCGTACAAGTTACGGATTTAGGAGAGTGGCTGACCAAATTTTAAAAACCTACAATGATTATTATTATAACTGTAATATTTTCGGCTGTTCCTTTAAAAGTTTTAAGAATAATATTTTAAATGGGTAAATTTTTTTTCATGTTATTGCTTCCTTAATGGTGTTAGCTGTACTGTGTCACTTATATTAATACTTATATTGTATGTATTCATGTTTGTTCATCATCGACCGGATGTATCTTGACATATTTTTACCATTTTCTTTTTTGAATATTTCTATTTTTATTTTTATATATTGACTACATATTGACTATTTCATTAATCCCAATATGGTAATTGTACTCAATAGGGTTATGTACTCTTGAAAAACAAACCACTTTACACTTAGTAGCATTAAGCTTCGTGCCATTCAGACTACACCACTTCATGAAACATAATAACAATAACATACGACATTAAATGAAAGGTCACTGAACCAAAACAATTAGTAAACATTAAAAAAGCACATTTTAGAGTCAGCTGAAATTTAAAAAGACACGACCGGACTTAAACTTAGCAATACCTGCTTTAACGTTTTTATCCTAGTTGCCTGGAACAAGATTTCAGCAACCACATAAAGATCGAGAACAATAAAATTTTTTGTTCTGAAGAGTGCAAGGAGTTAGGAAATACAGAAATTTCTTCTTTGCTGAAGAAGCTAGATGCTCTTCAGGCTAAAAATTATGACATAAAACAACAACTCCTAAAAAGCAATGATAAACTGGAGTAGCCGACAAAGATAAAACAATAGGCAATTTGGAGAAAAAAATTCAAAAAATGAAGATGGAAAATAAGAAATGAGTGAATTAAAAAAACTAGAAAAAATTCAAGATTTTGAAAGTGATGTTTATGAAGCAGAAAAAAAGACGATCGAGGACTTGAATAAAAAACGAGAAGAATTAGAAACTATAAGAAGTTAGTTTGACACGATATCAAAACAGAAGGATTCCTTAGAAGAATCAATTACATCCAACACTAGAAAAACTGACAGTCTAAAAAAATAAATTGAAAGTTTAAATAACCTAAACAAGAACATGATTACTTCGATAAGGACCTTAGACATGGAAAATAAAGCCTATTTTATGGAGATAGAAAAATAGAAAGCTGAAATACATACATTATGTGATTCTCGAAAAATCGAAACACACAAAGTGAGTAACACTCATCTGAATAACTTTGATGTTAATTGTGATTAGTGGTGTTAAAGTTGATGGTATCAATGTTCTCAACGTAGAGTACTCCTTCTAACTGACAAGTATCGCAGAAACTTTTATCAGCGCTGAATTTCAACTGCAAATTATATGTAAACCATTTGCAAAATTTAAAGAAATTATTTTGCAAGAGACTATACAAGTAAAGACTTTGTTATTGTTTTAACTGGGTTAAATAATGAAAATGTGCGCTTAGATGAGGTAACCATTTTGCCTAACAAGTGCTTTCATACTACCCTAATTTTTTGTACCACACCTTTCAAGCCTAGGTATCTGCCAAAAAACTTTCATGACAACCTTACATTTGTTAATTCTAAGATTGTAAATAAGTTAAAGTATTTCTCGAGCAATATAGACTTAATAGATGCAGCTACAGAATTTAGTGTTGGGGATTTAAAAAAAAAATAGTTTTTATTTAAATAATAGAGGTCTTCATAAGGCTTAGGCTAGGTTTATTAGAGAGTGTTTACAGAACTTTGGTGAGAAAATTTTAAGCACTAATCTTAAGACAGATCACACCATCCCGTAAATGACCCGTATTGCCGGCTGAGGCCATTTTGGGTAAGGGGAGGAATCTGTTATAAACCAAACCTTAAATAATGGATCCATTTTGCACCAAGCTGTAAATAATTCTTTTTTAGATGCTCGGACAGCTCCGTAAATGAAGTTTCCATTTTTTTACTCAATATCCAGTCTTTATGTCCTAAATTGGATGAGCTTAATATACTGTCAGACAAAAGGGGGTAAAATTGTACTGTTACGGAGCACTGGTTAAGATCTTATGAACACATTTCTATTGCCAATTATAAGACTGTTTCGATTTTTAATCGGAAGACAATGACTTATGGTGGTACCATGATTTTGGTACCATTCATAAAGATAAAGAGGATACCTTTCCTGTAGCTAGAGTGGATAAGTTTGATGTGATGTGTGTTAAGGGTGAATTTGAGTTCTCTACTGTACAGAACCAAAGTTTTAATGCTATCTTTATATGTATATATAGGCCTTCGAACTGTAATGGAAACGAATTTTTCAGAATTCCCCAGATACTCATAGGCTAAGTAATCTCTTCCGTTCATTTAATCTTTGTATGTTAGTGGACCACGCAACAAGAGTAACTGCTCACTCTAACACACTAATCGATGATGTGTGCAAACTTCACAAAAAAAGAAAGTTCTCACTCAGGTCATTTCATCTGGAATTTCGGTTCAAGAGGCGATTATTTCCGGGTTTACTTTGCCCACAAAACCAAAGCTGCCTAATACCACTTCGGTCAGCAAATTTCAGAGGATTTAGAGAGGATGTTGAGTAAACTGACTGGCAGGGTCTATTTGGTTGCTTGGATCCCCTGTGAAGGTTTAATGAGAAAATTGTAAACATTTTTAATGATCATTTTCCTATTCACAAAATATAACCTAAAAACAAAAAGCCTTGACTGACTTCTGGAATTAGGAAATCAGCAACCAATCTTCGATCTCTACACACTATGCGTAAATATACTACAGATCCAAGGTTTTAATCAAATTTCACTAGATATAGGGCCCTTTACCGACAAGTTTTAAAAGTTGCCAAACAAAAATATTACAGTAACAGAATCTACAATGCTTGCAACAACAGTAAAGAGTATTGGTCAATAGTCAATGAATTAAGAAGCAAGTCAAGTTTTTCAGCAAAGGAATCTAGTTTAGGCGCTAATAGTTTGAATTCCTTCTATTGTTTTCTAGCTGACAGACTGACATCTAATTTCAATTCTCAACTTGATCCTCTGTCATTTGTTACATTTCTATTGGTGATTCATTTAGCCTCTATCACACAGAAATTAAAGAAATCAAAACAACAATAAAAAACAGGAATTCTGCAGGATTTGATGGAATTTCAGCTAGAATTTTTGAATGTTTACCTGACAATTGCATGAATGTTCTGGCTCATGTCATTAAAGCTTCCTTTGATTGCGGCTTGTTTCCTGAAAGTCTAAAGGTGGCAATATATAAGGGAGGTACTTAATCTCAACGACCCAGGGAACTTTCACTCCATCTCCATTCGGCCAACTCTCACAAAGATTGTTGAAAAACTTGTGAAGGAAACAATGCTAAGCTTCCTCAATAGTCACAATCTCATACAACAATCACAATATCGATTCCAAGATAACAAAAATACAATGGATGCTGTGTTCCATTTCTTGAAGGGACTGTACCTAGAACTGAATGAGGGCGACCTAGCTGCAGCAGTGTTTTGCGATTTTTCTGTGTAAGTCATGTGGGAGTGGTGCTTGACTGGTTCTCATCCTATTTAATGGGCAGGAAACAACTGGTGAAGAGTCGGGATGGCATGTCTGAAGTTTTTGACTATTAAGCATGGCATCCTGCAGGGTTCAGTAATGGGCCCTTTATTACAATACAATACCATATTTATTGGTAATTGAACATACTTAAGTATTTTTACAAGTCAAAATATAAAATGTAAACAGAGCAAAAAAGACAAATAACAAACTATAAATAATAAGATTAAAATAAAGCAATTAAAAAAGAAAAATAATACTAACTAAACTAAAATGTAACAGCAACAAGGATATGCCTCTCTGAGTTAATCTAAGTTAACAAGGTCGTTGAAATTACTATGAAGATACTCATCCCAAGTGTAAAAAGCTTTTTTAATAAGGTATTGCTTTATTTGGAATTTAAATTTTTTGACATTAAAATTTTTGATTCTCTCTGGGAGAACGTTTTAGAATTTTATGCAATGGTAATTCCTTCCGTCCCTGGCTCTTGCAGTTCTAGTATAATTTATAGCAATACGCGATTGTGAGAGTAGGTATGTAGATTTTCCTTAACATATACAAGACAATTTATTGTTTCTTCTGTATATTAATGATCTGGCTACCCTTGACATTTCTTTAGATAGGTGGAGAAGTCGATGCTTTGATAAACAGAGTGTCTGCTGATGTGGGGAGGATTCAGTTGTGGACTGAGGCTAATTCCCTTAGGTTTAATATCAACAAGGCTAATATAATGACTTTTAAATTTGATGTAGATGCAACTCCCATCCCCATTTCTAACAAGAATTCTACCAAATTCTTGGTCGTCTGGATGAATTAACTATTTAGGTTAAAATTTAGTTACAACAGCTTAGCACTCAATTCCAAATTGACTTCAGGTTGCTATGCAGTTTGTTTAATTTCACAAGAGTTGGGTAGTACTATGTCCAGAAATGTTTACTTCAGCCCAGTTGAAGCCCATTTGAAATTTGGCATTCCATTCTGGAGATTTTGCACCCAATATCATCTTAACTCAGTTTTTATTTTGTAAAAAAGAGCAATTCATTATATTTGCCAAGCCAGGGTTAGAGACCATTGCAGGCCTTTGTTTTACCAAGAAAAAATACTTTATTTATTATTATCCTAAGCGATTCAGGGGCATGAGAAGGAGTCACCAGTATGAAACAAGAAATTCTGATAACTTACCCCTACCTATTCCTAAATCAGAACTTACCAAGAATTCTATATTGTTTGAGGGGTTCATAACCTAACCTTCCACTACATATCAAACAAATAATGACCATTAAATTATTTAGAAAATCATTAAAAAAGATTTTCTTAGAAAAAACTTTTTATACTTTACAAGAGTTTTACGAGACCAACCTGTGATTGTCCAGTTCATTGTACATTGTCGTTTCCTGTTTTTATAAAAATATTATTAGTGTGATTTATTTATTTGAATATTGTATACTATTTAAGTTCTGTATATCTAATTTCAGTTATATTAGTTTATTGTATTTTTATGGATATGCTTGTTCATAAGAGTTTACCTACTCTTTATAACAAAAATAGTAATTTTTAACTTTAGCTATTGACCATAAATCAATACTTTGCAAGAGTTCTATAATACCAATTTGTAATTGTCCAATTTATTGAATATTGTCATTTTAACTGTTTTTATAAAAGTATTCTTAGTGTTAATTGGGTATTTAAATATTTTTTACTATACTATTTAAGTAGGTTTAATTTAGACCATATTAGTAGAATGAATTGTAATTTTATAGAAGCTTTCCACAAGAGTTTACTCTTTATATAAGAGTTTACTCTATAAAGCGATTTTTGACTTTTACGTTGACAGTGAGCCTTTCGAGGTCTGCTTGCAAACCCAGCACTGATCAGTGGATGAGACCCTGATAAAGAACTTCAAGTCATCTGCAATACAAAGTAAAGTACTATTCGAAAAGTAATCTGAAATATCACTAAGAAACAAGTTAAAAAGTAAAAGTGTGATGTGACCTCTGGGGGACACCAGATGGAATTATAATTTGCAGAGAGTAATTATTATTAACTTTAATCACTTGAGAATGATTAGACAAATAGTCAGCAATCCAATGGATAATGGAAATATCAAAAAAAAAATACACGAGTTTAAGCATTTTTCCAAATAATCAACCATTTTTTAAATAAAAAATGTGGTAATATTTAAGGGGTGGTTAACCCCATCCCCTTAAAATTTGAGTTTTGAAAAATCCTTTCTTATCGAACTTCTACATCCTACACTCAACTTGTGTGCCAAAATTCAGCTTTTAACGTCAATCGGTTTGAGCAGAACCGTGATTAGTGACCCAATTTTTTAAAACACTCTGTATAAATTTACATAAAATAGTGTTGAAAGGTCTCGGTTGGGGTCAGTACAGCTCCCTCATGAACTTGCTGAAAAATGAACCTGCTTGGTGTTTTAAATATATAGATTTATACACAATCACGTCACGGAAAGATATAACTGTCAGACCCGCTAGTTGTAAAGGTACGTGTGCTTTTTATAACAGAATCTCAATAATATTTTTGTGAATCCTGGATTGCAGCTCACATTTTCAGATGTATATAATTTGGGATTTTCAGATCACAGGGGGCAGATTGTGGAATTTGTGGCTGAGAGGAGGAACGCTGGAGTCACAGAAAGTTATATAACTGTCAGACCTGCTATTTGTACAGGTAGGTGTGCTTTTTTCAACAGAATCTCAGAGTACGTCTGGGGTTTTAATAGATAAACAGGATGAAAAATTCACCCAATTTATGAGCATGTTGGAGATGGCATATTTGGAGTGTTTTCCAGGAAGTATAAGGCTCAATCAGATCAAGGGCAGAAAATTAGCTGGTTTACAGAGGAGCTCAGAGTAATGAGCAATCAACTGAGTTTTCTTGAGAATATTAGTGGTCAATATAGTCATCCAGACATTGTAAGTATTTACAAACATTTTAAAAAGGAAAATCAAATTATAGTTTCTTCGAGCAACCCTTCTCGAACCATGTGGGACATAATAAATAACCTCAAGGGTGTATCGAATATCTCAACAGGAGACTTCAATCAGTTTTTTTTTTCAACTCATGACTTTATAAACAATTTAAAATCCAAAAATAGCCGAGACATATTTGGAATGAAGTCAGATTGATTAAAACAATAAAAAATATAATAATAATTCTCCCCACTAACCTCATAAATCTATATTTTAAGAATGTCTTTTTCCTTCTAGCCTTAAATTGGCTCTAGCAATTCCTATTTTTAAAAAGGGGATAAACAACAACCAGAAAACTATATACATTATTTCCAGACAAGCAGTTATTTTTCGCAAAGTCAAGTTGAATTCAGGAAGAATAATTGAGTCGTTTCAAAATTCACAGTTTGAGATAGTTCAAGTGTGTGGTGTGTCATCTGAGGAAATTGTGGGACCTACATTATTCCTTATTTATATAAATGATCTACCAACAATGGAAACATCAGAGAAGTACACACTTTTCGCTGATGACACAATTATGACCTTAGCAGTCTACAGGATGCACTCGATGGTTCTGCCCCAAAAAGGGCTGAAGAATGGTTATGAATGAACAGATTGCTGCTTAATTAATAAAATGAGGGTGTGGAGTGTGTAAAGTTTTTAGGGATGCAGATGGATCCAAAGATGCAATGGGGCCCACTTGTTTGTGAGCTGTTCAAAAAGTTGGGGCGTAGCTCATTCATTTTGACTATTATTGCAAATAATGTATCCCTTTCCATTTTAAGATCAGCATATTATGCTGTTTTTCACTCTCACCTATCATATGCCGTGCTTGTGTGGGGCCATTCTGCCGAGTTGAGTCGGATTTTTGCACTGCAATGTAAGGCTTTAAATATATTTATTTCTATATACATATGTAAACATATATTTGTATTTGACATGAATAAACTGAGTATTGAGATAGATATAAAAGGTCTAGTTTGAAAATTGTTTTTATATTATTTATTTATCAATGGGTCATCATACAATGCAATACAAAAAAATTCTTAATATTAAATTTGCCCTGAGTTTAAACACATTACATAATAATGTCTAATACAATTAAAAATTTACAACAATATGAAATAATAAAAGCTAAAGTGGTACTTATGACAATTAGTAATTAATAAAAACATAAGTATAAAAATATGTATAAACTCTTATATAAATGAATAGAGCTACAATATTTACTGAAACAAGAAATTTTCATTCTAAATTACTAACAGTGCAACTGATCACAGAAAATAATGAGAGAATATCACAATTGGAAAGAATCTTTATTGATCTATAAATCTCAGTCAAAATTATAAAGATTGAACCAAACACATAAAGCTGTTATGATCACCAAAGAAATCAATCAGTGTGAACGATTTGCCAACCTTACAGCTGGAGGTAAAAAGAATTTGAGCCAAAGTTTGTACGGAAAAAAAATCGATGGAAAGTATTAGTTGACTTAGTATTTCTACCTGCCACAGAAAGGTGAGCTGAGGAGAGTAGAATGGGATAGTCAAAGAGATCTTAAGTATGGAGAGAAAACCAGACAATGCATACTCCAGCAGGGGCCTCAAGAAATATATTGTTGAAATCACTTGTGCTTCTTTTAATGAAACCAATTGTTTTAAGACTCTAGTTACAGTTCCCGTGGTATGGGGGATAAAAGACAGACTGAAATCTAAAATCACACCTAGATCCTTAATTACTGATGGTTGTGACAGGGTAGTGTTGCCACTACTATAGTTGTAGTAAATTGGGTTATGGCTCCAGGAAAAGATCATGATGTGATACTTTGAGGCATTAAGATCCATGATTATGATTAATGAGATTGTTTTATATTATGTTGTTCACATCAATTTATTTTTTGTTTTAATCTATTTTATGTTTTTGCGTTCATTTCTGTTGCTACTTACACTTCATTTATATTTTTTTTTCTCTTTCATATCAGTAAATTGATAACCAGCTGCCAGAGTAATTGTATGATGGTGCCGAGAATTATTGTAAAGTTTTTTTTTTTTTAGTTTAAGTTTACTTGCTTTGTATATGACATCATTCTAAATACAATAAAGTTGTTTTTGACCTGTAACTTTTGATATAGTTTTCCCTGCACCATGCTACCAATCTGTCCAAATCAGACTGAAGCTTCCGAAAGTCATCTTGGGTATTGCAATTTAAAGTTATTAATTTTGACAATTAGAGACCTATTTAAGAGATAGCTGGACATCCCCTTAAAAAAGTTCCACAGAGGCCCACAGCCCACAGCCTCAAGTACCTAATATCACAGCATGATTTACACTGTCGAACACCTTGAAAAGTCAGTGTATATTGAGTGAATCTCACCACCACCGTCCAAGATGCCTGACAGATATTTTTCATATGAAAGGATATTTAAATCAGTTGATCTACCCTTTTCAAAGCCAAATGGTTCATTAATAATGGTGTGACCAAGCATGGAGGTCACATATTTAGAAATATGTTCAAAAGGCTTAGGGATAGGACTGAGGCTGCAAACAGGTCTTTAGTTGCTTATATTGGCCCTGTTATCAGATTTGAAAATGGGAGTTAAATAACTGACTTTCCAGAAGCTAGCATATATCCCAGGATTCAAGGAGACGAGACAGCACAAAGTTACAATATTTTAAATTTAAGGGAGGAATACCATCAGGCCCTGGCCCTTTGTGGATGTCCAGTTTGGAGATTTCCTCATAGATGTTAGAGATAGGAATTGAATAATCCTAAATAGCTAAATGATTGTAGGATAGAACTGATGTAGATGGATACTCTTTATTTGAGTATACTGTTTTAAAGCATTCGGCAAAGAGATCTGGAAGATACAGGCCCAAATGATGGTGTTTGTCACCATAGAACATGTCCTTGGGCAAGTATTTCCATTTAGAATTAACGAAATTGCAAAAGTTTTTGATATTATTTTGATTAAGAAGAGATAGTTCTGAATACTCCACAAACTCTCGATAACAAATTCTAGACAAAGATTTACATTCAGAATGTAGTCTAATAAAATAATTATAGTCAGATTCTTTGAAACCTTTATGAACTTTATGCTTTTTTCGAGATAGTGAATTTCTTCAGTTCTTTGGAAAGTTCTTCCTGGAGACTTTCTTTTGAGGTACAGTAACATCAATAATAAAATAAGAAACATTGTAACAAATATTCAACATATCATCAATAGAATAGGGTAACAACAGATCATGCATCCAACATAGTCATTAATTCGGTTTAAATCAGCTGATTTATAATCATAATAATATTCACTTGAATTCATTGAATGATTAATGTGGATACTGAGTGGACGGTGGTAGTTATCTTCCTGAACCAAAACATTATCAGACTGGGAAGCCAGAGTGTCCTAGTCATTCAAAAGATCAAAGTCCCATATGCTGTTAGATACAACCTCGACAGCTTCAGTAATCCAGTTAGACTTGGGTAAGTTGAAGTCACCCAATGGACAAAATTTTGTACTATTTTCCTCAGAAAGACTATGTCACTAAAACTTTGATGACTTATTACTGGTGACCTAGGTGGAAAATATATGCCACCTATAATTAAAAACCTTGATCTTGAACCCACTTTAACATACAGATGTTCAATGTCATTAGAAGAGTTTAGAATGGTGCTATGTATGTCACTGCAAACAGCAATTAGAACTCCACCTCCTCTTAAAGCAGTGCTGCTTCAGTCACACCAGTAAACACTAAAATTCACAAGGCAAAGTTCAACATCTTTAAAATCGCTGGACACCCACATTTTGGTGAGCACTATAATAAGGTAGTTGCTTATAGCAATGCTTCTTTGAAAGGTGGGTATGTTGGTGCGTAGACCACTTATGTTCTGATAGTAGATCTCCAACATTTTTTATTGAATTGTGTATTTTGTTGTATAATTGTGAATTGTACAATTCTTGGTATGCCATCACGATATCTGATCACTACATCCTCACTATACTCTTTGCAGGTCACCAATTAATTTTTTTTCCATTTCATGTTGTTTTGTAGTAAGATCAAGGTTAATGTAGATCTTCTTACCCTTGAGCTTATAGCCATTTCTGATCAACATCTGGACATCATTTGGCGAGTTTGGTGTAACTTTTATGGTACAAACGTTATTGGTCTCTTCATTATCATTGGTGGCTCTCTTCTAATGTTCTTCCAACTCAATGTAGACATCATTTTCATTGAAGGTAATAGCTGTTTGGGTGTAATATCAGCTGGCAAGGTTGCTTCAGGACGAGCAGGTGCTTTTTTGAGGGCATCGAGTGCCTTACAGAGCAGTCCATGCAGGAAAATCGCAATGGATGTGGTCTCTTTAGTTCCATCACACTTATTTCAGAGACATTAAGCCCTGAACACTGTTTCTTGTGGAATGGTCACTTGCAGCTATCACACAATACTGCATTATCATTTTCCAAAATATCTTACGCCTTTTGTATGTAGGAAAGTATGCAACAATAAAGTAAGAGATATTAAAGTAACATGGACATATTTTACTTAAAAATGAAACACTGCCGATAAAGTATATATTGAAGTTTGTAATCAGCACCCCAAAATCTACCAATGTACCAAAAACCCATTAAATCAGCCATGGTAGGCTTAACTGAAATTTACACCACACAGAATATAATTACAAACCAGGTTTTTTTTCTAAAATGTTTCACGCAAACGAATATTGAACCTAGTTTTTTTTATAAACTTCTCAATTATTGAACGTTGAGATTTTGGTGGTCAATTTTATACAAATATATAAATAGTACGTACTTGTAATGCTTGGGTAGATCTTCTTCACTACATTCCAAGATTCATACTTCATGGACAGATGCTGGTACCTTGGTTGGTATATAATTCCTTTTTGTTTTGAAAAATAAATGAGAGATTGCTTAGTCCAGCTTTGATTTGTAATTAATTTTGGTAATATGATTTTTAACGACTTTTCAATTTTCACACTATTCACTAAATTGTGGTAATAACTCAATTTATAGCCTGACATAAAAATTAGACCAAAATTGTCTAAAAATCCATCTTCTGACCCTGTTTGATTTACTTATGTACCTTAAAAAAATTAGCTGTGTTAACATAGAAATTAAACAGATTTCAATTTAAAAAAATAATAATGCACCTAGCTTACTCCTCCAGATTTTCTGTGTGAATTGTTTCTAGAACGTTATTTTATCAGCTTTTCCTAAATGTTTCCTTACTGTAAATCTAGGTTTCAACCAGAAATACTAGTTTTAAAGTGAATGAAAAAAAAATCATTGCATTTATATTCTCTTAAAAATTGCAATCACTTTTGTGCAACATATGGTTGTTCCATTAAATATTGTACATATTTGCTACATAAAGTGTAAATATTGTAACCTTTTAGTCAAGTAGATATAAATATTTGCACATTATCAATTTTTTAAACTTTCATTGCAAGACCCATAATGTAACATGTTCTCCTACAACCAATATATAAATTATGGATTTACTATAAATAAATTTAATGGAGTACTTGCAGCAATAATTGCATAAATGCACAACCTTATAATGTATTGTATAGACTTTGTAGAAATCGACAGAAAAAGCTATAGCCTGACTTAGCATAGCTTTGCAGTCTTCATCCTTCTCGACTCTTTGACACATAATCCTTTAACTATCAAGAGTAATACTCTCAAACTGCCCTATACTCTCTCTAAAACAGGTGAATATTCTTGGTTTAGATATAAGACATTCTTCTGCAGTTTAAACTCGATCATTATCCACTTACATCATACACAGTAGACACTGTAGAATTTTGGGGTTCTGATCACGAATCTGAAAGTCAAATTTAGATTTTGATTTATTCATTCTCAAAGTTCATAAACATCCTGAACCCAATTTACTTTTTTCTCTCCTTCTTTCTTATGAAATCTGACTGGTTCTGTATGAAACTACTACAATTATAAAAAAATGTAAAATCACTTTTTGTTTTTCTTGACTTTTTTATCTAAAAAATTGGAGAACATTGAAAAAACTGCCATACTTCATATTTTTTTGCAATAGTAAATATTCTTTCATATTGGCATCTTGATGTCATCAAAAACTATCGAGATACAGCTTTAAAGAAAAACACTCATTGATACAAATTAATTATGGACACTGTTATTACGTACATAGGGATTAGTACTCGCAGGAGCAGGAAGGCACTAGGTGGATTGGTATGGGGTAACACCAGAATAGGGCTGTAGGTATAATCATTAAAGCCCTAACAGAAAAAGCAAACAACAGAGAAGTGCCTCTCTGGCGGAAGTCACTATGGAACCGATGCTAAATGTTAGACTTCCACCAGTGATACTTTGCTGTTGATTATTGCTGACTTTTTATGTTAGGTATTATTGAGGACGCCTACAATGCCTACCCTGGTACTACCCAGATATTTAATAATTAATTGGTCTACTGTAATTTGTATCAATTAACACGTTTTTCCTTTAAAGTTGTAGCTCGATGGTTTTTCATGGTGTCAAGATGTCAATATAAAGAATAAATTACTAGTCTAAAAAGTGTTCAAGTATGGATCTTTTTGTCTTGTCCTAAGCTTTTAGATAAAATAAGGCAAGAAAATAAAGAAGAGAGTTTTGTTATGTCTTGTATAATTGTTTGTAGTAGTTTCATAAAGAACTAGTCAATTTTTATAAAAAAAAGAAAGAAAAAGGGGTAATTGGGGTTACAACTTTGAGTATCAATAACTCAAAATCGAAACGTGACTGACAAAATTGACTTCGGAATCGTGATCAGAATCACAAAATCCTCCTATATAAAAAAATCATCAATATCGGCGATGGTGTAAAAAAGTAAACAATTACTAAATATACTAGCAACCGGCACGGCACCAAAGAAACTATAAAAAAAATCATCAAAATCGGCGATGGTGTAAAAAAGTAAATAATTACTAAATATACTAGCAACCGGCACGGCACCAAAGGAACTATTATATAGCATTTCATTTTTTGATGTAACATGTTTGGGAAAAATATATTTTTGAAGTTGATAAACTTACTTGTTTGCTACTTTTTATTAGAGCAGCTGATTTCCAGAAATGTAATTTATTTAGAAAACACCTTTCTAAAACCCTACTCATTTTATTGCAGAAAAAGAAAATTACAATAAACTAAACGTTTCTCTAAGCTTTTAAATAACAAAAACATACAAGACATAACCTTAGACTTCTTCTCTTCTTTCTTTCTTTCTTCAGTCTTACGGCCTTGAGTTGCTAGGACTATACATAAAATTAAAAAACTCTCACTAAGGGCCCCCTGTAAGATTCACTTTACACACATTGAAGAACCATATCCTCACCGATACTAGTATAGGAATTTAGCCTGTAGTTATTTGGATTAAATCCAAATGAAAAAAACACTACGGATTCTGACATGGCACATGACTTGTGATGTATCTTGCAGACTGTGGGAAGGATGTGTAAAGTCTTCTAATACTGACAGAAGAAATACCAGCAGTGTGTTGGAGATTTTGGTAAAGTTGGTTACACATTTGTATGTGATTTGAATATTCAAATAGGACATGTTGCGTACCCAGTTCTTCCACACACACGATTTGACTCCTATATTCGATGAAGGTGCACAGGATGTCTGCAATGTACGCTTCTTATTCTATACATAGTAGTAATCTCTATTCTATGTAGATCCTTGTGATCGTTAAACCCGGGCTTTTTGGATGGAGCCTGTATAAGCTACCCATATATTTTCCCCTTTGAAAGTGAAATTTGCCTCCAATTATCATTCCACTGGTTCCAAAGTTTCTGTTTAATTAAGTATTAGTATGCCGCCGTAATGCACAGTTAACTGCACTTGTTCGCCTTTTTTTCTACCTTCGTTGGTCAGTAGGTCCGCCATATCAGTTCCTGGAATGCTACTATGACTCAAGATTAGTTAAGTTAGGTAGGTTACCTCGTAACTTGAATCACACGCGTGATGTCATGCAGATTTGCATTTACATGTACGTTTTCTTAGGAGAGACAGGCATATAGGCAATATTTTTGAAAAAAAAACGTATTTTCTGATATTATATTGCTTAAATATATGATATTTTGATATTGTAGGCTTGGGTTATATATTAAATATGTCCAAAAAAGATTTTAATACATAATATTGATCATTTATTGATAGTACCGTTGTAGTACATAGCGCGGCTGTTCTATTTTATCCAACAAATGCAAAACGTTTCTATAATCGATTTTAGTAAAAAAAAATATTTCTCTGCATAAAATGATAAAGTTTTAATAATTAAAAAAATTTAGCTAAAAAAAATCAGATTATAAATTAAATATATAAGTACAATTAACATATGCTCAAAAAATACAAAAAAGTAAATACTTAAAGAAAACAAAAAAATTTTGAATCAAAATTTTGATTAGAGAACATAAAAATAAGTAATTTAAAGATTTTTGTATGGTATAGTTTTTAAGTAATTTTTATGGTCGATAAGTTGAAAATTCCAAATTAAGAATTTTTTTACATTAACAATTAATTGTTTAAAAGCTAAGTCAATTACAAAAAAAATCATTATTTATTTAATAAATAAATGAACAAAGAGTTTTTCTGCAGGCTTTTTATTTTAGCTAACATTAACAATAAAAAAAATAATAATAATCTTTATTAAAATATGTACAGTATAAAATCACACTTTATTAACGACAGAATAAAAATACTAAAAAAATATGAAACCTTACAATAAAAATAGATCTCTAACAATAATAATAATCAAGAGTTGATATTAATTAACAGTTTTTTTAATCTTTTTTGTAGTTCTTCTTTGTTCATCTGTCTTTTCAGATTTTCATTTTAAACCAGTTTCTTTTCTTGTCTCATTTAAATATTTTATTCGCATAAATATTCTTTGGCGTGCAAAAGCCCTTGTCAACTCCTTAGGTATGTCTCTTATGTGGGAGTGCTTATTGGATCTGGAATAATGGAAATAATTATCTGAGCTTTTTTCACAGCTGTGCTGAGCAAAAATTCGTTATCTTCTTCAATCGGTACATTTGTCTGGTTCTGAACTAATCCAGGATTTTTTCCTAAAAGTATCATTGGGATCCTATACAATGCATTTAGTGGAGAGGGATGATCATGCAATCCTCCCCTTATTCGGATCTGAAAAGGAAAAGATTTTAAGACTTCTTGAATTTGTATTATTCATTTAATCCATAATTTGGTTTTACTTATACCATGGCACATAACACAAATTGCAATAGATCTCCCAAGAATATCTACTGTTCTCGCAAACTATAAAAATTTGATCTTGATGTTACCATTCTGATTGAGCGGCCTTCTATATACAACAATGGTCTAAAATTGCCCTTCCAACAGCACAGATATTCTAAACCAGCCGCTGTCACTATTTAGTTTATATTAGTATTCTAAACTCTCTACATTAATGATGATTCCTACTTCTCATTCCTCCCACTAGAGATATATTGCCGTTTGTTTTATCTACTGAGCTCTGAACCACCCTTATAAAAAATCTTTATGCTATAATAAAAAAAAAACATGTTTTGCCATATATAAGATCAAACAATTAGGTACCTAAATGAAATTTAGAAATCAAGTCAAGCATTTGCTTTTAGGCAAGACCTATTATATAATTTAATCGAACACTTTTGAGATGACTTTTGACCTATACTTCTTGTCTAGTTATGTAATGTTGTCTGTTAATATTTTGATGGTTTTATAATGATTATTTTTTAAACATGTTTTTAAATTGGTATTACTTTAATGAGTATGTGAAACAAACAATTCATATGTTTAAAAATTATTAAAAGAATGTGTAATAATGTGGGATTTTACACTAACCTGACTAAAAAAATTTTCTAGGCAATCCAGATTTAGCCTATGCGTTAATATATATGTAATGCCATACTTTTTGGATAAATCTTGATGCATGTTCTGTAGCGTTAGGGTAGAAATGTACACACCTTTCTCAAAAATTTGCAAAGCATTTTTGTTTCTGCACCTCATTGTAATAAATATAGTTTTTACTTTGTCCAAAATTTCATTTTATTGTTCAAGCCGAGCAGACCCGTAAGGAGGAGTAAGGAATTCTTAGTGATATTTTAAGAATTATGCACACTTGTGTTGAAACTAAAACAGACATGCAGAGGTACACCGTTCTTTCATATGACGAAGTGAAAGTATGTTCAACATTCGAGTACGACCAAAAAAATTATGAAATTGTCAGAGAGCATAAATACATGCAAGTAATTATGGCTAAGGATTAACTGATCCATGGAAACAACCAATTTATGTAGATTTTAACTATAAAATTGCAAACAAAACTTATACTGGATATACAAAAAGTCCTTACGGGTCTGCTCGGCTTGAACAATAAAATGAAATTTTAGACAAAGTAAAAACTACATTTATTACAATGAGGTGCAGCAACAAAAATGCTTTGTACATTTTTCAGAAAGGTGTGTACACTTCTACCCTATCGCTACAGAACATGCATCAAGATTTATCCGAAAAGTATGGAATTACATATATATTAACGCATAGGCTAAATCAGGATTGCCTAGAATTTTTTTTTAGTCAGGTTAGTGTAAATTCCCACATTATTACACATTCTTTTAATAATTTTTAACCATATGAATTGTTTGTTTCACATACTCATTAAAGTAATACCAATTTAAAAACATGTTTAAAAAATAATCATTATAAAACCATCAAAATATTAACAAGCAACATTACATATCTAAACCAGAAGTATAGGTCAAAAGTCATCTTAAAAGTGTTCCATTAAATTATATAATAGGCCTTGCTCAAAAGCAAATGCTTGACTTGATTTCTAAATTTCATGTAGGTGCCTAATTGTTTTATCTTATAAATGGCAAAACATGTTTTTGTATTATAGCATAAAGATTTTTTTATAAGGGTGGTTCAGAGCTCAGTAGATAAAAACAAATGGCAATATATCTCTAGTTGAAGGGAAGGTGTGCGCCGACCTAGCCATGCAAAGCCATTCCGGATGAGAAGTAGGAATCATCATTAATGTAGAGAGTTTAGAATCCTATAAACTAAATAGTGACAGTGGCTGGTTTAGAATATCTGTGCTGTTGGAAGTTCAATTTTAGACCATTATTGTATATAGAAGGCCGCTCATCCAGAATGGTGACATCAAGATCAAATTTTTATAGTTTGCGAGAACAGTAGATATTCTTGGGAGATCTATTGACGTTTGTGTTATCTGCCATGGTATAAGTAAAACCAAATTATGGATAATTATGGATTAAATGAATAATACAAATTCAAAAAGTCTTAAAAATCTTTTCCTTTTCAGATCCGCACAAGGGGAGAATTGCATGGTCATCCCCCTCCACTAAATGCATTGTATAGGATCCGAATGATACTTTTAGGAAAAAATCCTGGATTAGTTCAGAACTAGACAAATGTACCGATTGAAGAAGATAATGAATTTTTGCTCAGTACAGCTATGAAAAAAGCTCATATAACCATCTCCATTATTCCAGATCCAATCAGCACTCCCACGCAAATACAGGAAAGTTTAAGTGAAACCAGCATGTCTTCTTCGGGATCTTCTAATGCATCAACAAGCATGGCAGAAAAAGACGGTTTAATTTATATCGCTGGTTATTTAGCTAGGAAGTGTCAAAAAAGTATCCTACCCTTGGTAGTTATACTTATAAAGTAGACCAGATTAGAACAGATATGTAACTTAAATACTTTGAAGTTAAAAGTTATTTTTTAAAGAACAATTTTATTTCTAAAATATGTCTTAACAGTAAGAGCTTAAAGATGAGAATGAATTACATAAAAATGATTAAATGTATGTTAACTTCGGGCCTGGGAATCTGCATAAGCAAATCGTCATCCGTTCTTGAAATCGCTATCGTGGGAATTACTTCTGTCAGCAGTTTCCATACATGTAACTCCTCCCTCGGAGTGAGAAAATGACGGAGTCTATTTGCGAAGTATTGGCATTGGATTCTTCAATTCTTCGATCATTGGGATTTCTTCTTTGAAAATTGGTAACGATATAATTCTTCAGTGTTCTTCGTTTCCACATAATTAAACCCATACAAATGGCGATTATTATTATTATTGTAGGGATATTGATTATTGGAGAAGCATCGATTGTTCCAAAGTTTATCTTCGTAAGGTTCGGAGTTTGAAAAGTGTTTTTTGTCTTTAATTTTGGAATGTGAATTTCAGGCAATAATAGTGGTTTTCCTTGGCGGATACTTCTACTATTTATAAATGTTTTGGTCCTCACTTAAATTTGGCACGTTTTCGGAATTTTCAGTAGGATAGGATGGTTAACTTCGATGTATTGGTCGGTTTTGCATTTTGAAAATATTCATTCTTCTTTCACAGGTAGAATAAGTACTTCGTCCTAAGTAATTTGCTCGGAAATTGGCTCTTCGATGTTTATTCAGAAAATTTGACAGTCCTCCATTTTGGAACCTTGCATTAATTGGAGAGTGCAACTATCGTGGGGGTGGAAATTTTCGTTATAATAGTACGTTTCTTCTAGCAAGGGGCATACAGCTTCTTTAAATTGAGTTTTCTCTGTCGTTTGTGCGGTAAGGTAAGGGTATTTTGGGACAAACATTTGTTGATTTTGGATAGAAAGTAAAGCTATCGGGCCTAATTATAGGAACATGAATCGCAAAAATTACCCTTCTATTTGAAAAACTGACTTGAGTGCTTAGAAACTGATAATATGAGAGTACATCTCGGAAATTTGGTATTTCTTTAATGTTATACATGACCTTTAATTCTTTTAATATTTGTTGTAATTCTGATACAGATATTATTGAATTATTTAAAGTATTTAGTTTCGCAAACATCTTCTAGGTTGTCAGTAAAATTTATTAAATTTTGACAGTCTAAATTAATTTGATGAATTATACTTTGGAGACTAACATATTCGATTATCTCGTTAATTTTACCTTCGGTTGTTTCTTTGAATATTTTTAAACTATATTCTAATTTTTCTTGGTTTGTTTGTAGGATCGAAATAGTGTTATTATAATTATTGATTAGTTGTTTAGAAAGAGAAATTTGAGAGTTTAACTTGGTTATAATGTTTTTCTGATTTTGCTCTAAACTTTTAATTGCCTTATCATAACGTTCGCCGTCATCCGCGTCTAAAGTGCCGAATAGCCATTTATTCGCTTTTCCACTAAGTCTATGAGACTTCTCTTCTGTCTAATGTGTGGGTGTAAATTCTCAAGTTTATCTTGTGTTCATTTTATTAAGTATTCGGTTCGTAGAATAGCATTTTCGGATAAGCCCTGATAAGATATAGGATTAGTTACATTTTCTGTATAATATTTCTTAATTACTATAAAATACTTTTCTATGTTTCCTAATTGTAATATTATAGCTTCTAAATCTACATAATGAATAAAAGTACGCTTATTATATACAACTTTAGTTTCGCCTAATTGAATAGGGAAAATGGGATTTTTAAAGTGGGTTATTTGAATATCGTTCAGGTCACTGATGGATTCCTGAAGGCGAAGGAACGTCAATAGCAGTATTGGCAATATCCTTTTCATTGTTACCCTGAAAAGTTGGTTTATATTTAATTCTAGGTTTCCTCACTATATTTTTATGGTAAGTACCCTTGTCTGTTGTAACTTTAACATGCGTTTGGTTTTTTATATTAAATTTTTTGATTTTTGGACAATCTTTATTTCTAAGTTTAGTTTTTATATATACAGGGTCAGTCTCAGGGAATTCTGGGCGGTCATTTCGATTTTCGTTTATTTTCGAAATTATTTTTTCTTTAGTGTTGGCGTTTACCTTTTGAATTTTATCGTACAAAATTTTTGCATTTTCCTTATGACTTTGTACATAATTTGAAACGATTATGTGATCATTAAGGTCAAAAGGGTTAGTGTTATTTATATGTCCTTTCATTATTTCAAATGGCGTATATTTGGTAACGCTGTGGATAGAACTATTATAGGCATAGGGGTACCTATATGATTTCGTGTGGCCGGGAATATTATTTGTTGTCCTTATTTCGTGTTCGATTTTCGAAGTAAAGGATAGTTTATCTCCGGGTTTATAGAAAATGTCTGGAAATTCTTTACATAATTTGAAAATAGCAGCTTCTTCTTCGCTGTTCATATGATCTGTGCGAAGTGCATTTCCTAGGTCTAATTTTTGAAATTGGGATTTAAAATTTTGGGTAATGTTTTCCAAAGCAAAGATTTCGAACTGGTTATCTTGAAAAGAATCTATGGGAATTGGTTCTGTTAATGTCACAGAAATAGTTTTGTTGGAATTGTTTTGAATTTCTATTGGGGCAATTCCGTTTTTCGAGTGGGTCAAAATTTGGGGAATTAAAAGACCATTGATGTGCATGCTTTAGTTAAAATATCTCCTTCGAAAACGGTGACTGGGATATTTTTAATTATTTTTTCATTCGGATTTAACGAGAACGAAAAATTCACGTATTCCGGTTGCCTATATTTAAATTGTATTTCAATGTTTCTGCCTACTAATTTTTTATTTACTAAATCGATATTTAAATTCATGTCTATGAGATCTTGTAAAACTATAATGCCGTCGAAATAATCATGAAAATCGAACAATAAGAAATCAATGACATATTTTGTTTTAAATTCCGCAAAAGCTTGTATCGAAGCCTGAAAACGTGTGGTTTGGCTACCGATTGCTGTTTTTATTTTATTGTTACTTTGGTATATACAGTTTGAGTAAAATTTTTCTGCTATGGGTGGTTTTAGAACAGAACGCGAGCTGTGTCAATTAATAATTAAATTTTTGGTTCATTAATTTATACATATGGAAGTGCGTTGCTAGAGGAAATATTTGTTTCTATCAAGCTTGGGAGTCGTGCGGACCTGTGTCCTAAAAATTTTGCAGGTCGTCTACCTTGGTTTCTTGGTAGGTCTGCTTTTGATTGTCATTTCTTTCGAAATGCTTGTCGTATGTTGGGGTTTCGGTATTATCATCATAATAGTTTTGGGGGTCGAAATAACAATTATCAGCATAACTGTTATACATTTCGTCGTAATGATTCTCTCCGCCGTCGGAATATTCATTCGAGTGTAATTCCTCGAAGACAAAATTTGGTTTTTGGTTGTTAAAATTAGGCCTGAAAAAGTTTTGATTTGAAAAGTTTTGAGTCGGCGGGTTTCGCCTGTTCATGACAGTTGGATTCCTAGATGTGGTTGACATTGGTGTGGGTTTCGGAAATTGTTGAGCCTGATTTGTATTTGGCTTAAACACATTTTAAGGGGGTCCAAAAACTTCCCTGTTAGTTGGGTATCTTCTCGGAGGAATTTGACGTGGTTGTATATTTGTAGGTTGGTTAGACCAGACAGGTTTAGGTGTAAAATTCCTATTTTGTGTATTTGGCATATTTTGGGGAACAAAATTAAGATTTGGGCTACTAAAACTTGTGCTGGGAAAATTATGAAAAATGTTTTGTTTATGATTGGGTATATTAATAGTTTGATTAATATTATTTCTTACATCTCTATCATTATTGGCTATACCACCGTAAAGTCTTTCAAAATTTTCAAATTCGCCAACATATGCCATTGCATCTTCTAAAGATGCGGGCTTTTTTAGATGCATATTGTTTTTTTAATGTACCACTACAGCCTGCAATAAATGTATTTAAAGCGGTTTTATCGTAATAGTTTATGTGGCATAGATTTTCGTCTACGCTTAAATTTACGTCATTACTTATTCTTTGCACAACGTTACTTCTAATTAATTGTAACCTACTACCAAAATTAAATAAATGTTCACCCTTGTAGGGTCTTGTTCTTGTTAGTTCTTGAACTAAACAATCTAAGTCCCTGGGATCAGAAAAACATTGTGCTAGAGCTAATTTGAATTTATCCCAAGAATCTAGTTCGACACGATTACCGACCATGGCTTCTGCCCAGCCAACTAGCTTATCTTGGATACATTCGAATATGTGTTCATTTAAATCGCGGTCATTTACTGCTTTATATTGGTTAACTAAATCGTCGCATCTTTTAATAAATTTATTTAGAGTATTAATACCGCCATCAAAACGCTTAATATTCTCTATTTTACTTTTGAAAATTTCCCAATTTACTTTGGGTGGTCCTGAAACACTGCCTTCCATTTTTTCGGTAATTTTTGGCTTTTGTATTTCAAGATCTAATTTAATTGAACTAAACTTATTTACTAAATATTCTAAATCGTTCATATATCAATAATTTTATTTAATATGCATATTGTCGTACGGTACACCACTCTTTTATTTATGAAAATATAAAACGTTAATGTAAATATTTTGTTCTTAAACAAATATAGAGTAAAAATGAAAAAAAAATCTTTTCAGTGCCTTCAATAGACAGATAATTTAACCTAATGTGCTCGATGCACTGTTTCTAAAATTATCCCTAACCAAAAATCCTTATTCAGAGAGTTTACGAGGGGCAAAAGTGAAAAGCACTTACAATGATGTATTTCTTCTCCCTTTCCGATCCTCTTCTTTGCACTCACTGTAGGTTCAATGGATAGCGCCAAAGGGTTGAAACCATCAAGCAGCGATTCTTCCGGACCATTCGAAATTATTACCACCGCACTATCCTACCGACTGCGCCACTTAAATACTTTGAAGTTAAAAGTTATTTTTTAAAAAAACCATTTTATTTCTAAAATATGTCTTAACAGTAAGAGCTTAAAGATGAGAATGAATTACATAAAAATGATTAAATGTATGTTAACTCCGGGCCTGGAAATCTGCATCAGCAAATCGTCATCCGTTCTTGAAATCGCTATCGTGGGAATTACTTCTGTCAGCAGTTTCCATACACGTAACTTGCACACCTATGCTATGCCTTCTTGAGTTAAACAGTTGTCGTTTGGTAATTTGACTGAACATTCAAGTGCTTGGTCAGAACAAAAATATTGTTGCTGAAACAGCTGCATTCATTAACAAAAAAATCAAAGACATACCTAAGGAGTTGACAAGGGCTTTTGCGCGCCAAAGAATATTTATGCGAATAAAATATTTAAATGAGACAAGAAAAGAAACTGCTTTAAAATGAAAATCTGAAGAGACAGATGAACAACGAAGAACTAAAAAAAGATTAAAAAAACCGTTAATTAATATCAACTCTTGATTATTATTATTGTTAGAGATCTATTTTTATTGTAAGGTTTCATATTTTTCTAGTATTTTTATTCTGTCGTTAATAAAGTGTGATTTTATACTGTACATATTTTAATAAATATTCTTATTACTGTTAGAGATCTATTTTTATTGCAACTGTTTGATCTTATATATGGTAAAACATGTTTTGCATGAAATTTAGAAATCAAGTCAAGCATTTGCTTTTAGGCAAGACCTATTATATAATTTAATCGAACACTTTTGAGATGACTTTTGACCTATATTTCTGGTCTAGATATGTAATGTTGTCTGTTAATATTTTGATGGTTTTATAATGATTATTTTTTAAACATGTTTTTAAATTGGTATGTGAAACAAACAATTCATATGTTTAAAAATTATTAAAAGAATGTGTAATAAAGTGGGATTTTACCTTTAATTATTAAAACTTTATAATTTTATGCAGAGTAATTTTTTTTTTACTAAAATCGATTATAGAAACGTTTTGCATTTGTTGGATAAAATAGAACAGTCGCGCAATGTACTATAACGGTACTATCAATAAATGATCAATATTATGTATTAAAATCTTTTTTGGACATATTCAATATATAACCCAAGTCTACAATATCAAAATATCATATATTTAAGCAATATAATATGAAAACACGTTTTGTCGACACGACTGTCAGAAAATTAAGTAAAGAATTTAATTTATTTTCATTTTCTTATTCTCAGAATTTTATGCAAAAGAATATATTGAAGATCCAATTCAAGTAAACGAGATTTTGAAAGAAGAAGAATTTTTAGTGTAAAGATGGAGGCAATTGTTAGAGAAATGTACGAAGAGTTCATAATGTCTGCAGCCTGCTCTGAATATTATGCATATGAAGGACAAAACAGTGAAGCTCAAAACGTTATTGTGTATTTACATTATACAGAATATGCAGAATTATGTAAACCCGCTTCTAAGGCATGAATAGATTTTCTTAAAAGTAAAAATGATAGAAAAATTATAGAAGAATTAAAAAAATTAGAGTTAAGCGAACATGTATTGTGTATAAGGAATTATTTAACAAATAAAACAAATATATTTTAAACTTGTCGTTTTATTTCATAAAAAAATAGTTATACAGATGAAAAACATTTGCAAATTGTTCATCAAATTCAATAACTGGCTCTAGAGACTATTTTCTTACAAACTCAGCCTTTTCTTCACCCATGACATAGACAAAGTTGGCTTTCTCAGTTAAGTTTCTGATACTATCTCGACATTTATGATAAGGAGTAAATCCTTCATTCAAATCGATGAAATGATGATTTTTTATTAGCCAGATAGCGCTACTATATAGACTTGAAGGTAAATGATTAAATATGTAATGACTGCTTTTAAACCCAATTCTTTAACAATTAATTTATTGTTCTCCACTTTAAATTCTTGAATATCTATAATGAGTCTTATATCTTTAAATATTGAAATGTTTTGATCATTTCCACTTTTAATTGATATTCTTTAATTTGTTTCTTCAGATCTTGTAATTTGGTTTGAAAAATGATCAACTCCTGCACATAATCCATAATGAAGGAAAGTTGGTTGTCTTTTGTTATAAATATTGAAACTGACGCATGCGTATTAAAGTTGTTTAACTATTTTAGTTAGAGGATTATAGCTAAAGATTTTATCGTGTAGAATAAGACAATAAACAGAGGTATTTTTTTTGAATATTCTCATTTGTTTCGAATTCAACCCTCATAACTACAGAACCACTTTGAAGCAATTTCTTCTGATGAGAGCAATTAATGTGTGAAATAGGTGAAGTTGACTTAAATTTTTCAGGTGTAAATATTGGTTCATTTGTCAATCCAAAGTATGAGAACATTTGTTGTCCCTAAAATTTAAATATAAATCATGATATGGATATCACTTTGAATTTAAAAAAATTCTTATGTTTGTAAGATCAACATTATCAAATTGACTCATACCTTTTTGTACATGTCCTTTTCGAGCTACCTGGAAGGCAATAACAGCATGACGCGGTGTTCCAGTTTGCTAGTTGTTTTCACTGGCCATGTATGACGCGATGCTTCAGGTAATTCAGAATATTCCACACATTCCCAACTTCGGAATCCCAACAAAATTTCCTTATTTGTTCTACCTCAATATGTGGTACTTTCCAATATAATTTTTCGTGACTTTCGGAGTTGGAAATTAAAGTGTTTTAGGTTCTGTATCATCTATAAAGAGCACAGCAGCTAAATCAATCAACTCTGATGAGTACTAATTCTTGTTTCATATTTAAAATAATTTTCTTATAATCCTCGGAGAATCCGAGGAGCATCTTTAGGGGTATGGATACATTAAATCTACCTTTATCATCTACCAAAATTCTATCTTTTTCGCTTCTGTTTGGAAACCACCCAGAATTTTGAAGCTTTACGCTTTCATTGTTATTAAAAGACAAATATCCTTTTAATGTTGATGTTAAACCAACATTTCTTACAGAGTCTATAGTTACTCCATTTAATTCATAACGTACCTCTCGAAACAAAAACGCAATACCATTGTTGACAAATCTTAATTTTTGTGTATATTTTTCTTCAGAGTTAGCTAGAGTTCCTTCTATGTATAGAAGACTTTCTGACAGTAGTGTGTATGTGTCTAGTTCTTGGATTAGAATACGTGTTTCATCATTATAATAAAATTTTGAAGATACGAATGACTGGTTGGTATGCAATTCGAAAGATATGATGGAATTGTCAACGTAAAGTTTTTCATTCACGTTTAAAATATCCATTAATTAAAAACCTTTAAACCTAACGATTGAAGAAATTGACGGTTTTCTGTTGTTAACTGTTTGATGTTCTTGGAACTACTAACTTTGTGGTTACGCTCTCCTTTTTTTACAAGATTTTCTAACTGCAATAGGTTGAATTTTGAATGGTCTGTTATATCTAGTAACCATTACTGTTAGTTTTCAAATGCAATCTGACAGTTATAGTTTCGCTTCTGAAATTTATAAGGTCGTTGTTCTGATCTACAATTCTTACTGTAATGTTGTTGATTGTTTGAACGCTGACTGGAAAGTATAATATAGGCAATGGAGATTCTACTATTTTATACCCAGGTGATATGGTAGGAAAAAATTGATGAATTATGTGAACTGATTTGCCATTGCCAAATGTTACAATCTACACAAATGGCGTTAACCTTAGAAATGTTTACAACTTCATCAGATTCATATATTTGCTTTAACCTTCCGTTTATTAAAACTTAACAGACTTCCTATTGAATTATCTTTGGTGAAATCAATTTCTTGACCACATTCAATATTACATTTTAATGTATTAAGATTCGGTCTTAGATTAAAATATGGTGGAGTTAGTTTAAAAACAAGAAGCATTTCTTTTTTTATAATATTTTCCAAGTCAGTAATATCATAAGTTCCATCAGGAATAATAATTTCCTTATCACCTATATAAATTTTATTATTTCCCCTTTCTATATTAGGATACTCATAAAAGTTTCAAAATCGGCCAACCTTAAATAATATTCCTTGCCATCATCCAAATAGATAGGAGGATTAAAATCAGATGATAAAGTAGAAGAATTACCTGTCAATGTAAGCGTTGTAGACATTTTGCTAATAATTTAAGAAATGCTGTAAATAATTTGTTTCACATTCTTATATAGACAACTAAGAGCTAGCTGTCCACAATTATAATCGCAAAATTTTTTCTTGACATCGTAAGTGTAATAAACATTTGCTTTCCCCTTTGAATTAAAATATTTAAGAAGCTCTAGAGGGGGTTTTAGGTTTCCATAACTGTCAAAATATACATTTTTTTTATTTTTTATGTAAGCCACCCAGTGAGATCCATCATGTTTTTCACTATCCAAATTGACAATACCGCTTTCTTTTTCTTTAATTTTTCCTGGAAGATTGTCACGCATAAAAAAACTTTTAAAATTCTTAATTTCGAGAAGTTTAGCATACTTTATTAGATCAAAATTAGTTAAAGCTCTTTGCCGAAATTTTATTTGAGATTTTTTTTATTGTTTTCCTTACTGAACCGCCTTTATAGGGTTTAATAAATAATCCCTTTCCTTTTTTAAATAATTTTATATATAAACCTTTTCCGGCTGCAACATTCTCCATAGCTTTGTTACGTCGTTGAGTTTCTTCAATCAATTGCCTTGATATTTTCACATCATTAACAGCCTTGCCTATTCCTGCTGCACCCCCTCCTACTTTTTCTAATTTGAAAGCAAGTATCGTTGAGCGAGTGAACATAACGTTAAAAAATAGAATGTGGAAAACATTTAGTCTACAAGGAAATTATAAATGGTTAGATATATTGCCTGAAATCGTTAGAAAGTACAATAATACAATACACTCTACAATTGGTAAAAAACCTAATGCTGTTAATAAAGGAAATGAAAAAATATATTAAAATCTTCATTTATTTATTTATTTACTCACATGAAAACATTTGATCCTAATTTTAAAAAATTAATGTCGGTGACTTTGTTCGAATAAGAAAATACAGAGAATTATTTTCTAAAGGATACACACCCAACTAGGCAAATGACATGTTTAGAATAAAAAAGTTGCAACTTACAAATCCCACAACATATTTACTTGAAGATGAAAACAAATCAGAAATTCAAGGAGGCTTTTATGGAAAATAATTACAAAAAGTTAAATATTCAGACATATATTTAATGGAAAAAATTATAAGAAGGGGAAACAAGATGTTAATTAAATGACTTGAATTAGACAAAACACATAATTCATGGATATTAAAAAAGGATATGTCTAAAATATTTTTTAATAAAAACAGATTTTTTAATAATATTGTTTTATTTCATAATTCTGTTTAACATATGTTCCAATACAGGTTTTAAAATAATTTCACATAAGTAAATTCTCCTTTTAACATGTTGTTGGTCTAGAAATTCTTGAGGCAGTATCCGAGATTTTCTGTATTCAAACTTCCATGCATGAAGTTGATTTTTAGTTTCATCAAAACTTACTGATTTCTTCATAATATTTTCTTTCTCTTAATTTCTGTTCTAACTGGTTTGGATGCATTAGTAATAATTCTAACATAGTACATACACTTTCTGAAGATAATTGGGTTCGTAAAATAGGCTACCTTTAAAAATGTTGAAGTAACTCTTAAATTTCTGTTTTTGTAAAATATTTAACCTGTATTCGATTAGGGGCACGTGTTACCATAATGTGCACGCACTTTCAGTTCCAAAACATACGTAATTATCATTTTTTGTGATCCTCACTATTGGCATTTCATCAAGTTTCTCAAAAAGAATGTATATATTTTTTAAAAATATAGTTTCTTGAAAAGCGTTGGACGAAGAAAGTAGTTTGTTACAACACCCTGATACTTTAGTAGGTCCTTCCAGTCATCCTCAGAACAATGGACTGGTTTTTATTCCCACCAAATTCAATACATGGAGAAAAATCGGTTTCTAAACACAACCCTATATTCACAAACTTTGAGTTGGATTTATTTAAAGGGTACTGTTTAAAATTAACTATGGTTTGTTTTTTGACAGAATTTATGGATGTTTTAAACACGCTGCTCCGCTCTGTTGATTGAACATCATGAGACAGTAGAATATAAAACTAAGTAAATAATGATTCGCAGCACATTTTTATAGCCTACTATTTCCGCCAGTTAAGTGGAGGAGCTAATTAACGTTGGAAGGGATAAAAATTAAACCACAAAAAATTTAAATACTAAAAATTTTGATTCAAGTTTTTAAATAAATTACAAAACGTAAGGTGAAATAATTGATATTAAAGTCAGAAACAAGAATATTATAAAGAAATATATACAATTATCCTTCATATGATCCTTCAAAGTTTATCCATTCTGAATAAATCACAGGTTTTTTATCAAAAAAATATTTGATCTTCATATAATTATTAACATTTAAATCATTTTCTGTAATATTATAAGTAAAAAACTGTGAGTTTCCAGCTATGTAAACCATTCTCATTTGCTTATAACAATCAGTTTCATTTATGTTCTTTTTGATGCACACGTCGGCTTTAATTGTATTAGGAACATGATTAACATGTAATACCCTACCAACAAGGGAAACTGACACGATTAATGAAGTAGCAGTCATTGTTCTAAAGAAACTAAATAATACTGTTTGTTACAACATTTTATAGACATTCGTACAAATAACAGATTATAAAAGAAACGAACTTTAATAAAACTTGACAATTTTGACTTCCTATTCCAATTTCAAAACTAGATTATAATTGTTTATGACTCTTAAGTGAGAACAACCTTTAAATTTGTTAAATTAACTTTTAGTAAGAGTTTCTTCTAAACGACGTCTTTTAGCTTTCGGTTCATATTCAGATTGTAAAATAAATAAAGCTTCAATCATTGATTCTATATGGGCAATATCTTTGTGACCCCATGCTAGAGTTTGTGTGGTATTTACCATTTATCATCATGACTTGTCAAGGTTAGTTTGTTAGTCAAATTTGTATAAATATTGTGGAGATGTGACTTAGAAAACCTTTTGCTTTTTTATCTAAACTATCTTTGGCTTTTATGCAGTATGCCTTAGTTCCGGTACCAAAAAAACTTTCTAGAGGTACACCTTTATATTCATCCATAAATTTACCCACCACTGATGTGGATATATCAACGATCTTGAATCAGATTTTGCTTCATATCTTCATAAACATTTTCTGTCTCAATTTCTAGTATTAAAGAATCAGTAGCAGTGTACAATAAATTAGATTATCGCCATATTTTATTTTTAAATATCCGTAATAAAAATCATACATTACAGTTTTTGCAATATCCAATATACTCACTCCAACAAAAATAGGTTTATTGTATTCGATATATATATTTTTAAGTTGAATAGCTACTAAATTTTCCGAAAAAAATTCTAAATCTTTGAATTGCGGTTTTGCAGTTCATTTCTCAACACTCGATTTGTTTCGGTCTCTCCCATTGAGTTACTGGCTTAATATCTGCTCGGTTTTCGACATTTTCCATAGTTTTTCCAAAAATACTGTTATTTGCCAATATGTACCATTTTTTTCAAATTGGTTTTTAGATTCATTTCTTAAATTAGTATTCAAATCAATATATGTAGCTAACCATGGATTGTGTAAATTTAATTCCTCGGTGTATGTTCAGAACTTTAAGTCCAAATTTTAAGCATCGCTTCAAGGCACGATAATGAATAACATAATTATACTTATTGTTTAAATTGGGAATTAGTTTAGAATATTTTGAAACTGGTGGTTTAAATTATTCGGGACAGCCGGAAAGTTGTTATGGCTTTCATGTAAATTCTGAGGATATTCTAAGTCAACTTCAAATACAAAGCCCGTAGATGATGTATCTGAGAGATTTAAAATATTAATTCCATTTATTTCAATGATTTCAACCTTAAATAGCCAAACAAAGTTTTTTCTCGCAAGTACTGTTTCATTATAAAACCATACAAATTTGTTACATCTAAATAGGCGATATATTTTGTTGGATATTTAGGACTGAAATTATCAAGAAAAGGATGCCTCCGATTTTCGAACTGAACAAGTACTAACTCCACCGCGAACTCCTTTTTTGAAGAAATGAAGCATATCTGGATCAGTCAATAATTTTAATTGTACACTTGTAAATTTCATCATAGCATCCCATTACATGGAAGGACTCATTACATAGTTGACAGGATCTAATTTATAAGTTTTATTACAAGTATTTCTATAATTTTCAAAAACATCGGCTAAAAGAAGGACGTCAGATTTCAAATATATATCTGAATAATCACCTATTCTTGAACAATTGAATACATTCCATACCTGTTTAGCTTTAATGTAATCTTCATTACTAATATTTTCACCAGTTAAGTCATTATAAAATTTATCAATGGTAGGCAGATATATCATCCAACTTTTAGTGTGAATCAATATATGAATAAAGAAAAACTCCTTTTTGCCTAACATATTTAAATTGCTCTGGGTCTGAAAAATGTTTTCTAATTTCAAGACATTGGTAATTATCTAAAATATTATATACTGATTCAAGAGATTCTGGTAAAAACTGAAAATCAGTCTATAAATTGTAAATTTAGGTAAACTATATTTTTATTTTAAGATAAGATATATATTTTTCTTTATTTTACGCAATAACGCTAATTGATTCTTTGTTGTTAATAATGACTTAATAAATAAGTGGGAATAGTAATTTTTCAGATTATGAAAAATTATTGGAGTGTAACTTGGAGGTATGAAATGTAAATTACAAATAGAATGAGCTGCGCCCCTATAGTTACCACTAAAATGACAGTGGTCTATACATTTTTTTAAATTCCCATCCGAAAAAGGCTTTTCACATATATAGCACACAAATACATTATCATATTCTTTTTGTTGCAAACCACTTAACTGATTCATAGGTTTTTGATTTCTAAAATAATTGTCATAAAGTTTTTTCACATCTTGTTCAACATATTTAATAAACTTTACAACACAATCAGTTCCACGATAACGTTTTTAAAGATGTGAAAATTTCATCAAATGATGATTTAATGTAATAGGCGAACGAATATGGAACATGTTCAGCAGTTTTTACTGTATAAGAGGTTGTAGGGTCAAGGTTTTTGTTTTCAATATTTTGAAAATCAGCATAAATTACAAAATGTGCTTTATATTATAACGTAAACTCCGGTGTTATAAAAGCCACGTTATAAAGAGTTCTTACGTAAGTGCAATAATAAAAGTTTGCACTTACGACCCGTTGGCTAGCTTATACGGTAGTTCGGCTTTGGGGGAGTTCAAAATTTTCAATCCTTTTCTTTGGTGTATGAAGGAGGCAAGTGAAAATTATAAATATGAAAGAAGGGCGCCAACACACGTAAAACAGAACTTACTGCACTGCCTTCATACACCCCTTACCCGTGTGTTCGTAAAAGTACTGAAACAACCAGTAAAACACTATTTAATATTATGATTTGCTTTATTTAAAAAATAATACTTGTTAACGAGAGAATGTTGTTTAAATTGTTTTTAAATAGAAATATGTGTGGTAATTTGAAAAAGATAAATTGATCAATAAAAGGTACTACTGTAATATAAAGCTTTTTTAAAAATCTCACCAACTGGCAGGAAAACTGGAGTTACTGGGGCCTGGTTGTTGGGCTAGAGGTAAAATTCCAACACCTCTTCGGTAAAGAGGGGGCTCTTTCTTAATGTAGAATTACTGCTTCAACTTCAAAGGTAACCCCAACCTGTAGGGTTATTTGCTTCAACCAATTGTTTCTCGTGAAAAGTACCTCACAATCATGTGGGTGCAAAAATGTTCAAAATGCTTTAAAGGCTATAAAAAGCAAACGTGCACTAAGATGCAAGGTTTTAATAGCAATGTGCTATGTGCTAATAAGTTCAATGTGCACTAAAATGTGCTATTTGCTATGTGGCCGTTGAGCTGTAAAAAAGAGAAAAAATCCATTGTAGCCTATTGTATAAATTAAAATTAAATGAAAGAACCTTGCTAAATAAATTAAAATAACAATTACCTGGCTGTTATTTGACCACTGTTTAACACAAAATTTAAAATAACTATAAAACAGGACCAGCCTTTTTAAAGGTAGTTTTACGGCCACAGTCAAAACGAAATAGAACGAACTCGTTCCAAGACGATTTTCAGCTAAGGTTTAGTAAGGAAAAAAAATGTTTAAAAAAAGGTAGGAATTTGGCCAAAAAACTAAACTGTTGAAAGTGCTCCATGCAAAACTTGATTTTAATGTCCCTATATTTTGTCTCTTTCCCCCTTATTTATTTGACCAAAATAAAAGATTTTTAAAAAGATAGGCAACTCGGAATACATTATTTATTACAATAAATCTTAACATACATTAAATTTAAATATTAATTTTTGAATAATTTATGCTGTTTTTTTTTTAATATTTTCCTCTAATCTTAACGTAAGCCTCGTCCTAAATAATTAAATCTTTAAAATGTTAGGTTTTTATAAAAATGAAAGTAAAGTGGTCGGACGGAATCGTATGGCTTTTAGTCATTCATGGAAAAGGCCAAAGCAAGAATTTTAGCGTCGCCGCACACAGTAAAACGTCAAACTTTGTTGTCACTTAACCCAATTTATAAAACGAAAATAAACAAGGCTTTTTAAACCAACTTGGAGAACTACTTAAATAAATAACACAAACCCTTGCTTAATGAACCCCTGACATGTGTTTACCGGACATTTAACAATATAGGTGACATCTTAAACTTCATTTTATCAAAAGGACAAATCATTTAATGAACTGAACGAGATTTTAAAAGGCGACAAACGAAATTGGAGGTATATACCAAATGTTTCTAATTTATTTAGCGTTACCAGGCTACAATGGAAATATTGGAAATATCTTGTTTAGTTTGTATCACAACAGCTCATACCCAACTAGGTTTTTTATAACGGATTTGTTTCTGATCAAAATTATGTGAAGGTAAGATAATAGAAAACTATAGGTGAATGAACATCTAATAATGAAATTCTTATAAAAACATGGCCCTTTTATATGTGGGCATTAAAGAAAGCTTCAACAACCAGACCCTCAGCATCTGTAAATATAAAACAAAAAATGTATATAATATACCAAGCTGTCAGTTATACAATATTAAGTACTTATAATAATGAAAATAGTCAAAGAATTTAAATAACTTCCAAAAACTTAGTTCCTGACATCTTGGTGAATGACAAAATATAATTAGCAAAATCATAATTAGTTACTGTAAAAGTGTAACGTTACAACACCCACTTCCTCGGGAAAGAAAAATTTTTTAAAAAAAAAATTTTTCGCTATAATATCAATTTAGAAATTCAATAATACTTGAAAGATATAAGATAATATAGAAATATTAATCAGTTATACTGGGAAATTTAAACAAAATCATCTTACTTAGAATTCTTACAACTAAAGATATGTCTAACTTTACATTTGGTTGTGAAACAACCATTGAATAATCTAACATTACTTAATGCACACCTAAAAGATAAGATCATAAGGTTAATCCTTAATCATTTATAATATTTATAAAATAAATTTTACTTAAAACTATATTTTACAATATCCTTCGGGAGATTCTTTAGATTTTCCAAATGGCAAATACACATCCACCAAGAAAGCGGTCAACTCCATACCCTCCCAACTAAGATGGAAAATGGTGGGTCGTTGGGCATAAAGTTGATTGGCCCCACTTCCTTGGCTGAGGTATACTCTCCTCAAGGGTAACCAAAACAAACCCTCCAAGTATAAGGAGTCCAAATTGACAAAACAGTAATATTAAGTTTGAAAGTAAAAAGGTTGAGTTCCTAAAAAAAAAAACAGTTTGGCATTTTGCCGGGACATAGACTAGGTGCCCCAACCACATTATAGCAGTGGTCAACGCTGACATGGTTTGCACGAAAAGGTAAATATTTAAAATTCTTCAAAATTGTAAAATGTAGAAAAAAGATTAAGCTCCAGAGATTTTTAAGTAGGATGGCCTGGAGAGTTAAGTTCCATCCCAGCCAAAACCCTATGTCCTTCTCATGTGTTTCCTGTTTAAAGGTAAAATGACCATCTATACCAGAAGGAAAGGTGGGAATAGTATAACCCATCTAATAAAAGGGACTCTCACTATTTGGAGGCCGCGTTATGACAGATAAACTGGCACCGCACTGTTTTCTTGAAACTCTTAAAAAAGCTCCAAAGAGGTAGTACTATAACAAGAAGGTTGTTTTGTTATGTGCATGAAGCGCAGTTTTTTCAATTCAAATAATTAGTATGTATTTAGACATAAAAGTTAAATGAAAACTTGAACATATGTAGATATAAACATCTTGAAAGATAAAAGGAAATTGCTATAAGACATTAAACATCATAAAACACTAATCGGCCTTTGTCATCTCAAAGACACTAAATAGATGATACAAAATAGTCAATAATTAACTTTAAATCATATAATAACATTATTACTCAAAATGTTTTGTGAAATTTTATCGCAGTTCAAATTCATTCTTAGATCTTATTATCTTCCTTGTTGGAGTACCGCAAAGAAAAGCCCTTATACTAGATTTCGAAACTAAATCAAAAGGTAAAATTAACGGTAGGTGTGGAGGTTTGGGGTAGGATAAAAGGAATATCTGGCTCGATCTGTCAGGATCTCTTACTTAAGATACACTGAAAGGTATTTTGTTAATAAAATTCACATATTATGTACTGTAAGTTCAGAAAATTAGAGTTAAAACTCAGTTGTGCTCTTATAAGGAAAACATGTGATAGAGTTATGGCCTAGAAAAAGTGACAGAACAAGTTTAAGCTGCTTAAAATGTAACCCTTTTAACATGTTAAAATGATATAAGGAAACCTGTAAACCAGCACACAGCATCACTGAAGCTTATAATTGAACATTATAATGTAAGAAGCCAAAATTTTAAGAAAATATTTGGAAAGCAAAAAATTTTAAGTTACTGATTTCAAAATAAATTGTGGTAGGATAAAAAAAGGTTTTATATTTCTATTATAGTATATGCCGTACCAATTTTTGTTGTTAGATAAGAAATATAGTTACATCTGACTGTCTTAGGACTCCACTGATTATGTACAAAAGGGAAATCTAAAGAGGTATCAAATAATATTTACAGTTATCAAAAGATAGAGATACACAAACGTCTTATATTTGTGAATTAGGTATATGTACAGTTAGTTAGCTAAGAAAATCTTAAAGTTATTCCATGGACTTAATTTATATTTACATTTTTTAAAGATAATATGCAGGCATTTTCCCACCTCATGGAGAAAATCTGCTTAAGTTACATGCAACAAAAGATAGGCAAATATAAGATACGTATCTTAGATAAATAGGTAAGAGATAGCTACCTTAGCTAAATATCATTAGCTAAGAAGATAAAAGGTAAAGGTGCACCATAACTATTTCATTTTAGGCACTCGACAGATAAAAGGTAATTAGGTTTTTAAAGGTAAATTTTAAAACTTTAGAATTCAAATTAAATTTCCGGACATCAAATCTCATTATCTGAATCAAAAGATTCAGGTCCGTAGTAAGGTTTCAATTTTGAAACGTGCCAGCAACCGGCATCTCTACCATCTAAGTGGTTTAACTCATAGGTAGTTTTTGATTTTATATTGCGTACTACGCATAATACAAATTTTTCTGCTAGTTTAGCAGTGAAGTCATTAGCCGCATCAGATAAGACCATATTTCTTTTCCATACCTTGTCACCTATTTTATAAACCTGTTCACGCCTTCGCAAATTATAAGTTCTACAGTTTTTCTTATAGGCATTAGAAAGGTTTTCTTGAACTTTTTTATAAATTTGAGGTAATTTTTTAAGTTGTGACATATGATTCACGGTTTTCTTGAGAGATGTCACCCTCATTTTTAACATTATCATAAAATTCCCCATGTAAGGGTACTTTCCTACCAAAAACTAATAAATTTGGAGTGTATCCTGTAGACTCATGCACTGCTGAGTTTAGTGCACTTTGACATTCTGGAATGTGTACATCCCAGGCTTTATGTGAGTCTTTAATGTAAGAACGTATAGCAGTACCTATATTACGATTTACTCTTTCTACAGGATTAAAATTAGGATGATATCTACAATTATACCAAACTTTAGGAATATTGAATTTTTGAATCATTTCATTAAATATTTTTCCTTTATGGGCTGTAGCATTATCAAGAATTAAAACTCTAGGTACACCAAAAGGTAAAAATACACTATTAGTTAAAAATGTGGTTATAGCAGATGTTGTGGCCTGGCGTAAAGGCTTCATTATGGTCATTTTAGAAAAAATGTCTACGGCTACGACTAGAAAGGTGTTTCCTTTGCTACTACGTACAAAGGGACCCATACAATCTACGGCAATCATTTCAAAAGGAAAATAAGCTTTCTTTTCTGCTCCAATAAACCCAAAACGAGAAAAGTTAGGCATTTTTTGTCTCTGACACACCTGACATTGGCGAACATGCTTTAAAATTTCACTACGCATTCGAGGAAAGTAATATTCCTCAGCAACTTTATTTAAAGTTTTAAAATATCCTAAATGCGCTGATGTTGGAGAATCGTGACATTTTTCTAAAATTTTGGATCGTTCTGACTTGGGGACAACTAATTTCCACTCAATCATGTTTGACTTTAAAGGAAGTTTATTTTTTACATGCTTATAAATAAAGTTATTTTTAACTAACCAATGTGGATAATTTTCTGGTTTCTTTAAAATTTTATCTCTAAGATTAATATACCAAGGATCAAGTTTATCTAATGTAACATTTTCACGTCCAGGGATATGTGCTAAATTAAAATCAAATTGTTGTATTTTAGTAAGTAATCTAGCTAAGCGACCAGTTGGGTTTTCTAAGTTACGAAGCCAAATTAAAGAAGCATGATCTACTAGAACATTAAATTTTGGACCCATTTCTACATAACAACGAAATTTTTCTAATGCAAAAACAAGTGCCAGTAACTCTTTCATAGTAACTGAAAGGTTTCTTTCTGATTTTGTTAAAGAACGACTTGCATAAGAAATTATAACATCTTTATTATTTTGGTTTTGCATTAAAATAGCACCAATCCCATAATCACTAGCGTCACATTGAATTAAACATGGGACAGAGAAATCAGGTGATGCTAACACCGGTGCAGAAATCATTTTTTGTTTTATTTCTCTAAAAGCTTCTTCAGCTTGTGGTGTCCACATAAGTTTTTGTTTTTTACCTTTCCCTTTAAGTAAATCATCTAACGGTGCAGCTAAGTTACTAAAATGTTCAATAAAACGGCTGTACCATGAGCACATGCCTAGAAAACTTTTAATTTCTGTCGTTGTTTCAGGTCTTTTGTAATTAACTATAGCTTGAATCTTTTCAGGTGATGTTCTAAGGCCTGAACCATCAATAACATACCCAAGATAAGTTAGAGAATCACGAAAGAATTTACATTTTTTAAGATTAATTGTTAAATTGGCTTCTGAAAAACGTTTATAAACTTCCTTCAAAAGAGAAATATGATGTTCAAATGACTTTCCTGTGATTATTGTGTCATCCAGGTAACAGAATACATAAGGAGATAATTCAGGGCCCAAAATCCTATCCATTAATCTTTGCTGTATTTGAGCAGCATTAGATATGCCAAAAGGTAATGTTTTAAAATGAAACAAACCCCTTCCGGGTATTGAAAAAGCTGTTTTTTCTTTACTTCTTTCAGAAAGAGGTATTTGCCAAAAACTATGTCTGAGATCAATACTAGATAGATATTTAGCATCCCTCAGCATAGATAAAATATCATCTACCCTTGGTAGTATATAACAATCCCTCTTCAAAACTTTATTAAGTTCCCTAGCATCATATACAAATCTTACTTCCCCATTGCCTTTTTTGACAAGAAAAACTGGAGCATTATATGGACTATAACTTGGTTCTACAACCCCCATCTCTAACATGTTATCAAGTTCTTTATTAAGGATTTCTAATTGATATGGAGACATAGGAAATTGTCTTTTTTTAAAAGGTGGGGCATCTCCGGTATCCAGATCTGCAATAATTTTATTTGTTAAACCTAGCCTCCCTTCAGACGAGATGTTACTGTACATGTGAATGATGTTCTCAGCTTCAGATCTTTGCTCAGGAGACAAAGTTTTTAAACCTGGCATTGTAAGGGTGTTAAGGTCATCATTAGCTGATACAATGTTTACAAAAATTTCATCGTAATCTGAGGTAATTTCCCAAGTATTGTCACAAAAATTAATTTTTAACCCAAAAATCTTACAAAAATCAACCCCAAGTATTAAATTACACTTTAAAGAAGGGACTACCAAAACATCTACCAGTCTGCATTGACTATTTAAAGATAAAGGCAATTGACATATCCCAGAAACAGTTGTTTTATTACCATCAGCTACGGTTACTGACCTTTTATTTGTGTCTGACACTAAGAGATTGTATTTTTTAATTAAATTCATACCAAAGCTGCCAATACAAGAATGTGTTGCACCACTATCTAATAATGAAACAATATTTTCATCATATAAACTAACAGATATGTAAGGTCTCTTATCTATAGGCATATTTACAAAAACAGGTGAAATCATGGGTTTAGAAAAGAATTTTTTAACATAAGATTTCCATGATTCCCAATCTTTTAAATCAGTTATAGGGCTGCAAGAAAAGCTTACTTTCGACTGATTATGGGTGTTTTTTAGATATCTCGAGTTATAAACATTTCGGCCAACATATTTTGTCTTAGTTTGGTTTCGGCCATGACCAAACTTTCTAATTAGTTTTTTGGGTTACATTTAGGGCAAGTTTTAACGACAAAATTTGGTTTGCCACATTTAAAACAGAATTTTTTTCTTGGCAACCTGCAAGTAGTGTAGGTATGACCATGTTTATTACAGTTCCAACAGGTAACACTGTAATTTTTAAGGGATTCGTTCCGAGCTTGACTGTTAAAGACATTAATATCTGGAGAAGTATTAGTCTGACTCTCTACGTATGCGAGATCAGTTTCAAGACAATTAGCTGAAGGAGGATTATATTTAGTTTTAAAATAAGTGGCTTCATCAATTTTCTTACAGTAATTTAATAATTCTGGAATGTCAAAAATTTCCTGTAAAACTAAATAATCTAGATATTTAGGTAATAGATTTCTCCTTATTATTTTTAGTTTTTCTGTATCTGGAAAAGGATTGCTTAAGCGTGAAAATAAATTCAGCATTATAGAAACATAAATATTAACGCTCTCATTTTTGCCTTGACATCTAGACTTAATTTGATCTAAGAGAGTTTCCTCATAGCATGGAGGTAGAAAATCGCGACTAAGAGCCTCTGTTATATCAGACCAACAAGTAAAACTGTCTCTATTAGCTCGAAACCATGTCAGTGCCGTACCTTGAAACAAATCTAAGCTACTCTTAAATAGCTCTACTTCGTCAACATTTCGTGCTATTGCTAATTCAGATACTCTTTCCAAAAAGGCCTTGACACTACCTGATCCATTAAAAACTACACCCCATTTATATATTGGCGCAGATTTTACAGAAGTACTAACTGAACTGGTGGTAGGTTGAGTAACACTATGCGAAACAGGAATAAAAGAAAATCGATCACCTCTCTTGCCCTTTTGTCTTAAACGAGTATATAAATCAAAACAAGTAGCATAACTTTCTTTTTTAAAATCTGTACATTTTGTATAATTTTCTAGATCATCCTGTTCATCAGGTATTTTGAAACGACTAACTCTTTGGCTAAGAATGATTAGTCTAGAAATTATTATTTTAAACATTGAATCACTCGATTGGCCATCAAAATCAAGAATTAACCTTTCGAGCTCTACTAAGGTATCAGAAATTACATTTATTTCTTGATCTTGGTTAAAATTTGGATCTTGTTTGTCTATAACACTGCCCTGTTCTATTAGATTTCCAATAATGCTACGTTTGGTACTTAAAGATTTTCTTTTTGAGCTAATATCAAATAAAGACAAGAGATAATCTATTTCCTTTTCTGTTAAATGCTTAGCCTCAACTGTACCTTCCATCGTTAAATTAAAATTTTAACAGAAAAATTAATAAAATAAGAAAATTAAATTTTTTAACTCGAGATGCCAAATGAAAAATACTAAAAATTTAATTTCAAAATTTACAGTGAAACCTTAACAAAACTTTTAGGATAAAAACTTGGTAAGCAGAGAAAAGTAAATTCTACTACAAAATCACACGAAATGCTGGCAAAATCAAATCATACATAGATAACCCCTAGCAGTGTAACTTAAACAAGCTGTATAAAATTATAATAAAATGATAATGAAGAATAAATTATAAAAATGCAATATATAAACCTGAAAAAAAATTAAAGTACCTTTTATTGTACTACTGTTTGTTTCAGCAAATTGAAAAGGATTGAAAAATTATTTTAAGAGAAAATTTAAAGCTCCACGTTGCAGGCGTCAATTCTATATAACGTAAACTCCGGTGTTATAAAAGCCACGTTATAAAGAGTTCTTACGTAAGTGCAATAATAAAAGTTTGCACTTACGACCCGTTGGCTAGCTTATACGGTAGTTCGGCTTTGGGGGAGTTCAAAATTTTCAATCCTTTTCTTTGGTGTATGAAGGAGGCAAGTGAAAATTATAAATATGAAAGAAGGGCGCCAACACACGTAAAACAGAACTTACTGCACTGCCTTCATACACCCCTTACCCGTGTGTTCGTAAAAGTACTGAAACAACCAGTAAAACACTATTTAATATTATGATTTGCTTTATTTAAAAAATAATACTTGTTTACGAGAGAATGTAGTTTAAATTGTTTTTAAATAGAAATATGTGTGGTAATTTGAAAAAGATAAATTGATCAATAAAAGGTACTACTGTAATATAAAGCTTTTTTAAAAATCTCACCAACTGGCAGGAAAACTGGAGTTACTGGGGCCTGGTTGTTGGGCTAGAGGTAAAATTCCAACACCTCTTCGGTAAAGAGGGGGCTCTTTCTTAATGTAGAATTACTGCTTCAACTTCAAAGGTAACCCCAACCTATAGGGTTATTTGCTTCAACCAATTGTTTCTCGTGAAAAGTACCTCACAATCATGTGGGTGCAAAAATGTTCAAAATGCTTTAAAGGCTATAAAAAGCAAACGTGCACTAAGATGCAAGGTTTTAATAGCAATGTGCTATGTGCTAATAAGTTCAATGTGCACTAAAATGTGCTATTTGCTATGTGGCCGTTGAGCTGTAAAAAAGAGAAAAAATCCATTGTAGCCTATTGTAAAAATTAAAATTAAATGAAAGAACCTTGCTAAATAAATTAAAATAACAATTACCTGGCTGTTATTTGACCACTGTTTAACACAAAATTTAAAATAACTATAAAACAGGACCAGCCTTTTTAAAGGTAGTTTTACGGCCACAGTCAAAACGAAATAGAACGAACTCGTTCCAAGACGATTTTCAGCTAAGGTTTAGTAAGGAAAAAAAATGTTTAAAAAAAAGTTAGGAATTTGGCCAAAAAACTAAACTGTTGAAAGTGCTCCATGCAAAACTTGATTTTAATGTCCCTATATTTTGTCTCTTTCCCCCTTATTTATTTGACCAAAATAAAAGATTTTTAAAAAGATAGGCAACTCATACATTAAACACAATATACAAATCAATACATTAAATTTAAATATTAATTTTTGAATAATTTATGCTGTTTTTTTTTTTTAAATATTTTCGTATGGCTTTTAGTCATTCATGGAAAAGGCCAAAGCAAGAATTTTAGCGTCGCCGCACACAGTAAAACGTCAAACTTTGTTGTCACTTAACCCAATTTATAAAACGAAAATAAACAAGTCTTCCGGTTCGTCTCGTCGAATGCAGACCTCTGTGTTGATAACATAAGTGGTGCCACGTGTTCGGTTTTGCTGCTTTATTTCGGGGGGAAACGGGAGACTCAACCGCTCAGAGTGGAAACTAACGAACCCGCTAGAAAGGGAGCAGACGCTGTGAACGTGTGAGGCCTAGTTGTTCCTGTATTCTATCCCGTTCGTCTGCCGCAGTTCTACATAGAATATTAGCGTAATGGCCGCTATGTGGCGGGAGTGGGAGGGGTAAGGGGATAGCTTGAAAGAAAAGGTTATCTCGTGAGACCAGTAGTACTCTCAAGGGGCATCTAGTGGAAGCCAAGATGCATTAGAAAAGTTTTTAAAGAAAGTCAAATTTAAAGATTTGAAATACACGGGGACCAAACCGGAATAAAGTGTATCTCGCTCCGAGGGTCGCCGGATAAAGCGAGTAAGCTCCGGACGGGGAGCAATCTGGCAAATTGCGAAGTGCAGTGCCAAAAACATATATTGGAAAGGAAAGGAAAGGAACAAGGCTTTTTAAACCAACCATTTGGAGAACTACTTAAATAAATAACACAAACCCTTGCTTAGTGTTTACCGGACATTTAACAATATAGGTGACATCTTAAACTTCATTTTATCAAAAGGACAAATCATTTAATGAACTGAACGAGATTTTAAAAGGCGACAAACGAAATTGGAGGTATATACCAAATGTTTCTAATTTATTTAGCGTTACCAGGCTACAATGGAAATATTGGAAATATCTTGTTTAGTTTGTATCACAACAGCTCATACCCAACTAGGTTTTTTATAACGGTTTTCTTTCTGATCAAAATTATGTGAAGGTAAGATAATAGAAAACTATAGGTGAATGAACATCTAATAATGAAATTCTTATAAAAACATGGCCCTTTTATATGTGGGCATTAAAGAAAGCTTCAACAACCAGACCCTCAGCATCTGTAAATATAAAACATAAAATGTATATAATATACCAAGCTGTCAGTTATACAATATTAAGTACTTATAATAATGAAAATAGTCAAAGAATTTAAATAACTTCCAAAAACTTAGTTCCTGACATCTTGGTGAATGACAAAATATAATTAGCAAAATCATAATTAGTTACTGTAAAAGTGTAACGTTACAACATAGCTTTTGAATATTTTGAAACTTTAATATGTTTCCTAGAATTCGATTTCCAAACTTGTCTAAAATAAGTTCATCTGAAGGATATTCACTTCAGTCACCTGAAGGATTACATGCTGCTGATACAACGGCATATGCGAAGCAACAATCATCTTCATTCAAAATGTTAACCAAACTACCCCGAAATCCTTGAATTGAAATATAAGAGGAACCACTTAAAAGATTGTACTTGTTGATGTTTACTTCCAAATGGAGAATGTGTTGTAAAAACCAGCCTGCAATTCAAAAAAGAAATAATTAGTACTTAACAAGAGAAACTCAACTCCCTGTTCTGAGGGAAATGGGGAATTCTGATTACCCTCGACTCCCTGCTCCGAATAAATATCTTTTACTAGCAGTTCAAACTTTTTATATTCTACATTAAAGTCGCTCTTATCAGAACTGAAATATTCTGAGGAGGCGTTTTTAAGGTTTCCTAATGATTTGGAAACTTTATTGAAAGAATTAATATCAGAATCAAATTCCTCAGAGATAGCTAGGTCCTTAGAATTTATTGTTGAAATTAGTCCAGGGTCAACTTCATTATTTTGATTAATTAGATTTTTAGAAATTGTAAATAAATTATTTATCATGGTAACATCATTGTCACCACCAATTTCTAATTGCGTATCGTTAATTGATACAAATAACAATTTGGATAATCATGAATTGGACAAGCCTCTTTTAAATCAAATAAACTGGAATCAAATTAAAAATCAGAATTATTATCAATTATGGTATCAATATCAATATCAATTATGGAGTTAAATTTAACATCAGAATCAAAGTCAACATCAGAATCAATATAAATTATGGAATTCATGTTGAATAATAGTTAAAAAATAAAAATCAAACCTAAACACCAAACACAAAACAAAGCTGTAACACAAAATGTAGGATAAATTAATAGGGATTTGCAGACTTAAAGGTCCAAAAACAAAGTTGTCAGACGCCTAAACCACTTCTTGTTAAGTCACTCCCATTGGCTAGGCTGGTACGGCGTGGCACAACGTGTACGTAAACTCGACGTTTTTTTGGTCCAGTTTTTTTTCTAATTTAATTTTTTCCCAGTTTTTTTTCTTCCTATTTTGTTTTTCTTCCCGAGTTTTTTTTTTTCAATTTTTTTTCCGAGTTTTTTTTTATGGGGCGATCCTCTGACGTTTTCTTCTAAATGTAATAATGGTTCAGTTGCACGAGGCGGTACTTAGGCGTTTTCTTTTGTGCTTTATATTCTCGTGATTCTGCTGGGATCTTCAGTTCAGTCTTGAGTTTGAATCTAATATTGATTTTGTGTATTAGTTTAAGTTAAATTATTAAAAATGTCGGTTAACAGTAGTGACATTTCTTATGATGAATTTATTCAATTTTGTGAACAACACCATAATTGGTTTGTAAATGTCGGTATGGATTCACCAGTGTGCTTAGATGATACCGTGATGTGATGTGGATCTCCACAAACGCCGCAGGAGCCAATTTTCTTTTTAAGTTTGTCTTTTCCACACCTTTGACAGATCTTCGGACTCGAATATATCTTGAAAATATTCTTAAAAATTTCTTCCACTTTATTTAATTTGATATATCCAACGTCCCATTCCAAATCATGATATTCTTGGGACCAATCAACTATTTTTTTATCCTCGGCAGATAACATGTTTATTTTAAATGCCGATTTAAAGAGAAAATTAGACCAGCGTACACCATCGTAGACAGCTAGCTCCTTTGGAACCAAGCCAAATGAAAAATTATAACCTTGAATGTCGATGAATACTGCTGACTCGACCATGGCTGGTCACTTACTATTAATTTTGAAAGTTATTCTGCGATTTTATTTAGAAAAAAAATAATATATTAAACATATAAATTCCATATGTTTACTTTATGATTTTCAATTTTTTCAAATTCAGTTTTATTACACACCAAACAACTTTCAACAATACTTATGTGAAAAAGATTATCGTTGCACAATGTGCAGCGTAGGTCTTTTTCACAACACTCCATTGCTCTTCTATAATGTGTCGAAACAAAACTGTGTTTCCAACAGGTGTTTCTAAAGCATGCAAATAATAGCATGGTGGACACACACTATATACACCACCAAAAGGGGATCTTATTACAAATTTTGGAACACACAAACTTCTTGACGTAGATATTTTTCTTTCACAGCATCACTCGCACTAATTTTTTTATATTTACAAGCCCTCCTTCACCACATCCCGCTTCATTCCCATCATTCATTCCCTCATGTTCACTGTCTTATTGCTCCTCTTCAAAATTATTTTTATCTACATTACTTAACCAGCCCTGCCTAACATCAAAAATATTTCTTCCCCAACATTAAAATATAATATTTCATCCTCGTATATTGAACACATTTTCTCCATATTTTCAAAATGTACATTAGAATTTTGTAAAACTACGTGACGAGTACTCATTTTAATTAATTTTGTTACTTCTTAAAACACTGATATTACTGTAAGAATGACTTGCTCTGTTAGCTGCTAAGATTTAAATAAAACATCTCCCTACAATGCCTAACGACGACTGAGAAGGGCACGATCAATAAGAATCAATGTAGGTGGAGTAGAGTCAAGTGGGCGGGGCCAAGGATAGGTAGGGGAGCAGATCAAAAGCCTTCAACAAGGGCCAGGGAGAGTACTGGTACTAATACTGAATATTGAAATTGTAATTGGTATATGATGAAGTGACGGAATCCAAAAAATGGGTTGCCATGAATGGAGAGAGCCTTAAATAGAAATCTTGCAGCCAGATAGAGCCTACGGGTATCCAATGGAAGGTCGCCGGCCTCAGAAAGCATTAGTAGGCGTAGATTTCATTAGGACAAGCGCAACGTCCAAATTCGGTCGCACGTAGGCTTTGTTAAATGTAAGCAAATATTGGAGAATATTTAGAGCCTTCAGGGCTTTTTTGCACATTTTGTCAATTTGTAATTTCTAGGTTAAGTGTTTGTCAAAAGTCACACCAAGATACCTTACCCTATCCACACAAGGAATGTTTTCTTAATTTAGCTGGAGACTGCCCGGGATGTTTTGCATGCAATTTCTTGAAATTATTATACTAGGAGACTTGGCTGGAGAAAACGGAAGATAATGTTCATTAGCCTATTCCTGAAGGCCATCTAACGCCCGCTTCATATTGTCGAGCATAAAGGCCACATCAGTGCCCGACATGTCTAGTGCAATGTCGTCAGCATACTGTAACAACTGAACATTTACCTGCATCCGCTCCTTAACTGGATTAACGTATATATTAAAGAGAAGGGGTGAGGGGCTACCTCTTTCTTAGCTAACTCTGGTTCTATAAGTTTATTAGTTGCAAGATTTTTGGTAAACCTATCTTGTTCAAATTGTAGAATAACATGATAATCAATTAAATTTTGCTCCCCATATCTCATCAATTGTTTCTAAATCCTTGCAAATGTTGGGCTTTATAAAGCGTTGCTCAAGTGACTTTCAGAATATATCTTCCATTCGGCTCTTATATTGCGCATTAGTACGGCCACATCTCGACTATAGTTCTTGTGTTTGGTCACCTCATTATGATGTTTATATCCGGGCTATTGAGAGAGTACAACATAAATTTTTAAGATATATATCATTTAAACAAAACCGTCAAAATGACCTTAATTACATTCAATTAGAATCAGATCTGAATTTATCTACTCTCCAAATTCGTCGGCTGCAAAAGGATCTGAGGGTTTTTTACGATATTCTTCACGGTAATAGTTTTTGCCCTACTCTCCTTGATAAGATTGGACTTCATGTGCAACATAGGCAAACTAGACAAAGTTCATCCTTTCATGTCCCACCTCATAGAACAAATTATGGCTTCCACTCGTTTCTTTCTCGCACCGCCAGGCTCGCGAATAGACACCCTAATGATTTGGACTGTTTTGCTCATCGTGTTGCTTTTATGAGACAGCTCAAAAATTGTTTATGATGTTGTTGACTGTGGTTAACGGGTGAAATTTTTCCCACTTTAATGCCCGAAAAGACTGATTTTGTTTTCCTTTTTTCCCTTATTATTTGTATGCAATATTATAGTTTTTTTTTTATTTTTTTCTTTTATTTTTAAGAACTTGGAATTTATCGAATGTTTTTGTTATATAAATTTATTATTTAAGAATAATAATGAAAATTATATTATATTATATTATGTATTAATATTGGGCTTAATGTCCGTAGACAATAAATAAATAAATAAATAAATAAATAAACATCAGAAAGATCCTTGGGAAAGCCAAAATTACATATTTTGCTATGCAATTTATGAATGTTTACATTATCATAGGCCCCTGTAATGTCTAAGAGTATGAACAATGACTTTTGGCCGTTGGCCAACGAAAAGACATAAGATGTGAGTATTGTCAGACTATCATTAATTCCATTACCACAGCGAAACACCATTTGTAAGGGGTTAATTATTTTTTTATTTTCCAAAAACCATTTTAGTCTGTTCTTGATGATTGATTAAAGAACCTTTCCTACACATGAAGTCATGCCAATGGACCTATATGAGGGGGTCAATTGGTGGTCTTTATTGGGTTCAGGAATAAGGGTCACGATAGCAATTTTCCACTCTATAGGAATTCTACAACGGCCCCTCAAAATATCATTGAAGGGGGTTAAAAGAATCATTAACGCTCTAATTGGAAAGTTTTGAAGTATGCCGCAGTGGCATCTTTTTTTGGTCTTAGAGTGGACCACAGTTCCTCATATTAGATTAAATTGCTCGCAGAATAATTGTAGGTAATGTCACCCAGTTCTTCAGGGATAATTGGGGTTGCTAATAAATTTAATACTTCATTGGGAATAGAAAGGTCGGGTGACCATTGACTGAGAATTGGTTTCATGGAACAAGAAAATCTTTTAACGGAGGTCCAGACCTTCGAAATTGGAACCCCTGGCCGTACGTTGTCGCAAAATTTATTAAAACTCTCCCTTTTTTGCCCTAATACACCTCCTGCATTTGGCTCTGACTTCTGAAATTGATGTAGTTATCTAGAGAAAGGTCTCTTAGGTATGCTTTAAAAACTAGTTTTTTAATATATTTTTAAAAAGGACCTTGTAAAAATGCAATCTTTCTCTAATGTTAAGTATTTTCTTTTTTTAGACCAAAATTTGATAATAAAGCTATATTTTGAATTTCGAGTTTTATTTTTGACTTCCTGTTCACATGCAACATCCCACCACGGCTTACCTATTTCATATGTTTTCTTAGTTTTGGGAATGGCATGTTCGGCAGCTTTTAAAATGGATTGGGAAAGAGTCTCGTACGTATTATTCGCACTATTATTCAAAGTGTTATTCAGGAATGACCTAAAATAACCCTAATTAGTTTTTTTGTGTTAAATTTGATAAAGAAATTATCATTCGTATGCGGATCTATATTCTGACTATTTAAATCACAAAGAAATGTGATGTGAATGGTGGTCACTCATGGTTCACTCATGATATGTCGGGTATTGAAGTCCCCAACAATTATTGCCTATCGCCCCTTGCTGTCCTACGGCCGTGTAAACCAGCCACGGGAAACGATCAAACCATGGAATTTGAAACTTGAGTTTCTTTTTGTCGTCACTTACTGGAAACTTAAATGATTTATCCGACTTTCAAGGGAACTCCGATAACATTTGTTTTAAATCGTCATTAATTTTATTTGTTAATCCAAAGTAACGACCCACATATGTTTCCGATGAGGATGAAATGTCTTTGGAAATCTATTCGTCTCGACAATTTGATAGATCGTTGGGAGTCCTGCAATAAACAAGTAATATGTCAGGATACCAGGTTGTCCCTGTGAACTCAGAGTGCGTGTATTAGTCCTGTGCGTGACCTTAGATTTCTGGTTCTACATACTTACATTCAACCCTATTTGTTATATATTTATCTGTAAAAAACTCATTTAAAAAAATTTCTATCTAAAAGCTAGGAATACTAGACGTTTTTAGACAATTATGTATGTATTATTACTATAGTAGAAGCCCTCCTGTAACTATAAAAGACACAGTTATTTTGTGTGGGCTACTGCGACTGAACCCTTCAGTAGCCAGGTTATAAAATCTGAAAAACTCAATAAAATATTAAATATGAAACATTTTAACGCTGTACGAAAGCTCGAAAGAACCCTATTTTAAATTTAGGAAATAATAATTTAGTATTTTTAAAATATACAGTGTCGAGCTCTTAAAAAACTGAATTTTTCTAACAAAAAAAAATCATCGAACAGGTATCGTCTCTTTATTATACTCCACACTTTTTGTGTAATAAATAAATATATCTGTGATCCAAAATTTATTGTCATAAGTGCGTGTATCTGTGGTAGTTTTTTTAATTGCTTGTTCACTTTATAAAAGCGTGGTTTTTATTGTTTTTTAATTATATTGTTTGATTTACATTTTTTAGTGATGGAAATACTAAGTATTCATAATAACCACTCTTAAATCCTATCAGATACCTATTTTTTAGTCCAATTTGCAAAAATTACAGAATTTGTCATCTACGATGACACCGCCATTTTAATTTTTTGAATGTTGCCTAGAAATACATAATTTACACTTATTTAGCCGCTAAGCCACTTGCAAGTTAAATTATATGAAAAAACTACACTTTAGTAGTAAATATATAATAGTCTATACAGTTGTTTTAAAAAATGTTTGGATAATGATATATTATATTTTTAATCAATTCATTTTTATGCATTTTATTTCAAATTATTAAACATTTTTAATTTTGTTGAGTGATAAGTCTGACTATTTGCTAAAGGACTATATTTGAATTCAATTATATTGAAGTAAAATACGCTTGTTTTTTTATATTTTCCCTTTGCTGCACATGTTAACTTAAAATTATAAGTTGTTATTTTTATATTGAAGTAATTTAGCAACATAAACATGAACTCAATTTTGTTTTATTTTTCTAATTTTGTTTTTAATGAATAGTTGGCCACCTTAATGGTTTCTAATTATTTTGATATTTCTCATCAATTCATTAAACTTCAAATACTGCATAATAAAATGTTCTACAATTTACTAATACACTTTAGATATTTTTTGTTAGGTTTTTAGTTTGAAAATACTCTAAAATGGGATTTTTGCAGACAATATATTTTCAAGCGACCCTTTCGATCTTCCATTTTTTACTTGTTGGGCCCTCACCACAGGATCAGCTTAGTGGCCCACAGACCCTAAATATAAATATATGATTTAAAAATAATATGATTTTGTTTAAATTTCCTACCTTGATTTTTTGGTCCTTTTTTGAATTTGAACGATTCAGGAAAAAGTTTCTAGTAATGCAAAATTAAAATTGACACTTACCGCTATTTATCACAATTCCGACTGGCTCCGAACTAGGAAAAACACACAGATAACTCTTCCGTATTGACCGTGTCAAACATGAATACGCAATAGGAGGCTTAGTACATTAACAAATTTCACGCACGCGTATCGACATCGACTATCGTGCGCCATGCCATCCGCTGCCGGCCGATTGGTAACAGGTAGGCAGAATCGGAGCCGCCTTTCTACTCTGTTCCAATCCTCCCAGTAAATGCAAAAACACAAATTCGTGAAACATTTTGGATTTTTTTTCAAATGGCTTACTTGTGTTTGTCAAACTTTATTTAATTCCCCCACAGTGACTTTGAACTACCCTGTTTCTAATATCACGGCTTTTTTCAGAAAAACAATTCTGAAGGTTCGGAAGTTGAACGTTATTTAAGTTAGATTCGAACTGAGTGCGACTCTTTAATATTTTTTTACTACTGCTCTTTCCCGCCGATTTTTATGATTTTTTAGCACATTGGTATATTTAGGGTTGCTGATCACGAATCTGAAGTCAAATTGATTCGGCAACATTTCGTTTCTGAGTTATCGTTCTTCAAATTCTCAAATTTCACTTTTTAATGGATTTGCCTTCTGTATTCAAGAAATGTCCTTTCTTTTAGCATAAATTTGATGGAAGTTATATTAAACTGAGTAATTATTAGAGAGCATCTATTTCATTGTGGTTTTTTGACTAAAAACCACAATAATAGAGCAATAAAAGCAACGTTTCAAAATCTACGGTTTTTCCGTCAGCCGTAATTTTTTTCGAGGTTAGAAATTACGTTATTTGAATTTAAAAACCTCAGTTTCAAACAAATTAAAATGCGAGAAAGCGTCTACTTTTTAAATTCTTATTTATGGTTCAAATCGAAATTGGGGCCCCACAAAATGCAGTTTACTTTAAGGTAATTTAATTTCGTACACCAACGCCGATGTTGACTGATGATTTTATATATATATATATATATATATATATATATATATATATTAGCGGGTAGCCGCGACTTCGTTCGCGTATATGGCTATAATGAAAGGGGTGTAAAGAGGTACTTAAATCGCCTCATGTAAGTATCTTTATAAAAACCGTAGTTGACCATGGGGAAAAACAATCGCCGCGCAAGTCTACTCCAGCTCTACTTAAAGATTGCCCTTGAGCTTTGTTAATTGTCATTGCGAAACAAAGCTTTAAAGGAAACTCTACACATTTAACCTGAAAGGGATAGTCTGAAGGAATTAAAGGGATACGTGGTATAAAAACTGTTTCTCCCAGACAAAGGCCAGAAATAATAGTAGGCTCTATTACATTATTTTGTAATGTTTTAACCTGTAGCCGAGTTCCATTACACAATTTTGGTGGTTTTAAATTTCGAGTAAGCATCACTGGTGCCGCCACTTTTAAAGTGAGGAGGGATTCCTAAAGAGTTTAGACAGGATAATCAACCGCATTTTCTTGGTCTATAACTACATCTATTGAATAATATGTTAATTGTGGAGCAGTAATTTTTTCCAATAAAGCTAGATTTATTTCATCTGCTGTGCTATTTTTTGGAGTTAATATAGCTCGTTCTTTAAACCAAGAGTTTTATTTTGACAACTTTCGAGTCCACTATAAACATATAGGGGGTAGGTTCACCCCCTTGGAAACTGAGTTTCGAAGAATCCCTTGTTATCGAACCTCTGCACTCTAAAATCACGCTGTTTGCACAAGCTCAGCTTTCTACGGCAAACGGTTTGAGAAAGATTGCAAAAATTAATCAATGACCCGATTTTTTCAAAATCCTTGGATGAGTTTATAAAAAAATCTTAAAATATGTTCTAAAATAAAAAAAAATCACGTGTTCAAGTGTTTTTTCAAGTAACTAATTGTTTTTTAAATAAAAAGTATAATATTAAAGGTGCGGTTTCGGCCCCCTGGATTCGGTTTTTAAAAAAATTTAAAATATTTAAAAAAATAAAATGTAAAGCATATTATGGTCAACCGTTTTCCGAATAGTTAACGGTGTTTTAAATAAAATATATTATAATATTTAAGGGATGGTTTTTCCCCTTTGGACACATTGTATGAATTTTAAAAAATCCTAAAATATGTAAAAAAATAAATTAAAAAACACGTGCTCAAGCGTTTTTCCAAAAAACTGACCGTTTTTTAAATAAAATATATTGTAATATTTAAGGGGCGGTTTCACAACCTTGGAACTTGAGTTTTGAAAAATTCCTTCTTATCGACCTGTATGCCAAAATTCAGCCTTTTACCTGAAGCGGTTTGATCTAGAGCCTGATGAGTGAGTCAGTCAAGTAAGTCTTTTATGTATTAGTTTAGATTAGTATAGACTAGGGGGTACCAGCGACTTCGTTTGCCTATATGACTATAATGAAAGGGATGTAAAGAGGTACTTAAATTTAAATCGCCTCATTTGAGTACCTCTTTATTAACCACATTTGTTGTTGTATTCTCTGGCTGTAAAATAGCTAAGTTACTACGCGAACTTACTCTAGAGCATGCGACATACAGATGACCATGGCAAATACAATCGTAGCACAAGTCTACTTCAGCTCTACTTAAGGATTGCCCTTGAGCTTAAAGGGATTAAAGGGATACGTGGTATAAAAACTGTTTCTCTCAGACCAGGGCCAGAAATAATAGTAGACTCTATTACATTTTTTGTAATGTTTTAACCTGTAGTCGAGTTCCATTGCACAATTTTGGTGGTTTTGAATTTAAGCATCACTGGTGCCCCCACTTTTAAAGTTAACTCGTGAGGAGGGATTCCTGAAGGGTTTAAAGAGTGTAGGAACTCGACAGGAAAATTAAACGCATTTTCTTGGACTATAACTACATCTATTGAGTAGTATGTTAGTTGTGGAGCAATACTTGTTTCCAATAAAACTAGATTTATTTCATCTGCTGTGCTATTTTGTGAAGTTAACATAGCTCGTTCTTTAAACCAAAAAGCGGTTTGATTTTGACAACTTTCGAGTCCACTATAAACATTAAAGGGGTAGTTTCACCCCCTTGGAAACTGAGTTTCAAAAAATCCCTTCTTATTGAACCTCTGCACTGTAAAATCAAGCTCTTTGCACAAGCTCAGCTTTCTACGGCAAAAGGTTTGAGAAAGACTGTAAAAATTAATCATTGATCCGATTTTTTTCAAAAACCCTGTATAAATTTATAAAAAATCTTAAAATATAAAAAATAAAAAACCATTTAGAAACTTAATTTCTGGGAAATATCTACGGTCCAGCTTGGTAGGTAGACTGAAAATGAGTCTTGAGGATGCAACAATTAGGTTGCGAAATGTCGAAAACTTAAAAAAATCACATCATCATCACTCTAACAAACATTTTTTAATATTGTTCCGCCATATTGAATTTTTACCAAAATATTATTAGGCTATCCCCACATGACCCTTAATTTTTGGTCATAATTTGAAGTCAACCAGGTAAGTAGTATTTAAGCTATGTCGCGAACTCCATATTGATAAACATGTTTTTTTGTCATCTACGGACGCTAAAACGTGAAGTATGTAGATCCTGAAAGGGCGATTTTCCTCACGATTACAAAAATTTTATTTGGCCTCAATTTTGTTCTGCCATCTTGAATTAGTAACACAGTTTTACTAGTTGAGCCCTATACTACATTTATTATGGCACACAATTTGAAGTCAATCATTTTGTTCCGCCATCTTGGATTCGTACCAAAATGTTTCCTGTTGATTCCAACATAATACTTGATATTTATGCAAAATTTGTAATAAATTGGATAAGCAATTTTTTCATAACATTTTTTTAACATTTCACTAGGTCGCCATTTTGTATTTTTACCAAAATATTACCACCCTTAATGTTTGATAAAATTTTTAAGGCAATCGGGTAAGTAGTCTTTAAGGTATGCCGCGAACTGACAGACAGGCAGACATATCGGTAGACGAACCGACGGAATTGATAAGACATATTTTTTTGGCATCTAGGGACGCTAAAACGTAAAGAAGTGTAAAACCTGAAAGGGTGATTTTTTTACGATTACATACTTTTTATTTGGAGGCCATTTTGTTTACCACCTTGAATTAGTACCAGAATTTTACTAGTTGATCCCTATACTACACTTAGATATGACAGACAATTTGAAATCAAACGATTAAGCAGTTTTTTCAGGCTGAATTTTTAAATATTTTATTAAGCCTCCATTTTGTTCCGCCATCTTGGATTCGTACCAAACTGTTACCAGTTGATTCCAATATAATACTTGATGTTTTTTTGCAAAATTTGAGATAAATTGGATTAGCAGTTTTTTAATGATTTTTTTTTAAACTTCACTAGACCGCCATTTTGTTTCGTCATATTGGATTTATACCAAAATGTTACCAAACCATCCCCATATGACACTTAATTTTTGACTAAAATCTGAAGTAAATCGGGTAAGTAATCTTTAAGTTATTCCGCGAACTGACAGAGGGACAGACAGACCGGCAGACAGTCCGACGGAATTCATAAAACATAATTTTATGCATTTAGCGAAGCGAAAACGTAAAGATGTATAAAACCGGAGAGGGTGATTTTATCTCGATTACAAACATTTTGTTTGGCCGCCATTTTGTTCGGCCATCTTGAATTAGTACCACTATTTTACTAGTTGATCCCTATACCACAGTTAGTTTTGGCACACAATTTGAAATCAAACCATTAAGCAGTTTTTTAAAATATTTTATTATGCCACCATTTTGTTCTGCCATATTGGATTCATACTAAAATGTTACCACTCGATTTCAACATAATACTTGATGATTCAAGGACAGCGTAAACAGCGGCGCAAGACGTAAACGTTTTCAGTCTATAACCCAGGCTTTATGATTCTAAAGCCGTAGAAAAACAGTATCACAGTAAGTCACATAATTTTATTTTCAGAAACAATATATGTTGGTTGTAAAGAATGGAGTCAAGGTAATATTGTGAATTATATACGTTCGCTAATCTGCATTATGTATAAAGTACACTACACAGATCTAAAACATCGACGAAAGGGGGAGGTATGTCAAAAGCAGGCCGCTTCTATAGATATACAGAGTTGTAGCCAACCGCGAATGATGATTACACCGTTTCCATAGTTGCTCACATTCTTTTCATAGACTCAGACAGACTTCATGTACCAAACTTTATGTCCTTGTAGATACATCAAATTTCCAATTCAATCTGGGGGTCTGGTACGATTTAATACATCTCGGTTTTTTGCCTTTTTAAGGAAGCTTACCTTAAATTGGCTATCAGTGGCGGCGCTTGGGTAAAAAAATAGGAGAAGTGTTAGTTAGAGAAAAGTAGGACAGACAGGGTCTGAAAATAGGCACCGCATGCAAAACATTCTTTGCAAATATCCACTGCTACACAGCCACTTAAATTCAAAAAATCAAGAATTTTGAAAGGAATATTGTAGTATTTACCTGACTTTTTAATGTCTTTTTTAGCACAAATTGTCAGCACACTTGTTTGTCGACCCATAATTAAAAGGTCCTTTTTGTCATTTTCTTTCCAACGGGAAAATTGAGTTTCTAACAAACTACAAATAATGTCACTAACAGGTCCAAACGAATTCATTTTCAAAATCACTCACGCGCCACTCCTCCAAAGGATAAAATAAAAGGCTGCCGATAAAATATTGAATAAAGCTCGATCGCCGCGATCTACTTTACGTACAATACCAACGAAAACGTTAAACTGCGGCTCTTCCCTAGAGGCGGGGTCTTCGTACATGCGATACTCCCGTTGCCATAGCAACGCATTATTTCCTGGCATTGTTCCCGTTTCTCGCTGGAAGATTTTTAACGAGCTCGCACGTGGCTCTTCCGTTGGTGGATCGACACAAACGAGTTTGCTGCCGGTGCAGTGGGCGTACGTACGGGTTTGCTTAATACGCGCAAGTATATCATTTCGTTTTGTGTTTGTCTCTAGGTTTCTGACGAGCGGCAATACTAGGATTGCACTAAATTTAACATTGCAATTATTGATAATTTTTAATAAAATAAAATAAAATTTAATATTGAAAATTAGTATATTGTACTGATTTTTAAAGTTAAAAGATAATTTGCCAGTTTTTTCTGAGGAAGAGGCACTTCCCCTACTTCCTCCGAATAGCCGCCACTGTTTACTTATTTAAGCAAAAAAAAAGCGTGGATAAAGCATTTTTTGTATAAAAGAAAATTACAAACTTTCCATAAATAACCAACAAACTTCAAAATTTTCACTGCTTTTCCAATGCTAAAACTATCAATTATGAAGTTTTTGACAAAATACAGAAACTAAATGCCATGTCGCCAAACGTACTTGGTTTTATTTAAATATACAACAAATCATATTCCTAAATTTAAACCAAACGGTTTAACGGTAGTTTTATTAACAAACCTGGTGATAACCTAACCCGGTATGAATCACAGGACCCTAAACCGCTTTCATCAATCACATCACTTCAGAGTGCGCACATATTTCAGACATGATTTTAGCATGTTTATTGATGGTTTTATCTAACCTGGGCTAACCTAACGCCAATGGGACATATTCACCTAACAGTATAGGTTTTGTTAAAAAAAACTTGTTTTTAATGTAGAGCCCAAATTTTGTCGGCGCGCTTTCTTTACAACGAGCCTAAACAATCCTAACCTAACCGAATCCCAATGTCCAATTTTCCTTCCCACAAAATATGTGTAGATCTGGTTTCTACTCTCATTTGCACCAAAAATATAACAAAATTTACTTTAGCATCAGCGCTTGCTGGCTGACTAAGTGACATGCAGGTAAGTTAGCAGGATTTAGATACTTCATATTGTCAGGTATTAGTTAGAGAATTAGTCATATACGTAATTTAGAAAAACAGTTCTAATTTAATAAATATGTACTAGAAATAAACAAATCTTTTAAAAGACACATATATTAACTTACAACGACAATCACATGCATAAAATTTGACGGAATTTCAAATAAAATTTGTTAAAAGTGCGACTTGACAAAAAATTCTAATTTGTATTATTTTGTGAAAAATTGTAATGCATTCACGCTTTTTTTGCTTAAATGTAATAAATTTGAGGTAAGCTTCCTAATAAAACCAAAAAAGGTAAAAAATAAATGTATTAAATCGTACCAGAACCGCTTAATTTTTGATACTTATTGATATTAAAGCGCTTCAATTCATTTTTCATGAAGAAGACAAAAAAAAAATAACCCAGAAACCTAAATATTCGAATTTAAAAGCCCATCAATGATGACAGCAATATCTACATGACAAGTTGTCAACAAAAAAGCCCAGCAAAGCATGTATCTAGTAAAGGTAAATAAGTTAAAACCTCTGAAATAAAGTAGTTTTTTTTTCCTTAAAAGACAAATGTAAAAAATGGAGGGTTATTGTTGAAAGTCTAATCAATCTTATAACTTTCTTTCTATTTCAGATTAAGAAATAATGCAAATCCGCAGGGAGAACATACATTGTGAAGACAGTAAAAATAGCCTAAATATTAATAATATTAAGCTATCAACAATTTTAGAAATCTAGGAAGACATGCTGGTAGTGATGTCACTGCAATTGGATTACCGAAAAAGAAGAAAACAACAGGGAAGCCTTTTATTAAATTAAACAGCACCGGAAAAGCTAAAATTGTCGTTCCATGGATGTTAAAATATCTAGAACAAATATATGTTAAAAAAAGTCTACAAGAAAGTGATATCAAGGAAGTTGATATTAGAATTACTGAAATAAATATAGCAATTATAAAAAAAAATTCACCTTAGAGGCTTTTGAAAAATTAAAAGTTTTGAAAACGGAGAAGAAACTAAACGGAATATGGACATGTGGATCTTGTAAAGAAGAAATTGGTACATTTCCATGTATTAGATGTGATCGATGTCTACACTGGTTTCATTTATCATGCTCAAAAAGTTCTCATGAAATGTATTCAAATTGGCTATGTGTAATATGTTGTCAATTAATGTCTAATGTATCCTGCCGTAGTTAGTAAGTTTTAGTTTAATCATAACTAAAACTAGTGCAATATACTCCATATAATATATGTATCATGTGTTTTATTTCATTCACACGCCAAACATTCAGTAAAATGTAAACTCTAGTTATCGCACATTTGACCTCTATGTAGGTACAAAGTTTACTATGAAGCAAGACAAACTAGGCTAGACCAGACCGGACCTGCGCTGATATTGATAAAAGACAGGTAATAATAAAATATTTAAAACCAAATGCTTCGGTACCGTGCAATGTCTACAGGGAGACTTTGTGACACCTAGCCATCAAGAGATCCGAAGGATGTGAAGACCGTTTATATATAATATAAAAAATATAATAAAGTAATATTTGTTTTTCGTAATTGGCCACTTCTTCTATATATGTGTGCCAGACTAAAATTAGATTTTGTCTAAGGGGGAGGGGGCAAAAACCAATTTTTTACCACTTTGTATGTAAGATACAAAATTTACATTTTCTAGGAGGGGGGCGTTCGCACCCCCTTGTTGGCCCTTTCTACTTTAAAAATCAGAATCACCATTTTATTCTTCAATTTTTTTGTCTTATATAATTCGGTATGTTGTTATTTTGAAAAATGTCCAGTCCCAGTCATACACATAGCAAATTTGGACGAATTATTTATTCCCAACCAACCTACAAATTTATTACAGAAAATGTAAGAAATGCATGTATATAAAAACATTAACAAGCAGCGGCGTAGCTATCGTAGGGCAAACCGGGGCAGTGCCACGGGGCCCAGGCGTACAGGGGGAAAAACATTGTTTAAGCGGCAGTCGGCAGTAAATTCGTTTAAGTAGTACACCTATTTAGTTCTATTTACTAACTAGTCATGACTGCCAATTATTATTGTCAATGTAATTATTTTGCTGTAAAATGTATATTTTATATTCATAAGGTATTACTTTGTGCCCTAGCCTTAAAATAGGTACTAAAACAAAAAATGAATGATGAAATGTTAATTTTATATAAAGTGATACCTTTTTAACGATTTAGCTATTCGTCGTTATTATAGCGCCATCTATACTCTTAATGGTTAACCAAACCACTAAATTGAAGTATCAATACACACATGCGCCAACAACGATGGCGGGCCCGGCGCCACCGCTTTATAATAACGTCTCGTCTTTGGGGGATTCCCTGGTCTCCAGTTTCGACGAAATTAACCAAACCTAAGTAGGCATATTAAACATTTAAGGTGTTTCTCACACGCTGTCCTTTAAAAATTTCAAGTGTAAAGAAAAACTGTAAAATTTAATAATAGATGTGTGGAGTATGAATTAAGCGAAGTGGTATTTATATATTTTATATAGTAATAAATTATATTGTGCCAGTAATTATTAATAGGGTGCCTAATAGAACATACAGTAAGTCACTTATTAATTATATAATTGTATTGAGTAATTGAGTATTTTCTACTAAATACTATTACTATTTGATTCAGTAAACAACAAACAACAAACAAAACAAAAGTATGCTTTATTGCCGCAGAAAAATTCTACAATTTTATGGACAAAGCAAAATATACCTAAAAATAAGACATATCAAAACATTAATCGAAAATAATTTCGACAAGTCAGTGCTTTTATTTTTAAAATGTAAATTATCAATTTACCAAATCGTAAAACACACGTTAGAATATAGCATAACATTGCAAACAGTAAATGAATCATGATAACCTTATAAAAGTAAACAAACACACATGTACGAGGTGAATAATTTCGATGACATTGAAATCAAAATTGCAACTATGCGACCTTAAACTCTATGTTATTATAGTTATACAAATAATTGTGATGTTAAACAGAAGGTATATTGAACTAGTGCAGAATGTAGTATACAAAAAGAATTAAATTGTTTTTAATCCAATACCTAACAAAAATAATTAAGTTTTAAGTGAATGTTCGACAGTTCTTTTCCCTATATAATGATTTACAAAATTCTATGCTATGAGTTAGGACATGACTCACAAAAGATTTAAGTAAACAAGCGAGTTTAGTGACAATTTAAAGAGACTTACTCACTGAAAAAAAATCATTAACGCTGTAAAGTGGTCTCTCAATGAGGTATGCTTTGGTGTTTTTTCGAAATTGTGCAAGCATAGGGATAGATTTTAAATGTACTGGCAGATTGTTGTAAAGTTTTATGGCGTTGTAAATAATTGATTTTTTTATTAATTCTGTGGAAGGAATGGGAAGATAAATATCATGCCTAGAGTTTCTGGTAGGGTATACATGTTGTGGCCTTTCTGGGAGGGTGTTTATATGTTTTCTCAGCAAACATACCGTTTCCAAAATAAATAATGCAGGAAGTGTTAATATTTCATGTTTTTTGAAATAGTATTGGCAGTGAGCTCTATTATTTAGACCAAACAAATAACGAATGGCTCTCTTTTGAAGCATAAAAATACTACGAAATTGCTCGGTGGTACAGCAGCCCCAAAAGGGAAGGCCATAGCGGAGGTGGGATTCAAATAAAGAGAAATAAGTAAGTCTGGCAGAAGGAACGTCTAGTTCTTTTGAAACTGATCGAATGGCGAAGCAGGCGGTAGAAAGTTTTTTAGTTAAGGTGTCAATATGATTAGACCATTTTAGGTTGCTATTTATATTTAAACCCAGGAATTTAACCGACTCTACGTATTCAATATTGCTGTTATGTACCTGAAGTGGTTGTAAAGTTCCCTTATAAGATAACGCCACCGTTTTATCGACGTTAAAACAAAGCATATTGGAATCGGACCAAGCCTTAATTATAACCAAGTCTTTGGAGATACTAGAGTGTAAAGACGTTGTATCAAAATCACTCCATGTTATGCTTGTGTCATCAGCAAAAAGGGAGATTCTTCCATTAATTTTAAGGTTCGTGATATCATTAATGTATAACAAAAAAAGAATAGGTCCCAAGACTGAACCTTGAGGAACTCCACTTGTAATCAACTTACAATCAGAATCGGAACCATTAGCCCTTACAAGTTGTTGCCTTTTCCCAAGATAAGATTTGAACCAATTTAAAGAAGTACCACGAATTCCATAAAAATGTAGTTTGTTTATCAGAATTTCATGACTAACACAATCAAAGGCTTTCGCATAGTCACAAAAAACTGAGGCAGTTGGGTGGTTGTTATTGAGAGATGAGTAGACGCCTCTAAGCAACGTGAACACTTTAACGTTAACGTTAAACACGTAAACTTTGCTAATATTAAATTGAAAAAGGCTTTTACATCACTCAATCCCGTCGCCGTCGTTAACTTACGCCGTCTTCGGCTCCTCATATTTTAAAGTTAGGGTGGATTGCCGGGTTTACCTAGCATTGTAATGCACAAACGTAATTTTAGTGATATTATTTCTTTTTACCCAACTGCCTACGGTACGAAGGTATTGTTTTTCGATGGGGACTACGTTTGTATATGTGTGTTGTAGGTATGTACGTATGTGCCACGCTAAAGAGCAGACAGCTGAACTGATCTTGACATGTCATATCGTTAATTGGATTCCCCCGAGTCCTGGCAGTGCTATAGACTATATAAAAAATTTAATATTGCTGAATATAGGCGCTATTTTGTCGTTTTTATCGTGCTTGACTAGGCATAACTTCCTCAGATATGAAGCGATTTGAATGCTAATAGTGATACCGCGGCATCGCGTTCATCTCGTGACAACAACCCTCCTCCCTACACACTGTTGAACCCACCCAAAAAAATAAATTGAAAAAAATAACCCGACTGCTAGTTCTAGTAAAAGAGTTTGTTCCAAATTACAAAATATTTTGCAGTCGCATGCCTTTAGTTGCCTATCGAATACTTCATTTAAGCGCATGCTATTGCAATACATCTTTCTATTTTGTAAAAAACCCTCTTACAAGAATTGGCAGTCGGGTTATTTTTTTATTTGTGTAAATGTACGTTTGTCCATTACGTCACAGGGTAAACCCGCCCTAATTTTCTAAAAGGCCACAACTGTCTATTGCATTTAGACTGCAGAATAAACCGCTCAAAAAATATTAGAAATGGAAGATAAGCGAAAATATCAGTCTGGGGCACATAAATGAAAATTAAAATTACAAAAAGAAGAAAAATTAAAAAAACATGCCAAAATAGACAATTTTTTTAAAGTTTCTACTTCTCATTTTTTTGTACAAAGAACTTTTACCTTGTACTGAGACTGTTGATGAAGTTGTCAGCAGTTCCATTCCTAGCACTTCAGGCTCTTTTAATAGTAATACTAGTGTATCTAGCGATCTTGGATTTTACTTGGGCAAAACTGATGAAGATAAAAAGATTATTATTAGTGTTGCACCCAACAGACCTAAAGGTCCATTTCCCAAGGACTTGAACCAACATTATCGCAGTTTTAGTAAAGGTTATTATTCTTCCACTACAAAATACGGCTCTGTCAATCGTCCTTGGCTGTGGTATTCAACTGTACTAGATGCTGCCTATTGTGAATCTTGTTGGCTTTTCTCCAAATTGTGCAGTTCATGGAGAACGGGCTTAAAAGATTAGAAACATTTATCGTCAGGCATTGAAGAACACAGCAAAAGTAAGGCTCATAATTAGGCAGTCCAGACGAACTGTCAGATTTGTAAACAAAACTGACGTTGGTTGGCACACATGGCGGGTGGCTTCATAAGAAAAGTGAAGAAAACTATTGCATTTAATGCATTTGCAAACGTAGGAAGTGATTAGACGTTTATCGAGCTTTGGTGTGTTTTTTTGATTTCTGTTGAACCCTTTTCTTGGCATGGAGAGTGAATATTTAAAAAAGCTATTGGTTGAACATCCAGATGTCGGCGAAAGGTAGGCTTAAAACTATATTTTTTCTATATTTTCGTCAATAACAGCCTTTCTTTGTTACAGATATCGCACTAAACTAAAATTAATAAACGTTTTGGACCCGTTTCTCCTTAATACTCTGGACCTAAACTACAACATTGATGGAATTCCACCAATTACCAATATGGATATTGTTTCATACTTAGTTTTGTCCCATAGTTTCTACACAAAGGAACAAATGAAAGCTTTTAAAAGTTTGCAAGCTTACAAATACTTTGAGTCCGGCTTTGTTTTGAAAGTTGGAAGTAAGATAGTCAAGGATCTATACATTTTAGTTGGAAGTGTAAGTTTTTTTAGTAATTTCTCTAATAATTGAAGAGCCAGGAGAAAAAAATGCAATTCAAATATTAACTACAATGCTATTATTTTTCCGTTTTCAATGGACTGGTATCTTGCTTTCCCCTGGATCTTCTATTGTTATCAGTTTATCAGTTTTTGCAGTAAAACACAACTAACATTGCCAGATTTTAGGTATTTCTCAAAATACGGGATACCAAAAAATAAACATTAGGCAGAATAATACAATATTGATAAGTGATGTAATGTGATAATACTAAAAACACAATAATAAGTATTGATTGTTATTTTTGAGTCATAAAATTTTTTATTTTATGGACAACTTGTGAAATACAGAATATGACATACCTATGTTCTCGGGACACTGGGATTAGGTACTGAAACACGAAACAATCACATATATACAGGACATCTGGCAACTAGACACAACTTGAAATAACTCATGCTTAATTTATTTTAATATATTTTTTTTAATTTCAGGTAAAACATTCACAGAGGGCAAATTTAAAACCATTGGAGGTCTGGGTAATTGTCTCAAAAGACGGAAGTATATGTACGGCACACTGTACGTGTATGGCGGGGACAAGTGAGGTATGCAGCCATGTAGGAGCAGTACTTTTTGCAACAGAGTATGCTTCTTCAAAGAAGGAAGCTATGTCATGCACGGACTTTCAATCGGTGTGGCTAGTACCCAGTATGTCTACCAAAGTTTCAATTGTGCGTGTTAGGGACATGAACTGGGGAAAAACCAATATACGTCAAGAGAATTCTGCTATACCGCCAATATCAAATGCAGAACTGGTGTCTATGCTAGAAAAATGTTCTGAAATGGGTCAAACTTCTACACTTAGGAGGGTCGTGGAACCATTTGCCATGAGGATTTCAGAAGAAATAAATAAAGAAATACCATCAATACTGGATATATATAAAGAAGAGAACCTTGACAAAACATATGTTGAATTAATGAAAATTGCAGGAGCAATACATTTTACTATGAATAAACAACAAATTAGTCAAATTGAAACTGCAACAAGAAGACAGAGCGAAAACAGAAACTGGTACACCCAGAGGGCAGTAAGGCAGTAATAAAACCAATCCTTCGCTTTCATTAATAAAATCTATATGCTACCCTACAAAGATACTCTTTACAACAAAGGCGACTTCTTGGGGTTTAAAACATGAAAATGATGGAGTAGAAGAGTATAGGCATTATATGGAAGAAGAAAACCATACAAACTTTATTATTAATGAAGTTGGGCTTTTGGTAAGCGAAAAATGGCCTCAGTTAGCTGCGACTCCTGATAGAATAGTGTATTGTGAGTGCTGCAGAGGGGGGTGCCTAGAGGTAAAATGCCCATATTTATTATTTACCAACAATGTACAGGACATGGAAGAATACCTAAAAATGGCAAGCTGCTGTTTAGTAAAACAAAATGATAAATTAACACTTGATAAGAAACATTCTTATTATTACCAGGTGCAAATGCAAATATTTGTGAGTTCCTTACAATATTGCGATTTTGTCATTTGGTCACCTGGAATCTTTTTTAAAGAAAGAATTTTGCCAGATTGGCAGTTTTGGAATGAAAATTCTGAAATAGCACTAAAATTTCATTCTGAGGTAATAATGCCAGAGCTCTTAGGAAGGTTTTTTACTAGACAGCAAGGTATGGCAAAAATTATTCATTGGTGTCAATGTAATGGCGTAGATGATGGGAGACCGATGATAAGATGCGAAGGAGATGAGTGTGAAACTCAGTGGTTTCATTTTGAATGTGTTAAGCTGGACGACTTACCAAATTCACCATGGTTTTGTAAGAACTGCCATCCTCCACATCAAGAAGTGTAATTTTTACTGTTTGTGATAAACGAAATAAATAGTACAATGATGGTGATCATTATTTTATTTAACAGCAGGTGAAAACTCTGGAAATAACCAAAACTTAGTTTGAAATCTTTTTCACATTTTTATGTTCCAGGTTATGTATTTGAATTTTTTTATCCATTTATATATAATCATATAAAATTATGTCTTCATATCTGCGTTTCCTATCACATAATTCACATATAAGTAATTTCTTGTTAAAAAAATAGACATTAACTAAACTTGAGTAAAGCTATCGAATATTGAGTATATCTCCTGTAAAAAATCATGCCGTGCAAAACTTGGGAAAAAAATAGCTCATAATATAATAATACTTTTGTTAAAATATATTTTTAAAAGTGGAGCTATATCACATCTGAGTAGTTTCAATGTCAAAAATGTACTCTTAGTTTAATTTTACTGAAAGCAAGCATAGGAAAGGTATTTTTAAATCTAAATGTCAAAAGTTGTAACTTAATTTTTTTTTGGCTGCACCTTTACGAGGCTGCATTTCAGAAACAAAGACTTCGTGCACCCAAATATATACAATCTCTTTTTAAAAAATAGAAATTAACTAAACTTGAGTAAAGCTATCAAATATTAAGTATATCTCCTGTAAAAAATCATGCCGTGCAAAATTTGGGAAAGAAATAGCCCATATACTCTTATACTTTGTGAAAATATATTTTTGACAGTGGAGCTATATCATATCTTCAAACTTCTAAAAAATATCTTAGTAGTTTTATGTCAAAAATGTACTCTTAGTTTAATTTCACTGAAAACAAGCATAGGAAAGGTATTTTAAAATCTAAATGTCAAAAGTCGTAACTTAATTTTTTTTGGCTGCACCTTTACGAGGCTGCATTTCAGAAATAAAGGCTTCGTGCACCTAAATAGATATACATACTTTTGAAGGGAACAATAAATTAAACACCAAAATTATAAATTTTATATGTTTATTTCATTTGTAGATATTTAAATATATATATTTTAAAGGCTATTTAATGGACAAGACAGGTTTCATTATTTTACACTATTAATATATAGTAATAATAATTATTAACAAATAGTACAATTTTATCTAACAAGAAAAATATTTACACATGCGTTTCTTCCATGCATTATTCTTGACAATTGGTATAATCAAAAAACAATTTTATTATTCAATTGTAATTATTTAATTTACAATATAAACAATAAGCAACCCATCAAAAATGGCAGATCTACACTTAATTGTTTTTATTTTATAATGGGCGGAGAAAAATTCACTAAACCGCAGCAAACAACTATAATTTTATCTAACATGTTAAGGCCCTCAGGGTTATTACCTTTTTTTAGCATGCTTATCGGAATGGTCCCCTTTAAAATTTTATATTTATTTTTTATCATCTCTTCTATATCTAAAGGATGCAACTGTGTTTTACCCTTTGTAAATGCAGGAATATGCAATTTTGCTTGGAGGACACCCAATGTTTCTTTTATTAAAAATCTCCTATCAGCCAAAACAATATCTCCAGGTATAATATAATTACAAAAGCTGCTATTTTCAACTATGTGTTTGTCAGATGCTCTACCTCTTACCACTTATATAACTTATGCATCCCTGTGGAGTGATTCCAATTAAAAATTTAATTGTATGGTGATGCTTGTAATTTGACCAACATTGTTGTTGGGTTAATAGCGATGGCGGCTTTTCTATAAAAACTTCAAAGCAATCTACAATTACTGTACATTTATCATGAAATGCTTCCTTAAAACAAGATGGTACATTTTTTTGTAAAATATTACGTTCTGGCCATATAATAAAAGCTTTAAATCTTCTGAAAAGGATATCAATAATATTCTCAAAATATACAGATGCTGTAGTTTGTGAGATCTTAAAGTTGTACGCTAACAGCTTAAAGTTCAAATCTAGGCGTAGCTTTATTAAAGTTAGTAATAATTGGAAATACTGAAATACTGAATTTATTCATGTTAATGAAATTACATTTCTTACACACGTCAAAATGGATAATGACAATAGGATTAAAAATAAAAATAGAATGTCTAAAAATAAAAATAAAATGTCTTGACAACCATTACAACTAGCTTAAAACAATAAATTTAAAATCTTAATCTAAGGTCAGACTCACTTGTCTTACCAACAATCACAAACACTTTAAAATACCAAGCTAACAAATTAAAAGTTCAGACTCGCCACTTATCACATCGATATTGTTTTATTCATAAACTCGTCTACACTGTAGAACGACTGTGCTAATAAAAATTTTTTTATAACAGAATAATATTGTTTTTCATTCATTTCCCTAACTTGAACAGGAAGTTTGTTATATAAATGTGGACCAACATACTTTGAACTAATACAAGATTTTTTTAGCCTAAGATATTCCAGGTTGATGTTATCTTTCTGTCTGGTATCATGATCGTGGTGTTCACTACAGCGGTTATAACTTTGAAGATTTTTTTTTACATAAACCAGACATCTTAGAATAAATAGTGACGGTATAGTCAATATTTTAAGTGTAACAAACGCATTTCTAACATCGGCTCAGTAAGGCAGGCCTGCAAGAATCCGAACTGCCCTTCTCTGGAGTCCAAATATTCTCTTTGCTTGTGCACTATGGCCCCAGACAAGAATCGCATAATCACAGTGCGACTGGAATAAGGCGTGGAAAGCCGTAAGCAAGATTTTTGGTTCAACAATGTTTTTGATGTTTCTTAAAAGATAAATAGAACTCGATAATTTCTTGGCTACTTGGTCAATATGTGAACTGAGGACGAGGGCAGTATCAAGGTGTACTCCAAGTAGTCTCACTGAACCTGATGTGGGAACATCACACTCAAGGTCCCTGAGGCTAAACAAAATACGCTCAGTTTTCTCAATGTTCAAAGATAGTTTGTTACTGTTGAACCACCCCTGCAATTTCTCTAGTGATTCCTGCATTTGACTGAGAAGAGAATCTAGGGATTGAGCTGTTGAAAGTGCTGTTGTGTCATCTGCAAAAATCACTAGTTTGGTGTCTGTAGCTGCTTCAATGTCATTTATATAGATTAAGAAAATGAGCGGCCCCAAGATAGATCCTTGAGGCACCCCATGCTTGACAGGTAGTGACTGTGAAAGTTGTCCCCCAGAGAAGGTCTGCTGGGCTCTGTCCGTTAAGTAACTAGCTATTAGAGCTATGCTAAGATCATCCAATCCATATTGTTTTAATTTCAAAGAGAATGTTGTGGGATATGCAGTCGAAGGCCTTGGACAGGTCACAGAGAACTGCGCCAATATGTTGGCACTGTTCAAAGCCCTCGACTACATACTCCAACAATTCCAGTATTGCATCTGTTGTTGATAGTGATTTACGAAACCCGAACTGACTATTTGCAAACAAATTGTGCTTTTCAAAATACGAGTAAAGCTGAGCCTTCAAGAGGTATTCGAAAACTTTGGAGAGCGCAGGCACTAAAGCAATTGGTCTATAGTTATTCACATTATTTGCATCTCCCTTTTTATGAATTGGAATCACCTTGGACTTTTTGAAGACATCCGGATATATACCCTCACGTATACATGAATTTATCAGATATGTTAGTGGTACAATTAAGATGTTTTTCAGTTTTTTGAGGAGTACACTATTAAAACCATATATGTCTTTGCTATTTTTTGATTTAAGATTATCAATTGCATCCCTGACCTCTATGAAACTGACTTCTCTGAAGGAAAAGCCTTGCCCCGGAGTAACAAAATTTTGGGACTGAAAATAGTGTTTAGGTTCAAAGGGAGCTTCTGGAATATCTTGCAAGATTTCTTCTGCAATGTTTGCAAAAAAAGTATTAAAGGTATCAGCTGAGATGTTAACTGTTGATTTGGGTTTTTTAGTTATGCCTCTGGCATCGTTGGTTACCTGCCAAGCTGCCCTAGCTTTATTCTCTGAACTTTCAATAAAGTTTGAGTTTGCTGTCTTTTTTGCATTATCGATTTCCTGCCTATACTGTTTCCTATACTGATTTCTCAAAATACCAACTTCAAATGAATTTGAGTTGTTATATAGATCATTAAGAAAATTTAGACGTTCTCTCATTTCAGACAAAGCATCATTATACCACCTTACATTTCTGTCACACTTATTAATGTACCTTTTAATTGGGAAACATGAGCTGTAAGTTTCAGTGAGAATGTCCATAAACTTTTTACCCTTACCATTTGCATCTAACTCTGTCGTTACAAAGGACCAGTCGACATTGCTTAGTACCTGAAACAGACTATTTATACCAGACTTTGTTATTGGTCTGTGAAAAGTTACAATTTGCGAGCTACTTTGTTCATTGGTCATGACATTTCTTAAGGTGATTTCCACCGCCTTATGGTCTGATACTACTCCCTGAAAAACAGCAGTATTAAAATCTAAAGTGTCCTTAAAATTAACAAATATGTTGTCAAGACATGAGTTTTTTCTAGTGTTACATAAAATTTGCTCTACAAAACCATAACAGTTTAAAACATCTAAAAATTCTTTTTTCCTTATACTATCTACATTAAAATCAATATTAAAATCACCCATTATTATCACATAGTGGAAGTTATTTGCAAGGATTTCTAAAATTTGGATAGTTCTATCTAGGAACAGTTTAAAATCTCCACTTGGAGGACGGTATATATTTACAATTACAAGGTTAAATTGTTTTAGTTGAATTGCAGCTATCTCACAAGACATTTCAACTGATTTTTCCATAATGTCGGTACGTTGGATGAAAACAACATTGTGTCTAACTAAAATGGCAACTCCCCCATGCTGGAACTGTTTTCTTGCATAGTATGATGCCAGAGAATATCCATTGATCAGAAGTGATGGCATTTCTGCAGGCAATAAGAAGTGTTCCGAGATACATAGAACATCATACCGGAAATTTGTTTTGTTTAAAAATACCTCCATTTCACCTACTTTGTGCCTAATCGAGCAGACATTCTGGTGGAATACACTTAGATGTTGTTGGCGTTCTCCATTAAATTCCCCCTGAAAGTCGGGCGTCGTCGAATATGGAGAAAATGGTTTATCATTGTTCCTTTGCCCCACATATTTGGGGACATTACCTTTTCTTTGAGTTCAGCTGGTATCTCTAATTTAAATGAACTTTTGAAATTGTCCTTCCTAGTCTTCATCTTGTACACCTTACATTCACATTTTAAGCTTTCTTGGAGGTATTCTTCGATTACCTCAGGTGATACATCCTTGTCAAGTCCTGAAAGAAACAGGAATGATTTTTTCTTTGCAATCCCAATGTCGAAAGCAGTGTTTTCACCGTGTATCGGTGATGGCCTATTTTGTTTAGGGTGTTAATTGGTTAAATGGACTTAAAGCTGTTGTGCTTAATACTGATATATATTCTACTACTAATGGAAATAAAATATAATTAAGAGACTTATAATCGAAACCACAATAATACTTCCACTTTTCAACATTTGATATGTCATCCATTAATCCAAATGGTGAATTGTCCACTCTTCTTTGCAGAATTTCAATCTTTTTTGATGCAAAGCTTAGCCGTTCAAAACGCTGTGCTAGTTCGTCCATAGTTAAGTCAGTTTGGGTAGAGACACCAGTATCTACCTCTTCAGATTCGGCTTCAGGTGGGACGTCTTGATTTGAGTCACTTTGCTCCTATTAAAAGAAAAATTGTTTGAGTCTACATATAAATTAGATTAATTTATTAATTTGCATGGTGCACTAAAATCAAATTAGGTTTAGTAGGCTTTTGTTATCATTTGACATTTATCGCCTGTCATCTGTAATCCAAAAACCCAGTTTGATTCTTATATTTTAAATTTTATGTTGTTATAAAATCAGACATTTTTACATTTACAATCTCCATTTTCATGCAGCTAAATCACGATTCGATCTCAGAAATAACAGAGACCCGAAAATGGTTGTTTTAGTTTTCAATTAAAAAATCCAATTGATTTAAATACTTCTTGAAAAAGCAATTATATCAAGTGGAAAAAAAAACATGCCTACAAGAAAAGTATATTATGCGTCCAATAGGATTTCAAAATTTTATTTGCCTTACCCCTAATAGCTGTATCTTGTGTCTTTTGTCTAGCCGTTCTTTTCGGTCAACATCATGAGGTCTCTTTATGACACTTTGTGCTGTGTGTCCCATATTTTGGGAGGGAACCCAGTCTGGATGCCCTTCGTTCTCTAAATCGGCAGGCTCACCTAAAGAATTGAACAATTTTATATAAAAAATGAAATTACATAGACATGTACACATAAAGATATTTATAGTTTGTGGGTGTACAATTTAATTTTGCTTGTCTATTGCTCATTTGTTTTGGGCTAGAACTTGGAGACGACTTTACCTCTTTTGGCTTTTTTAGCTGCTTGTAATGATATTTTTTATATTTTTATTTTTTCCAATGATTATTAGATAATAAGTTTAGTCCCTAATACTCATATATAAAAATTTAAAATATGGACAAAAACTATATAATACTCTATTAGCAATAAAGCATGTTTGAGATGAGCTTGAGTATCTAAAAACTCTAATAAATATGATACATTGACACTATTCTTACCTGTAATAAAGTGCCTGCTACAGACTCTTTGGTACTTTAATTTGGATTCTGTCAAATCAGCACGCTTTATAGCAGCTATCCACAGAGCCCTACGTTTGGAAGACAATGCATTTTTCTCAGGTTTCTTTGGAAGATTTAGAACAGTAGGAATTCTAAAAAAGGAAATATTGTCCCGATCGCGAGGACTTCCACAGCCAAACACAATGCAAGTTACAGGCATTTTAGTCAGTTTTATTGAATAAAACGCTTTTGAAAAGACAACTTTATAAAAACACGCCGAAATAAACTTATGAACTCAAGAGTCAAACAGATAATTGATATTTAAAACAATAAACTCATTATTTACGCATGTTTGTTTACGTTTTGTGTGCCAACCACTGTCATCCGAAAATGAATTTGACAGGTCGCTGGATTGCCTAATAGAAGCTTGCCCTATTCACGACCTGTGGAGAAAAAATCGTAGTATTGACAAGAACCTAGAAGAAGAAGTAAGATTTCAAGCGTTGTTCTGGAAAATGGTGTTGCAAAGGTTATTCAAAATAAAATTACTTCTAGCAAAATGTTCCTTATCATTTCATGGTCACCGTGAACACGATTTTAATGGAAATTTTATGGCTCAAGTAAAATTTCTGTCAGATTATGATGATATTATGAAACAGGTGATGGAAATGCCTTCTGGATCTGTGCGATATCTTAGTCCGACTATTCAAAATGAGTTAATAGTTTGCCTTTCAAAAAAACTTACTTTCGAATTAACAAAATAAATAAATTCCGCAACATTTTTTCTTTGCTTCTTTATATCACTCAAGATATCACAAAAATAGATCAATTAAGTATCGTTATTCGAACTTGCCATATAATTCGAGACAAAGATATGCTACCGCAGAAGTTTGAGTAAAAGAAACCTTTTTGGGATTTTTCCAGCTAAGAGATCATTCTGCTGCAGGAATGACTCAAGAAGTTCTAAATATATTAAAAAGCCTAAATATTCCCATTGAAAAATGTTACGGGTAATGCTACGATGGAGCCAGTGTGATAAGTGGAGCTTATAATGGAGTAAATGCTCAAATGAAGAGAGTTCAACAAAATGCCGAATATATACATTGTGCAAGTCACAACTTAAATTCGGTAAAAAACGATGCAGTAAACTGTTGTAAAGAGGTCTCAAAATATTTTGCTACTTTGCAAAATATATATTCCTTTTTTGGTTTAAGTATTAAAAGATGGGACCATTTAGTATCTTACCAGTGAATCAAAAACTACTCTAAAAACATTAAATCCAACTCGTTGGTCAGGAAGAATATTTTCTATTAGTGCTATCAAGCATATTATTAAATCCCTAACAGAAATAGAGTTACAATCTCACAAAATAGATGAAAGAGAAGAAGTATCTTCTATTAAGAAACAAATGTGTTGCTTTGAATTTGTATTTATTTCGACAATGCTGTATAAAATACTTACACAAGTTGTGGCTGTTTTAGAACAAGTGGAAAATAGCCTTACCGTATTAAGATCTTCTTATGAAGTTTTAAAGGATGAAGCTGTGGACCTGGCCAACAAATGGAGTATTAAAACGGAATTTAGGCAAATACGTCAACCAAAAGTAAAAAAAAATTTGATGAACTTTTAAGCGGTTAAAGATTTAGTAATACTGAAATGTTATTTAAAGTCAATATTTTTAATCTTGTTGTGGATCGTGTTTTAACACAAATTACTAACAGATTTGAGAGCATGAAAAAAATAAATAATTCGTTCGATTTACTTATTCCAAAAACTATATTTAGTTGCGACGAAACATGCATTGTAAATAAATGTACGGTCATTTATAATAAATATCCTGAAATATTTGATTTAAATAAGCTAATATTTCAATACATTAATTTATTAAATATTTGTAAGACTGACCTTAAAGGAGATTTAACAGTTAAAGAATATTTTAATATAGTTTTAAGTGATTATGGTATACTTGAGAGCGACTTAAGTGAAGTTTACCTTATGTTTCCATTATTTTTTACGTTGCTTGTAACAACCGCTACTGTTGAAAGTTAATAAGTTGAATCTTATAAAAAACTAAGTACCTTAAGTCTAATTAAGACATGGCTAGTAATTTAGTCGAGTAGCGAGATTTAGTAATTTAATGCGTGCGGACAGTAAAATTTAGTAGAGTAGTTTAGTATAGTAGTTTAGTCAGCTAGATCCATCTGATTCTATTTTGACGGTCGAGTAGAGTTCCTCAGCACGTGCACCTACCTACTAAACTGCGACTAAAACAGTGTGAACGAGTGTATTTAGTTAAGTGCATTAGTTGCTGAGAGAGTCGAGAGACGCGCTGGAATGAATATACGACTTTTAAGTTTGTTATTGAATATTTAAAATACGAGGCATTATGGAATGTGAAGTGAACTTTTTTAAAACAATCGCTGGGTGATTTGATAATGACGTGCTTTCCATCCACTGCTTCGCAATACCCGGGAAAGTTTCATTAATTTCGAAATCTATGTTCAATTAACTTCCATTTAATTTCATCCGGAAACTACAACAAAAAGACAAAGAATATTAATAATATACGTCTTTTCATGTCCATTTTGACACCACTACTTGACGATTGCACTAAACTCAACTAAACTAGTCTAAATGGTAATCGATTAGTAGATACTTGCTACACAACTAAATTACTCGCTACTTGACTAAATTACTAGCTGTGTCTGAACTAGCCTTTAAAAAGGCAAGAAAAAGATTTTTAATTTTATTTTGGTTTATTTTTTATTTAGTATTATTTATAGGATAGGTCACCTTATATATATGGTTTACAATATGTATTTTTTATTGGTAAATAAACCTACCAACTTAAAATTATTTTATACCACCATTTATCTATGGTATCACACTTTGTTAACAATGTTTAATAAATATTTGTTTTGACAATAAACAATTTTTTTTAGATAAATATTTTATATTCCTGAATATATTTATGAGGGCCGGGCCCCCAAAAAATGTTTGCCCCGAGGCCTCATGACTTCTAGTTACGCCACTGTTAACAAGTCGGAATGGATAAAATATAGAATTACTAGAACAGTAAAAAAAGTTATCCCATTATGTGCTTTAAATATTTTTTAAAATTGTGCATAGATTGTTAAAAACAGAGTACATGGTCAACCTAGTTCCTTACTATCAGTATACAAAAATACAATATATTTTGCCTTTATGTAAGGTGACTAACTTTTAAAGCCAAAATACGGGAGAGTCCACGGCGATTGCACTTCAATTATTTTTTGTGTGGTCAATAAAACTGGCGCATTAAAACGGAAACGAAATATGTATTATTTAATGTTTAGTTTGCTTATATTAAATAAGAAAGAACTTTTTTTTATTATGCAAGTGACAAACATACAAAATAAGACATAAAAACACAGCCCTAAACAAGCTAAGACTAAAAAAACATACCACTTTACAATAATTTTTAACTCTTAAATTTGTATTTTTATGTTTAAACACGGGACAATATACGGGATTGAATTTCAGGGAACGGACGTTTTATTTAAACGGGACGTCACATAGAAATGTCGGCTCTAGAGTCTAGATAAATTTGGGTTGACTTTATAAAGCTTCCTATTTTCAACAGATGAACCAAACAAGATTAAAACTGTATTAAAAAAAATTTAGAGATGAATTATAGTTACACGCGGCCTCCGAGATATATCGTCATCTCCTTTTAACGGAAAGCTAAATAAAATACGCACTCCGTTTAACAGACGGAGAATTAAAATAAGCTGTCCGTTTAACGGACGGGGAGTCACTGTCAAATTACCACCCATATTTTTTTTTAAGTTTCGTTTTTCTAGATTAGTTTTTACGTTCAGTCTTCCGGTTCGTCTCGTCGAATGCAGACCTCTGTGTTGTTAACATAAGTGGTGCCACGTGTTCGGTTTTGCTGCTTTATTTATTTTCTTATCTTTTGCTTAACGGGAGACTCAACAGCTCAGAGTGGAAACTAACGACCCTGTTAGAAAGGGAGCAGACGCTGTGAACGTGTGAGGCCTAGTTGTTCCTGCATTCTATCCCGTTCGTCTGCCGCAGTTCTACATAGAATATTAGCTTAACGGCCGCTACGAGGCGTGAGTGGGAGGGGTAAGGGGATAGCTTGAAAGAAAGGGTCATCTCGTGATATCAGTAGTACTCTCAAGGGGCATCTAGTGGAAGCCGAGACGCATTTCAAAAGTTAAAGAGGAAATATAAAAGAGCTTTAGGGTATTCGGGAGCTTCGAGCTCGCCATCCGGATATTCTACCGATAACGTCTTTAAACTGGATTAAGGTGCAGGGTCAACCTCGAGGGTCGCCGATTTAACGACTCTGAGCCCCGGACGGAGAGCAATCTGGCAAATGGACTAGTATCCGCGCCAATAATCTAGCAATTAATTAATTAGTTTTTACGTTAAATGTGTACCTAAAGTCTATTGTGTTCTAAGCGTAATCGCTAACTTCAAAACTTCAAGCAAATTTACCAATACACTTGATTTGAATGACGTCAGAAATTACATCAACATTGATGCATAAATTTGTTCTCGTCTTTTTTCGTTTTTTTCTCAGTCAGACATCAAAGAACCCCCGTTACCTTCGTTGCTGTGTGTTCAGGTGGGGCCAAAGAAAATTAAAGAAAGTAATATTTGGGTTGAATTTTTTAGTAAGGTATATATTATGTCAATTTTGTGTATTTTAGTGTTTAAAGGTGAAAAATCCCGGTTCTGCGGAATATTTGACAGTTACATAATTGATAATTTTTAAGGTATAAATTTGATGGATTCATAGTTTTTTCATTGTTTTAAGTAAAAAAAAGTATTTATTAAATTAAAGGCACTGTATTCTGAGAGAATAACTGTTTTAAATAATTTTTACTGAATTGTTTTTCTAAAAAATAAAAACCGTAATTCAATTAGACAAACACCAGCTTGCAATGACCTTTTAACACAAAAAATAGGTATTCACGTGATGTTCCCTACTATTTTCGCGCTTTTAGGATAGAAAAAAGTTTGGTGTATTGCCGAGAGTTTTCTTCGGTTTTTAAGGTCATTTATAACTTGACGAGTTTTTAGGTTAAGGTGAACATAGATTTAGACGGGATTAATCTTTCTCTTCCTACCTCAATTGATTGTTAATGAATATATACTTTTATATTATAGAATATAAAATATGCACCGCGCAAGAACAATTGTCAATGCTATATCAGGGCCTCCTGGTCAAAAGTTTGCAACATGGCTAGTAAAAAATTCTCCGGCTGTTTTTCAATGTAACCAATGTCGAGCCTATAATGTACCTGCAGCATCAGAACCATTTTTGAATGGAAGTTCAAGTCAGTATGTCGAAGATATGTATAATGCTTGGTTAGCAGATCCATCCAGTGTGCATGCAGTAAGTAATATTCCTAATCAGTGTTGGTAATGTTTTAGATTCCCATTGGTAGCCAAGTGAGCACAATAAAACAAACTTTATATTATAAAATTTTCTGACAACTGTTAACAACTGACAATACTCATACATCCTTCTCTCCTGTATTCCCTCTATCTACTTTACCTATAATATAATACATCTCTTTCTTTTAATCACATTAAAAATATAAAAGAAAAATGAAAACTAATTAAAATTACAAAAATAATAACTGAGAATCTTTAAATTGCTCAGAAATCTTTCTTTCTCTAGTTGTCTTGGGTTCTGTTTGGTAATCATATTTAGGGAAGTTCTTTGATTTATTGTTGTGAAATGTCTTTTAGTCATGCTAGGTAACATTCAGACTGTCTTCTGTCCATATTGGACTGGAATCGAGATTCCCTGCTACTTGTTATGTATTGTCTGATTTGCTAAGTGTACTGGGCTCAGATCCATTATGTTTATTATAGGTATTTGTATTGTATAATCTTGCATTCTTTTCACCTTTTTCTTTTTGTCTGATATTAGGAACCACAATATTTTTCAGTTAAATATTTTATTATCTTTTCTTTCAAATATAAATTTTGGGTTTTATGGTATTCACTTAACACCTCTGCTAGATTTCATCTGTATTGTCTTGCTTTATTTTCTATTATATATGATATTGGAGATGCTTCTTTTTTTATATATCCCTTTTTCCGAGTTTTGTGACATTCATTTTTTTCAACAAAATATTTTCATTTTCTTTTGGTTTCTTTCGTTTTCTTATCAAAAGACTATTTTATATCTAGCATTATGTATTCAAATACATTGTGTACAATATGTTAATGTTTACACTGTTTAATGACAATATTGAATCTTAAATTTTTTGAAAACTATCGGCGAGCAGGAGTATAACTTACTTTGGTTAGGTTAGGTCAACAACATTTCATAAAAACTATTGTTACTGTCAATAGCTTTTAAAATCAATTTTTTCACAATTTTTACTGAATATTCAGCTTTTCTAAGGGCATTGAGGATCATTTGGACTCGAAGTGAAATGTTGGAAGTTGCAATTTTTTTCAAAATTTGTAAAATTATTGTTAGCAAAATTTATTCCATTATCACTGACATTTTTCTTTGAATTCCATGTATACTAAGTATTTTTTGCATGCTAGTATTGTTGTTTTTCATGACATGTCTTTATATTCTGCACAGAACTCAGAGTAATGGTCTACAATAATCAAAAATCTTATTTTTTGTTTTGATCCTGATTTCAAATGCATATATGCTTACTTTACCATTTGAAAGGTCATATTGCAAAATTTGTGGTGTATTCAACACCTTCATGATTGCAGTGTATTTTTTCAAGTGTCTTTTTTTCTTCAATTTGGAGGAATGAGTATTGTATCCTGTTTAAGATTTTTTTTAATGGAACTTGGAATTTTTCTGGCCAACTTTTCTGAATTGTATTGTACAATTCATTTATTTTTTGATGCTACTGCGGGATCAGAGTACTCCTATATCTGATTCTCAGAATGCTTAGTTACAAAAACATTTATTCCTTAAATGCTTCTTGAATTTTTTTCTTATTATTCTTACTTCCTTGTTAGCTTTTTGATTAGTATTTTATAACCCAAATTTAGTAGAGACTTGAAAATAATATCCTCCTATGAAGAATAAGACAATCCAAATTTAAGAGTATTAGTATTTCCATTTCCTATTTTTTCCAGTAAATTAAAGTACATTTATTCTTGCGTTTCAAACGTAGCATCAGCTGGTAGATGAGTATGCTGTTTCAGGATTGCAATTGTCACTTGCATTGAACTTATCTGTTTATAGCTTGTCTCCATGATGCTACTAATTGCTATATGAAATTTAATATTTTCTTTACTAACTGCAGGAACATTTTTCTCAAGCTGCATGAAGATTCATATGAGCAACACAAGTAAATTGTGTGGAAGGCACAAGTTTTCAAAAATTCTTGTCTTCCTCCTTTTACTTTGGTCAGTAGATTAATCAGATTCTTTACTCACTACATTTTTTCTTGGGGGAATGTTGTTATTTTATCAGTACCTACGTAGGTGGGAACCAATCCTCTTTGTTCTAAACAGCTTTCCATTTGAATGAACTATATGTAAACATAAATATATTTACTTAACACGTCCGGTCACTGTTACTTAAATCTTAAAAAAATAGACCAAATTTTGTGTCTATTTCTGAAACATAAATACCTGTAATAAACAATGAATCCAAATATCCAAAAATATGCTAAATACATGATATACCCAGACCCCAAATCAGACAAATATGGGCATTTTTAACAAAATAAAACTATAGGAAATAAAACTTGAAAAAATGAATTTTTAATGAAGGGACATAAAGAGCATGAACAGCTCTGACAATGGTTGACATTAGATTTCCATTGCACCTGTAATACATATCATACACTTAAAATATAATAGCCAAGTGATTTCCTAAATATTGTATTTTTACATTAAACTATCCTGAATAGCCCTAGGAAATATTTTAAATTTGCACTTCTGGCTAGGTTTAGTAAGTAAATACCAGTATGTGTCGTGGGACAAAACATTACACCTCCAAAACATTTTAATCATCTGATAAGATTGTTGTCTCGACTTACTGAAATTAGATTTTCAAATCTATAATGTTACAAGTTGCACATGTATCTAATTTACACTTGGTCAATGGTTTCTTCATGATTATTTATTGTAAATGTTAATTCTGTGGTGATTTCTTTTTTTCTTCTATTTTCTATTGATGAAATTGAATCTTCTTCCAGTACAAAGTTATTGTTATTATTATCAGTCATTAATATTTTTTGATGAGTTAAATGTTGCATACAAATTCTTGAATAGTGGCCTCTTTTGTTACAATAATTGCATGTTGCTTTATGCTTAAATCTGCAGTATTTACAATCTAAATTCAAATTCAAAATATACTTTATTGTACAAAGGTTTTCATGTTATTGACAAAGTTTTCTTGAAATAATATATAAGTACAAGTAACATCACTAAAATTAATACAATAAAATAATAAAACTAACACTGAAGCACAGTTAAAACAGTATATGTGTAAGTTAAAACCTTAGTATTACAAAACATAAAAATATCAAAAAATCAAAATACACACTCATAATACTCTTCTAGGGTATCAAAGGTCTTAGATAACAAAAGTTCTTTAACTTTATTTTTAATTATTTCAAGACACTGACTATTTTTAACTATCTGAGTGTTTATATATTTTTCTGCCCTTATATATTATTGACTGTTAAGTCAGTGTCATTCTAGGGATTGGCAGCGATAAGTTTTCCGGATTCCTTGTATTACATACAGGCACTGCGGTAGTTGGACAGTAGTAAAATATTTTTATTTATTTATTTATTTATTTATTTATTTATCAACGGGCATAACCCAATATTACAATAGAACAAAATATATTAACAAGAAAAACAATTAAAACTAATAACTAATAACTAATTAAGTAACCCAACCCTAACCAAGACTCAACACAGCTAAGTTGCAAAATAGTTAACAGAACAAAGGTAACATTAATAAGGAACAACCTTATGCAACACAAGACTTCACGCTCCTGGCAAAGCTTGCACGCCCCTCAAAGCAGTCAATAAGATGGGAATATTGGTTAGCCAATCTAACAGATCTTGCCAGAAAAGAATTATGGCCATAGTTTGTGCAATGTGTTGAATTGTGGAAGGAAACCGCCTGTCTAGTTTGCCTTGGTTGGACGTGGAGGCCTATCTTATTAACAAGTCTAGGACAGGAGCTCTGAGAGTGTAGAATGCTATGAAACATTTTAAGATCTCTAAACTTGCGGCGAGTTTCTAGATTGTCCAAATTTAAGGTTGACTCCATATGACGGTAGTCAATCCTGTCCTGGTAATTGATTGGTAGACCAGTCTGCTTAAAGGCTACATATCGAAGAAATTTATGTTGCACTCCCTCAATCCTATTAATATGTTCTTTATAGTAAGGGGACCAGACACAAGAGCTGTATTCAAGATGAGGACGCACAAGTGAGCAATATAGCTGTCGCATGGAAGCTATATTTTGAAAATCCTTTGAGCACCATTTAACAAATCCAAGCATCTGAAATGACTTTCGCACTATACTTAAAATGTGCGGAACAAAGCTTAGACCACTATCAAGCATTACCCCCAAGTCTCTGATCTCGGAGACAGACTCCAGCATGACATTGCCAATTCTGTAAGTGTGGTCTAAAGGCTCTCTACACCTTCTGAAACACATTGAAAAGCACTTTCCAACATTCAAGTCCATACCGTTTGCACCACACCAACTGACCAGTCTATTTAAATCTGACTGAAGCCTATGGCAATCATCCACTGATGACACTCTAAGGAAGAATTTTAAGTCATCAGCAAAGAGTAGAAATTGTCTGTGATGGAAACAGGTTGAGATATCATTTATGAAAAGGTTAAACAGCAGGGGCCCCAGATGTGAACCCTGTGGAACACCAGACAATACAGGTATCTCACGTGACTTGAAGCTAAGGACTCTAACAACCTGTGTACGACCGGTCAAATAAGATTCGAGCCACTTCAATAGAGAGCCCGTAATTCCAGCCGTCTTTAGTTTATGCACTAAGAGCATATGATGTACTCTATCAAAGGCCTTGGAGAAGTCGGTATACAAAGCATGCACCCGATACCCTTCCTCCAAGGACTCGGACAGGAAGTCTGTGAATGAAAGAACATTCAACTCTGTTGATCGTCACACACTGAAACCAAACTGTTCGCCAGTGAGCTGACCCCGAAGAAAATATGTCAAGACCTCACACACAAGCCTCTCAAACATCTTGGGAATCGTGCTCAGAATACTAATGGGTCTATAATTTTGTATCTGTGCATTGCCTTTGGATTTTTGTGAACAAGACAAACAGATTCTAAATAAATAAATAAATAATATATTTACAGACTTGCCATTTCAATATAAATATACATATATAAACATATAACTAATTTTTGTTTTTATTTTTTTTACAATATAAAATATAAATAAGAACATAATTTTGTACCTTTTACATATGATATATTTAAATTGATTGTATGACATTGAAATAACATCAACCTGGGTTGGTAAGCTATTGGCTTTCTTACAAAATCTAGTGATTGAATTGTTAACAGCATAATTTGTTCTATGATACTTAATATTAAATACATTATTTTGTCTGGTATATCATTGTGGGACATGCAACTCAATAACAGACAATAAAGCTGGAGAGTCAATAAGATTCCTTATAATTTTAAAAAAAGTACATATATTGAGATATTCTCGTCTCTTTTCAGAGTGCAAGATTAAGCAGAGTTAGTAGCTGATCATAATTTATCTCATCACTACTAATTTGCAATTTATAAGCAATAAAGCATAAAAACTTCCTTTGAACTCTCTCAATAATCTCCACATGAACCTTGTAATAAGATGACCATATGGGCAAGCATCTTTTAGTGCAAAAATATTCGTAAAATTATTTAAAGATCTCAATACAAAACCTAAGAGTTTTAAGGCTTTATTTGACACATGTTCAATATGATTTACAAATGCAAATTCGGAGTGTGTGGTTGCCTTTATTTTGATTAATAATTTCGTAAATACAGTGCAACAACAAAATTGTAATTTGTACTAGTCTTAACCCAATTTTTTAGCATTCTTATGTGCTAAACCGTTGTAATGTGTTAATTTATCATGGGACTTATATTAGTTGAAGAAAAGTGATCTTATTTAATTGATTAATCAGCAAATAAAGTAATTATTTAATTCCTAACCTATTAACCATCATAACAGCTGATGTGTTGTTTTGTTGTTAAAAACTACAAAACTTTAAAATAATTATAATTTTGACTGGCTGAAATTAAAATGGGGTGTGATGTCTGCAGTGAGAAAAAAGGGCCCAACTTTAGGATCTTTACATGTGATGGCTGTGATATTAATATATGTACAAAATGCAGTAATATCACAGCATCTGAAATTAAAGTATTAGAACTCAAGGGTGGTAGAACCTTGAAATTTTTATGCCCCAAGTGTCTTCAGTCAGATACATTTACCCTACTACATCAAACAATAGAAGATAAACTCAGCATAATTGAGAGCAAAGAGGAAATAATTGCGTTATTAAAGTCAAAAATTGAAGATCAACAAAGGGAGTTGGATAAAAATGCAATTGCACCCTTATATAGAAGGATTGTACAGAGCTCCATCCAAAGTCAACAACCAATATGAAATGAAAGTAATAATGTTCCTAGTTTGATGGTAATTCCCAAAAAAGTGCAAAAGGCTGAATTCACAAAACAAAATCTTCAAATGAATGTTAAACCTGCTGAACTAAAAGTTAGAATTAAAACACTCGCCTATTGAAGAATGGCAGAGTAGTGATTAAATGTCATAATAAACAGGATGTCGAAACCCTAAAAGAAGAAGCTGAAAAAAAGCTAGAAGGATATGATATACAACTTACCAAACTGAGACTACCGAGGTTTAAGATTGTGGGCTATGATGGTAATTTGGACATGGGTAAAATAGCAAATGGTCTAACCAAGACTCAACACAGCTAAGTTGCAAAATAGTTAACAGAACAAAGGTAACATTAATAAGGAACAACCTTATGCAACACAAGACTTCACGCTCCTGGCAAAGCTTGCACGCCCCTCAAAGCAGTCAATAAGATGGGAATATTGGTTAGCCAATCTAACAGATCTTGCCAGAAAAGAATTATGGCCATAGTTTGTGCGATGTGTTGAATTGTGGAAGGAAACCGCCTGTCTAGTTTGCCTTGGTTGGACGTGGAGGCCTATCTTATTAACAAGTCTAGGACAGGAGCTCTGAGAGTGTAGAATGCTATGAAACATTTTAAGATCTCTAAACTTGCGAGTTTCTAGATTGTCCAAATTTAAGGTTGACTCCATATGACGGTAGTCAATCCTGTCCTGGTAATTGATTGGTAGACCAGTCTGCTTAAAGGCTACATATCGAAGAAATTTATGTTGCACTCCCTCAATCCTATTAATATGTTCTTTATAGTAAGGGGACCAGACACAAGAGCTGTATTCAAGATGAGGACGCACAAGTGAGCAATATAGCTGTCGCATGGAAGCTATATTTTGAAAATCCTTTGAGCACCTTTTAACAAATCCAAGCATCTGAAATGACTTTCGCACTATACTTAAAATGTGCGGAACAAAGCTTAGACCACTATCAAGCATTACCCCCAAGTCTCTGATCTCGGAGACAGACTCCAGCATGACATTGCCAATTCTGTAAGTGTGGTCTAAAGGCTCTCTACACCTTCTGAAACACATTGAAAAGCACTTTCCAACATTCAAGTCCATACCGTTTGCACCACACCAACTGACCAGTCTATTTAAATCTGACTGAAGCCTATGGCAATCATCCACTGATGACACTCTAAGGAAGAATTTTAAGTCATCAGCAAAGAGTAGAAATTGTCTGTGATGGAAACAGGTTGAGATATCATTTATGAAAAGGTTAAACAGCAGGGGCCCCAGATGTGAACCCTGTGGAACACCAGACAATACAGGTATCTCACGTGACTTGAAGCTAAGGACTCTAACAACCTGTGTACGACCGGTCAAATAAGATTCGAGCCACTTCAATAGAGAGCCCGTAATTCCAGCCGTCTTTAGTTTATGCACTAAGAGCATATGATGTACTCTATCAAAGGCCTTGGAGAAGTCGGTATACAAAGCATGCACCCGATACCCTTCCTCCAAGGACTCGGACAGGAAGTCTGTGAATGAAAGAACATTCAACTCTGTTGATCATCACACACTGAAACCAAACTGTTCGCCAGTGAGCTGACCCCGAAGAAAATATGTCAAGACCTCACACACAAGCCTCTCAAACATCTTGGGAATCGTGCTCAGAATACTAATGGGTCTATAATTTTGTATCTGTGCATTGCCTTTGGATTTTTGTGAACAAGACAAACAGATTCTAAATAAATAAATAAATAATATATTTACAGACTTGACTTGTGTGGTTGCCTTTATTTTGATTAATAATTTCGTAAATACAGTGCAACAACAAAATTGTAATTTGTACTAGTCTTAACCCAATTTTTTAGCATTCTTATGTGCTAAACCGTTGTAATGTGTTAATTTATCATGGGACTTATATTAGTTGAAGAAAAGTGATCTTATTTAATTGATTAATCAGCAAATAAAGTAATTATTTAATTCCTAACCTATTAACCATCATAACAGCTGATGTGTTGTTTTGTTGTTAAAAACTACAAAACTTTAAAATAATTATAATTTTGACTGGCTGAAATTAAAATGGGGTGTGATGTCTGCAGTGAGAAAAAAGGGCCCAACTTTAGGATCTTTACATGTGATGGCTGTGATATTAATATATGTAAAATGCAGTAATATCACAGCATCTGAAATTAAAGTATTAGAACTCAAGGGTGGTAGAACCTTGAAATTTTTATGCTAAGTGTCTTCAGTCAGATACATTTACCCTACTACATCAAACAATAGAAGATAAACTCAGCATAGTCCAAGAGCAAAGAGGAAATAATTGCGTTATTAAAGTCAAAAATTGAAGATCCATAAAGGGGTGGATAAAAATGCAATTGCACCCTTATAGAAGGATTGTACAGAGCTCCATCCAAGTCAACAAGCCAATATGAAATGAAAGTAATAATGTTCCTAGTTTGATGGTAATTCCCAAAAAAGTGCAAAGGCTGAATTCTGAAACAAAATCTTCAAATGAATGTTAAACCTGCTGAACTAAAGTTAGAATTAAACACTACTTCTATTGAAGAATGGCAGAGTAGTGATTAAATGTAATAAACAGGATGTCAAAACCCTAAAAGAAGAAGCTGAAAAAAAAGTTAGAAGGATATGATATACAACTTACCAAACTGAGACTACCGAGGTTTAAGATTGTGAGCTTATGATGGTAATTTGGACATGGGTAAAATAGCAGATGATTTCTGATAGACAGATATATTTATTGATGCTCAAGATGAATTCAGGATTACCTACCTTAAGCCAAATAAGAAAAAAAACATACACACAATATATGGTGAGGCATCACTATCTTTATTTCACAAGTTGGTTACTGTGAAATTATTTATTGGGTGGGAGCGATATCTATTTTGAAAGATGTCTCCATTCAGAGGTGTTTTAACTGTCAAGAACACTATCATAAGAGTGATAAATGTCAGTACAAACCCAATATGTAGACATTGTGCAGGAGACCATGGTCATTCTGAATGTCCAAAGACACATCAAAAACGTATTAACTGTAAACTAGCAAATGATAAGTACAAATCAAATCATGACATACAACATGTGGCTAATGATCCTGAATGCCCAACGCATAAATATCACATAAAAGTTTTAAAGTAAGATAGACTATGGTAGCTATGGCAACTAGAATTCATGAAGTGCAACATGTAGATGATTTAGATAGAATAGACTGTCGTTACAGGAGTGTATAGACTGTGAGGGAAGTTAATACTATTAATAGGTTAATAGGTAAGAAAATTCTAAATGTTTTGCATATAAATATTAGAAGTATTAATAAGAACTTTATCTGTTTAATTACATTCTTGCAAGCTTTCTATTTAACATTCTGTGATATGTATTATATTAAGTGAGTGCTGGTATATTGGTAATCTATATAACATAGACAGTTATAATATGCATTATAATCAAGGACACATAAATAAAAATGATATTACTGTAATTTATATAAAGGATAACATCAATGCAAATATTGATGATTTTAAACTTAAAAAGGTCAGGGGTAACAATCAGTAAAATAAGTTTTAATATTCATAACATTACATATGAAATCACATGTGGATATAGAGCCACCCTCCTCAGAAGTATTCAACTATTTATTGAAGATCTAAGTGAATATCTTTCTGAAAAATCAAATAAATAAATAGAATTGCTTGTGAGTGATATTAATATTAATATTCTGGACAAAAATGATGTTGATGTGATGCAATATTTAACTCTACTGAATTTTCATGGCTACAGATCTGCCATCAATGGACCTACACGTTTGACTTCATGTTTGGATCACTGAGGTAAACATGGGAGGAGATTAAGGATTCAACGATGGCTGATAGAGCCAAAATAAAAACGGCTAGATTCCTTTAAATTAAGCTTAAATGTAGCTTAAAACCAATTATATAGCTTTTTCATTGACTGCTGCAAATGCATTACAAATTTACCAATATTAAAATAGCTGATTTTGATAATGAAATAAGAGGTATCGTCAATAAAATATTTAGGAGTAATTATTGATTGCAATCTTAAATGGAAAAGGCATGTGTGTAGACTTACTAATAATATTAGGAAGTTAATTTGCATTGTTATTTTGGAAGATTTTCCAGATTATTTTTCTAATCTCAGTCGCATTTGTAGTCGTAACATTGCTCATTTATGCTTCAATGTTATTTAAGTAAGTGCGGGGATCAGTCTGTGAGACAATATTATTTATTATTTAACAGCTACAGGCAGCAGAGGAAATCATTCAGAGTGTTAGTATCCATGTTTGCCCTACCCCCTAAGTTCATCAATGTTTTCCAGTTTTTTTTTTTTTGACTTATTTCCAGAATTATTTATTTAGTGAGAGTAGTATAGAGATTTGAATACTTTATGATTTCTTGATATGTTGTTCTATACTTAGCAGAAATAACATAAAAAAATAGCATTCGATGTATACTTTCTAATTGCATGTAATGATTTCATGTCTTGCTGAAACTGACATAGTATTATTCATCTTCTAAGTGGGAAAGCTCTATTGAATACACCTATTAGAGTATATATAGTAAAAATGTAGATAACTTATGATCTACAGTAAAAAAGACATGTCAACAAATTTATATGGTTACTTTACTCTATATTCAGCATACCAAATGTAGTGGGAGTGCACTTCTTTGTCAGCAATACATGTG